>OY728132.1:787916484-789166484 GCA_963277665.1 Viscum album
AGAATCTCTTACAATAATATAAGCATGCATTCCTTATATGTTGGACATCAAATTTACTTTCTTCATTGCCTTCCTAGGTGAATTTTCTATCATATAATTTGAACCCAAGGTAAAAATACTTTCTTTCATAACAAACTTGTTAGAGTATTGTGGTTCTATCTTCTCTTTAGTCTATATGTGATTCCTAGTAGGATTTTACCCACATCCATCATGGTTTGATCACATATATTTCATATCTCATAGAAATTTTTCATTATTTAAATTTTTTATTTTAGAATAAAATTATTCCCTTTATGTGAGGTATGATACTTTATAGAAGTAGTTTGATCCTATTCTACAACTTTATTCATATATATTCAAGACATCTTGAACTTTTACAGACCAACCATGTATGATGGAAATCGATGGATCTATATAAAAATCTATAATAGAATCAGTACCTTTAAATTTTAATTTTTCTTTTCAATTCATATATAGGCTCTACAACACGACATGATTACTATTTTTTGGGTAGAAATCCAATATTTTGGGAAACATTTGTTGAAATGTTTTTTAGGTACATACTCACTAACTTCGTTGACATATTAGTGAAAGTGACAATATTTTTTTATCATGTATGATTGTTTTTTTCCTTTTTCTAACACTTCCAAAAATTCTAGATTTAGTGAATGTAATTTATCTACACTATGGGGTACCTTTTTACAAGATCTAGAGGTGGAAAATTTTCCACAATATCTCAATTTATTTAATAAAATATTGTTAGACTTATTTGATATAATACATACATATAATGTTTTTTTGGGTACACATGTTTTGTCACCTTGTTGGGAAGGTCCAAATTTTTCCTCCTCAAGATTTTTTATCTTGAATTTAAACTCAAGGAAATTCATATTTTAGAGGTACTTATCATTCTTCAATTATCTCATCCTTAATTCCCAATCAAATTCCTGAACTTATTTCTCAAAAAAAAAATATTTTTAATTTATTATAAAATAAGGTGAATATTATATTAAAGAGTGTGGTAAATTTATAATTAACCTTTACATATTTTGTGGGATTGTTTTATATTAAAATATTTTTTTTTCAAATTCATCATATATAACATTATATTATTCATTAATATGTGATGTTTCATTATACAGTCCCTTGATATGAGATAATATATACTCAACACCTTCATCACGAACCATCTTCAGATAACTTTTTGCTTTAGAGTAAAATTCAAAAAGTGATTTATCACTTGAAATATTTTCAAGTTCTATAAATATTGAACTAAATTCTTATGATGAATATATCTCACTATTTTTTATGAAACAAAAACCTCTCTAATAACTATTATATAGTGAGTTACTATACATATTTTTTGAGATCTTTAATTTCATATCATATTTATCACTATCTTAGAAGGGACATCCATATCTAGACTATATGATAAATAGATCCTATATATAAGGCTATTAAATTTTAAACATAAGAACATTGCACATTTTTAGATCTCTTTAGAGGTAAATTGGGGTTTCTCTAGTACCAATTGAGAAGCCTAGGGGACTTGTGGACCACAAAGTGGGGAGGGGTGATTCAATGGTCACTTAAATGTTCTTATAAATTTATTTATTTTTTGATTAGACACTGAAAGAGTCTAATCTAAAATGTTAATATTTTAATATTCAATTTATTCAATCTCTATAAACACTTTTTTAGTGCATTTTATAATTTACAATTAATTTCAAAGCACATGTGTTATTAATGTTTAACGTGAAAATTTGGGCCCTAATAAATCATCTATTTGTTGAAAATATATATTAATTATTTTCATTAAATATATATTTTTTATTATTGATAAATTTATGTCGAAAAATTTGTCTTTTAGGATCAATGAATGAATCACTAGGGAAGATGAATATTTTTGGAAATGAATACAGTAATTTCTGGACAAAGCAAATTGGGCCTTAGGCCCATAAAATAAGAATGGAGCCCACAATTAAAGCCCAATAAAGCTAAAATTTTTCTATAAAAGATAAAATTAGGGTTATAATTTCATTAAACTATTTCTGTAATTAATTCTGTGTTTTTCAAGGACATTCAGGGAGCCAAAGTTGACATTTAATTTCTGGGCCAGATTTGAAGGCTTATAAAACCAGTCCACCATTTCAACCATAACTCCAAAATGGATTGTCCAATTGTCATAAAATTTTGATGTATATTAGAGGTAAAATTTGGGAAAATATTTTTCTTTAATTAGCACCAAATATTGATCCATACTAAATGAATTATCTTCACGACAAGAGGTGGGAGTGGTGAATCTGGTCCTATTTTTGTGGTCAACTTTGAAACTTCAAATTTCTTTTATTCTCACCCACATTTTGACTCTCCTAATTAATGGGGATGGAATTTATTATTTATAAGGGTATATATAATAAAAGGTATATGAATATATAAGGAGCTGGTGGTGAAGGGATTTGGTATCTATGTTTTTTTTCAATTGTAATTCCACACTTTCATTTTGTAATCGCATTGTCAATTTCTATCATGTATGATTTTCGTTCACATTAATTTATCAATAAAATTTATTCATATTATTATTATTATTTTTAATTTATAATTACACGTTGATACCATTTAATCATGGTGTTAATTTATTCACAACATCAAATTTGAAATTCCTCACACAATGGTGGAGTGTTTGTTATTTCGTTGTTTTTACTTCTTCAATCCCGCTTCTTTAAGTCAACTTCCTACTTCCATTGATCAAATAGAATCAATGCAGGGATAAAAATATCTGGTTTAATAATAGGTAGTTTAATTGGAGATGGATTGAATGTTATTTCATGTGATTTAATATCAATTCATTATTTTAAGACTTCCATTAAATGGTTTATCTTATTCTTCATCTTCGCCAACTTTAATGATGATATATTATGAGTAATAGTATGATCCAATTACTTAGATTTCTCATGAAAGTGATCCTATAAGTACATTGATGATTATACTTGGAATTCTGTAGGGATTAAATTAGTGAATTAGTTTGTGTAATATCTCATTTTTTGGAAACATCTTAAAATAGTGATCTCAAACTTTCTAAGAGAATATATAAATCCAATCCCCCCTAAGTGACAAATTAAGATCGAATCATATTAATTTATAGTTTTAGATCATGTAATTTTGGGTTTTTATTTGTTATATAAATGAAATCATTAGTTACTAAATTACAATCAATACCCAAGTTGGACACTTCATAGCCCATCCTCTATCAAATCATAATTTCTATATGATTCTTCCTTAATACCTATGGATTTGATAGCCCAAAATTTTCTACAAGAGACCTCTTAAACCATATTATATGGATAAATTTGGGCACAAACAAATTTGGAACAATTTATAGGGACCCAAGTAAGTATCTTATACAATCACCTTCATTTCTCACCCAAAATTCCATTTTCTCACCCCTACTTCTCTTATCTTTTCTCTTTTCTGTTTTTGTGCATCTGTAAAATATAAAATACAAATTTCTATATACTCCAATGGATTATGATAAATATTAATCCTACTTAAGCTCAAGATTTAATCAAATTGTAAATCAATATTATGAATCCCCTAAATTAGAGAATTTATTTGATCAACCCTTTAATGAATACCCCTCACATTATGACATGTAAAATCTTTTGGATGATGAATGATTGAAGGATAAATTTCCATCCCTCCCTAGAATGGTGAATGATATCAATCATAAGGAATTACACGATGTGAGAACTATTATGTAACCCAATCCCCAAAAACTTATTAAAAAAATATCTGATCAAATGGAGAAAATTAATTTGGAAGTTTCATCATTGAGATCAGAACTAAATGAAATTGAAATGGATATAGACCTCATTCTCACACAGATTATCCATTCCTCAAATTCTATAGAATAATTTTGTTACATGAAAAAGCCTCATGAATTTAATAAAGAACAAAACAAAGTATTTGTGATTGATGAAGAGGATAAATGAATTTTTGATGAATTTAAATTAGAAGGAAATTGATTTTATGTTTTCACAAGAGTGTAATTTGAAATCATGGATTAATTATTCTGAGTATAACACCATTGATGATTTTTTAGAAACACCAATAACTAAACTATTGGTAGAAATGAAAAATATATAGTCAAAAAAAATTACTGAAACTAATCTTTCTAATTTTCTAGTTGAATCATCTATTCAAAAGGATCCAAATCTGTTGATAAATTTTCAAAATAAAACTGAGTTCAATTCAATGTTGCGACCTGTGTCTGAAAGTGTTGTCCAAATTGATCTCAAAATTATAGTCCTTCCTTCCCCACTCTTGAATAAGTCCTTAAAAGATAACTAATACCATTCAGTTTTCATTCATTTTTCTTTTTAAACCCACAATGCAAGAATGATCCTTGATGTCTTAGGCAAGACTACAAAATCAACTAGATGAACCATTTATGATATTCCTTGGATTTTACCATTAAATATAGAAAAAAGGATTATACATGACAAAAATTAAAAAAAATCAATCTCAATCATGTATAAGAAGATAAAAATGAGATTATTAAAATGTTGAAAGTTTATATTAGATAGGATGGGGGGTCCATGTTGAGCTAATGACTTTGAAATAAGCACTTTCCGAGAGGCAACCCAACTTCTTCATTTTTTATTATTTTGTTTTTTTTATGTTTTTTTGTTAAGGGAACCCTATTAGGGTTTCCAATGCGATATAATATCATTTATGTGTGAGATTTAGTAGCTGAAGCATTTGTACTATTTCCAAATACAATCTATGATTTCCAGAGTTCAAACCGAATATTTAGTCATCCTTATGGAGTCTAAATGTGATGTGAATCCAAAGTAATCAATTTCTTATTGATGAGTAAATAACTTCAAACAAGTTGGTTTTGTTTCAGGATTTTATTTCATATAACCTTATCCCATATCTCTTCCAAATTTTAATCAATATCTTTTATTCTTTTTCAACACTGAGTTTAGTGTCATTCAAAGTTGGGGTGAGTGAAAATCTATGATTTTATAAAAAAATTGGGCTTTCATGGAGAATTTAAATTCATTATCCTTTAATGAATTAATGTACATTGTGAAACATGAGAAATTAAATGTCAAATAATTTTTAATTCCTTGATTATGATTTTAATGCATGTTTAAGTTCATGAGAATAGATTTTGGAAAGTGCCGTTGTCCAATATAATTTTTTAGCATTTACATTTCCAGCCATTTACTAAAAATTCCACAACTAATGTCTACTTGATTTTTGGTGTAAGTTTTAGTTATTGGGTCCAATTCATTATATCATGGGGTTTGGGGCCACTTTATTTTTAATATATGTATACAACTAACAAAATACCACATAGAGGAAATTTTGGTCCAAATGTATGATATTTGACAATTGAGTATAATGAATCCATAGTTTCATTTACCAGTGTTAAGATTAAAAACTATATTTTAGTTCCTGGAATTGAAAAAATATGTGGTGTTCGACACTTGGGTATCATGAACTTATAGTTTTCTTTCCCAGAGTTGGACTTTCCATCATTATTGTGGTTAAAAAAATAACAAAAAACAAAAAAACAAAAAAATAAAAATATAAAAAAGAGAAAAATAAAAAAATTTGGATACTCATATTAATGTTTAATGTGATTAACACCTATAAATTTAATTTATTTCACCTTGAACAATAAAATGGTCCCCATGTCTTTTGATATACACAACAGATCATCATGGTTAATTGAAATTGGATGAAATGTAGAGATGAATTTGTACAATGGATTTGGGATGGGCTTGGTATATTCTTGTGAAACATTATTATGTTAAATTAATTTTATATATTTCTTGATAGTTTAGAATGATTTATTTTGGTGATCACTATATGTTAATTTTTTTTTGAAAAAAGGAATTCAATTTCAGATTTTTGATATTTTTTTTGTTAAGGACTAGAAAAACTAAAGTTGAGGGATAAAATTATCTACTAAAAGAGGCTAGTATCGATTGATAATATTTAATATTAAAGTTATTCAATGTATAAAAACAAAATTTGAATGCATTTCATAAACTGAACTTCATTTCACATCACATGTTCAATTAATGTTTAATGTAAAAATTTGGGCAAGATCGATCATCTAGTTGTGGAAAAAATTTCGTTAATTATTTGAATTTTATATTTTTGGGATATTATTGATCAATTTATGTGGAAAATTGTGTATTTTAGAATAAATGGATGAATCACAAAGGAATATGGAGATTTTTGGAAATTAATGATTAAATTTCTGGACAAAGCATAATGGGACTTAAGGCCATCGAATAAAAATGGAGCCCAAAATTAAAGCTCAATGAAGCTAAAATTTTAACTTTAGAAAGAGAAAATTATGGGTATAATATAATTCAACTATAAAAAGAGCTAATTCAGAAGTTTTTTATGAGATACTGGGAGCCAAATTTGTCATTTAATTTTTGGGAAAGATTTTAATGACAATAAAACCATCCCACTATTTCAAACATAAATTCAGAATTGATTATCCAATTTTCATGAAATATTGATGGATATTATTTGAAACCTAGAAATATATATATATATATATATATATATATATATATATATATGTTTTATGACCTTAAAAGTGTCATCCATATTAAATGAATTATTTTCAAACCAAGAGAAGGGGGGGGGGGTGAATCTGATTCTATTTTTGTGGTAAACTTTGAAACATCCAATTTCCATTATTCTCACCCACCCTTTAACTCTCCAAATTAATGGGGAGGGAATTTATTGTTTGGGGGTAGACCTAAGGATAATTATATGAATATATAAGGAGTTTATGGTGAAGGTATTTAGGTATCCATGTTTATCATTCAATTATAATTTAACGCTTTCATTTTGTAATCGCGTCATCAGTTTCTATCATGTAACATTTTTATTCACATTCATTTCTTAATAATTTATTTATTTTTTAATTATTTTTTCCTTTAAATTAAAACTTTGAAACCATTTAATAAATGTTTTAATTTATTCACAAAAAATATGAAATTACTCAGACAATGGTGGATTGTTCATTATTTATTTTTTTTCACTTCTTCAATCCCACTTCATTAAGTCAACTTCCTACTTCCATTGATCAAATATCATCAATGGAGGGATAACCATTTATTGGGTTAAACATAAAGAGTTTCATGGAAGTGTATTTAATGGGTTTTCATGTTCTTTAATTTGAAATAATTATTTTAATACTTCCAATCAATGATTTATTTTCTTCTCTATAGTCACTAACTTTAATGATGACATATTCTAAGTGCTAGTATGATCAAATTCCTTGTAGTGATCATGAAATTGACCCTCTATGTGTATTTTTTATTATCCATGGATTTTTTTGGGATTGAATTAGTGAATGAGGTTGTGGATTTATCTCATTTTGTGATACATCTTGAATTAGTGATCTCAGTCATTTTAAGTGAAAAAATAAAACCAATCTACCCTAAGAGGCAAACTACGATCAGCTCATCTCAATAAATTATTTTTGATAAATTAATTGTTTGTTTTTATTTTTTATTTAAATTAAATCATTAGTCCTTCAATTATAGTCATCACCCAAGTTGGAAACTTCATAGCCAATCCTCATTCAAATCATAGTGTCTATAGGATTCTTCTTATATACCTATGGATTTGATAACCCATGTTTTACTACAAGTGATTAGTTACATCACATAACTTGGGGTAAATTTGGATGAAACGTGTTTAAAATTCAGCATTATATAATTATTCAGTCTTGATCCTCTCTTTAGTGTCTGTCACAACCATAAAAAGATAATTTAGTAAATAAATACATAATAACAGAAGAATTTTTACAAGGAATAACACTAATACATATGCATTTCCTTGATTGGATATTTTCCCAAATCAAGGATTAATTTATATAACTAATATCTTTCAATTGAATGTGGAGGTTTCTTCACACACAATAGGAATATTAGAGTATCACTAATCTTCTATTAATTATAGTCTAATTTTACTACATATAAAATGAATTTATTTTCTATATTCCTATTGTAATTATTCTATAGCATCCCTTTATAGTGATCAAGTAGCATAATGTTCTTATTATATACACTATGTTGCATGGGTTTTATATATTTACACCATATATACACAAAAGTTTCTTTCTATCTCATATATAGAAGTTAATCTCTTAAAAATAAAAGGATGTCATGACATCAAAAAAGTATATCTCTTTAAAATCACATGCATCTTCTTCAAATTTAATAATTTAGTGAAGAATATCCTATAATGTAGTTACTACTCACAAACAATCTTCACATATCTTTAAAAAAATTTCAACGAATAATCTCAATTATTTAAATATGGTGATATTCAAATCCAATATCGCCACATTTCTTCAACTAAAACATTGTCCTTGGTAGATGTCATAGGATCTTCTACTTCTCAATGTCATCATGTATCTCACATTGATATTAGAATGATGGATGTATTTTTATTATTCTTCACTACATCATATATTGGATTTTTTTCTTCATTTTATTCCTCTTTGAGAGAAATATATTTTTCATGGTAGCGTAAAATCTCTTTAATTCTCAATTATCTTTCATAACATCAGTTATTATGGATAATTTATATATTTATTCTTATTTAATATTATCATATCCACTCACATGAATGAGTAACTCTATAATTGTATATTTCATTTCCAAATACAATAAATGGAATTTTGGGGGACAAAAGTGGATACTAGTATAAAAAAAAATTATAGAATACCCAGTATAGATTCTAATAATATGATGTGTGATGTTTCTTCAACTCAGATGGTATTCTTGGAATACCCTTAATTAATGATTATTCATTTTGAAACATGGCCTTAAATGATCCTAAAAAATTATCTAGATTATGAATTAATTATTCTTCCAAAAAAACTCCATAAAAATTCATAGCTTCATTTTCCATATCTATATAAACTATATAATAAAATTATGATTCATGGGAATCATTTTGTAGTGTTATAATTTCAATAAAAATTTTACAGTCATTAATCTTAGATATATACATAGTATAAAAATAACTTCTTCAAACACATCTTGAATATCCTAATATTTCACTCATTATTATTTTGGATGAATATCTAGTCATTGATTTAGCAACCCGATCCCAGATAGACCAGAGCCAGTGTCTACTATCAATACATTGTTGTAATTACAAGGAATCAAACCCTAAAAGATCTACAAGTTTAGTAGTATTGGTAAAGCATATACATAAATGATTACTGTATTAAAAATCAATAAGATAATTACAACATAATATATTTTTGTCTCGGGGATAACTTTATTCCATCTAGTATATCCCTTAATATCTTTTAAAGTACACTTATTCAATTCCTAGAGAAAGGAAACATAATTAGGGTGATCTTAAATTATTAGCAAGGGTATAGTGTAATCGAATCAATAACAAATCAATGTGAATAATCAAATGTTAAGGTAAATAAATGGAAACTCGTTCCATTAAAATAACTAGATAAGGTAAAATAAATATGGAAAGGTAATAAAATAAAAAAACATGTCGTTTAATCTGTATGCATGGAATGAATCAAAACCATTGAAATATCGATGAAAATTATCACGGATAAATAATAGATGATTCAAAATGAAGGAAATGATTAATTATTGGACATCATTTATAAGGAACATGAAAACATATTCTTTCAAGATCTATCCTTAAGACAATTTAAAACTATGGTTAGAAACCCATCAAATGTGCTTAGAAACTAACTCGAAGTATTTTTTCACCAATTTTCATCATACAAGAATATTTATGAATATAAGGGTTTACATTAAACTATCCCTAACCCATAAGGGTTTAATTAAACATTCCCCAACCCATGTATTTTGTATCTTAAGAACTCCTCATATTGAATAAATAATATTCCTTATCAAATATTCGTATTGAATAAAAGGATATAGATTTACCATAATTTTGAAAAATAATCAAATAACATTCAAAGATAACATTGTTTGAAAAATGGTGTATGGTTTAGGAAATAATCATATCCATAAGAAATAATATGTATATTTAAGGGAAATTCAATGTTAAATAATCATAGTAAATTAAATATTTTAAGGGGACTAAAAGGAATCACGGAAGTAAATTTGAATACTATCCTTGGACAAATCAATCATAATCCATCCAGAGGAAGAATAAGGATAATATAAATAAAAAATATCCCATGTGGAGTAAAAATTAAGGTATGTTGTCATTTATGACTATAAATACTATAAAAATATATTTCAAAAATCATTTTGATGAAAATATCATTTTTTTGAAAAACCTTTTGAAAAAAAATTCATTGAAAAGAACTTTTGAATTTTTCTATTTAAAAAGTAAAATTTTAAAAATTAAATGTAAGATTTAATGAAATTATGGTTGGTAAATTTATACATGTCATACTAGGTAAAAATAACATTCCTTTTACAAGGTAAAAAATTTAGAAACATTCATTGTTCAGAGAACAATAAACGGATTCCTTTGAAAACTTTAGTAAACGACAAATTGGATAAAATGTATTTAATTAATCATTTTGAAAAGGATAAAAATCATTGGTGAATTTTTTATTAAAACATGGTATTTTATAAGAGAATAGGTTATCCAACTAAAGAGAGAAATGAATTTGTGTTTTCTTAAAAACATTTTCTAAAATATTTTATGTACTAAAGAGTGAAATAATGGTACTAATACATGAATAAAGGTCATGAATAATCAGAGGGGAGAAAATGGAAGGTATTATGGATCAATTTTCATATAATATCCTCTAATTTAAATGAAATATCATTAAAATTATTCCTAAGGAAAATAATCTTTAAACATTTTTATGATTTCCATACAACTTCATTACATTTTAAATCACACACCCAATGAAGAAATAAAATTAAATTAAAGTTTTAAATACAATTAATATAAAAGTATTAATTATATAATATATTAAAAGGGGAATTATATACACACACAAAATAATTAGGTGGTGAAATTTCATTTACCTCACAGATGTAAAATGTGAGATGAAAATCCCTTACCTTGAGTTCGATTTGCCTAACATGTCTTTATATTCTTAAATAATAAACTTATGTTAATCTATTTTACATGATTGATAAAATTTTTCATGTTTATAATCACTTTAATTTCACTTTTAACTATGTTTTATACAACTACTTAATCAATTATGTTTTTGTCGGGTGTTCTGACCAAATTCTTTTTATGTGTCAAAAACAACTTTTGTAGGTCCACTTGGGCCAAAGGGGACATAATATAACATATACAGAATAAAAATACTGAAATAATTATTATATTTTAAAATATATTATACTTTTAAAACCAATATTTAAATATGGTTATGAATAAATGAATCAATATTACAATCATGAAGACGATAGGTCTTATATACACATGAGTAACGTTCCAATTTTTTCAGCGATCGTTATAGAAAGAAGGTAAGTAACAATATATATTAATAGAATGATAATTTTATAATAAATTTTTTTATTTATTCATATATAGTAATATGCATATAATTCATGTGATGTAAATGTATTTACATCATGTTGAGGAGGCAATAGTCCACACATCCATGAATGACATTAACACTTTTTTAAGGGTGCGAATGGGTAATAAAAAAAAATATTATATTTATAGATAGTTAATTATGTCCTTATTATAATATATATATTTTTATTTCCCATATTTTTAATTAAAACCATACTTTATATATTCCTTTTATTGTGTAGTTGAATCACGTCGCTTTTAGGAGGTGGTAGTCGACACTTCCACAAATCTTGTAATCATATTTACACAAAATGAAAAGAATTAAAGTATATTATATATGAAAATTAAATATAAATAAAAAATTATAAATATCATACTTATAATTTATAAACAATGTTTCCATAATGATTCCCAACCTTGAACGGTTGTAAAGGAAAAATGACCAACTTTGTTTCCTGAGGCGGTAGTTCACAGTACACATAAACGGTAAATTCACTAACCATTAAATGGAAGTGTATGTAAGTGTAGGTAGAAAAAAAAAGGAAAAACATCCCAATATATATATGATACTTCTGTTTTTATATAATCATCGAATAATAATATTTTAGGGGGGTGAAGAATGGGAATAAAATTAAAGAGCTTGAGGAATGATTTTACCTCTTCTTTGGGTAATTATTTTTGGTTTTCACCAAATTTAATACTTGGATGTATTTATTCCTGATAGGATTATTATAGGATGATTATATTTACTTTTAGGATATATTTTGTAATATATTGGTTAACCCAAAATCTCTTGAGAGGTGTGAGGAAGTGGAAGGAGAGGACGCCTTTTTACAGTGGAAGAGAAGTGTCACCCTTGTAAATTTTGAAAAATGAAATTACACTAATGTTTTCTCAGTATAAAGAGGATACAATAGTGGTATAACTTATATTCATGGTGTCATAGGGTCTAAATAAAACCATATAATGTATTTTGGTCACATTTATAGGTCATTTTGGCCCTTAAGTTTATGGTTTAGTCCCTTGTTAATCTTAATTTTACCCTAAGCATTGTAATTAATTGTTATTACATTCACTAATATTCTTCGTCAAAAACTATGTTTTCCCGATTATAAATTATAAATTATATTGATAAAAAATATATAATCTATTTTCCAAATTATTATCATATAATTGGATGAAATTAATTTAAATTTAATCCCGTAGACGAGACAACAATGTGAGTTTTTAAAGTAAAAACGTTCAAAAGATTTCTTGGTTTTCATATCCAATTTCGATGTGAAATTGATTAAAATCATATAAATTCGATTAATTAATGGAAAATTGATCTAATTAAAATTTAAATCCAATTTAAAATATTATTTAACATTATAAATTATTTATATTAAAAAAAGTTATGAATTTAAAATTTAGTATTTTCATTATTCATTAAAAAATAAAACTTTATAGAAAAATACCAACAATTAACTATAACCTAATTGTTATGTTTCTATTTCAAATATTATGTTTATTTTGACATATAAAATTTATTTAAGTTCCAAAAATGGGATTTAAATTAGGATCTCCATTAAAAGATGATAAAAATTCCTAAGTAAAAATATAGTATTTTATGTGTAATGTTGGGGTTTTTATATTATATCTATAAAATATATTAGATGAATATAAATAATATTTCATTGAATACGTAATATATATATTAAATTTATATCACTCACTAATTTTAATTAATTTAATTTATTAGGATAAAATATCTTTATGAGCATAAAAAATAATTTTCTACAAAACATGAGATTTTATATTCAATTGGTTTTTATATTCATTTATAATTAATTAATAACAGATGAATTCATTTTATATTTGTGTAATACATATATTTTCATAATTTAATTAATAATATTCCTAACGGATCATTTATATTTTATTATATTGAATAATAATATTTTAATAATATATTACTGTTTGGTGAAACTCAGTCTTTCTTGTCAAACAAGCCATCAAAGAAACTTATTATTACATAGAAGGTACACTAACTCAGTGTTGAGTGAATTGAAAGCTATAAAATATATTGAATTTATTTAAAATTGTAAATTAATTATAAATTCCATGGATATTATATTCTGTTAAGTGCTTAGTGTTGCGTGTCATACATGATATCAAATACAATGTTTCCACTTTAGATTTTAGGGCTGTTAGAGTCTCCCCACCTTAATTAAATTGCATCGTCACAATTTAAATTCAACCATGGGGATATATTGTTTGATATTTCCTATGTTGAAATCCCACATTAAGATAAGGGTTAATAATAAATCCTCTATATAAAAGAGAATGGGAAGTAAAAGGCCACATGGGATAACAAATAAAAACATCTCTAAGTTGAGATAATTAGTTGAATGTAGAGATACAGACTTGGAGGAAAAACATAAATATTTATAAGGATTGATTGTGATCATCAATAAAAAACAAGTGAATGTTCAATATAAAGTTGAGGTCTTTAAATCCATAAATCGATAATGATTTACAAGACTATTGGTTCAACAAAAATTACGGTATTAAGACAACATTTTTTTCCTTTTCTTAGCGTTGAGTAATTATTTTACTGCTTAAGAATATAAGGAAATAAAATTTCTTAACTTTTTTCTGTAAACACAATTTTTATCCTTTGTTTGTGCATTTATGATATTCTAGTTCATAAATTAATTTAGGAAATTGATATCCAAAAATTAACTTTTGATGCATGAAGCATTAAAGTAAACTTTTAACGGATCATAATGCATCAAAATGGGTAAAAAGTGTAACTATTTGAATCTAACTATTATAAAATGTAAATATGGTTTAGAAATCAATCAATATACCCTAAAATTTATACTACTGGTTCATCATTAATATTTATTAATCAAAATTTTAAACTATAAATAACGACATATTAATCAGAACATTGTGTAAGTCATTGGTTGGTGTGAAATCCTTATTATCCTTCGGTTATGGTTTCATGACCCACGAACTTGCTGAACTTGATTGGTTGTCACCTAACATACAATTTGTCCTTTTTGAAATCTAAATTATTATAATTACTAAAATAAATATAATGTTAATCCTTGAAATAAGGTTAATCACTAAATAACTTTTTAAATAAGGTTTTTAATACAACCCAAATATATAAATACTTCATCCTATTATTTCTATATAGATTCTTACATGGTATAAATTTTATCCTCCAGAAAAAGTCATTGACTTGGGTAATGTCTAGGATCTCCATATTCATGATAATGAACTATAAAGTATTCCATTGGATGAGTTTCGTTTCCTTCCATCACCCTCTTCATTTTTCCTCGGCTATTATTTTCTCAATGTCCTTATTTACCTCACATAAAACATTTTCCCATTCCATTGAGAAACATTACTAGGTGTATAATTCCACATTACTTTCATGAGGTAAATCAAGACTTCTTGTCTCCATGGTCCCCACCACCTAAGCTATAAGAAACTCTATGATTCTCTTCTTTTGTGAGTTCAGGAGTTGGTTTAGTTATATATTATTAATCATATATTAGGAAAACTGATTAGACATAAACCTGATATTATTCACTCTTATTATCAACTAATTTGTTCGTTCATTTTCACTAAATTATAATTCATGTTCAATATTTACATGACTCCTTAGGATACCATTCATTGACTAAAACCAGAAAGCATAGCGTCAGTAAAAATAATCATTGAAAAACATATAATAATTTATAGTATATCTTAATCAGGACACGTTATATAAAACAACTTAGGTTTAACTGAGGTTATTTATTGTCAAAATCCTTTATGATTGTTTATAAAGATAATGTGAATTACCATAAGCATATCCCCTAGGAGTGTCAAAATAGGTGAAAAATAATGTCTGTTTTCATGTACTAGGTTTTGCTGAGTCAAGACTGACATAACTTTTCAGAGTTGTTACCTCTAGGTACATTTATGGTAGAACCATTTCCACTTATAATTTTTAGATAGGGATGTATTTCTAGAAATACCCACATAATTTCTAGATTAACAAAATTATAGGGTTTTCTTTTCTACTTATCCTTAAATTCTACCTTAGTTTTATGTTATATAATATATGTTTTCTCAAATCCGGTTGTGAAGGTTGCTATAAGACTTCCTCTAATACCAACTATAGCAACCTAACCCAATAGAGCCTATAGCCTATGTTTAATTCCATTACATTATCATGATTACATGAAATCATATCCCAAAATACCAAAGGGTTTAGTAGTCTTGGAAAACCAGATATAGAGATGAGTATTGTATTAAAATTCAATACACTAATTAAAAGATATTTTTTTTATTTCAAGGATAACATTATTCCATATAGTATATCCTTGAATATATTTCAATTTGTGTTTCTTGGATTCCTTGTAAAGGGAAACATAATAATAATGAGCGCAAATTCTTTATAAAGGTATATTATAGCAGAGGAAATAATGAATCAATGAGAATAATTAAATGGGAAGGAAAATAAATGGAAACACATTCCATTCAAATAACTAGATAATGAAAAATAAATATAGAAAGGTTAGAAAATGAAAACTCATGATGTAAAATCAATATTAGTGGAATGAAATGAAACCATAGATATGTCTATGAAAAATATTGTGGGTAAATAATAAATGAATCAAAATGAAGGAAATACTTTATTATTGGACGTCAAGTCTGTGGAACATGAAAACCTCTACTATCAAGATCTATCCTCTAGACAGTTTAATACTATAAGTAGAACCCTTCTATTCTTCTTTTAAGAAAACTCGAAGGGTTTGTTTCCAAATATTTTCCACTTAAGAGACTACTGATGCATAAATTGGATTACATTAACCTATCCCCAGCCCATAGGGAATTCCTTTAACGATTTCCAACCCATGTCTTTTATGTCATAAGAATTCGTCATTATCTAATAAACAATATGCTTTGTCAAATATCTGTATTGAATAAAGGATACATATTTATCAATATTTCAATAAAAATTAAATAAATTTCAACGTAACACCATATGAAAAATGGTATACAGTTCAGGAAATAATCATATCTATAAAAAATGATATTGATATTTTAGGGAAATTCAAGGCCAAATGATCATAGGAAATTAAATATTTTAAGGGGACTAAAAAAACATAAGAATGTAAATGTGAATACTATCCTTGTCCAAATAAATCATAAATCATTTAGTGTAATAATAAACATGGTATCCAAACAACAAATCCAAAGTAGATTAAAAATAAAGGGTTGTTTTCATTGATGAATATAAATACTGTAAAAATATATTTTAAAAACATTTTGGAGGAAAATATCCTTTTTAAGACATTCTTAATATCATTCTATTTGAAAATAAATATTAAAAACATTTTTTTATGTATTAAACTTTTATACATGCAATGTAAGATTCAAAGAAATGACAATGGGTAAATCCATACAAGCCATACATGGTAAAAATAATATTTTTTTACATGGTAAAAAGGTTATAAAAATTCCTTGTTCAGAAATAGATAGGAAGATTCATTTGAAAACAATGTTAAAAGAAAAAATGGTTAAAATGTATTTGGTACATAATTTTGAAAATGTTATTTTTTTTGAATTTGTTTAATAAAACATGTTACTTTAGAATAAAACTGGTTCTTCAACTAAATAGATAAATTATGTATAATTTCTTTAAAAAAAATTTATAAATCATTTTTAGTACCAAATAGTGGAAAAATGATACTACTACTTGAAAAAGGTCAGGAATAAAAATAGGGAGAAAATAAAGGGATTATGTCACGACCCGTCCTCGGGGCCTGTGTCGTGACTACCCCAAGACCACCTTCCATAGGCCAGAGGTTGGCGACTAGCACTAAAGGCGTAAATCCCAGTAACAGGGAAGACATTGCCTTTATAAAAGTAAACAATCACCACAGAGTAAGAAAGCGGAAAAAAAATAAACACTAAGAAAAAACTGGTACAACAGTAAGTGCAGAAAGTAAGTGGGGAAGAATACAAACCCAAACTGAAAGTAAAGTACAACTCGAAAGGGGAAAACAACAACTGAAAAGTAAAAACCGAAACGTCGAGCCGTCCACTGGAAGTCCCTCCTGAAGGGTGAGTACATATAGCCTCCACAGCCCCTCGGCCCAGCCGTCTGCTCTATGTATGTCTAACCCAGTGGTCCACCTCCAGGTACCGTCCTGCTCTGCAAGCCTCCACCACGATCAGCGCTGTCTGTCGTCTGCAACCAACACAACGTAGTGCGGGCATAGACCATGAGTGGGTGAGTATAAGCTACTCAGTAGGGACCCCGAGACCCCCGAAGGTCTCCCAGAATCCACAGAGGATAAACCACAAAGGAAAGATACAAGCACGAAGTAACATCCGACACTGCTTAGGTATATGCCCATACATATACCTAAGTCATCAATTCCTGTTTGGCTCCGACATCCTAGCCCAAGCACAACCCAGTCCACATAGGAAAGCAAAACGTAAATCCACACAGGATAGCACAACACAATGCACAAAGGAAAGTAAAACCTAATCCACATAGGATAGCACACCACAATCCACAAAGGTGAGTAAACAGGATTCAACTCACACATGTATACTTCTTCGAATGATGATAGAGATGATCACTGACCCATCTAAGTCGTCGGACCCACAAAGGATCGATAGTTACTAACCCCCACAATGACCCACAAAGGATATGACCCACAAAGGATCGATAGGTAACTAACCCCCGCAAAGACCCACACAGGATCGGGCCCACACAGGACCTGTAGGCGCTGGCCCACACAGGACCGCTGAGCACTGACCCGCACAGGATCAGACCCACACAGGATCGGTAGCACTGACCCACAAAGGATCGCTGAGTGATGTAGTCGTCGCCGTCGAATCCACTGAGGATCTCTGCACAGTCGTCGTCGTCACAGTAGCAGTCGCAACCAGCTCTAGGGTTCCCGCACACAACAAGCTCGTTCGGGAGGGTCCGCTCCATGATCCAAGAGGCTGATACATCAACTGACACATAGTCCAGAGTTGATGTATCCAAAAGCTCCGTATCGTCAACAGGAACTCAACGTCGCAGACGGCGCGTCAATCGGCCGCCCGGTCTGAGAGTTATTGGCTTTTTCGTCCCAGGGGCCCGGTTGGTTTTTAAGGCAAAACCAACCCGACCATACTCCACCTACGTCCAAACCTTGGGCAAAGCATGCCAAAAGATCTGTCTCACTTAGAGGAAATCAACAAAGTTGACGGCACATCAATCGAACGTCCGAAGCTCAAGATATGAGCGTTTCCACTTCGAGGGCCCGGTTGGTTACGTATACGAACCAACCCGGCCGAACTCAAAGTATTCCAAAACCTTGAGTGTGATAAACCGAAACGACGGTCTCGATCCAAGGATCGCATCGCCACTGACGGCGCATTGTTCGGAGGTCCGTAGCCCAAGTAATGAGCAAAAGACCGAAAAGGTCCGTAAACGGGGGGTGTGGGCCCGGACCGACCTGGCCCGAACCCCCCTGGGTCGGCCCGACCCAGGTCGGCCCGACTCAGGTCCGGTACGACCTCGTTGGGTGCGACCCGGCCCGGCCAGGGCGGGCCGACTCGGCCTGGGCGCGACCCTGCCGGCGGGTCGGCCCGGCTCGGCTCGGCTGATCGGCCGAGCAAGGGACCGTGGGGCGTGCTGCCCCCGTGGGAAGAGGTGCCGCGGCCCCGCGTGGGGCCATGCGTGGTCAGAAGACGCGGCTTTGCCGCATCCCGTGTGTCACCGGACCCGCGCGATCGCGGGTCTGGTCGGCCGCCGGCGACCCGCGCCGCCGGTGGACTCCGCGGGCCACCGGAGTTGCTCTGGTGGTCCGATTCCACTTCCATCTGCGTCGTAGCGCCTCCCGGGTCCTGTTCTTCACTGCGGAATCAAAAAATCATCTCTGCGGCCCGCTTTGTCGCTGTCTGCCATTCTGCACATCAACGAAGAACTGCAGAGGGTTGTCGGGCCCTGTTTGTTTGGCCCGCACCCTCTGCGTTAGGTGATAGCAATCGGGAAAAAATAATGATCAACATATGATAACATAACAAGAAACAATTTTAATAAATTAAAATTGCACTTTGATCCCGGGCTCTTTGTTTTTGAAGGAAACAACTACGGGAATAAAATATTATTTTTAAATAAAATCACTACCTCACCGTCACCGTCGGATGTGAGTTCGTCGCGGAATTGAACGTCGCAGTAGGAGGTGATCGTCGCGTCGTGGAAGGGTATCGCGTCGTCACGGAAGGGCGTCGCGTCGACGATCTCCGAGGTTTAAAGGAAACACACGGATTTAATTATAACAATTAAATCCATGTTGAGGATAAAAACCACAAAGGAATTTAAAAGATTTTATAACTCCTACCTCAAGCAGATGTTCGAAGATTTGTCGCGGAAGAAGGAACGTCGCAGAAGAATGTCACCGGAGGAGAATCGTTGGCATCATGGAACGCGGCACCGCGTCGTCAATCTCCGAGGGTTCGGTGTTCTTCATCGCCTTTCGTCGAAGGCTGGCGTTCTTTGCGTTCTTCGCGTTCTTCGCGTTCTTCACAAAGAAGGAGGAAGATCTTTAGAGATTCTCCAAAGGTTTAACACAACATTCAAGAAGAAGGTGTGTTGGGATTATTTTATTAACATGCCAACAAATTGAAAATGTGTTAAGAAACGAACAGAATTAATTCATAGAATTAATTTCAATGAAATAAACCGCCCAATTAAAAGGAGCGTTTAATAGTTTAATAAATACCCCAGTTGACTTTTATTTAATAGGGGTTTTCACAGGTGCGTTACTTAGCGGAAAAGAAACGGTGAGGCTCGTGCGGGCCCCACCTCACAAATATCCTACCAAGAGGGAAGGATATTTGAATTATACCCTATCTGCTTTAATTTAGCTTAAGTAGCTTTAAGTGGATTTTAAGTGGCTTTAAGTGAAATAAAAATAAAGTTGTCGCACCACATTATTTTATTTCTTAACTTAAAGCCCAAAAATTAAAACCACACCCTAGAAAACGCAACTCTAGAAGAGGCGTTTATAAGCAAATACCGGCGCTGCGATTCCATCGGTGCCCTCCGAATTCGATTCTGGGCACCAGTTTAAAAGTTAGGAAAACCCGCCCGTTCGTTCACTGAACGTACCCGAGCCAAGCTTCGAAAAATGATTCCGGGCACACCAGGCCTCGGAATCAGGTGCCGTCAGAAACTGCGTTCTTGTAAAATTTCAAAGAAAATTAAGAAAAAAAAATTTCCTTGAAATTTATGGGTCTTTACAGATTATGGAACAATGGTCATACAATTTCCTCAAATGAGAATGAAAGGCCATTAAAATTATTCACGAGGAAAATATTATTGAAACATTCCAAAGTGTCCCATACCACATTGAAAAATTTTAAATCATAAGACTCATGAAGTAATAACATTAAATGATGGTTTTAAATACCATTAATTTAACATGATTAATGATCTAATACATCAAATGGGTCAGTAGTTACACCACACAAAATAATTTTGTTTGGAACAGGATATTAATGTCATCGATGTAAAAAAGTGATATGAAAATCCCTTACCTTGAGCATGAATTTATCATGTGTATTTTTATTCTTAAATAATAAATATGTTTTAATCTATTTTATTTTATTGATAAATTTTTTAATGTTTATAATAACTTTTATTTCACTTATTACCATGTTTTATAAAACTAATAAACCAATTAAGTTTACATCCGGTGTATTGACCAAATTCAGGTTTTGTGTGAAGAACAACTTTTATAGGCTAAATATGGTCGAAGGGGCCATCATATAACATATCCAGAATAATAATAATGAAATAATTATTTTACTTATACATAAATTATACTTTTGAAACAAATAATTAGATATGTTTATAATAAATGAACCAACATTTCAGTCATGGAGATGGTAGGTCGTACATACAAATGAGTAACGTTCCCATTTTTAAAAGATCATTTTGGAAATAATGTAAGCAACACTATACATTTAAAAATGATAATTAAACAATAAATACATGTTATTTAAGTAAATATAATTATATAATTATATATATATATATAATTCTAATGATGTAAAAGGATTGAAATCATGTCGAGGAGGTGGTATTCTACACATCTACAGACGATGTTATCACTTTTTAAGTGTGTGAAAGGGTAATAAAGAAAATAATATATATTATATTTATAGAATGAAAATTATATAATTAATATCATATATTTTTAATTAAAACAATAATTTATACATTCCATGTTTGGTGTAATTGAATCACATCACCTTAAGGAGGCGGTAGTCCACACTTTCACAAATGATGTTGTGGTATTTAAACAAAATGAAAAGAATAAAGGTATGTTATATAAAATAATTATATAAGTAAAAAGTAATTATAAATATCATATATATCATATATTAAAATAATGATCATCGAATTTCCCATCTATGAATTGTAGGTAAGTAAAAACAAACAAATTCATTTCGTGAGGTGGTATTTTTCCATAGACATAAACGATAAGTTTGCTACCCATTAAGATTGAAGTGTGTTTAAGTGTATGGAGAAAATGTAACATGAAAAAATAATTTTATATTTATTATATTGGTTTCTTTATATAAAAATGGAATAAGAAGAGTTTATGGGGTGAATTAAAGGAATAAAACTAATGAGCTTAAGGAAAGATGTTACCTGTTCTTTGGGTAACTCCTTCTAGTTTTCACAAAAGGGATTCCTCAAATGAATTTATTCAAAATAAGAGGATTATATTATGATTAGGGGAGGTATGGTGAGGATATATTTGATAAAAAATTGGTTGATTCAAAGTGTCTTGAGAGGTGTGAGGAAGTGGGAGGAGAGGAGTCCATTTTAATGTGGAGGAGGAGTTTCTCTCTAGTTTATTTTGTAAAATAGAATCAGACAAAAAATTTTCCCATTTATAATTGAACCAATAATATTAAAAATATGATTAAATTGTCCATATGGTATATATATGACCTAAAAAAGGATATTTGGAAAGTTTATAGGCTATTGTTTTCCTCAAGTTTAAGGTTTAGTCCCTTGTTAAGCATAATTTCAACTCAAACATTGTAATTAATTTTAATTACTTTCAATAATATTTTTGGTAAAAAACTGAGTTGAACTTATAATAAAATGTAAATTATTATTATTCCAAATTTGGGATCCATTTTTCCAAATTTCGTTCATTAAATTGGATGGAATTAATATAAATTCAACCCCCTAGTTGGGACAACAATGCATGCTTTTAAAGTAAAAATGTTCAAAAGTTTACTAGGTTTTCATATCCAATTTCAGTTTTAAATTGATTCCAATGACGATAAAATGTATTAATTAATAAATAATTTATCTAATTAAACTTTAAAACTAATTTAAAATCTTATTTAACCTTATAAATAAATTTGATGAAAAATCAGTTTTGAATTAAGATTCTGTATTTTTCACTATTCATTAAAAAATGAAACTTCATAGAGAAGTACCAATAATTCACAATAACCTAAATTTTATGATTATATTTCAAAATTTAATTTTATTTTTTTCAATAAATATTTATAAAAGTTCCAGAAATTGGATTTAAAATAGGTTCTTCATTAAAAGGTGGTAAAAGTGCCTTAATAAAAATATAGTATTTTATGTGTAATATTGGGATTTTACTTATCTTATGCCTATAATATCTATTAGATGAATATAAAAATTATTTCATTGAATATATATATATATATATATTAAATTAATATCACTCACTAATTTAAACTATTTTAATTTATTAGGATTAAATAGCTTCGTGAGCATAAAAAACAGCTTTATACAAAACATTCCCTTTTATATTCAACTAGTTATAATATTCATTTTTAATTAATTTGTAACCAATGAATTCATTTTATATTTTTGGAAACCATATATTTTCATAATTTAGTTAATCATATTCATAATGGCTAGTTTATATCTTATTATATTAAATAATAATATTTTAAGAATATTTTATTGTTTAGAGAAACTATGTTTTGCATTTAATGCAAGAAATCAATGAAACTTGTTGTTGCATGAAACAAACACTAACTTAGTTTATCATGAATTGAAAGATATAAAATATATTGAATTTATTTAAAATTTTAAATATATTATAAATTGTCAAGATATTATATTTCATCACGCACCTGGTGTTGCCTGTCATACACGCTATCATATACAATGTTTCTTTTTTTTCGATTTTTAGGGGGTTGAAATTAATGTATTTTCATATATATTATTTTTGAAAATGCAATATATCCTCTCATTTTTTCCATATTATAATATTATTTAATCATAGATTAAACAAGATTCATGATTTTTCAATTTTAAAAGCACAACACAAACAATGATTAGTTAAATGTTCTCCTAATGTCAATGATTCTAAAAACATTGTAATTTTCACCCAATATGTAATGGAAATTTGAGTTCAAGGGTTCTATTTTTCATACACTACATAAGAAGCTTTAAGAATCCCCTTATGTATTACTTCATGTGTTAGAATTTGGATATGTGGTTCTCCTATGTTAATTCACCTGTATAAGTCTTGATTCACCAATATAGATTTGAATTCAGATACATAACATGTTTTGGCTATGTGTAAATTTGAATACACTATAGAAATCCGTCATGGGAAGAATTTAGCTATGTTACTTTGTTTGGGTACATGGATATTCATTTTTTATGTAGTTCTTGAACATAGATACACATGAACTTTTTGATATGAAAATTGCATATATTGTTCATCATACAATGTATTTGAACTCTATGACAAGGATCTTCACATATGTAAATATTTAAAAATTTAGTGACAAAGGATATATGTATTCACCTATATATTAATTCATGTATCTGAAATATGGACTTAATAATATTTCTAGATTTCATTCCATTTCGAACTAGGGCTCTTGAACTTCATCTCCATCCAACATTAACAAGTAAAAAACACCTAAAAATACTTTATGAGTTCATGAATCTTTCTAAAACACTTAAAAATGATTCCTAATAACTATATAGTAAATAAAATAATCAAATAAAATTGTTCTAGTAAATATATATTCCTTCTTAGTTGTGGATCCAATCCAATAAATCCTGAGCAAACTTTATTTACTAAACCTTAAACAATGAGTGTATAGACACTATATGTATCACGAAATATTATTTGTTCTCATTATATGGGTTCTCCAATTTCATATATCATTATTCCAAGATTTGAACCTAATGTATATGTGATATAAAAATCTATATATAATTTCCAGCCATTGGTTCAGCAGTCAGCTTCTCTCTCTTTAGTTCCTCCACTCAACTTTTTAAAGAGAAGGTTCTTTCACCTTCAATATTTATCATAGAATAAAATATAGAATCATTCAATCATCCATTGTATATAATGGTCTTCTAAATTGAATATATATATCTAGGTATTCATGGGAATCCATATTCAATATTCTATTTTCCCAATATGGGATAAACGACTTCTTCATATCACATTTCCCATGTACCCATCATGGAAGCACCTTAACTTCTTTCCATCCTTAATGGATGGGTACTCTAATACATCACCATTTCAACTATTTTCATTGGTTATAATTACATTATTAATTGAAAAAAATACCAATTGACAAAAAATACAACTAAACACCCTTCTGCACCTCAAGAACTGTCAAAAACCCATATACCCACTCAAGAGTTACAAAATCATGTCAATAAAACACATCATTTTAAATATAATCCCATACCTATATAAGGAGTTACACCCAATGGGTCATGAGTGATTAGTATTTTACAAGTAAGATAATAAAACTAATTTATTTTAAAATACTTTTGAATCATTGAAATAAACCTACAACAAAATAAAAAATAAAATTCTACTTTTATAAAACCATTAAAATATAGTTTACTCCAAATAGAACTGAAAAATACAAAAAAAAAACAAATTAAACAAAAAGTTTAGTAGAGAAACATTAAAAAATTCAAATATAAAACACACCAAACAAGATATACTTATCATAACCATAATACATAAACTAGATATATCTGAACAACACTTTATTTTTATTAAAACTAATTTTCAATACCATTAAAATTTACATTATAGTATAATTATACCAAATATTAATTTTTACCCCTTCTTAAAAACCATTAATTACATTTATAAGAATTTATTTTAATAATTTACGAATCCACTATACAAAGAATAAGCAGTTTTGATAAAACATAGGCCATAAAAACACATGGATTAGATACCTACTTGAAAAAATGAATTAAAAAACACTATATCACTTGGAAACATTAAAAATAAAACAAATTACCTTATAATCACGTCATATAATATATTATTGAAAGTTTTTAATGACATATATGAAAATAAATTCAAAAAACCTTCTTATAAAATACACATGTTGAAGTATGCATGCATGAAAAACACTAACAAACATGATTGACCAATTATCATTATAATGAAATAAAATTGTTCACCAATGTTTATGTATATATTTGCATTTAAAAAACATATGCCAAATAAATCCATCCATTTTTCCATGAACTCAAAATATTGGGAAAAATACATCATAAATTATGTTTGTAAAATACTTTTGATGGTGAAATACCCAATTTCTTCAAAAGATAACTAAATTTCAATAAAAATCATTTTTAATAAAAAATACATTTATATATATACCAAAACATAATAAAAATAATATTTTATAGAAAAATAAATTTTTAAAAAGTAGTTTCACCAAAAAATATATATTTGATTTTATTCAAATAAATTATATTTAATACCATTTTAAAAAAAAATAGTATATCTATAAAATGAATGATAAAACCCTATCCATTTTGGTCTCCTTCCAAATAAGTCATTTACCATTAAATATGAAATTTATTTGGTGACTTTAAAATGGAAATATTCTCCATTACTTTTTAAATCATTCTAATAAAGAAAATAAGTTTATAAAACAATAATATTTCATAACCCATACATCCAATAATAAAAATTCATCCATTTAAATACCTTAAAAAATATTTTTTTGAAAACCATTGAATAAGGTTAATATAAAAAATATACATTATATTTTATAAAAAGGAATTATAAATAATTTAGCACACTTTAGTTTTACTAGAATAATTTTCATGATTTCAAAAAAGCCATTTAATTTATCGCATTCTAAAATAATATAAGACAACCATTCCATTTAAAATAATATTTCAAAACATTATGTTTGTTATAAATATTTTATTAAAAAAATATATCAAGATTTTTTAACAATAAAAATTTCATGTGCATCATTGATAAATCAATATTTACATATTAAGTCATTTAAAAAAATCCATATAAAATTTGAAACCCCTTTAGAACCATTAATAAAAATTCATTAAAACTATTCATATAAAAAAGTCATGATATAGAAATATATATCTTACAAAAAATCAACTATCTCACAAATTATATAATAGGAATTGAAAATATGTCAAGAAAATTAAAATATTGTTTCAATAAATTAGATTCCCACTTATAACCATCCTTCCATCAATTTGAAACACATTTTTCTGTATGAAATCTAAAATTAAATCACCTATATTGAAAAATAATGCTCAATACACCTCAATATGGTAAAAAAATACAAACCATTAAAAGGTTTGTTGACACTAATCAATCTTAAACTTCCCATTGTATATTGAGGTTCCACCATAAATGGGTTGATCTGGTCCATTCATGGATTATTTCTCAAGTCCCAAAAATCATACCTCCCCTACCATCAAACCAACTGTGTGATCGTAATATAATAAAATTTTGTAACAAAGTTTTTTGAATACATGGAAATCATAATTTAACCAACATGTAAAAAACATAGGTCATATTTTTCATCACTATTGGATTGCATAAATTCCAAAGGATATCTCATGTAAACAATGTGAAAAATTTAACCTTTATAAGAAGTAAAGAGTATGTGAGATAGAAAATGAATGAATTAAATAGAACAACCACTATTAAATTATACATGCTATAATATGTGGATATAAATATGAAACAATATCTATATGGATAACACAATACTATTAAAAAACCCTACTAAGACCATATGATACACAAACATCTTGATATTCATTCATCTCCATTTCTCCATAACCGAGCTAATGTCCCACTCCAATGAAGAATAAATATAAATCATAAATATAAGATAAACAATGAGAATAAAATTTATATGCATAGGAAAGGTGTACAAAAATTAAGTGAGCTAACATTCCAATATGATACCTCTAAAATTCTATCAATTTACTTTTATAGGAAAACCCATGTATTAATTTAAAAATATATAATAAAAAATACCTTTATATTTTTTTATGGAAGATGAAACTAAAAAAAAGGATTTATAAATTCATTTTTAAATGAGGATAGTCTAATATTTTCAAAACCAATGTAAAATACCTTTACCAATTTTTTCTCGGATCATGAAAATAATTTACTTACAAAAAATCAAACAAATTAAAATAGGCATGATTATAGAAATAAATAAATGTTAATTATCTCAAATATTATATATTATAAATAAAAAAACTTGAAAAAAATAATTTATCAATAATTATCAAGAACCTCTTATTGTATGTCACATGATAGTGACTGAGGTCCTTAAGAGATAATCTAGAACTTGACTAAGAAGACCCATCTGTTACCCTATGATGTGATCCTTGGAATGAACCCTAACATACCCTCATGGAATCTCAAGGTAAAAATATCCTAGATATGTAATGAGCTACACAAGGTGATACTATCCTATTTGTAGTCTAATCTAGTATGAAACTCATCCCTCGAATTCCGACTTAGCTACATAGGGCTTCCCATGAACCATTCCAAATAGAGGAAGGTTAAAAATTCAATACGACATTTAAATATCAACTTAAAATATATTATCCTTAATAATATCTCTTCTTAGAGAACCCATTAATGAAATAATCACTTTCAAATTGATATCCAACATCCATCAATTAACATAATGTAATACAAGTTGACATTTGGAATAAATAACATCAAAGGGATACAATTTAAAGGCTGGTAGAAAAATCACATAATGGTCAAGTTCTTCCATTCTATGTGAGCCATTAATCTTTGAAAATATCAATGAAATCATGATATGAATTATTTATAAATTATATTAAATTATTTCATAAAATATATTCAGTTATTTTAAAATAAAATAATCCATGACATTTTATTGAGAACCTTTTGTGTACAATATTACATGAGAAGCATTTACATATATTTTCTTTGATAAACTCTTTTGACGTCATACGAAATCATCATGTAAATAGTTAAACAATTATAAAAAATTTTAAATAATAATTAATAAATATAATTTACTAATAAGAAATCACTTTGAAACACTCATACACCTATGACTATGTCCAAGAAATGTAAAGGGATAGAGAAAACTACTTAAAGGTGATGCAACCTCAATGCATTTTATAATCAATGATAGAGAAATGTTCAAAGAATGATTTTCATCCTCTTAAAAAATCCTAATTAAATTAAATGTGGTTTTCTCATGACATAAAAAATATAAAAATTAATATAAACCCTAGATATTTAGTGACAATGAGATGAAGAAAATAATGGAGGAGAGGAAGATAAAGAGAGGGGGAAACATGAATATAGACTTACCTTAAAAATATTCCCTATAGAATCAAGGAGAAAATAGGAGGATAAGAGGGATCTTCCCCACATCTATATGAATATGCCAAAAATTGGTAAGGAGTTGGGTTTCTCCCCTTTATATCAAAATAAATACAACAATAACAATAAAAACAACAAAAACAACAACAATAATAATAAAAATTACAATAGAAATACTTTATTCTAAAATCAGTCCTCACATAATAGTAATACCTTTATTAACCCATAATCAATAAAAATAACACAACCAACAATTTATGCCAGTAAAAAATCTTTTATAATAGTAATATATAATAATAAATAATGAAAATTGACCACACATTACGAGCATATACATTTTATAAAAATTTCAAATAAATTTATAAAAACATTCCATAAATTATATAACCATACTAAATGATCAATAACTTGTTTATAACAACCCATAAGTTAATTATGAGTAATATTTGGAGTTATGGACATGAAAAATAAAATTTCAGGTTATCATTTAGAATATTATAGTAAAATTTATATTCTCTCAGACCGAGCTTGGACTAAGAAACTATTGGATCTAATGCACCACCTATCTAAAAGTTATCCACTAGAATTTATACTATCGGAAATAAAGAAGAAAAACCTACAAAACTATAACAAACCACACATTTCTGATGGACTATAGCATAGAATACAAACCAAAACTAAATCCCTACACTATATAATTCACATATAAACTAGAAAATTACTTCCAAAGACAATGAATATGAAATAACAACACATGCCATTAATAAAAAAGGTGAAACACATGAATGTTACACAGTTCATACATTAGTAAAACTATATTTGGGAACACATTGAACCTTTAAATTAAGGAAAAAAATTGAGGTATAAGGGAACCCTATCTTCCAATAACCATACCCAACTTGTGTTATAATGGAGTCCTTTTAGACACACTTAATCGAAGAAACATATAAATCCCTGCAGTAATGAACAATTATTGCAAGAGGTCCTTAGGAAAGTCCCTACCTTGGGGATGGATGATATAACATCCTTATCAAAACATCACTAGCATCTGTAACCATATCCTTATATTAAGATCTACTCAGTCCACCATAACATTTGCATCATTCTAGTATTTAAAGATGAGTAGAAAAGTTTCTAGTTAGTAACTTCAGGTTACAATCCCTTTCGGTCTCTATAGAGATAATTACATTAAGATCAAATATTCATGGGTATCCTTCTACTCGATCAATGGAAATTTCCAGCTCAACTGGTCCTTCAGGTGAATAGTTCTTTCATTTAGAAACTCTATAAGTTTACTCATACATATCATTCAGAATAACCTTAAATGTAATAAAATGACTCTTACGCAAGTAATTTTCATTTATAAACTTTATCATAGACTTTCTATAGCTTCTTCTGATATCTACTTATTCCATTACATATCTTCCACAACTAGAATATACCCCTTTTATCTGAATCACTCCATTCTCTAGTACGTGGTTCCACCTAAACTATAGGTATCCAAATGAAATTCTTTATTTATTCCCATAATTGAACACTACCACTTCCATTATTCCTTATGTTCTACTATTTTTAATAAACTAATTATTTTTAAATACATCCACTTACTTAAATATAGATATATTGGTTATCTATCTTGCTTTGAGAAGTTTAATTATGGAGACTTAACTTTCCTAAATCCTCCCACTTAACTGGAAAACAGTTATCACACCAATTCCCAAAAATCTCACACCAGGTAATTTTTTTCATAGGTCAAGACTAACAATCACCCAATTAATGAACATTATCAATTCTTTCCCAAAATTCCAACTATCCAACTTCCATTGTTTATCCATTTTCAATGCCACCTTGTTTCTCTCCATGCACATAATCATCCAAGACCCATCAAGATACTTCCACCTCAGTCCTACACAATATTCCCACTCATTCCATTTTCACAAAATCTTATAAACTCCTCTATATAATTTCTCTATATAAAATAGTTTTGAGATCCATCTAAATTTATTGATGTTCCATTAACAAAACTTTGTTATGTACAATTTCCATGGACATCATAATTTTTAAATCCCACAATTTTGAAACTCAAAAACTAAGATTTTGTAATCCTAGAGGTTCCTAGTACATTGATATCCAACTATGCCTCTATAACAAACCTCCATCCAAAATGAAACTCCATTAAAACCATGTATAATTGAAACAAAAGAATCCCACAAAAAAGCATCCTGACACATTCTAGTCACAATTAATTAGTGAAACAAAGAATGCATGATCCTTTTATCCCAATTCAGTTTATCTTTGTTATAATCCTTTATGAATCCCAATAAATCATAGGTAATCTTTTGTTACTTTTAAGATCGTTTTGTAGTCATTACCATAGAGTCTAAAACAAAAAAGACTTCTCCAACACTCTTTTTCAAAGAAAAAAATCATAGGACTTAGGGTTGTCTCTCCTCGGGCATCGATATGGTCATATTACCAAAAGAATTTACATGGAGAGTGATAAATAAACACCCAAATTTTCTAAATTGATTATCTATAGAAGATAATTTACTAGAAGAATTAATCATTAAATTGAAAACAACTTTTGGTGTTTCATGTTCAATATACTGAAATTGAATACAAAAAAAAGAAAGAATATCTTCTGAAACATCCACTTTATTACTAAGTTCATCATTTCATACTGGTGGTCAAGAATCTAAAATATATTTCAGTATCTACAAAGTATTGTTATTATTTTATATAGGTTAAAAAACACAATGTACTTTTTCTTGAGGAAATAAAACTGCCACAGTCGTTCCGTATCTTCAATGAAGGTATGAATTATAATGGATTCATGAGAACAATCATAACTAGACATGTTTTGATTTTTTAGTTCCTCTCCTTTCAGAACAACAACACATATGCCTTCTCATATATTTGTTAATGAGGCTCCAATTACATATCCTTTTGTTTCTAAAAGTATTTTCCTCCAGAAATTATTTCTCATTCTAAAAAACCCATCTAGTCTCAATCTTTCATCTTTATAACTTAGACACAGTCATGATCCCTTTTCCCTCAAGAATTATTTTGATTCTCTAGATTATAATCATATTAAAATTTATATTAACTTGGTCCATGAAACATTCTTTTATTCCATTCCTATTCCAGATAGAACCACCACTTATCTTATAGTCTCAATATCTTCTCCAATTGATGCTTTTAAAACAAAGACTTAACCCTTCATCAGATGGGGAGTGATGAGAACCCTCATTCCAAATGAAATGACTCCAGGGTACTGGTAAAAAATTGATAGAAAAATATATACCCCCTATCATCTATGAGATTTATGGATCCTCAAGAAATTAGCTTCCAGAATAGACCTTCTGGACCCAATAGATTCATTCCAAAGACATTCCTTTCTAAATAAATTAATTAGAACTAGAAACTAGATGAATGTTATCAATATGTTATTTATACTCCTTAATAAAATTAAATCACTTCCTTCAACATTATTTATGAAAAATATTCCTTTTGGGTTATGCACTACTTATCCTGGTTATACATTTTTGAACATTTCCTTGTGATTTCCAATCAAGGTTTCCTGTTTTTGTAAACACATCGTTTTCGACTAATTCACTGTCAAATGAATATTTGAACTCTTTAGGATTAGAAAAAATAGCATCCCCAAAGTATAAATATTCTATTGTGGAACATTAATTGGAACTTTACCAAATTTAATACCAAACTCCAAAAATAACGAGTTCCCACTGAATTTGAAAATCAAAAGGGATTACAAATATCTCACGAATTCTATTAGAAGTATGAGGGTAGAATGATGATACCAAATTGAGATCTAAAAAACGTTGTATAGGGTTTGATATTTTAAACCCTACAACCAATATCTAATACCACCTGTGGGGAATGATACACCTCCAATCCATATGTTGTATACTAAATATTACATAAACCAATTCTAAGATATAGAACTTAATGAATCTAAATGAACCCCAAAAATAAAATGTACCAGAACAAAGAAGACAAACTGAACCCAAACCATAACATTGGATTTATCATGTACAATACAAATATGAAATCTTATAGATAATGAACAATAAATAACAACAAATTACATAAAATGAAAGTAACGAAACATGGAAATTATATGGGTTGGGCATTTTTCTTCCTCTATAGGGGAGCACAAAAAATATTTCCATTATGGGAGACAACTAAATTAAATGGAAACCCTATCTTCGTATAACCTTACCACACCCAAGTTACAAGGGGCTTGTTGTAGACACCCATACACGGAAAACTAAAATTATACCCCTAGTGATGAAAACCTATTGCAAGTACTCCATGGGGAATTCCCCCCACAAGGATAGATGAAATACAATCGATATCCAAGACTCACTAGATTCAGGAACCACTACCATTGATTAATATGCACTCAGTGTACTAAAACACGTGTCCTAAATACATTTTTTATATAACATCATTGAAGATACTAGTCAATAAGTTTTGATTGAAAATTTTCTTGATCTCCATAGAGATATTTCCACTAAGATGTAATCTTTACAACAATCCCTTCACTTGGTCAATGGAAACTATTGCCACAAATGGTTATTTTGGAAACAAATGTGAGTATGAATAAACTCCATGATTTTTTTCATACACATCATTTAGAATACCATTATGTATTAAAATAATGACATTGACACAAGTCCTTTACATATTCGCAATTTCACCTTAATAAGAAACGACTGCTACCCACATACACTTCCTATTATACCTTCATGTTACATATATAACATACAATTTCTATCTAAATCACTCCAGCCTTAAGATTTTTATTGTACATCATTCCATGAACCATGTTGTTGTGCCATCCATTCTGACACTCGTCCTAGCTCATGGAAGGGCCCGAAGGGAATTTTCAATCCAAAAATCTGGAAACTAGTTCCTAGGCATCAAACCTTTATTTTTTGGGAATGATTTTACCCATAAAAATTTACGTTAAAAATTAAACAAGAGTAGAACATCACCACAACATCAATTACCATTACCAAAATAAACACCACTATCACACGTTAAACATGTACAAGTTTAATAAAAAACTAAGATTCCAATTTGGGAGGGGAACCAAAAGGACCATAACAATAAATCTCCTTGCAACAAGAGGTCCATCACCATCATTCCTTCTCTACCAACACATACAAGAGAAGGAACACTATCAAACTTATCAACCATCATCACCACATAACATATTTCCTTTACCTAATTCAAACATAACAAGTTCTACATACACTCATGGGAAGTATGTAGGTTGTGAGGTAATTCCCAAAAGGATACCACCCAAAGAGAGATTCCATGCTATTAAAATTATAATAAAAATCAACATTATAGTTTTCAAATGAAATAAATGAAGTTAAAGGAAAAAATTCTAAAACAAAACATGCTTTCGAGTTATAAATGGGAAAGTAAACATGTCACTAAGACGAGCAACAATCATAGAATCGCATGAAGACCATGGGTAATCTCTATGGTACTAAGGTTAGTGGGGAACTATGATCCTCATATCTCAGTGACATGGTATAAAAACCAAAACCCATAACATTCTCATGAAAGAGCCACTATATAGGAGTCAATACAAAGTTCTAGTGGTTTCTAATAATTATCAAAGTTTAGTTACTGTTGTAGCATCAATCTTATTAAGGGGAAATGGGCCTCAGCCTTGCTGATCCACCTAGAATACTAGAAATAGTCTTCCTTACCAAGCTACCAAGGACTACCTTTTGTTCTAAATTCCATTTTTTTGTCCCAACGACCACTTCATGCACCCACTCATTTACATCATTCAAAAAACTTAATGAAAACCTCCACTTTCAATTAGAGAAACCATAATCATGTCATATGAACCACCACTACACATACACAGACACAACAATGGAACACACTTTGAAAACATCTTTCTCCATAGTCAAAACAATTTTTAAACCAAAAAACACAAAAATACATTGAAAACATAGTTCTCACTACCCTCACAATTAAAGGATCACATTTAGAAAGCATATCAAGCATACCAAAGTCATCAAACAATGATAAATCATAGAATCACCTACATTTCACTTGGAAACTTCAAGAGAATATGTGGAAACCACAAACACACCACAAGGGAACACTATAAAGGTAAGAAAAAACATCAAAAATCACGATATTACACAAATGGACAAGGTTAAACCCACATTAGAGAAACCACCCCACTAGAGAAGAGAGAACCTAAGAAAGAGGGATGAAAAATCCCAGAAGAAATAATAAATAAAGAGATAAGGGACTTACTTGAGAGGTTATTGAATATTCCACACCTAACCCACCATGAAAATAGAGATCCAATGGAGCCAAGAGGAGAGGGAAAGGTGCATAAGTCTGATAATCCCTAACAGGGGAGGAAATATGTGGGTTTCAATTATAATTAGGGAACGGAATAAGTGGAAATTCAACATCTTTAATGATATATACAGGACACAATGTTTTCCAAAACTTGTGGAAATTGTTTTCCCAATTTTGAACAAATTTTAACGAGGTTGCACAGTTCCTAGGTAGAGGATACATAGCCTTGGGGTCTAATGTGCACCAGACCCAATGATATGAGCACACAGTGAGCCGCATGCCCAAGAAATAGGTCGGGCGACTTGGATTGTGCCACTGTCTAGGGTGGATGGTCTCTTCTGGGATGGGACATGGTTTTTACTAACCATACACCAATATTAAAACACCTTTTGGTGGCTTCAAATACTCAATTTCAACCAAAACTCTTAATAAATACAAGTAATAAATACGAGAACAAAATTAAATGATAAATTACCTTAAAAGAAATCATGCGTGTGACAATTATCCCCCCCCCCCCCATGAAAACTTTATGCCCTAAAAAATTCATTCCAGATCTGATAAGATAGTTATAACATGTACAATTCCTCATCATAAGAATTTTACTCCCAAGTATCATGATCATCATTACCGTGCTACCAAATAACCTGAATTAATGGTATGAATAAACCATAAAGATCATTCTCTTAGGAATCCATAATCTGTATTGGCATCTCAAACATTGAAAAATTTGGATCCCAATCCATCTATTTTTAATTAAGAACATGAGATAAATCTAGATTATACATATATAGTTGTGATATAGAACAAATAATGAATCGATGTCAATTGAGATGAAAAAATGAACAGGTATGCCATCTTACCAACTCTTTAGATAATCTGAAAATGCTAGACATAACTCGATGTGACCTTAACTGGCATACCCAAACAAAGGTGTCCCAAATGAGGGGACATAATAAGAAACACCCGATCACCCATAGATAATTCCAAGGCTTAACACTGTTGATCTGCATAAGACTTATGGTAGATCTAAGCTATCAATTACCTATTCTTGATCAACTGGTCTTTACGAGAAGTCTCTTACGTAAGGTTCTATCCCAAAAATGATGTATCACACACCTATGCCCAACAAAAAGGTGACCAACATGAACAAACATAAATTTCCTCAAAGGGTTCCATTAATATCAAGTATTGGTGACTATTATTAAAGGAAAATTCAACCAACCCCAAATGGATATCCCATAAGCCTCTAAAATCCACCACACATTCTTAGATAATGTCTTCCAAAATTAGATTACCCCACCCTATTTAACCATACCTTTGTGTATGGTATGCTGTAATCAACTTGACATGTGACCATATTTACTTTTGAAGGAATTCCCAAAACTGAGAGGTGAAATGGGGGTCCCAGTCTAAAATGATTTCCAATGGAACACCATGAAGCCTCACTATATCCTGAACATACAACTAGCCTAATTCATCTATCATGTCTAAGTCCTTAATCGAAAGGAAATGAGATTATTTTTTTATACCATCAACTATAACCCATATATCGTTCCTTACTCGGGGTGTATGATGAAATCCAATAATTAATTCCATGGAGACCTCATCCCACTTCTAAGTAGGAGTGCATAACTACTATAGAAAACATGGGTTAATTTGGTTATGTACCCTAACCTGCTTACATGTATAATAGAGAGATACAAAATCAGCTACATCCCATCTCATACATGGACAACAGAACTAAATACACCAATTATAGAACATCATGGTGGTCCTAGGATGAACAGACCCCAGATATTGGAGGCTATCCTATATCACCACCTTCCTCAGTGAAAGGGGCACCACAACATGACCTTTGAAGAAAATAAACCTATCTAAAGACAAATTAAAATCATTGGGCACCTACCGAAAATTTATTAATTACACATCCACTAGAAAAACTCATCACGTTGATGCTCATGTAGAATCAACTCTAGAAGGGATGGTGTTAGTTGAACACTAGACAAGAATTATCCTCTGATTCATTCTTTTTCTTCAATATGCATACAGGAAAAAATCCCCATCAAATTCCACCCGTCATTGGAATATTTCATTTCTTTCACTCACATTGTCCTACTCAATGAATATTCTACCACATCACCTTATCACTGGGTATACATGATGTCAAAATATAACCCTTGAAGATAACTGACCCAATGAAACTGCCTCAAATTCAGATTATTCTGGGATAAAATTTAGTATCAGATCTTATTATATAAATAGACTATAAACTTATCCAAAAATAGGTAAGGATGCCACATCTTCAAGAAATTCATCACCACTACTAATTCAAAGTCATGGGTCAGATAGTTCTTCTCATGTGGGTAGAGTTGTTGGGAACTATATGCCACCACATGGTCATCCTGTATCAAAACACACCCAAGACCCATACCAGAGTCATCACAGTAGACAACATATCTCTTTCTAGATTCCATTAAGATAAAAAACGTGGATATGGTGAATCAACACTTAATCTCTTCAAAGGATGCCTCAAATTCTGGGATCCACTCAATTTTTACACATTTTTGGGTAAACTCTGTCATGGGAGAAGAAATATAATAGAAACCTCCCAAAGAATACCTGTAATATGCTTACAGGCCCAAATAATATATTAATTTTGAAAACGGTCCTCAGTTTCTCCCATGACATCACCACACTGATCATATCATGATCCACCAGAAACCCTTGTTTTGAGATCACATGACCTAAGAAATTCACCATCCTAATCCATACGGTACACCTGGAAAGCTTAGCATAGTGGCGACAATCTCAAAGAGTGACCATAATTTCCCTTAGGTGCCACTCATGCTCTTCCTCAATCCTAGAAAAGACAAATATTTCATCCAAAAACACAACGATGAAGGAATCAATGTACCGATAGAACACCCTATCCATGTGATCCATTGAAACCACTAAATATTTTTTTAACCCAAATATCATGAACAAATAGTCAAAATGGCCATACCTAATTTGGAATGATATATTTGGAATATCCACCTCTCTGACATTTACTTGGTGATTCTCAAAATGAAAATCGATCTTAGAGAACCACCTTCCCCCTTGAACTAATTAGAGAGTTCATCAATATGAGGAAAGTGATATTTATTCATGATATTTATATTTTTATCTTCTAATAATCAATAAAAAATGGAGATATCTAGTAGCCATATTTTCAAATAGAAATGTTACATCCCAAGGTGAGACACTCAGACAAATGAAACCTTTGGATTCTAAATCTTACAGTTGTATCTTTAATTCCTTCAACATGTTGGGGGCTATATGGAATGAGGGAAGAGATATTGGTTGTGTTCCTAGTTCCAAATCAATGGTGAAATTCACATCTATCTCTAAAGGAAACCCTAAAAAGGCATTTGGGAATACCTCTTTGAACTCATCCACCACAGGATGTAATCCAGCCTCATGACCACTATCATTATCCTTAACATTATCGATGAGATCTGAAAAATAGTACTACCTAGATCTAGATGTGGAGGTTCAAAACAACCTACCCAAGGATACCATTCACCTTCAACAACATGAGATCTTACATTAGGTGACTCAAAACTCATTCATTGATTTAAACAGTCAATTTGTTCCTAAAAATGCACCATCAAATCCATAATGAGGATCACATTGAAGATGACCATTTCAAGAACCAAGTTATCCCATTCTATATCAACCCATGACATGGTGAGTGTGAAAGACATGAACCTAAAACCCTTGTCTCTCCTCCTACTAAGTGGTGTGACCAATTCCATTACTTATGTCATGGGCTCGATTGATAGTTTCAACAAATCGACAAGACAAGCATAAATAAAAAATTGGAGGCACCTGTGTCAAATAAGGAAACATCAATCAATGATGAAATAATAATCATACCTTGAACCATTGTATGTCCTACATCAGATTATGATGGTTCTTAATCTAGAGCATAGAGGTGCCTCATCTCTGCCTGATCCTATAACCACCTATACTATTATAAATTAAAATAACCATTTTGATTTAATTAAATGTATTGTTATATGATATCTTTATATAAAAAACATGCAATTATTTTGTTTAATTATATTCAATTGGATTTAAAATATAGTTAAATATATTTTTCATTAATAATATAGATATGGAATAGTTATCACATGATTAGTATAAATATAGGGTTTTAACAAATGCAATTGACACAGGCAAAGGATGTGATGACATCAACCAGTAGGATCATACCCTTTGAATCCCTTGTATCAAATATTCCAAGGGAGATATAATTTCTAATATTCTTTCTTGACCAAGCCCAAGATGATATCCAAAAACTTAAGCATGATCATAATCGTTTACATGAGAATTTCAAGCTTATTAAGATAAAAATGAAACCAAGTTTTCTAAAACACCCCATAAAAGTCCAACCATCACACACCTTACTCTTAGGGAGTATAATGATGTGTTAAAGGGATATATATAAAGACCCTAGTAAAATGAATATTTAAATTATTCTTTATATAATAATGAATATATTTTCATCCTATTATTGTTATATTGTAAATTATTTTTATTTAGATTCAATAAAACACAAATAATTTTTTTGGTTAATATTCAAATTCAATTAAGAAAATTTGTTTTGACGAAACAATGTTTTATTTTAAAAAACAATACATTAATAAAATATTATTATTAAATAATTTTTCCTAAATATAAATGACGATATAATTTTTATGAAGTAAAATGTAATTTTTATAAGGGTTTGAAAACTCTTATTGTCAAAAGAACATGTCATTATCCGTAAATCTTGGTCATTATTTTATAATAAAAATTAACATATTTAGAAAAATATTTCGATAAAATTAAGGTTATTTTTTGAATAATTACATCAAAAATTATCCAACGGTGATCTTTTTCATAATTTTCTGAGACATTCAAATCCTCGGGTAAAAATTAAATGCCATATGAATATACTTGGTGTATTATGGAATAATATTGACAAAAAAAGTGATGTAATAAATATTACATATGTTATAAATTAAAAAATTTATGTTTTACATTTAAAATAATTTGGTTTTATGTTTACATTATTTATTTTATAAATACATTATGAATCTTCAAAAACTAATAAAAAATATAAAGGTTTAAAAATTATTTCTTTAAGAGTGTGACCCACCTCCACATAAGTAAGGAAATGTTTTTAATAACTTCTGCCCTTTAAAATATAAAATAATAAAATCCACTCCCAGTTTGACAAAAAAAGGGAAAAATCAATGGTATGGTTTGTGATTGTGGTTATTTTATTATATAGAGTCCAAAACCTAAATAATAAAGAAATTATCCGATTTTCCTATATAAACCCACAAAAGCTCACATTTATATTCACTAAAAATACTTGGATAACGTCCATACTATTCCATATACTCTCTAGAGTCCTCCCAATGTTCCCCCAAGCTCTCAATAATCCTTTCCCAAGCATTTTGAGTCTCTCACTCAAGCAAGGGATCCCTACCTTTCTATCCTCCATTCAATCCAAGCACCTTCTTTGGAATTTTTCTTCATAATTGAAATTTTTTATAATGTCAATTATTTATAAAAATTACCTTAATATAAAATTTTTGTTATTTTTTTGATATATTAATTATAATCACACATTTTTACCTATATCTATGTCGTTACTATGTGGAAATGTTGTATGGGATCTTCCACTCTCCTAGTTTTATCATTCACTTCTTTTTTATTATGTCTCTAAATTTACTTTTTCGTAGGCTGGGATATATTCTTAAATATTCCCCTTAATTTACATTTGATATAAATAATAATCATATCTCCCTTTCACTCTCATCAATACCATCCACGAAACATTATGTACACATGTTACCAATCCAATTTTTTTTGGGGGATTTCTATCTTCTCATTCCCATTCAAGTAAATCTTTTATGTTATGTATCTTAAATTCAACTTGAATATATTGTGATATATTCTTAGATATAACAATTAAATTCCATTTAATTTATCAATGATGAAATCCCCCTTCACTCTCTTTAATACTCCCATGATCCTGTATGTTCACCCATTACCATGCCGAAATATAGTCAGAATTATTTTCTTTATTCAAGTTTCTTTGTTACATTATTCCTTCTATTTAAAAAATTAAAATATTGGGATATGATTTTACATGTCTTTATTACATTCTATTGGATTCATATGTGATTAGATACCCCTTTATCTCTAATAAACCCATTTTTTATGAATCATTAAGTGACATCGTTATGCTGTCGAAATTTTTCCATGATTCTCCCAACCAAAACAATTACGTAGTGAATACCTTACCCATTTCTTATCAAGTATGTTCACCTTTATGAACATATAATTTTCTATTATTGAATTAATTGTATTTATTTCATATTCCTTTATACTGTATAATAAATTCTGGTGATGAATGGACCCATTTTTTGTGATCTATATTGAACACTTAAGAATAAAATGAATATGATGGGTACACACAGATAGCGCTCCAATGCATTGGGTAATGTTTAGTATCATGCTAGGTCACATTGGGATAGGGAGTGATCATGATTCCTTTATGGTATTTTTTCTACCATGATGTCTTGGTGGGTTTATCCTTGACCTATGTTTATTATTCAATGTTTTAATTTGTTTCTAGATTTACCATATTTTATTTATGATTATCATCCTATATCATGTCTCATTGTTAAAGTTCATGAAACTTAATCATTTTATAACCCACTGATTTGACTATTTTATAACATATCAACTTATTCCATGTTTATTCCCTTTCTGGGATTTATAGTTCACCCCTTTTTTATGTTTTTCCCTAGGTTATCCCTTGGAGTTTTAAAATATATGAAATTTAAGAAGAATGTTAAGGATGTTTTTAATAATGTTGGTGTATCCCATGATCAAGATGTTATTACATGTACCTAATTCCCAAATACACTAAAATTATCAATAATTTAGTTGGTATTATTTTTAATTTAATGTAATAAAATATTAATTAATTTGTAATAGAGTGAAAAGTTTTTATATCAGGTATCAGAGGAAAATTTTAGTTGTTTTTGGCATTAAAATTAGAAAACTCTAGATAAATCCTTAGTGATAAGACTAAGTATAAGAAAACAACCCTGAATTTTGATAAGTATAGATTAAGTGGTTTATCAAGGAAATTAATCCCTGTCTAGAAACTAAAAGTTGATGTTGTTCTAAAATAGATGTACCTAGGGTTAATAACTCTGAAAAGGTGTCCCTGTCTTGACTTGGGGTAACCTGACACACAATAATGGGCTTTAATGCACAACTAGTTTGTCTCTGAGGGGATTTTCTTTGGTAAATTTATAAGCTCATTAAAAACCATTATTAATACCACAAAAATACCCATAATAATATATATTAGAAAATAGATCATGGATAATATATATTGAATCCTAGAATCTCATAAGTTAAAGAGTTAAATTTAATTTGTAAGTAATTCCTTTATTGTCATTGGTTTCGCATTTATGTATTTAAAAGTTTAAAAGTACACATCCCTAATCCTATATATGTTAAATTAGAACTATAATCAATAATTTAAAGGTGATTTTATCATATATAGTTATATTAATTACTTCATGTCATGAATGTTTAGTATAAATATTCTAACACCCCAACAAACCATGGAGGTAGATATGTCTGTGAAAACGTAGAATGCAGAAATTATTTCATCCAAAGTATATAACTCCTCCCTTATCAAAATATTTTCGCTGAACTAACCATAAAACCATATCATATTCCTTTTGGTAGAACTTGACACAATTCAGGTCATGTATTGTCTTTCCCTATATAGTTTAAACATAAATTGATGTGATAAGGAAATCAATCTCTGTATTGCGAATTGACCCCCAATTCTATAAAAGTATAAGGTGGAAAATAAACCCTATTTAGAACCAACATCTAAAGAATGGATATTATTTCCCCATGTGAAAGCATATGTATCTAAAATTATTGTATCTAAGGAAAGAATCATCCTTGAAGACATGTCCATTGTGATGGAATATTCTGATGTGATTCCTAAGGAAATTCCTATTAATCCTCCTAGCTAAGAGGTTAAATTTTCAATTTATCTTATACCAGGATCATTAAAAATATCCAGGACTCCATATAGAATTACTATTATAGAACTTGAGGAGTTGAACAATTAACTACAAGATAATCTGGATAAGGGGTTTATATGCCCATGTGCTTCACCATGGGGTGCACCGGTCCACTTTATCAACAATAAAGTTGGGTCAATGTGATTTTGTATTAATTATCATGAGCTCAAAAAGATCACGATAAAGAAAAAGTATCCTCAAACATAGATTTATGACTTGTTCAATCAATTATAAGAATCATAATAATTCTCTAAGGTGGATATGTGGTTGAGATATTATAAAGTCAAGGTGAAGAAGGAAGATATCCCCAATATTTCTTTTTGTACAAGCTATGGGCACTATACGTTCATATTGATTAATTTTGGTATAACTAATGCCCAAATATTTTTCATAGAATTAATGAATAAATTCATTAGATATTACCATGAAAAATTTTAGGTAGTATTTATAGATGATATTATAATATACTCTAAAACCAAGGAGGGGTATAAAGAGCATACGATCACTGTGCTAAAGACCTTATGAATGGAGAATATTTATTCCAAGTATAAAAAATATTATTTATAGTCATGGGAAGTTTCATTATTGTGGAACATTATCACAAGAAATGGGATATTTGTGGATCCTTCAAATATAGAAGCAATTGAAGGATGGAACAGACTATCATCTAGGATAGATATTCGTAGTTTCCATGGATTAGCTGGGTACTGTCATTGATTTTTAGGAAATTTTCACAATTTTCAAACCCTCTGACCATGAATAATCGGAAAGGATTCAAGTTTTCTTAGAATGATGATATGAAGAGATATTTAGGGAATTGAAAAAGAGGCTTATCACTAAACTTTTTCTCACACGACCCACAAGTGGAGAGACTTTCATGGTATTCAACAATGCTTCAGAGAATGGATTGGGATGTGTGTTAATGAAAAATGACAATGTCATAGCCTATGATTCATGGTAGTTGAATGCTATAGAACAATAATCCCAATGCATGATATAGAGTATGGAGTACTGATATTCTCCTTGAAAGTATGGTGCTATTATCTCTATGGGGAGAAGTTTTAAACATATACAAATAAAAAAGTCTCAAGTATATATTCATATAGAAAGAACTGATTATGAATATTTAAATATGGTTAGAGATGATCAAGGACTAAAAATACTCTATCCACTACCATCATGGTAAAACATATAAAGTAGAAGATGATCTAAGTATAAAGGATCTATCAATTATCTCACTAATGATAATTGAGAGGGATCCCGTATTCTTAGATTTTGAAAGGATGGACATGGGAATCATAATGGAAGAAACATTATCAATTTTTCTACAAATGATTTCTCAAACATACCATATGGAGAGTTTAATAGATGATCAAAGGGATGATGTGAGAATTTAGAAGAAAATATAAACTATAATAGAAGTTAAATCCTCAAATTAAATTTTAATGAAGAATGATTTTTGAGATTTGTGTCCAGACTATGTGTACCATCAAATCCCAAGTTAAAAAAGGAGAAGTTGGGTGATGCACCTAGAGCAACCTTCTCTATCCACCTAGGAAGCACAGATATGTATCAAGATCTCCAAGAATTCTATTAGTGGGAAAATATTATGAAGGATATTGTGGAGTATACATCAAGATATATTGTATTCTAGAAAGTGAAAGATAAAAAGGCAAAAATCCAAGGGGATGATGCAACCATTACCCATGCCTACATGGAAATGAGAGAACATCACCTTGGATTTTTTCACTGAACTTCTGAAGAAATCCATGGAAAATAATTCTATATGGGTTTTTGTAGATTGTATTATAAATATAGACCACTTTATCACAATCTTAGAATATTTTTCACTGGATCAACATTGATGGATATATACTAGAGAAGTGATAAGGCTTCCTGGAGTACCACTATTGATTATATCCAATAGAGATCCAAGATTCACCTATAAGTTTTAGAAGGCTCTCAAAAAAGATCGGAATATTGATTTAAACATTAGTATGTCTTATCACCCTCTAAATGATGGATAATCTGAGAAGACTATCCATAAAATTGAGTACATGATGAGATAATTCCCAATTGATGTTAAAGGAGGATGGGAACAACATATTCCTCTCATTGAGTTCTCTTACAACAATAGTTTCTACTCAAGTATCCAAATAGATCCTTATAAAGCCCTTTATATGATGATATATAGAACACCATTATGATAAGATGAAGATTGGGAACACAAAATATTAGGTCCTAATATGGATGAGGAAATTGTGGAAAAGGATAAGACTATTCTACATCACATCAAGGATTCTCATAGTTGAAAAACGAGCTATAATGACCATCATCAACGAGACCTACATTTTGATGTTGGAGATGTGGTATTATTAAGCATCTCTATGGAAGAAAGTGATGAGATCTCGGAATAAGTGAGTGCTTAGTCCAAGGTAGATCGACCCATTTGAGATCCATGTTCACATGTTCGTGGTGGACTATCGACTAGAACTCCCACCGAACCTATCTGAAGTACATGATATATTCCATGTATCCTTCTTGAGGAATTACATATCAGACTACTGACATGTACTCAATCTATAGATGGTACTGTTGGAGTATTTTCTCTCCTATGATGAGTATCTAGCGAATATCTTAGATCATTAAGAAAAAGTTCTATGAAATAAAACAATGCACCTTGTCAAATTATTGTGGAGGAACCATAAGTTTGAAGAAGAAATGTGAGAATTGGAGGTGGTGATGAAGCAGGGTTACCCTTATCTATTTTATTGTGTAAAATGAAAATTTTGAGGATGAAATAACTTAAGGGGGGGGGAGATTGTAAAGACTTGAATGTTATAAAAAATATTTCCATTAAATTTAATTAAATGTCTTATTATATAATATGGTTATATAAAACACAAGTAATTATTCTATTTTATTATATCTAATTAGATTTAAAATTATTTTATGATTCGTTACTGTTGATAATATAGATATTGAATAGTGATCACATGATAAGTTTATATATATGGTTTTAGCAAGTCCATTTGACATAGAAAAAGGAAGTGATGGTGTCAACTAGTAGGATCGTACCATATAAAGTCCATTTATCGGAGCTTCCAAGGGAGATAACATTTATTTTATTTTTTACATTACCAATAACAAGTTTATATCCAATAACATAAGCATTAGTGAAACTATTTGTGGAAGAAGTTCAGCCTCATCAAGATCATGACCCAAACCATGTTCATCAAACCACCCCATGAAGGTCGCACTATTTTTAACCTTAATCTTAAGGATTTTTTTGGTGTATTAAAGGGATATGTATCAAGACCCTAAATATATTAATATTTAAGCTATTTTTATAGAATAATGAATATATTTTTATTCTATTATTATCACTTTTTTATTGATTTTTTATTTCGATTCAATAAAACACAAATAATATTTTTGGTTAATATTCTAATTCAATTAAGGATTTTATTTTGATGTGATTTGGGGTTTTTTAAATAAAGATTATTATAATAAAATATTCTTATCAAATAATTTTTTTTAAGAATAAATAATCATATAATTTTTACAAATTCAAATGAAATTTTTATAAGGGTTCAAAATCTATTATTATAAAAAACAACCATCATTTTCAGTAAAATTCAGTAATTATTTTAAAGTTAAAATTCACATATTTATAAAATTATTTAAAGAAAAAGAAAATTATTTTTGGAATTATAATGTCAAAATTATCCCATGGTAAATTTTCCATAATTTACCGAGATTGTCAATTTTTTGGGTAAAAAGTAAAAATCATACAGATATACTATCTGTATTATGACATCATAATGAAACAAAAGTGATGTAATAAATACTATAAATGGAATAAAAGTCCAAATATATGTTTTAGATTTAAAATAATGTGGTTATAAGTTTATTTCATTTATTTTATAAACACAATTTGAATCTTTCAAAACCTATAATATATTTTATGATTTTAAAATATTTTCTTTAAGAGTATAAATCACCTTCACAATAGAAAGGTAATTCTTTTAATATTTTTGTCCCTTGGACTTACAAAATATTATAAACAACTATTATTCAGAAGAAACTATGAGAAGAAACCACTGTATAGTGTATGGTTTTTTCTTTTTATTATTTGAAGTCCAAAACCTATATAAGAAAGAAATCCACATGTTTTCCAATATAAACCCACACAAGATCCCATTTATCTTCACTCAAACACCTTGGACAACGTCCACACTATCTCCTACAATCTTTTGAGTCCTCACAAGGTTCCTCTAAGCTCTCACTAATTCCATCCCAAGAATTTGGAGTCACTAACTCATGTAAGGGATCCTCAACTTCATCTCCTCAATTCAATTAAATCACCTTCATTGGAAATTTTCTCCTTAATTGAAATTGTTTATAATGTAAATTATTTTTAAAAATTATCTTACTATTAGATTTATTTTATTTGAATGAGATATTATTTATCATCTATCATTTTGACCTTTGTCTAAGTAGTTACGATGCTGAAATTTTGTATGGGATTGATGTTATTAATATTTTCATGACTTATTATATTCCCTATTTACTGATTTTATATGAAATGTGCATAATTTTTGGGAACTATTAATGTTTTAATATTAAGTATAATTTTTGAGCATTTTTTGAAGTAGTCCAATTGAGTCAGTTTAATGTTTTAATAATAACTATCACTATACTCATCCAAATTGTTTGGCTCTTGTTTTTTAGGATTGTAATTTCAATATAAAACATTTCATTAGAAGGTACCATGAGCCAATTCGGCCATTTGAAGGGTCATATGGTCCTCACAAACAAGACCAAAGAATCTGTGAAAAAACTGGACCAGCCTTGAAGATTGATTTACTGGGCTCAATCTAGAATTACAAAAACATTAACTCTCTATCATAATTCGGGGGATATTACATGTCATCTTGTATAAAAATTTAAAGGCATAAATCCAAGCACAAGGGGCCCAAATGAAGCATTTAATTCCATCCCACCATTCTGGCCGAGAAATACAATCAGTATAGTATTCATGACATATCTCATGATGTAAGCATCAAATAGAGCTGAGATTATTTAGTATTAAAGAGAATATATAGGTGGACGAATTTTTTGAAATTTTCATTCGGATTTGAAGGCATATTATTATTCCAAAAACAATTCACATTTTGGCCATCTAAAAAGCATGGATAGAAATAGACAGTTTACCTTTGTTTAATAAAACGTCCAAAACATTGGCTCCACAAGTCCAAATGCCTCAAAATTTTGACAGTAGTCATCCAAATTTATTATCTACAACCTTGAAGAAGGAGATATTTGTAGTTTCGGCTGTCATGATGTCCATATCAGCAAGCCAAGTGGAGGGGTATTTCTGGAATGTAAACAGTCCACTCCTTGGGCTATAAATACTCTCCCCTTCTCTCCTTGAGAGGGGTTGGCATTTCAGAAGAGAGGAGAACATATTGGCATGACCAAGGCCGGTCCAAAGGCTTGTGTGGATCTTCCATACTCAATTTTTCACTTGATAGACCTTTCCTCTTCTCTTTGTTTTCACTTAATTTCGTGTTCTTCATTTTTGTAATTTTGTAAGTCTCTTTCTTTGTAATTCTGTTTTAATGCAAGTTACATATTCAATATCTCTTATTCTCATCCACCTTATATAGTTTAATATTTATGTTCTTAAAATAGTTTAAATTCAGCTGAATCCCCTTCCCTTCTTCTGCTTCCTCATTCAATCGAAAATCCATTTTTAATTTTCTTCATCGTTTGTGTGTGTGTTCAACGCACTACTCTTATCTTGTCCCTTTCTTTTTCTTCTCTTTATAATTCATCACTATAATCATTATAACCAGATTAGTAATCATTTTAATGGATTGTTAAATCTCTAATTGGTGTGAGTTATAATTTAGTTATGTTAATTTATTGAGAGCTTTTGCTCGACTAATGTTCTATAAATTAATATTGTGTATGTTGAACTTTATATGTCATGGATTAATGACATGTTTTGTTTAATATGTGGATTCCATGGATTAATGGAACCAAAAATACACTACCATAAACAAGTAATGGTAATGATTAGAAACCTAAGTTAAGTTATGGCTTGGATTAAAGCTTTAACACTTTGGAATTCCGATCAAAATCATCTTGTGACATGGGTGTTAATTTAATCAAATATAAAGAAAAGTTCAAGGATATCAAAAGCTTAACTACCTAATGATGAACTCACCACAATATTTTTCAATTTGTTAAATAAAACATAATACATAAATTATTTCAGAAGCTCTGCAAACAAACCACCCAATCAGAATACAATTAACTAAAAACAAATGACTATTACAAAGTATCATCGCCGAGGATTCGACCCGAGTGCTGCTATACACATTAGCAGAGCACCGGAACCTTGAATAGTCGATAGGTGAAAATTGGCTGCGCATTTCAAATGGCTCCGTTTCCAGGGATGGTGCTTTAAGTAGTCATTAGTTTCTGGTTATTGTCAAAAAAACCAAAAAAAAAATTTAAAAAAATTGAAAAAAAATCACAAAGAAATACCCGTCTTCTCATAAAAATCATAAACTGAAAAAATACAAAGAAAAACCCATCTTCCTCTTTCTTCCAAAATCAATCTGAATTCCCCATAGCCTTCCAAACAATCCCTCGGATTTTTTTGACTCTGAAATTGAGCGAACACTTCGCCAACTTAGGAGGAACAAAAGAGATAATCAAATAATTAAAGAACCAGTCCTTGTCCAACCAATTGAATTAGATATAGCCAATCCTAGGGAACAAAAACATAAAGAACTCGCTGCCCCTGATATGAATTACCAACCTCTTGGTATTCAATATCCAAATATAGAGTCTGACTTCGAACAAAAATTGGGTTTGATTCATCTTCTCCCTCATTTCCACGGGCTAACCGGTGAGGATCCACATCTCCACCTTAAAGAGTTCCAAGTAATGTGTTCTACAATGAAGCCTCAAGGGGTTTCTGAAGAACAAATCAAACTCTAAGCATTCCCTTTTTCCCTAGCTGACACTGCTAAGTCATGGCTCTACTACCTACCTCCTGGTTCCATAACTACATGGAATGACATGAAGTGACTATTCTTAGAGAAATTCTTTCCTGCTTCTCGTACTGCTTCTATCCGAAAAATAAAATAAGTGGTATTCATCAGTTCCCAAGTGAATCACTCCATGAGTACTGGGAGAGGTTCAAAAAGCTTGTTGCAACCTACCGACATCATCAAATCCCTTACCAACACTTGATCCAATACTTCTATGAGGTGTTATTGGCTATGGATTGAACTCTCATTGATGCCGCAAGTGGTGGTGCTCTGGTTGATAAAACTCCTACAGGTTCAAGAGATCTCATAAGTAACATGGCTACAAACACACAACAATTCCATACTCGAGCACATGCTCAAGTAAAACAAGCCCAAGATAATCAATCAATTGAGCCAAGAAAAATGACCGAGTGGATGAGTGAACTTACAGGTCTTGTGCGACAGCTAGTTGTGGCTACCAAATCCCCAACCTCGTCTTCTCCGAAATCAATGTTTCCTGGACCAATCAAAAACTGTGGAATCTACAACTCTCCATCTCATCCAACAGACACTTGTGCACAACTTCAAGAGGATCAATCCGATTCATCTGGACGAATGGAGCTCAATGCAGCATATGCTCAGCGGAACACCAATCCTCAACTATCAGGTCAGTTTGTTAGAAACTTCAACCAACCTCACTCTGAGCCCTTCCCCTCTAACTTTAACCAAGGATTGAGGTATGGTAATCCCGTCTCTCATCCCCCTCAATTCCCTACTCAAAACCCAAACCAATTCTAATATGGTCAAGGTGGTGGTAACTTCCATCAACCTTATCCTTTTGTTCCTCAACCTCAAAGGAACAATCCTCCTCCTGGATTCCATTATCCTAGTGAGCCTTCCCAATTCCAAAACCAATACAATCGAAATCCCAAGAACCAAAATCAAGGAAATCCCAATCCGGGACAAGCCTCTTCTTCCAAGAAATGATGGTAAAGTTCAGTGGAAGATCTTGACTCCTTCACCCATTCTAGCCTTAAAAACATTGAAACTCAAATAGGTCAACTTTCATCCCACCTGAGCCAGCAACAACAATCAAATTCTTCCCAACTCCCAGCTCAACCATTACCCAACCCCAAGGGTAATGTAAGTGCAATTGCACTTAGATCAGAAAAGCACATTGCTATGCCTCAAGATAAGTCCTCTAGACCTCCATTGAATGTTGACCAAGAAAATGAAAAGAAAAAAAAACTTGAAAAGAAACCTGAATCCATTCCCTCACCTACTTCAATTCCACTTAGGAACCCAATTCCTTTTCGTCAAGCCATTTCTAAACCAAGGAAGTCCTTTGAACCTGATCCTGAAATGCTCGACATGTTTAGACGTGTTGAAGTCAACATTCCCCTCTTATATTCAATAAAAAAAATTCCTAAGTATGCCAAGTTTCTTAAAGAATTGTGCACCCACAAGAGGCAACTTAGGACCTTTGAAAATGTTTCCACCCAGTAGTCCATACCCATTAAGTGCAAAGATCCGGGTACCTTTACGGTTCCATGCCAAATTGGAAGTTCCAACTTTGATGATGCACTCATAGACCTAGGAGCCTTAATTAAGGTCATTCCCAAATACATATTCTCCAACCTTGGTCTAGGTCCCTTGCACCCAACGAGTGTTGTCATTCAGTTATCCAATCGAAGCACAGCCAGTCCTGAGGGAATAATTGAGGATGTCCTTGTTCGAGTCAATGATCTTATCTTCCCTGCTGATTTCTATGTCCTTGACATGGAAGGTTAGATGAACTCTTCTTGATCTCCCATTATTCTAGGAAGACCATTCCTCATGACTTTGAGAACCAATATTGATGTCCATTCAGGCATCTTATCCATGGAATTCGGTGACCAACTGGTCAAGTTCAACATTTTCCAAGCCATGCGATACCCATCTGAGGATCACTCTGCATTCTCAATCCATGCTTCTGAGGACACTTCTAAGAGTCAATCAAACCCCAATTCACCATGTTCTTCATGTTCTAATGATAAAGTATCTTGTGAAATCTGCACCATGATTAACAAATTCATAAATTGTGAAGTTGCTGTGGAACTTTCATTCATAGACTCCATCAATTTAGAGGATCTTGAAAAATCTCTCGAATCCCATCTCAACTCCGATCTCTACTGCTCCACCTTGGATAATATTAAGGAAAATGAACTCGAAGCAACTGAAGTCCCTTCTTCCATTTCTGAGTTGTCGAGCCCAAAAGTGAAAGATGAGACTGATCTGAAACCTCTTCCTGCAAACCTGAAATATGCATTCCTCTTCCATGATCACTCGTATCATGCCATTATCTCTGCCACACTTACTGAAACCGAGGATTCCAAACTTGTTCAAGTATTAGAGGAAAACAAAAAGGCCTTAGGTTGGACCCTAGATTACATACTAGGAATCAACCCTGCCCTTTTCATGCATCACATCCATCTTGAGGAGTCATCCAAACCAATTAGACAACCACAAAGAAGACTCAATCCACTCATCCTTGAGGTAGTTAGGGAAGAGATCACCAAGCTTTTTCAAGCTGGTATTAATACCCAATTTTTGATAGTGAATGGGTTAGTCCAATTCAAGTTGTACATAAGAAGGGTGGGATAACTGTTGTCACAAATGAACATTGTGAGGTAGTCACAACTCTAGTGAAGAACAAATGGCGGGTGTGCATCGACTATAGGAAATTGAATGTTGAAACCCGAAAAGATCACTACCCTCTTCCATTCCTTGATCAAATGCTAGAAATATTGGCCAGAAAGTCACGCTATTGCTTTCTTAATGGAAACACCGGCTATTTTCAAATCCCAATCTCACCTCAGGACCAAGAAAATACTACTTTCACATGCCCCTTTGGAACATATGCATATATAAGAATGCCTTTTGAACTTTTCAATGCTCCTGTAACATTCCAGAGGTGTATGATGAGTATCTTTTCAAAATTCATTAAACACTGCATGGAAGTCTTCATGGATGTCTTCACATTTATGGTGAGTCATTTGAATCTTGTTTGCATTCACTCTCTCTAGTCCTTCAAAAGTGTGTCAAGTGTAACCTTGTGTTAAATTTTGAAAAATGTCACTTTATGGTTGCAAATGGGATTGTTCTAGGGAACATAGTTTCAAAAGATAGTATTGAAGTCAATCCTGCCAAAATTGAAGTAATCTAATCACTTCCTGAACCCAAATCTGTTCGAGACATCCGTTCATTTCTCGGTCATGCTAGTTTCTATCAAAGATTCATCCATAACTTCAGTAAAATTTCCCTCCCAGTCACTCATTTGCTCCAAAATAATGTCACTTTCCATTTCGATGAGGTTTACAAGAGAGCCTTTGTTGAACTCAAACCTGCTCTAACATCTGCCCCAATAATCCAACCCCCATATTGGTCATTGCCCTTTGAGTTGATGAGTGATGCTTCTGATAGAGCTGTTGGGGCTGTTCTTGGTCAAAGAAGAGAAATAATTCCTCATGTCATCTATTATGCCTCAAAAACATTGGATGAAACTCAATCTCACTACACTATCACTGAAAAGGAAATTCTAGCAGTGGTTTTTGCCTTAGATAAATTTTGGTCCTATCTCTTAGGTGCCAAAATCATCATCTTCACAGACCATTCTGCTATAAAGATCTTACTCAAGAAAAGTGATTCCAAACCAAGGCTAATAAGATGGATCCTAATGATCCAAGAATTTGACCTTGAAATAAAATATGTACCAGGAAAAGAAAACCCTGTGGCTGATCACTTGAGTATAATTTCTAATTCTTCTCATTCAGAAATCATTGATCTTGAATTCCCCATTGAGAACCTTTTGTCTCTCACTCCAAAGTTACCATGGTATGCCCCAATTGTAAATTATTTTGTTTCTGGTGTTTTTCGTGAAAATTTTTCAAAAGAACAAAAAATGAAGTTGAAAAGTGATTCAAAATACTATTTTTGGGAAGAAAATAAACTTTGGAAAACTGGGGCTGACATGGTAATTAGGAGATGTGTTGAAGAAAATGAGCATTCTTCCATATTATAATTCTGTCACTCACTTCCCGGAGGTGGCCACTTTGGACCACAAAGGACCTCCCGAACGGTCTCAGACTCTGTATTCTTCTGGACTTCACTCTTAAAGGACTCACATGAGTTCTGTCAATCATGTCCCACTTGCCAAAACTTCAGCACAATCTTCAAAAGAAATGAAATTCCCCAAAATCCCTTAATCTTTTGTGAAATATTCGATGTTTGGGGCATTGATTTCATGGGACCATTTACCCCTTCCAATGGATTCTCATACATTCTTCTTGCGGTAGATTATGTTTCAAGGTGGGTTGAGGCCAAACCCACTAGGAAGGATGATGCTCATACTGTTAGTGAGTTCCAAATGACCCACATCTTCCAAATATTTGGCACACCACGTGCCTTGATCAATGACTTAAGAACCCATTTTTGTAATAGAACCATGAAAGTTCTTATGAAAAAGAATGGGGTTGTACATAAAACATCAACTACATATCACCCCCAAACAAATTGCATGGCTGAACTCTCTAATAGAGAAGTGAAAAGGGTACTTTAGAGAATTGTTAAGCCCACCAGAAAAGACTGTCCTGAGAGACTTGGTGAAGCCCTTTGGGCTTATTGAACTTCCTATAAAACACCCATTGGGATGTCTCCTTTTAGGCTAGTTTTCGGTAAAGAGTGTCACTTACCAGTTGAAATACAACATAAGCCTTTTGGTGCTGTGAAAACCTGTAATTTTGATTGTGAAAAATCTGGTGAAGAAAGACTCTTGCAATTGGCTGAATTAGAGGAGCTTCGACTTGATTCTTATGAGAATTATAATCTCTACAAAGAAAAATATAACGTACTCCATGACAAAAACATCCTGAGAAAGGTATATCATGAAGGTGAAAAGGTAATTATCTTCAATTATCGATTTTAGCTTCACCCAGATAAGCTTAATTCTCGTTGGGAAGGTCCTTTTGTTATTACTAATGTTTACCCATTTGGTGCAGTGCAAGTCCAACACCCCTATTCCAAAAGGACATTCACAGTTAATGGACATCGGTTAAATCATCACCATGAGAGGATGCAAAATCCTGGATCAACATGGACTTCCCCAGGATCTCCAACTTCTCCAATCGACCAACCACTAGATGGAGATAGCGACCCGCCAAATCCAAATCAGGGGAACCTCTTTACCTTTAACTCTCTCTCTCTATATTTTCATCTCTATACCTCTTTCTTCTTTCTCTTCTATCATTAATTTTTTACCACTTTTTTTTTCAAACCCTTTTTTCCCTTTCTTGTGAGGGTGTGTATTTTAAAAAAACCTAAAAAACGAACAAAAAACCAAAAAACACAATCACATAAAAAAAATAAAAAAAAGAGTCATGCTTACTCACCATCGAGTTTTTAAATTTTGTCCAACCTTTTTGGGGAGTTAACAGACATGTTTTAATCTAAAAAATTTTGTATTTTCATCATGACTTTGGATAAATAATTTTGTGTCAAACTTAAAAAATTTTGAATGCTCAATTTTTTATTTGGAAAATGCTTTTCCTAAACCGTGAGAACAAATAATTCCTTTCATGCCAAGGCCACCTATGTCCATCTTTTCAAAATGTGCGTTTTCACCCCCATTTGTGAGTCTTGAGTTTGTGGACCTTCGAGCTGAATTTCCTACCTTAGTGTGTATTAATATGATAGAGGCATTTTCTGAACCACATGAAAATCACAATATCCAAATAGCCTCCCATTTCCCTTACATTAATCCTCCTTTTTGAAAGCCCCTTTGAGCCTATGAAAACCTTTTCTTTGATAGCCACATTACAAGCCCAATACCTTATCCCACCCAATATCAACATGGATTTTCATTGCATATGTTTTTGAAATTTAAGTGGGGGGGGGGAATGGATTTCTTTTTTGGGTATCATTTTCTTTACTTTCTGGTGTGTTATCGTATGATTGAGGGAAAGAATCTATTTTAGTGTGGGGGGGGGGAGGAGGTTTTCATTCAGTGGAATTTGGGAATGTATTGTACAAATGATATTGAAAAGTGTTAAAAATATTCAAAAAAATCAAAAAAAAAAATCAAAAAAATGAAAAAATGGGTTGTGTCTTGGGTAGGTCAAAAATCACCCTTCCTCAACCTTTGATCTTGTTATAACTATTATAATTAGTGTCATGAGGAGATCAAATATGGGTTGGGATATGAGTGTGAGATCTGTTTCAAGGTCAACTTTTGAAAAAACAAAGAAAAAAAGGAAAAGAAAAAAAGAACACTTGCATTATAATCTTATTGGGAGAAGTTTTTTGTTTTGTAAATATTTCATCTTATCATTACCTTCATATTTTATTCCTCTATTGTGCCTTTCTTCACACAATCATTCCCTTGTAAATATGTGTTTTCATTTCCTTCCATGTTTAAATTCAAAAAAACGTGCATTGCTTTTTCTATGTTGGTATTTTAACCCTCTTCTTCTCTCTCTTGGACATTATATTCCTACCATCCCATAGCCATAGAAAAACCCCTTAAAAAGACCTCTGGATTCTTGTTCACTTTGGATAGGTATTGGAAGCTGAGATCTCTTTTCAAACTCTAAGATATTCACTTTTGGTTGGTGAAAGAGTGAACCTCCACAAATGAATTTTATCATCTTGAGAGGTGTGAGTTTTGAGTGTCGACATTTTCCATTTCTAATTTTGAGAATGAAGAAATGAATTAGTTTTTGAACATTTTTTCTACAACAACTTGTGGTGGAATTCAAAATGGATGAGTGAAATAGTCTAAACCTCCCCTGATTAGAGAAAACAAAATTTTAAAATCTGTTGGTGAGTAAAAATGATTTTGTCATGTTTTTATATTGGTTGCACATGAGAAAATTTACAAAACTAAGTGTGGGTGAGTTGATGTTATTAATATTTTCATGACTTATTATATTCCCTATTTACTGATTTTATATGAAATGTGCATAATTTGTGTGAACTATTAAAGTTTTAATATTAAGTATAATTTTTGAGCATTTTTTGAAGTAGTCCAATTGAGTCAGTTTAATGTTTTAATAATACTTGTAACTATAATGATCCAAATTGTGTGGTTCTTGTTCTGTAGGATTCTACATTCACTATGAAACATTTAACTAGAAGGTACCAAGAGCCAATTCTGCCATTTGAAGTGTCATATGGTCCTCACAAACGAGACCAAAGAATCTATGAACAAACTAGACCAGCCATGAAGATTGATTTACTGGGCTCCATCCAGAAGTCCAAAATCATTAAATCTCCACCATAATTCGTGGGAAACTACATTTCATCTTGGATAAAAATTTTAAGTCCCAAATCCTAGTACAGGGGGCCCAAATGAAGCTTTGAAGTCCATCCAACCATTCTGGCCGAGAAATACAATTAGTATAGTATTCATGACATATCTCATGATGTAAGCATCAAATAGAGCTGAGATTTTTCAGTATTAAATAGGAGATATAGGCGGCCGACTTGGTTGAAAAAGGCATTCATATTTGAAGTCATATTACTGTTCCAAAATCCATTCACATTTTGGCCATCTAAAAAGCATCGATATAAATGGATAGTTTACCTTTGTTTAATAAAACCGCCATAACTTTGGCTCCACTTGTCCAAATGCCTCCCAATTATTACAGTAGTCGGAAAACTTTATTATCTACAACTTTGAGAAAAGAGATATTTAGAGTTTCGGCTGTCATGATGTCCATATCTACGAGCCAAGTGGAGGTGTATTGCTGGAATGTAAACAGTCCACTCATTGGGCTATAAATACTCTCCCCTTCTCTCCTTGAGAGGGGTTGAAATTTCAGAAGAGAGGAGAACATATTGGCATGACCAAGGCCCTTCAAAAGGCTTGGGAGGATCTTACCCACTCATGTTTTTACTTGAGAGACCTTTCCTCCTCTCTTTGTTTTCACTTAATTTCGTGTTCTTCGTTTTTGTAATTTTGTAAGTCTCTTTCTTTGTAATTCTAATTTAATGCAAGTTACTTATTCAATATCTCTTATTCTCATCCAACTTCTGTAGTTTAATATTTATGTTCTTAAAATATTTTAAATTCAGTTGAATCCCCTTCCCTTCTTCTGCTTCCTCATTCAATCAAAAATCCATTTTTAATTTTCTTCATCGTTTGTGTGTGTGTTCGGCACACTACTCTTATCTCGTCCCTTTCTTTTTCTTCTCTTTATAATTCATCACCATAATCATTATAACCAGATTAGTAATAATTTTAATGTCTGGGAAAATCTTTAATTGGGGTGAGTTATAATTTAGGTATGTTAAGTGATTGAGAGCTTTTTCTCGACGAATGTTCTTAAAATTAATCATGTGTATGTTGAACTTTATATGTCATAGATTAATGACATGTTTTGTTTAATATGTGGATTTCATGGATTATTGGAACCAAAAATACACTACCATAAACAAGTAATGGTAATGATTAGAAACCTCAGTTAAGTTACGGCTTGTATTAAATCTTTAACACTTGGGAATTCTGATCAAAATCATCTTATGACATGGGTGTTAATTTAATGAAATATAAAGCAAAGCTCAAGGATATAACAAGCTTAACTACCTAATGATGAACTCACCCCAATCTTTTTCAATTTGTTAAATCAAACATCATACATAAATTATTTCATAAGCTCTACAAACAAACCCCCCAATCAGAATACAATTAACTAAAAACAAATGACTATTACAAAGTATCATCTCCGAGGATTAAACCCGAGTGCTGCTATACACATTAGCAGAGCCCCGAAACCTTGACCGGTCGATAGGTGACAATTGGATGCGCGTTTAAAATGGTGTCGTTGCTGGGGATGGTGATTTAAGTAGTCATCAGTTTCTGGTTATTTTCAAGAAAACCAAAAAAACAAAATTTTAAAAAAATTGAAAAAAATCACAAAGAAAAACCCATCTTCTCATAAAAATCATAAACTGAAAAAAAAATACAAAGAAAAACCCATCTTCCTTTTACTTCCAAAATCTCTCTGAATGCCCCGTTGCCTTCCAAACAATCCCTCAGATTTTTTTGACCCTGAAATTGAGCGAACACTTCTCCAACTTAGGAGGAACATAAGAGATAATCAAACAATTCAAGAACCAGTCCATGTCCAACCAATTGAATTAGATATGGCCAATCCTAGGGAAAAACACTTAATGAACTCACTGCCGCTGATATGAATTACTATCCTCTTGGTATTCAATATCCAAATATAGAGGCTGAATTTGAACTCAAATCAGGTTTGATTCATCTTCTCCCTCATTTCCACAGGCTAGCTGGTGAGGATCCACATCTCCACCTTAAAGAGTTCTAAGTAGTGTGCTCTACCATGAAGCCTCAAGGGGTTTCTAAAGAACAAATCAAACACCGAGCATTCCCTTTTTCTCTAAATGACACTGCTATGTCATGGATCTACTACCTACCTCTTGGTTCCATAACTACATGGAATGACATGAAGCAACTATTATTAGAGAAATTCTTTCCTGCTTCTCGTACTGCTTCTATCCAAAAGGAAATAAGTGGTATTCATCAGTTCCCATGTGAATAACTCCATGAGTATTGGGAGAGGTTCAAAAAGCTTTTTTGAAACCTTCCAACATCATCAAATCCCTGACCAACTCTTGATCCAATACTTCTATGAGGGTTTATTGGATATGGAGATAACTCTCATTTATGTCGCAAGTGGTGGTGATCTGGATGATAAAACTCATGTAGCTGCAAGAGATCTCATAAGTAACATGGCTGCAAACGCACAACAATTCCATTCTCGAGCACATGATCAAGACAAACAAGACCAGTATAATCAATCAATTGAGCCGAACAAAATGACCGAGTGGATGAGTGAACTTACAGGTCTTGTGCGACAGCTAGCTGTGGCTACCAAATCCCCTACCTCATCTTCTCCACAATCAATGTTTCCTGGACCAATCAAAAACTGTGGAATATGCAACTCTCCATCTCATCCAACTGACACTTGTCCACAAATTCAAGAGGATCAATCCGATTCATCTGGACCAATGGAGCTCAATGCAGCATATGCTCAGCGGAACACCAATCCTCAACTATCAGGTCAGTTTGTTAGAAACTTCAACCAACCTCATTCTGAGCCCTTCTCCTCTAACTTTGACCAAGGATTGAGGTATGGTAATCCCGTATCTCATCCCCCTCAATTCCCAGCACAAAACCCAATCCAATTTTAATATGGTCATGGTGGTGGTAACTTCCATCAACCTTATCCTTTTGTTCCTAAACCTCAAAGGAACAATCCTCCTCCTGGATTCCATTATCCTAGTGAGCCTTCCCAATTCCAAAACCAATACAATCGATTTCCCAAGAACCAAAATCAAGGAAATCCCAATCTTGGACAAGGCTCTTCTTCCAAGCAACCATGGGAAAGTGCAGTGGAAGATCTTGCCTCCTTAACCCATTCTAGCCTTAAAAACATTGAAACTCAAATAAGTCAACTTGCATCCCACCTGATCCAGAAAAAACAATCAAATTCTTCCCAACTCCCAGCTCAACCATTACCCAACCCCAAGGGTAATGTAAGTGCAATTGAAATTAGATCGAGAAAGCACATCGCTATGCCTTAAGATAAGTCCTTTATCCATCCTTTGAATATTGACCTAGAAAATGAAAAGAAAAAGAAACTTGAAAAGGAACCTGAAACCATTCCCTCACCTACTTCAATTCCACTTAGGAACCCAATTCCTTTTCCTCAAGCCGTTTCTAAACCAAGGAAGTCCTTTGAACCTGGTCCTGAAATGCTCGATATGTTTAGACGTGTTGAAGTCAACATTACCCACTTAGATGCCATAAAAAAAATTCCTAAGTATGCAAAGTGTCTTAAGGAATTGTGCACCCACAAGAGGCAACTTAGGACCTTTGAAAATGTTTCCACCCAGTAGTCCATACCCATTAAGTGCAAAGATCCGAGTACCTTTACGGTTCAATGCCAAATTGGAAGTTCCAACTTTGATGATGCACTCATAGACCTAGGAGCCTCAATTAATGTCATGCCCAAATCCATATTCTCCATCCTTGGTCTAGGTCCCTTGCACCCAACGAGTGCTGTCATTCAGTTAGCCAATCAAAGCATAGCCAGTCCTAAGGGAATAATTGAGGATGTCCTTGTCCGAGTCAATGGTCTTATCTTCCTTGCTGATTTCTATGTCCTTGACATGGAATGTGAGATGAACTCTTCTCGATCTCCCCTAATTCTAGGAAGACCATTCCTCATGACTGTGAGAACCAATATTGATGTCCATTCAGGCATCTTATCCATGGAATTCGGTGACCAACTGGTCAAATTCAACATTTTCCAAGCCATGTGATACCCATATGAGGATCACTCTGCATTATCAATCCAAGCTCTTGAGGAAACTTCTAAGAGTCAATCGAACCCCAATCCACCATGTTCTTCATGTTCTAATGATAAAGGATCTTGTGAAATCTTCACCATGATTAACAAAGTCATAAATGGTGAAGTTGATGTGGACCTTTCATTCATAGACTCCATCAATTTAGAGGATCTTGAAAACTCTCTTGAATCCCATCTCAACTCTGATCTCTACTGCTCCACCTTGGACATTATTAAGGAAAATGAAACCGAAGCAACTGAAGTCCCTTCTTCCATTTGTGAGTTGTCGAGCCCAAAAGTGAAAGATGAGACTGATCTGAAACCTCTTCCAACACACCTTAAATATGCATTCCTCTTCCATGATCACTCATATATTTTCCTTATCTCTGCCACACTTACTGAAACTGAGGAGTCCAAACTTGTTCAAGTATTAGAGGAAAACAAAAAGGCCTTAGGTTAGACCCTAGATGACATACCAGGAATCAACCCTGCCCTTTTCAAGCATCACATCCATATTGAGGAGTCATTCAAACCAATTAGACAACCACAAAGAAGACTCAATCCACTCATCCTTGAGGTAGTTAGGGAAGAGATCACCAAGCTTCTTCAAGCTGGTATTATCTACCAAATTTCTGATAGTGATTGGGTTTGTCCAATTCAAGTTGTACTTAAGAAGGGTGGGTTAACTGTTGTCACAAATGAACATGGAGAGGTAGTCACAAATCGAGTGAAGAACAAATGGCATGTGTGCATCGACTATAGGAAATTGAATGTTGAAACCCGAAAAGATCACTACCCTCTTCCATTCCTTGATCAAATGCTAGAAAGATTGGCCGAAAAGTCACACTATTGCATTCTTGATGGATACACCGGCTATTTTCAAATCCCAATATCACCTCAGGACCAAGAAAATACTACTTTCAGATGCCCCTTTGGAACATATTCATATAGTAGAATGCCTTTTGGACTTTGCAATGCTCCTGCAACATTCCAGAGGTGTATGATGAGTATCCTTTCAGAATTCATTGAACACTGCATGGAAGTCTTCATGGATGACTTCACCATTTATGGTGAGTCATTTGAATCTTGTTTGCATTCACTCTCTCTAGTCCTTCAAAAGTGTGTCAAGTGTAACCTTGTGTTAAATTTCAAAAAATGTCACTTTATAGTTGAAAATGGGATTATTCTAGGGAACAAAGTTTCAAAAGATGGTATTGAAGTCGATCCTTCCAAAATTGAAGTAATCCAATCACTTCCTGAACCCAACTCTGTTCGAGACATCCGTTCATTTCATGGTCATACTGGTTTCTATCCGAGATTCATCCATAAATTCAGTAAAATTTCCCTCCCACTAACTCGTTTGTTCCAAAATGATGTCACTTTCCATTTCGATGAGGTATGAAAGAGAGCCTTTGTTGAACTCAAAACTTCTCTAACATCTACCCCAATAATCCAACCCCCAGATTGGTCATTACCCTATGAGTTGATGTGTGATGCTTCTGATAGAGCTGTTGGGGCTGTTCTTGGTCAAAGAAGAGAAATAATTCTTCATGTCATCTATTATGCCTCAAAAAAATTGGATGAAACTCAATATCACTACACTGTCACTGAAAAGGAATTTCTAGCAGTGGTTTTTGACTTAGTTAAATTCTGATCCTATCTCTTAGGTGCCAAAATCATCATCTTCACAGACCATTCTGCTATAAAGTTCTTACTCAAGAAAAGTGATTCCAAACCAAGGCTAATAAGATGGATCCTAATGTTCCAAGAATTTGACCTTGAAATAAAATATAGACTAGGAAAAGAAAACCCTATGGCTGATCACCTGAGTAGAATTTCTAATTCTTCTCATTTAGAAATCATTGATCTTGAATTCCCCATTGAGAAACTTTCATCTCTCACTCCAAAGTTACCATGGTATGCCCCAATTATAAATTATTTGGTTTCTGGTGTTTTTCCAGAAAAGTTTTCAAAAGCACAAAAAATGATGTTGAAAAGTGATTCAAAATAATATTTTTGGAAAGAAAATAAACTTTGGAAAACTGGGGCTGACACGTTAATTAAGAGATGTGTTGAAGAAAATGAGAATTATTCCATCTTAGAATTCTGTCACTCACTTCCCAAAGGTGGCCACTTTGGACCACAAAGGACCTCTTGAAAGGTCTTAGACTCTGGATTCTTATGGCCTTCACTCTTCAAGGACTCACATGAGTTCTGTCAATCATGTCCCACTTGCCAAAAGTTCAGCAGAATATCTAAAAGAAATGAAATTAGCCAAAATCCCTTAATCTTTTGTGAAATCTCCGATGTTTGGGGCATCGATTTCATGGGACCATTTCCCCCTTCCAAGGGATTCTCATACATTCTTCTTGCGGTCGATTATGTTTCAAGGTGGGTTGATGCCAAACCCACTAGGAAGGATGATGCTCATACTGTTAGTGAGTTCCTAAAAACCCACATCTTCCAAAGATTTGGCACACCACGTGCATTGATCAGTGACATAGGAACCCATTTTTGTAATAGAACCATGGAAACTCTTCTGAAAAAGAATGGGGTTGTACAAAAAACATCAACTTCATATCACCCCCAAACAAATGGCATGGCTGAACTCTCTAATAGAGAAGTGAAAAGGGTACTTGAAAGAATTGTTAAGCCCACCAGAAAAGACCGGCCTGAGAGACTTGGTGAAGCCCTTTGGGCTTATCGAACTGCCTATAAAATACCCATTGGGATGTCTCCTTTTAGGCTAGTTTTTGGTAAAGAGTTTCACATACCAGTTGAAATCCAACATAAGTCTTTTTGGGCTGTGAAAACCTGTAATTTTGATTGTGAAAAATATGGTGAAGAAAGACTGTTGCAATTGGTTGAACTATAGGAGCTTCGACTTGATTCTTATGAGAATTCTAATCTGTACAAAGAAAAATCTAAGGTACTCCATGACAAACACATCCTGAGAAAGATATTTCACGAAGGTGAAAAGTTAATTCTCTTCAATTATCGATTTTGGCTTCACCCAGGTAAGCTTAAATCTCGTTGGGAAGGTCCTTTTGTTATTACTAATGTTTACCCATTTGGTGTAGTGTAAGTCCATCACCTCTCTTCGAAAAGGACATTCATGGTTAATGGACATTGGTTAAAGCATCACCATGAGTGGATGCACAATCCTAGATCAACATCAACTTCCCCTGGATCTCCAACTTCTCCAATCGACCAACCACTAGATGGAGATGGCGACCCGCCAAATCCAAACCAGGGGGCACCTCTTTACCTTTAATCCTCCGTTTGAAAGCCCCTTCGAGCCTATGAAAACCTTTTCTTTGATAGCCACATTACAAGCCCAATACCTTATCCCACCCAATATCAACATGGATTTTCATTGCATATGTTTTTGAAATTTAAGTGTATGGGGGGGGGAATGGATTTCATTTTTGGGTATCATTTCCTTACTTTCTGGTGTGTTATCATATTCTTGAGGGAAAGCATCCATTTTAGTGTGTGTGTGTGTGTGTGGGGGGGGGGTTTTCATTCAGTGGGATTTGGGAATTTATTGTACAAATGATATTGAAAAGTGTAAAAAAAATTCAAAAAAAAAAATAATAATCTAAATAAAAATCAACAAAGAAAAAGAAAAAAAATTGGTGATGTCTTGGGTAGGTCAAAAATCACTCTTCCTCAAACTTTGATCTTGTTATAACTATTACAATTAGTGTCATGAGGAGATCAAACATGGGTTGGGATATGAGTGTGAGATCTGTTTCAAGGTCAACTTTCGAAAAAACAAAGAAAAAAAAGGAAAAGAAAAAAAAGAACACTTGCATTATATTCTTATTGGGAGAAGATTTTTGTTTTGTAAACATTACATCTTCTAATTACCTTCATATTTTCTTCCTCTATTGTGTCTTTCTTCACACAATCATTCCCTTGTAAATATGTGTTTTCATTTCCGTCCATGTTTCATTTAAAAAAATGTGCATTACTTTTTCTATGTTGGTATTTTAACCCTCTTCTTCTCTCTCTTGGACATTATATTCCTACATTCCCATAGCCACAGAAAACCCCTTAAAAAGTCCTTTTTATTCTTGTTCACTTTGGATAGGGATTGGAAGCTCAGATCTCTTTTCAAACTCTTAGATTTTCACTTTTGGTTGGTGAAAGAGTGAACCTCTACAAATGAATTTTATCATCTTGAGAGGTGTGAGTTTTGAGTGTCCACATTTTCCATTTCTAAATCTGAGCATGAAAAAATGCATTAGTTTTGGAACATTGTTTCTCTAACAACTTGTGGTGGAATTCAAAATGGAATAGTGAAATAGTCTAAACCTCCCCTGATTGGAGAAAACAAAATTTTAAAATCTGTTGGTGAGTAAAAATGATTTTGTCATGTTTTTATATTTGTTTCACATGAGGACATGCACAATACTAAGTGTGGGGGATTTGATGTTATTAATATTTTCATGACTTATTATATTAACTATTTTATGATTTTATATGAAATGTGCATAATTTATGTGAACTATTAATGTTTTAATGTTAAGTATAATTTTTGAGCATTTTTTGAAGTAGTCCAATTGAGTCAGTTTAATGTTTTAATAATTACTGTCACTATAATAATCCAAATTGTTTGGTTCTTGTTTTTTAGGATTATAAATTCAATATAAATCATTTCATTTGAAGGTACCATGAGCCAATTCTGCCATTTAAAGGGTCATATGGTCCTCACAAACAAGACCAGAGAATCTGTGAACAAACTAGACTGGCCTTGAAGATTGATTTACTGGGCTCAATCCGGAATTTTAAAAACATTAACTCTCCACCATAATTTGGGGGACACTACATTTCATCTTGTATAAAAATTTCAAGGCCCAAATCCAAGTACAAGGGTCCCAAATAAAGATTTTATGTCCAGACCACTATTCTGGCCGAGAAATACAATCAGTATAGTATTCATGACATATCTCATGATGTAAGCATCAAATAGAGCAGATATTTTTCATTATGAAAGAGGAGATATAGTTGGAAGAATTTTTTGAATAAGTCATTCGAATTTGAAGGCATATTCCTATTCCAAAATCCATTCAAATTTTGGCCATCTAAAAAGAATGGATAGAAATGGACAGTTTACCTTTGTTTAATAAAACTGCCATAAATTTGGATCCACTTGTCCAAATGCCTCCAAATGTTGATAGTAGTCGGAAAATTTTATTATATAAAAGTTTTAAGAAGGAGATATTCGGAGTTTTGGCTGTCCTGATGTCTATATCTCCGAGCCAAGTGGAGGGGTATTGCTGGAATGTAAACAGTCTACTCCTTGGGCTATAAATACTCTCCCCTTCTCTCCTTGAGAGGGGTTGGCATTTTAGAAGAGATGAGAACATATTGGAATGACCAAGGCCTTTCCAAAGTCTTGGTTTGATCTTCCATACTCAGGTTTTCACTTTAGAGACCTTTCCTCTCTCTTTGTTTTCACTTAATTTCATGTTCTTCGTTTTTGTAATTTTGTATGTCTCTTTCTTTGTAATTCTGTTTTGATGCAAGTTACTTATTCAATATCTCTTGTTCTCATACAACTTCTATAGTTTAATATTTATATTCTTAAATTAGTTTAAATTCAGTCGAATCCCCTTCCCTTCTTCTGCTTCCTCATTCAATAGAAAAACCATTTTTAATTTTCTTCATCATTTATGTGTGTGTTCGGCGCACTACTTTTATCTCGTCCCTTTCTTTTTCTTCTCTTTATAATTCATCACCATAATCATTATAACCATATTAGTAATCATTTTAATGTCTGGGTAAATTTTTAATTGGGGTGAGTTATAATTTAGGTCTGTTAAGTGATAGAGAACTTTTTCTCGATGAATGTTCTTTAAATTAATATTGTGTATGTTGGACCTTATATGTCATGGATTAATGACATGTTTTGTTTAATATGTGGATTCCACGGAATATTGGAACCAAAAATACACTACCATAAAAATTTAATGGTAATGATTAGAAACCTAAGTTAAGTTACGGCTTGGATTAAAGATTCAACACTTGGGAATTCTGATCAAAATCATCTTGTGACATGGGTTTTAATTTAATACAATATAAAACAAAGCTCAAAGATATCACAAGCTTAACTACCTAATTATGAACTAAACCCAATCTTTATCAATTTGTTAAATCAGACATCATACATAAATTATTTCATAAGATCTGCAAACAAACCCCCCAATCAAAATACAATTAACTAAAAACAAACGACTATTACAAAGTATCATCGCCGAGGATTCGACCCAAGTGCTGATATACACATTAGCGGAGCATCGGAACCTTGACCGGTCGATAGGCAACAATTGGCCATGCGTTTCAGGGATCTTCGAATCTCCCCTTTTTAACAAGCACTTATTTGGATATGTATTTAAATTTTCCTTTTCTTATATTGGGATATATTATTAAATATCCCCCTAAATTTCCATTTGATTTATAAATAATTATATCTCCCTTTAAATCTCATTAATACCTTCCATGAAACATTATGTACACCCATTACCATGCTGGAAATTAGTAAGAGATTTATATCTTCTCATATCCATTATAATACTTTTTTTTTGTTATGTCTCTTAAATTACACTTTATTATGATGGTATATGTTATTACATATCCCCATTACAATCCATTTAATGTATAAATTATGATATCTCCCTTTCATTATCATTAATCCTCCCATGATACTTTATGTTCACCTGTTACCATGCCGAACTATAGTTATGATTCTTTTCTTTATTAATGTTTATTTATTATATTATGAATTCTATTTATAATTTTGTTTTATTGGGATATTATTTTACATATCCATATTAGTTCATATTTTATGTCTATGTGATGAGATACCCTTTTCTCTCTCATCATAACATTTTTTGAATCATTAAGTGACATCATTTTGTTGTCGAAAGTTTATCGTGATTCTATATGCCAGAACAATTATGTAGTGAACACCATACCCAATTCATATCAAGGGTGTTCACCATTATGAACGTATAATATTATTGGGTACTTACATGTATGAATCACACACTCCTTGTTCATGGAATAAATTATGATGATGAATGAACCAATGTTACATGATATATGTGGAACACTTAATCATGAAATGAATCTGATGGGTGTGACCAGATAACGCTCCAATGCATTGGGTAATGTTTAGTTTCATGATACGTCACGTTGGGATATGGAGTGAACCTAATTCTGTTATGGGAATTTTTCCACCATGATTTATTAGCATTTTTATCCTTGACCTATTTTTATGATGCATTATTTTAAGTTGTTCCCACATTTCCCATGTCTCCTTTGTGATTATCACGCAATATCTTGTCTCAATGTTCATGTTCATGATTCCTACTCCTTTTATGTACCATTAATATGCAGATTGTATAGAAATTATCCCTTTAATCCATGTTTGTTCCTTTACTGGGAATTATAGCTCACCCCTTTCTTAGTTTGTCCTAAGTTTATCCTGTGCACTTTTAAAAGGCATGAATATTTAGAAGGATGTTAAGGATGTTTTTAATAATGTGGTTATATCCCATGTTCATGATGTTTTACATTTACATAATTATTATATTCATTATAATTATTGATATTTTGGGTTTTATTTTGGGTAATTTACTATAATAAATCATGTATTAATGTTTAAGAAAGAGAAGGTTTGTTATAGAGCCGAAGAATAACCACTGACCTGCAAATATACGTTAAGATGAATCTAAATGGAAAAAGAACCAATCCTACCACCATTATTTCTAAACCAAGACCCAACTTTCCTAGATGACTCTAACTAGGATAAAATTCCCCCAAGAACTATATATGTCATACCAATCTGATATGGATGTTTAGCTATGAATAACTGCTACAAATTCCCTATAATTACACACTAATGGAAAGACCTAGGTGGGTTTGGAAAAGAGACCTACATATTTCCTGGATTCCCACACTAATAGAGTAGGACATATCTAACATCAAAAGTCACAAATGAAAGAGGTCTGGAAGGATAGCCTGAGCTACCACCTCCCCTCCTTTCCGTCTTGTCTCACTTCCACTTCTTCTCAAATAAACCCCCACTACCCTGAACCACTAGTAAAATTACCCCAAATAATATATACTTTCCAGAGTGGTCAATATCCACCATAAAAGCATGATCAACTACCTCATCACATGTATTTGAATTTAACAAGAAGACCTTGGATATTATTTCAGACTACAACCCCATTTCAAACCATAAATCCTTCACATACTCATTGGAAACTACCTCGGGTGTGAACCGAACCAACTTTTCAAAATTGTTGGCATACACCAAAATAGTGAAATACCACTGATGGAGATCTAAAAATTCATAGGTCATGGAGAATTCCAAGTTATCAAGACAATACTTCTCATTGAAGATGACCTTGATGTCCTTACAACCAATATTTTCATTCTTCCCAGCCTAACCCACGGAGTCCCACCTCATTCGACTGAGACCTTCCCCTAAGAAAGAAGAATGTTTCACTTTAGCTACATCAAGAATGTTAAGAAACCTAAAAATACTCTCAGTATTTTCAATACAATCCTCTACCTACTAGGGATCCATTCTACCCTGATAATAATGAGGGTTTTTCTTGAGAATCTATTGATCTTTTTCCATTTTAGGACTTAGTTCGGCTTCCCATATAAGAGTAGGACTAGGGATCTCTCCAAAACCCAAATCATGGATATCCCAAACCAATTACACTACTATTTTTTGATCAATTGGTGTGGGATAACCCTTTATAGCCTCTTCTCACAGTTTTGCAAGAAATCTCTGGGGAGGTATGGTGCTACAACATAGACAAAACACAAACAACCAGCAAATCCACATGAAAAAAATTTCGGCAACAAAAAAATTTAAATAATATTTTTAAATTAAAACCAAATCCAAAAGTACAATAAGAATAATAAAAATCTTGAACACTCCACCCCCACTTGGGGTCTATGAATAGTTTGAATCTTTTACATCTCACCCAGAATAGGTGTCTAACCAAATTCACAATATCCCATGGTAACCGAAGAACTATCATGAGATGTGTTAGCTAGAAATCCCACAATAAAAAATAAACACAAGACTCAATATCCCTATCCCTTTTATATTTAGACTCTATTAAGAAACACGAACCAATGATAGGGAAGAACCTCCCTCTGATACCATTTTTTCAATCACAATGTTGGGGTTCCATCCAACCTAACACCCGAATCGTCTTGTGGCCTGGCCCGAAGGATGTTCCCTATCCCCATGGGTTAGAAACTACTGATTGGGAATCCAAAATTTTGTTTTGGGAACTATTTGATGCATGAAAATTTAACTTAACCATTTTACAAGATTAAAAAACTACCAAACCATCAGCAATTATGTCCAAAAGAAACACCACTATCAAGTTAAACATTTACAACTCTAATCAAAAACCAAAATAAAAAAATAGAGAGGGGAACCAACTAGAACATAACCATAAATCTCCACATAATAATAGGTATATCTCCCTCATGCCACATCTACTAACATCCTATAAGAGAAGGAATACTAGAAACTAGATCCACCATCACCACCATAGAACATATTTCCTTTATCTGGGTAAAACATAATAAGGTCAATATACACCCAACGGTGTATGTAGGGTGTGATCCAATTCCTAGTAGAATACCATCAAATGATATATTCCACACTATTATTACTATAAGACTAATCAACATGCTGGTTTTCAAATGAAATAAATAGAAGTAAAAGAAAAAAAAATTCTAAAATCAAACATGCTTTATAGTTAAAAATGGGAAAGTAAATGTGTCACCAAGCTAAGGGAAAATCATAACATCACATGAGAAACATGATTAATCTTTATGTCACTAGGGTTAGTAGGGAACTAGTATCTACATATCTAAGTGAAATGTTATAGAAACCATAAACCACATAGTCGTCATGCACGATCCACTAGAGATGAGTCAACAAAAAGTTCTAGTGGTATCTAATCATCATAAATATTTAGTTATTGTTGTCGCATCAATACTTCTAAGGAGAACCAGGCTTTGGCCATTCTGATCTACCTAGTGCACTAGACCTAGTCTAGCATACTCAGTTATGAATGATTTGTTTTTTTGATCAATTCTATTTCATATGTAAAAAGAACCACTTCACACACCCACAAATTTCCAAAATTTAAAACAACCATGTAAAGCAACAAATTTCAACTAGAAAATCATTTATCATGTCATATAAACCACCCCAATATGTGAAGGCATGCCCAATAATGGAACACACCTGAAAAACACCATTTTTGACCATTAAATACCTTTTTGAATCAAAAAACACACCTAAATTATTTTAAAACATAGTTATCACCATCCAAACAATTTTAGGAATAAATTTAGACAAAATATAAAGCATATAAAAATCATCCAACAATGATAATGAATGGAATAACCTACCTTTCAGTTGTAAAATTCAAGAAAATGAATGGAAACTGAAAAAACACCACAAGGGAACCCTATGAAGGAAATAAAATTCCATAAACATGAAGATATTACCCAAAGGGATAAGGTTCAACCCAACATATGGAAACCAAACCGATAGAGAAGATATAACCCACAAAATAAGAAAGAATAAACCAAGAAGAAATAAGAAATCAAGAGAGATGGAATTTACATGAGGGGTTCTTCATGATTATACACCAAATACACCAAGAAAACGGATATCCAAGGGAGCCAAGAGGAGAGGGATAGGCACCTAGGGTTTAGAATCCTAAACGGGGTAGGGAATGTTTGGAATTGGGATAAAATTTGGGAATGGAAAAAGTTTAAATTCAATATTTTTAATGACCTATTAGGAACAACTAACTTGGAACCATGGTTTTCCAAACCATGTGGCAACCATACATCCCCCTCTTTCCAAAGGGTAATGAGGCTTCTTAGTTACTGCGGAGATGGTGAAATCTTATACAATTGAATTATCACATCAAATAAAAGCAATGGTCTTGGAAAATGATCTTTTCTATAATGGGGAATGGTTTCTACAAACTATGCGCCAACTATGCGTCACCTGATATTAGGTCAAAAAACCCATTTTCACCCAAAACTCCTAAGAAAGACAAAGAATACATATAATACAACAATTGAAGAAAAATTACCATAAATGAAACCATAGATGATACACATCAAGTGTACATGTTTCTATGATCTTCCTTTCATATTACCACACTTAAACAGAACCTCTACTTTTGATGCTTATATTATGTTACTTGTATTTAACTTCTTCTATTTAACTAATTTTACTGACCTAAATTTGGAAATCCATAGTGAAGGTGAATCAGTCACCATCTAGTTTAGAAAATTCTAATTATAGATATATTTATAAATCCAAACACTTAATCGAAAAATAGTTCTCAACCCAAAACTGAAAAATCCCCCACTTCAGATTTTTTTATTGTTAATCCTAACAAAACACCCACTAACTCAACCATATGAAAATTCATAGTCACTATGAATATCCTCTCAGATCATTTACAAAAAATTCATTACTCTATAATTTTAATTTTTTTTAAAGTCCACTAATATTATTAGAAAAAATATATAGAAAATGAAATATATCCAAAATAAAAAATGGGGTACCATAATTATCTCATCCATAACGATTTCCATACCCAGAAAATTGTTATTAAGAGTTATTATTAAAAAATAATATTTAATCTAAAAAATAAATAATAATGTATTTCAAAAATTTTGAACTTAATAAAGATCATTTTATTTTCTAAAGAAGGATATATTAACACAAAATATCACATCCACCATTTATTTTCCATATTGGTACACCCCACCACAATAAATTTTTATATAACCCATATACTCAATATTGTGGATTAATCATAGAAACCCTCTATCCATTTTAATAGGCATTAAATTATAAAATTTTAGACATCTATTTTTTCTCAAAATAATAAAAATACATTGATAAATTAATTTTATTTACAAAATAAACATAATTTAGAAAACTTGATTTCATATATAAATCCCAAGGACAACATTAAAACACTTGTTTGAATAGAAAAAAAATAATAATACAAAAACATAAGTTCTCAATTTCATTCCTCCAAAATTTTATCCATACATTGAAGCCTCCGTTTTCCAACATCAAACCCAATTTAAGAGGTTTTTCAATACTCAATGAATAAATAATTTTTTATGGGGTACTCTCAATATAAAATTTAAAAAATGTAATTTTAATCTTTGATTAATAACTCTTGAAGCCCAAGTGGAAACACAGATAAAAATTTATGGTCATTTAAAGTTCAATTTTTAATTTCAACTTCCGCTATAACATTAACATGTATAAGAACAATAAATAAAGAATATTGTACATTATAAAGTAAAAGGAGGGATACATAATGATTTATAGAAATGTTTCACACTACACAGTCACTATGCATAGTCATGAGACCATGCACCAATCTGTAAGATGGTCTCTTTTTCAAGACATGCATATCCACTATGCCCATCTATACAAGGAAATTGAATTTTACATTATAAATTAATTTTTGAGCTAAATATTCCATGGTGTAGCATCCATGACCAACCCATTCGCTTGGTCCTGGTTGAAGTTCCCATTAACCAAAAGTGAAATCCACAAGACAGTATGGGTTGGATATAAATTCCAAGGGCCTACCTAATCATTGAGGGACAATTTTACCTTTATAAAAAAAATTGACCATGGAAAAATATATAAAACCAAACCCACTATATTATTCATGAATAATAACAACAAAAAAAAATAAAAACTAAATAAAAGGTGACATAAAATTTTCAATGATAAATTAAATCGTGAAATCCAACTAAAACACAAGGAAAACCAAATCTAGAAACACTTATGTGGCATTACTCCCATAAAACAAAGGGATACAACCAAGCTCCAAACACAAATTTAAGTATGAAACATCTTGATTCACCACTAGATAAAAATGATCCCTTTCATTTACTTGTGTTATGAAGAATAATTCTTATATATGCACCAAAGTGCATATGTAGGGGGTGAGTATCGATACCATATAGGATTTCCCAAAGAGACTACCCAACACCAAAAATTTGAACAAGAAAACATTATCTCATAGTTTATAAATACAATTTATAATAAAGAGAGGAACATAATAATATGTTACTATAATAAAACAGATTTAAAAAAATAATTGAACTAATTCAATTTGTCCATTATTTACTTTCACTTAAGAGAACCATCCATGATTTACAAATAGACATACAATCATTCTATATGACAATACCAATACTCATTTTTGAGGATCTGTTCTTCCCCAAATTGTCATAAGGTTATAATCCTAGGCATCCCTAGTCACTGGTCACCATGTCAATATAAACATATTCCCTATGCAATATGAACACACTACAACCATGTAATCTGAATTCTATATCAAAGAATTAAATATAAAACATGTATTCCATTTAAAATATTTTATTTAATTTTTTTTCATTAGTAAAAATAAAACCACAATTTTAAAACCAAAATTTAAAATTATAAAACCAAGGGTTGTCCAAAATCCATTCAAATTTATATGTTCCCAAAAAATTACGAACAAAATGGTTTCCTTCGAGAAATCAATCAATAATTGACATTGAAAATATAATATAATCATTTTTATAAAACTTATACATCCTTTTTTAGAATAAGTAGAGAAGAGATAGAATCCACATACCTTTCAATGTTTAATGATAATGAATAATAGGAAAACAACCTTAAGATTCAGGAATGAAAAGCATTCTCTTCAATATATTTGAATAAGATCTCATAAAAACACCTCATAGATCACAGATATATCAATAATGGATTATATTTAACACTCAGGGTGAGGGGAGATGATAATATCTAAAGATAAAGATAGAAAAAGAGACTTGCCGATGATTATTGAGATCCAATTCACTATGATTTGTCAAAAGAAACTTCTTAATCAAAGGGAATCACTAAGGATTCCTTGGGGAGAATATAAGTTAGAGATCCTAAAATAAGTGTGCATAAATGAGGGTTTTAGTGTGAAAAATGAGTTAAACTATAATTTTCATAAAAGAAAATTCACATCCCATGGGTTGGCTTCACGGTTTTGGGAAACCGTGCATTAACCATCTGCATGATACTATCTCCCTACATCCCATCTCATGGTTGGATTGTATGGTTTGCCAAACTATGCAACAACTATTGATTTTACCCTCTATATACACATGGATGGTTTCACCTAGAACCAACATGAATTGGATAAACTATTCAGGAACTATGTGTTTACCGAGTGACTCGCAGAACCTCTCACATGGTTTCGTGGTTTCCCCGAACTGTTCACCCTTATAAAACCTTCCTATAAAGTCCAAAATCATCCGTAATATTTCAAAACTAGACCCATGTATTATATAACAACAAAATATATAGTAACATGTTTAAGTACCTAAATCTGGGGGTGTTACATTCTCCCCACCACTGGTCTTTCCATTCAGAATATTGGATATTTCTAGTGCTTTGGAAAAGTTTAGGCCATTAATCATACATAAATTCTTCCTATTCCCACATCTATCCTATAGTTTTTTCTTGATTCCATAAGACTCATGCTAAACCAATAATTTTAACATTACATATATTCTTCTATATATCCATAATTTATATCAGTAGGTGAATCAATATATTATCTGGATTAATATTAATATTTTCCCATAAAACAATAGTGTTAGTATTCTTATTATACATATTAAATGGAGATACATGAAATACATTGTTTATAAAGCTTAATCATGGAATAAAATCCAAATGATAACCCACAATGACAATTTATTCTAGTATTTTAATAGGGATAATATACCAAGGATAATTTTTACCTTGATTAATAAAATAAAAATTCCCTAGTCTCAGAGAGAATATTAAGAAAACATAATCACCCCTAAAAAAGTATAATGGATAATGATGAGGATCCATATTCCCTGGATCTGATCATATCCACTTTGGATAGTTCCCAAGTTTCTCTAAACATGTCTTGATCACCACACTTCCAAAAACAACCACATGGAATCCAAATGATCATCTTTGAATACCCTATTATCATGAAGTATCATAAATAATCTATGCACTCATCCTAATATTCCCATGTAATATGGATGCTCATGATAATATTCCCCACCATTCCATATCATAAGAAATCCAGGTTCTCATCCCAACATTCCCATGGAATCTAAATGCTCATTTAGTCATTTACCAATATATAGTGATACGTGGAATCTAGGTTATCATCCTAAAATTCCATAGAATTATATCACTCCTCCCATCATTCCTAATGAATAATCATTACATGGAATTTAAGATATCACCCTAACATTCTGATGGAATTAGAGTACTCATCCTGACAATCCCAAATGCCATGTATCATACGAAGTCTATACACTCCACCTTGAATTCCTAATTCATCATTAATTACATTGGATTTGGGTGTTCATCTATACCTTTCCACCCATAAAGTATTATATAGAATCTGGGTGTTCATATTGGCATCCCCCTCTCACATTATTCAATTTAGTAATTTAGTTATGCAACCATTCATTATATTTAATTATTAATAAGCCTAAGTCCATTTTAATACATTTTAAATTCTACTAAAATTTATAAGCACAAATTTAGATTTAAAATAAGAATTAAAATCAAGAATTCTATTCATTTCATAGGCTATGGTTTACCATTTTATCACATCAATATCGATGCATTTTTTCATCCCTTTTTTATTTTAAATAATGATTTAACCAGCCTCATCAAAAAAATTAACCTAATCAAAAGTACTATTAAAGATCACCATGACTTACAGGAAAGTCAAAGGTTTAATTATAGGTTAGTTTATTCCCTTGTAATCATCCCTCTTTGCTTAAGTATTTACTATGCCTTCCAAATTATTTATAAGATTGACTATTATGAAATTATATTTAACAATACTTGATAAAAACTATAATTCTCTTTACAACTACATTCAATATATTATACATTTTATGAAATCATTTCAATAATAACGTTTTAGTTTAAATAAGGGCCATACATTTACTATTTTCCACTCACTTTTCATATAACAAAGACTTCCAATGCATTAGCCATTTATTGGGTCAATTTATTACCAAGGAATGCCACTAGGGTCACCCCATTATATGGTTTAAGTCTCTATAAGGGAATTTATCTATGGAAAATAGAAAAACTAAAAAATTTAATTAATTTTACAGTCATCACTTGAAAAACTGGCAAGACCAACCACATATGAACTGAGGAAAATAAAACAATACAGTGGAAAAAATTTAGGGACCACATACCATTATTCAACACTGTCCAATGATTTACTAAAGTATAGAACCAATTCCCAAGGCCCACTAAGGATTACATCAACCACCATGTACCTAAATCACACAAATAAATCATAAAAAACTAATTATAATAAATTTTAATTAATTAGAAAACTAAAATAAAATTAGAATAAATGTAAAAAACACCAATAAAATGCTCTCACCGCTCCAGAACCATATCTATCCACTTATAGAAGGTCTGTGTTAGACCCCTGACACAATTCCTAACCAAATAACAAAGAGGCAAAACCATTTACATGGTTAATTTAAAAACAATTTCATAAAAAAACTACCTAATAAAATTCAATATGGTTTCACACCTTAACAAATCAGTGATCCACCATATGAAAATTTCACTATGAGACATTCTCTATTATGGATAAACCAAATCCCCATGAGCATTGAACAATTCCTCCATGATCTAATGATATTTCCAATGAAAACCAAATAATGGAAAGAAGAAAATTAGGTATGAATGTAGGAGTGATCAAAATAGGTTAGAAGAGGATAAAACTAACATCAAAATCACTACAAAATTCCATTAAACACCCCAATATCTAGGGGTTTTGAAGGTGGAAGGAGAAAAGAACGGCTTCCCCTAGTGAACAAAAACAATAAAGAAAAATGGGGTCCCCCATTTAAAAACAATGAGGGAAAACGTTGTAAATTTTTCCCTTAAAAGTATCACCAAAGAGTCAATGAAGACCACTAGCTGGAAGGCGGCTAGAAATAGTGGTTGTTGCCACTTCAAGACACCACTGGTTAGTCAGTGGTCGACTGTAGTTTTGCAGTAGCCACTCTGAACCCTACTCGATGCTCTCTAGATATCAAGCTACTTCTCAAGACCCATACCATATCTGAAGAATATATTTTTATATTCTACATGCTTCATAATTATCTTAAAAAACTCAAATAAAAATTTAATCCATCCACTAAACAAAAACTCAAAATTCCTTTGAATTTTAAAGTGATCATAAAAACACAAGGCATTATAATTTATCAAAACCCAATGAATAATTGTAAAGTACTTTGACTATGGTTTGATTCCCATCCAAGTAGTGTAAGGTTATAAAAACATAATATATTTAATTGAGAGATTTTTTTCTTCATTCATAAAATTTTCCATTTAATATTTATAACATGCTTTTTAACATGAAGTTGATTTTCTTATGTGATTAACCACGACGTATATAAAGTTTACAGATAATAAAATTTATTTTATTTTATATTGCATTCTTGAAAATTCATAAATTTATATTATCATGATAGAATATCAAAAATGAAATTATCCGTGAAACTTGAAAAGAAACTAAAAGTGGTATGATCATGAGCCTTTCCAAATGGTTAATTTATCTTGAAGATTATAAACTAACCCATGAATCATGAAAAAACACCTTGATCAATGAAATGGTTTATGTTTTAGATTTCCACTTATCCTTATAGTTATATCCTAGATTGGATCCACCTAAAATAAAAACATGAACCACCTCTACTCACCCAAGAGATCCATCTAGTACATAAATTTTACTGACTTGTAGGTGAGGGGAACTAAATGACTGGTTTAAGGGGTTTGCATAAATTAAAATTTAGCATACGAAATCACTTACACAATGAGAGGTGGGATTATGCATAGAACATCAATTTGATTTAATAACAATAATAAATTAAGTGGAAAACCATTAAAATACAAAAGACTAGTCTATCCTCATGATCCTAGACATACACGAAATGAATTACACATTTAATAAACTACCATTCATTCCCAATCATTATTATTTAAGAGAAATAATGCTCAAATTAAATAATCATCTTTATTAATTAAAAAATTAATTTATATTAATTCTCATCCAAATGTCATTGAGATTCTCATGCATCATTATTTTAAACAAATTAAATAATTTATTTAAAATTGACTAAGTAAATAATATATACCATGGCGGAAACACGACAAATACCCATTAGAACAACCTGTAATGTATAATGATCATATATTGTTTACACATACAACATGTTTTATACACATTATATAATTTAATTTCTTGGCATACACATTCAAATAAAATACACATGGATAATTGTTTTATGCAGCATGTTATAATTTTAATGAACATAGGGTAATTAGTGTACTATGACTTATACATGTTATATAGTTCTGAATATTATATAGAAATTAATTATATATTTAATATATATAAAAATCATCACATGGACCATACTATCAATTAAATGTCATATGGAACACATGTTGATAATGTTTAAATAATATAATTAGTAAATTTTAAAGTATTCATAAATGTAATACACATGGACATATATATTTGGATTACAAAATACATTAATGGACTACACGGTGTGTACATGGGATATATAGTATGTGTTCCCTAAAATACATAGTTATCAATCAAACAAGTATTTTAATAAACCCATGAATCATATTTGAATAATAGAATACACATCATGTATGCAAGTCACATTCCATGTAGTCTGACTAACTATGTGCTAGGATAGACCAGTCAACACATGGTGTGTATTAATAACTCACCATGTGAAATAAATGCATGACACTCTGAATTAATTTATGAGTTGTCCGGATGAATTAAACATGATTGAACAGTGTGTACTTATGGGTTACATGCCACGTATCTTTATCTTATCTATCAATAATCCTTGGCACAACTGGATGAGTTCTTTGAATTTTATTTGTTCAAAATTTATCCATTTTTATTATATTTCTGAGAAATAAGTGGTATAAGATGAAACTTAATGATTATAATTTAAATATTGATAAAACAAGAAATAAAATTTAATAATAAGCGTGGAAATAAATTAATTATCTTTAAATAATTATAAATTATTTTCAAACAAACTTATGATTCCACTTATAGGTTTTAGGTATAGAGGAAATTTCCTTAGGGAATGAAAATCTCAACTTTTTGTCATAATCGTTGAATATTTTGAGATGTAGAGGATACATAATTTCGTGACATAAAAAACTAATTCAAGTATTAATTGATTAAATAACACCAACAACAAAATAAAGGATCATCACATAATGATTTACAATTAATTTATGTAGTTAAATAATTACCTTGTGATGATTTTTTTCTTCAATTATTAATATGAAAATGTATCTACATTGTACAATTATTTAATCATAGGAATCAATTATAGATTCCTATAGTGGAAATCCTCATGTGCACCACATACCTATGAGTGAAGTCATCCTAATCTCTGAGTTCTAGCATATGAAATCTTAATGCTTGCACCATTCATCTTTGATGACCATGAGAATCACAAAAAATAAGAACTCTCCTTGTTCTCTATAGAATCAAGAGGGGTGGTGGACGATGATTGCTCTCAACGATTAAGAGAATTCATCGAGAGGATATCCCTAGGTCTTGATTTTATTTTCCAAATGTCATTGTGCACAACCAAATAAATGGATTTCCTTTTGTTTAAAAATAATATAATTGGGTTTAAATAGTTCCAGGGTTTGGAAGAATTTTTTTTACATGGGACCTTATTATTTTCTTAATCCCCAGAAAACCACATTTTCAAATAATAATAATAATAATGTAATTATTTTACTTATCATTTGTAAAACTCATGAATTAATTAAATAATATTTCTTGAATAAATTTTTCAAAATTTATTTAAATAATATTTAATATTTACTAATTATCACCAAAAATTTAAGAACATCCTATCTTTCCTCCATAATATTAATCAGGACTTGAATAATGACTATTTATTTAATAAATAAATATAATTTCATTACTTACTAATAAATAAATAAATATTATATTTATAAAATAGAAAATAAAAATTTATTTAATATTCTGACCACAAATATTATATTGAATAACTAGTGAATGAATATATATAATCAAAAAATAATGATTAATTATTATACTACACATGAGAATAATATCTATTAAATTTTTTAAATAATAATAATTTTTAAGAAAGGTTCTGTATACACCTGGTGTGTGACCCTCTATGCCTTTATTCTCAGTGGCATTAGGTGGAGTTACCCAAAGAGTAAGGTTAGTGTTTAATAAAGCACCAAGGTACCCATAAAAAATACGTTAATGTCATATTTACATACAACCTCATACAAATTATTATTGTGTAATATGATCCCTTCATTACGATATCTCTAATCAAGTAGGATGCATAATGGTGCCATCAACCTATGTGCTCAATTTTATTCTTTTGATTTATAGAAATAAACCAAGAAACATAAGCCCATTGAAATGGATTTATTTAGGTCCATATATTCTCAGAAAAGGGACTGAGATATCCACTTTAGTTAAATTACATAAGGTATAAATCCTTTCTAGTGTTATTCATTAATGAAATGTAACTCATTACTTACCCAACATATCCAACATTACTATGACCATATATCATAAAATTGTTCATGAACACATAAATGTATATGACTAATAATATCCATCAATAATCATCTTAATGTATGCAGATCAATAAAAGCATCCATAGATTGGAACATCCAATGGAACATATAAATGTGAATTTTTTACTTTCATGTTGTGTTCTCAAAATCACTTGCACTATAAAATACCTAGGGAATACACCATGAGAAAGTGCTTAAAATTCTTATGAGTCTCCACCAATTGATAGCCTATATCATTTTTACCCCATCAATAATGTCATCCTGCTATAAAACATAAATATTATGAATATTGTCAGGGAAATTCAAGGTTCTCATCATAGTGGTGAACTGCTATGACCTTTCAATGCAACAATTACTATTAGGACATTATTACAAACTATATCACATAGAATAACAACCATGATGTGATAATATGTTTATTATTATTAAAAAAAATGAATACATGTAAAAATAAAGTCCATATAAGTTAAAGAAATAACTCTAATAATGTTTCCACGATTCCCATGGTTTTCTATAATATTATTGGTTTTCCCATATACATTATTGATGTTGTTTTAGTATACCATTAACTAGGCATAAATGTTTGTCATAATTACTATTTGAGATATGTGTTATAGGTCGATGGATTTCAAAAAATTCAACAATCACATCCAAATTTTCATCAATAAGAGTATATTTTTCCTTTAATAATGATAAACCAATTTTCATTTGATTGATCAACAATATAAAACCTTGTTTTACTTGTATTATCATGTAAAAATGTCATCATTGTACCCCAAACATTAGAGAACTTCTAATGTCAATCCAAATTGATAAAGTTTAACACCGTTATTACTATTAACCCAATTACATTTGAACATCATGACTTGAAATTCAATGTAATAAACCTCCCATATATCATCAACATATCCAAAATATGAAATTGATGTTGAGTTTGAGTTAATATATTGTAATCTCAATAAATGGAACAATATCTGTATTTCATGAATATATTTTAAGGTTTTTAATTACATTAATTTTGGTATTTAAAATGATGAATCTTTCAAATTGTATAAAAGTTTGACTTGTTTTATGTTTTATGGTATGATACATGTAAATGGTCTTTTTCTAGTTTTCCAACCTGCCCCGCCTTAAAAAATCAGGTGTGTTGACATGAGCAATGATCACAGTGAAAAGTGTCTTTTAGATCCTATTTTCATACCTTTTAGTTATTTTACTAGAATTCATTATATGATACCATAAAACCTAAAAAATAAAAAATATTCATGAATTTAGAATATTAACCATTTTAAATACCACATTTATTGTAATAAAAATTCCTAATATATATGCTTGAATTATAGATATCATGCAAAAAACCTCAACAAATAAATATGATAAATTTATAAAAAGAGTTATACAATTATATATTAAAGAGTCACATATGATATGATTGACATGGTGGTCTACTTAAATAACTATGTAATGAGAGGAACACCAATGTTGACTCAAATATTAAGTGAAAAATCCATCCTTGACCATTAAGGAATATAATGTAATTTAAACAGAATCCTCATGTTAATGGGAAAATATTTAATAAAATATGTTATTAACTACTTTAAAAACAAAACACTCATTTGATAATAACTTTTTTTATCAATTAAAATTTCAACATTATCAATTTTGAATTAGAAATAAATTATTGAAAAGGAGATGTTTAATAGAAACAACTACCTATAGTAGTAGAGAAACATTAGAATAATTATCCTATAAGAAGGAAAATTTTATGTTTTGGAATAGAAAATTCCTTAGCCCTCACCTATCAAATAATCTAGTCAAGAAGATAAATATTTAGAAATTTTGTTAGGGGATTATAGACAATAAAAAAACACAACACACCAAATAGAGATCCACATGAACTAAGACACCCCCCCTAAGGGGAAACCTATGTAAAAAGTGGATCTTATAACATAAATGATTATTAATCCATTAATATGAGTGTTTTATATTTTAAATATCCCTGTAATTATACTCAGTGACACTGATATTTCAAAAAAACTAAAAATTATACTGGGTAAAAAAATTCTCAAAGTGTTCATATTTTCATCAGGTGTGAAGGCTATTCCCAATATGATCCCAAGGGCCTCTAACTACCACTACTATAAAACTAGGTTTATCCAGCACTAGGTATTTAAGAGTTCTATCTAAAAACACTCTTAAAGACCCCCATTGTCATGACCAAAAAAGTGTTATTAAAGGGAGACTTTTATCAGCTATTTTTTACAAGCACTGATAAAAATATATTTCAAAAAAAATTCTATTTTATTAAAAATAATATATTAATAAAATATACATTTATATTTATATAAATATAATATATATTTTCTGAAATATGTTTTAGATAATGTAAATAGGAAATTAAACATAATATGTAATATATTTAATGAAAATGGCATATAAAATGACTAAAAAATAATTTTAATTAATAATTTATTTATGATTACTAATTAATAGTCATTAGATTTAAATTTAAAGATAAAAAAATTCAAAAAAAAACTAAAATAAGTTAAAAACGTAACAAAAACATAAAATAACAATAAATTTTGACCTGGGTGTCTATTTGAGCTCTACCACATATCAAATAGAATCCTATGATGATATATACATCAAATAACTCATAGAAAACCCTCGGTCATGTTTTTCAAGGAAGAAAAGTCCCCTAAGGCCACAAAAATTGAGTTTTTATTCAGCGTAACCCATTTTTTGTCTTTCGATGGATTTTAAGCCTTGTTTATGGGGGTCTTTTTGCCCTTTTTCAGTCAGGAATAAATTTATTCCTTGGGATTTCATTCATATTGATATTACAGATTTTAAATTTTATCATTTTTCATAATGTAATTTTATTTATTATCAAATATATAACAATATATTAATATTTTTTATATATTCACACATTAAAATTTAATATTATAAATAAATAATTATACATATTATATATAAAATATATTTATTAATATATAAACACACATATAAAAATATATACAAATATATGGATAAAAAATGTGGTGAAATATATATAAATATATAGATATATCATGAAATCGTAAACAAAATAGTATAGCAGAGTGGTAAAGTTGCTGGTGTATAACATGGAGGTATATGGTTAGAAACTCACTAGAGGAAAGGGTGCATGTGAGAGGATGATATTATCTAAAGAGATGATAAAGGGCTGGGGGAAGCACTGATAAAGGGGTGGGTGGGTCGAAGCACTGATAAAGGGTTGTGGGTGGGTCAGGGATTTTTTTATATGCCCTTTATTATCGGGGCCTTTTCCAGTGCTAAAAGATCACTACTAAAGGCCCTATTTAATAATGAGAAAAAATAACTGATAAATGTGGCCTTCAACAGTGCTAAATAAAGAATAGTTAAATGTTTAGGTCTTTTAACCACACTTCGATTATTAGTGCTTTTTTAGGGATGATAATGTCATTTTCTAACATTGTTGGACACCAATTTTGTAGTAGTTTACATTCATCCCGATTTCGAATGGGAATTTATAATTCCTTTTAATTATTCTATTCCAATATTTCCTTCATCTCCTCCTTTATAGTTAACTCTCACTTACATGAATCCTTTTACTACATCGCTTCTTCAAATCATTCTTACACTCTACCTTCAATAAATAGATAATACATTAAGGGTGATGGAAACCTCTATACAAGTATTATCACCCTATTTGATCTCTTCAATTCTATTTGGGGAGTAGTCTCTACTTGTTCTGTTTCTACAAAAACATGTAGAACTTAAATATCAACTTTATCTTTACACCCTATTTTTTATTCTCATTGGAAGTTTCAACTACATGATGGTACCTATATACAACACCTTAATTAAAGATAATGTTCTATATTTTTATTATATTTTTATTCCTATTATCCTATAAGTGATATACAAACTTCTCAACACCATATCCAATAAACAAAGACACGTTAAACTTAGTTTCAAACTTGCACCTAGCATCAAAATCTAAATGTGCATATTCTAAACAACCAAAAACTCATAATACAGAGAGTTGTAACTATTTTCCTAGAAACTAGTATTGGGTTAATGTTCTCCTATAGACATATATGGAATCCTATTGATAAGATATACTACATTATTTATTTTCTCTAATGATAAATTCTTGAGTAACATGGAGCGCATCCTTATGAACCTAGCACATTCATTTAGTGTTCCATTTATCCACTCAATCAAATTGTTCTATTGTGGTGTACCTATAATATTGTTTTCACACTAAATATCATTAGAAGCACAAAATAACTTAATTTATATAATATTATAATCATATCTATTGTTTAACCTCAAGAATTTCACCTTTAACTTGAAACCATTCTTCACTAGATTCCTCCACCTATGGAATGTAGTAAAAAATTAGATTTATTTTTTACAAGGGAAAAACACACCATCCCTATCATGTAATGGATAAATTTCACATAATACAGTGACCCTCTAAGGGAAAGTATTGGTTTATATCCCCAAACACCTTTTCACACCAAGTCTAACTTTCTTACCCTTTTGTGCTACCTCCTATCGTAAAATAAACCCTCCTTGTCTTTCTAAATATAATATATATACACAGTACACTCTATACCAAATTCAATTCTAGTATAATTCTTTTTGTTTCTTGGACCATCACTCCATTATAAATCATGTGGCATAACCTGTAATTCAAAAATTATCAATCTCTAATTTTCATTATTATTGAAACCATGTGCATGGGATTTTATATCATGTTGTATAGGGTTATATTCTTCACTGTATGTGCAATAACCAAACCCCTTGGGTAATTTTAAAATAACCACTAGTTAAATTGGTGTTAAAAACTACATCATAAATCAACATAACTGAAATAATATTAATTCTAAAACCAGGAATATGAAAAAAATTCTTCTTAATTAGAAAACACCCATTGTAAGTTTTGATCATTGCACAATCATTACCCCCAATTCTGATGGGTTCATCATCTACAAGATTTACCTTACTAAAATACCATAAAATATAATTATTCAAGAAATATTTTTTTAACGTTGAATATAAGGATGCTAATGAACCTAAAATATAAGTATCTGTGTGTAACAAATAAGCCTTAATACCAATCTATCATACCCAATCAAAATTCCCCAAACTTAAGGCACAAAATATTTCACCGTAGTTTGGAACATGTGGAAAGGGGAATCTTATATAGAAAAATAGAATGATTTAGCCTTTATAAGAAATAAATTATAATTTAGGATAAACAAGGATCAATCAACTAAAATAACTAAAATTATATTATACATGATACAATATGTAAATAAATCTATGGAAAAATATCTATATGGATAACATAAGACTATATGCAATAAAATAAAATACACTAATAACTATGTATGATACATAAACATAATCATATTCCATAAAATATCTTGATCCATAACAGAGATAATGATACACTTCTATAAAATAATTACATTTATCAAACCTAGAAGACAACCCATGATAAGATAATATACAAGAACTTTAAAGGTTTACATACATTGAGTATGATAAAAGTATAATATGATACCACTAAGATTTTATCCAAAACCATATATAAAAGTTTGAAAATATATAATGAAAAATACATTTATTACTTTTGAGTGAAGAAGAAAACCAAATAAGAATATATATATTATTTTTCAAATGCAAACAACTTACTAGTTTTAAAACCCATGTAAAACCCTTTTCCATATTTATCATTGATAATAAAACTGATTCATCCAATATGAAATATAAAATAATGAATAATAAGAATCATATTTCAAATAAAAAAATCATAATTATCAAAATCATTATATAGAAATAATAAAAAACATGAAAACAATAATAAATGATCAAAAAGTATCTAGAATCAATCAGTTTATATCAAGGGATAATGACCTAGGGAAATTAGGTGAACATATATGAATTGAATTGACTAATAAAAAGTATATTACATATGGAAGAGGCAAAATGTTGTAGTATGATCTTCCCTATTGGAAGAGGCAAAAAAGTCGTATTATTCAGTAATGTTGGAGTATGATGAAATAAAATAAATTTCCCTAATTTCTCAATTGAATAAGCCCATTCCATAAGAGAATAAAAGAAAAAATAAGAATAATTTAATGCTTACAAGTGATGTTTAGATATTGAAAACGAAATATAACGTAATAAAGAAGAGGAATAGACACTTTTAACCATTAGGAAAATGTTTTTTTTGGGTTTAGAGATAAGTCCAAGTCCTATTTATCACATTAATGAGTTTATGAAGATACACCTTATTATCATACCCTATTTAAGGTACATTTTGAAATATGGAATTTAAGGTGAAACATAAAATAAAAGAGAAATTATATTATATAATTTCTACAATGTTAAGAGGATAATCCTTCATGGTTAATTTCAAGTGGTATTAATATTTCAATTGGTTTTAGAATATAATTGGAATCATAAATTCTTAAAAATAGAAGATTAGACACCATAAAGAAGCTTAGAGAGAATCCCTTGATAGGGGATACCAAAAAAATTAAGCTTCCATATATTTATCTATTTCTTATCAAATCCATAAATCTATAAATTCCCTTAAAAATTAAATGATGTGGTATGATTTTCACTTTTCTATAATTTTTTTGACTAGTATTGAATATGAAAATTTAGAGAGAGTGGTTATCTAAAAAATTCGATAATAAACACATATTCAGTTGAAATATTTTGATTTTTTTGTGAAGTCGATTTTAGGTTTATAAAATCTCTTAAAAACTAGTTTGATCACACCCTAGAAAAAGAGTTTTAGAGTTGTCATAACATTGAGAAATATTTAAGGATAAATTTTTTGTAAATTAAACTCTATTATTTTCTAAACTAGGACATCTCAATTATACATAGAGTTTATTGGTTGATGGCATGTTGCAAAGAGAAAATGTGGTTCCACACTTCCACAAAAGGAATTAAAAAAATCTATTAATAATTGGGGTTACTATGAAAGGGGATAAGATTATTTTCTTAAATTTAGAAGAGTTTGTTATAGATGATAATTTACTCCCTTAAATTAATGGATGTCAATAAGGGGGAGAAGAAAAATTGTAATCATCACCTATAATATCAAAATAAAGGAGAATAACATTCCCTTATTTACTTTATTATCAGTTAATGTGATAATAATTACATTAACTTATGGTATAAATTTATAATTTAATAAAATTATAGAGGCAGATATTGATGTTACTTATGGGATGAGGTTGTATTTTTTGTCAATTAGATTTGTTCTAATTATGATTGTAAATGTAATTATACAAATATGATGTTATGGGTGATGGAATGAGTATCCAACTAAAGAACATGAAGATTCTTCCCTTGTATATAGGTTAATAAGAATAAATAATATACTTATCTTGAATATAGGTATAGAAAAATTCAAGTGGGAAACACTTATAAAAAATTATTTTAGAGTTTTTCATCATGTATAAGACAAGTGATGTAGTTTATACTATTTTATAGAAGAGTTTTTATGTTCTTGGAAGAATCTATATCATGAGGAGATTAAATACCTAAGACTATTTGAGAGAAAATATAAACTATGAGTGAAGGAATTCATCATGGTGTACTATTTCTGTTTATTTCTAAACATTATGAAGAAATCAATTTTAAGGATGATTGATTTTGGATTAGTCTTAGAGTTCTATAAAGGTTGATTTTTTCATACATAATGTAGGAAAAATATGTTCACAAGGATAGTATAATATTCCCATAAGGATTAGACAAATACATCATAATGTTTGGGAAACCATAGGCTGTACGGTTTACATATACATCTCATATGGTTGGGAAAACTAGATCATATGGTTGAGAACAATTTTCATGAGGCTTAGATATGTCATCATACTGTTGATTCTATCCTTGTAAGTTTAGGAAAACTAGAGCATAAGGTTGAGACATTTCCTCATGAGGTTTAGACTTGTCACCATAAGGATTAGACACTTCCATCGTAAGGATTCGGAGAAAATTAATTCAATATAATGAACATTATGAAGATACATCATTAGGAAAATCCACTAAACATAATAACTTCCATGGTTCAATGTATCGTTAAAAACATTTCCATATTTTGACACAATGTTCAAAGATTAATAATTCTATAATATTTGATATTCTAAAGTGGAAATTATTTGGGATAATTTTAATGATATTATTTATTATTCTAAAAATCATGAATATATTTTAAGCCACGATATATGATTGGGTTAAATAATATAGTAAAAGATTAATGTGTAAGATTAATGTTTTATGAAAGATGAGAATTTCAAATGATAATATTTTCTAATAATTTATGTGAGAAAAAATGAAGATAATTTAGATGATGCATGAATTATTTTTCTTGGATAAAAATGTAATAAAATTAATTGTGATCCAATACTATTTGAGTGTTAACAAATAAAATATGAGATAGAAGGCTGGTAATTTATCTATATTAAAATTATGAAATTCAAAATTTAATTAAATCTAGAAATAGAAAATCCAAAGATTCATATGATGAACATTAGTGATTTAAATATTATAAAAGAATTTGTGATTCTTAATAAATGAGATGAGAAGTGTGATGAGATTTGAGATATTTTTTATAGTTCAAGTTGGATCATGATATGTTTCATGGTATGTTATCATGTCATAAAAATAAAATATCAACACTATAAGCTGATGTTATTTTGTTTCCATACAAATGAAGACATTGGCGTGCAGAGGTGGTATAAGTATTTTGAAAAGAATACGTCTTTCCTGATGGAATAATTAGTGGAGAATTATCCATCAAAATTTAAAATGATAATAAATAAAAATACATGTTTACATATATCATTTAATTATGACAACTATTTGACAATAAAAAAATAATGGAGATTATAGGAGAAGAAAATTGGGGTGAAACCTGTGTTTTAATGCATTTTTTTCATGTCAACTTTGAGAAGTTTCAATTTATGGAAAATGAAAAATAAACAAAAAATAAAATTGATCCTATTGTAACACTATATATAGTGTAGAAAAAAATATAAATTATAGATAGAGTTATACGTTGGGAGGGATGTAAATGAGTGTTCTGAGATAACCAGTGCACTCACAGAAGGAGAAGTAGAAGAAGTGATACTACACTATAGAGACAAACATAATATGTATTGAGTAAGAAGAGAATAATAATATTTGGAACTGAACCTTATGAATGGATTCATTTGAAGAATAAATGAGTATTAGTATACCTATGAGAGTCTACTAGTAGTTAGTAAGAACAACTGTATAGGATAGTGTTTTCATTTATATAAAATATTCCAGATTTTTTATCTTAAGTAAATACATCCCAATAAATAATGTATAGGATTTGAAACTTAACGAATAAGTGAGAAAGACTGACTATAGAAATTTATATATAATATTTTTGGCAGTTGAGTTCCTTAGTGTTCGAAGTTAAGAGTGTCCAATAAATTTTTTTTGAATATGAACTAGGAGAAGCTTTAAATGCAATGGTCCGACTTTCCCATGTTGTTCTTATTTATTGAAAGGTGGATGAAGTCTCTCTAGTGAAAGAATTGGATTAGAAATTTTGTAAATTAGAAAATCTATATAGAATTATTGATCTAATTCTAAATGCAGATGTTTTATGAAGAGAACTGGTGGGATACAAGTATAAAGAACCCACGGGAGAAGATCAATTAACTTGTGTAATATAGTGAACAACTCACCTACGTAATATAGTTAGAGGGTATAGGATAAACCCTATCCAATTAACTACACTGTTATGAAAATATTTAAAATGAAAAATCTGTGACTCGGACATCCCAAGAATGGAAAGTAACTAGATTCCCTGGAGATGTAAGACCCTATAAAAAATGAGCCATATTTTACTACATTAATTTCATTGAATATTGGTATATTAATGGTTAAAAAAGAAAATAACTAACTATCTATCCTGAAAACATTGGTTTAGATACCAAAGGGGTTAATATTTAAAATAATATTTAGAATTTAGGTAAAAGATGACCACATATCATTCACCCACATCTCATGTGTGTCTACACTATTCCACTATGAATAATAAGTTATATGGAAGCATAGGGTCCATATGATTAGATATATTTTTAAAGTATGATTGTTTTTATTGGAATATATAATGTACATATTTTATTTGGAATATTATTATATGGAAGTGAAAATTTCAACCCTTATCAATTCTGATTGGGAGGTTTCAATGAAGACCTTGTGAAATTGGAATATAAAAGAGGAAAAAAATAAAATAAATAAATATAAATTGATAGAGAAAAAACTGATAGATAACGGTATTAAGAGTGGTATATGTTATGAAAAATCTATTGATTAGGATTAATCTAGTAATATAAGTTAGATATATGATTATGAATTCAATAAATCACTTAGTTATTTTTATTTTTAATTTAATAATTAATTGATTAATATCCAAATGGAATTTCTCAGATATATATTTTCATATATCAAGGGACCTCATAATGATAAGTCATAACTAGAAAAGGAAACTGATGTAATGGAAAGAGCATTGGTAAAAATGGCGAGTTGGTGTATCACACTCACGAAGATAGGTGACATTAAATAGAAATATTTATTTATTTAAAGTGAAAAATTCTCTCTAATTAATAAATAATTATAGATTTATTTTTGTGAGAAAATTTTATTTGATAATTTTTTAATAGGAGATCCACAAATTAGAGAAATCATATAAAGACTCTATGAATGTCAAGGATTCTCAGTAGGAAGCTAGAAGAAATCGAACTAGAAAGTTTACTATAGGATATATTTAAGATGAAAAAGGATAAAGTTGGAAAGATACAGAGAATATGGAAGGATATCAAGAGATCAGCTGAAAATGAAAATTAGTCAGTCAAAATAAAGTGTCTTAAGATAGCAATAAAATTGATAAATATAGAATATGCAACCCCAAAGCCTCCCTAGATAATGAGAAAAAAAATTCCCCCACACAAACATATGAAATTAGTCTTGATTTTAAAAATACTCAAAATTGTGGAAAGAATATATAGAGTCCTTCTGGGGAAGAATCCACCCCAATTCTCTTGGAATAAGGTAACCTATTATTTAGTTATATATGTGAGAACTAATTCTATTTTAATAAATAGTGAAATAAAAAAATTAAAAAATTTACAGATGTGGAAGGTGAAAAATTCCAATAAATTCACCACATCATCAAGGCTGAATTTATAGATTTGAAAGAAAAAAATCCCCCCACAAGGATCCCAAAATAAGGATGAAACTATCTTATAATATCAGTCTTTTAAATATTTATTGATTTCACATAATGTTAAAAGAAAGATGTTTGTAGGTTATTACTAGTGTGGCTAGTGGTTTTAATATAATTCAATTCTGTGTTGGAAAAATATATAAGGATGTGGAAATTATGGAAGGCCTAAAAACAGTGTAGAATATGTAAAATTCCAAGGAAACTTATTATAAAAAATTATATTTTAGATAAGAATTATAATATGTTTTCCAAAAAAATATTTTAAATATTATGAATATTTTGTATTTTTTCAATATATTTGATCACTGTTATGAAGGGTATTTGGTATATACCATCCCAAAAAAACTCTTATAATGATGTGAAAAGAAGGTCACATAAAAAAAATATGTGTAGAAAAATGATAAATTTAACTTGGGGAAAAATTGAATAATAATGTTGAGAAGAGTATACCTGTAAGGATAACTAAAGGGGATGTCAAAAAAGAGTGAATAAATGCTTCTACTATGCAATGGGAGGCCACATAATGTACAATTATAAAATTCCCATGAATTTAATGAAATAAGGGAGAAATAGTGAATCAATTAGAAAATATTCAATATAAGAAATATATAATAGTATTGGAATGGTGGTTGAAATTTCAAATAAATAATACAAATCTAATGAGGGTTTCCAAATAAAGGTAACCCGAAAGCTGGCAAAGATGCATCTAGAATGTGATAGGAGACATGAAATGTGACTATAAATTGAGTGGATATTTTTTATTGATAAATGAAAACTTCAAGGAAAACACCAATAAATCAAAGTATCAAGGATTCTACTTTAAAAAAGAGTTAAAACCAAAAAAGAAGGATGACCACTCTCTAAAAGAGTGCTTAATAATATGGGAAACCCAGTTAGATGTTACCAAAAAGTTAAACTAGACTAAAAGAAAATAAAATCTCTAATTTAACAAGTTAAGGAACCCATTAAAACTATAAGAAAAAGTGAAATAAAAAATATGTATGTGATTCCATGTGAATTTAATATTTTGAAATCGAAACAAAATAAAAATATAAAGAGTTATAGATACTTTAATGCTTCAAGGAAAAGTGTTTATGGGATGAGATATAAGTATAAAACCTTTTTCTCACATTAATTATTTTTTTTTGATTTCAATCTTATTTTCATATCTTATTTAATGTAAATTTTGGAAGATGTAATTGAAGGCAAATCATGAAATAATTGAAATTTTATATGTTGTATTTTTTATGTAGAAAATAATATCATCCATCATGGTTAATTTCAACTGGTATTCGTCTTTCAATTGGTATAAAAAAACTTGTATCATAAATTCTTGAAATGATAATATGATCCATGATGAAGAATCTTGGAGAGCATACCTTGAGGGAGATATTTCAAAAAAATTAAGTTACCATAAAGTTATCCATTTCTTATCAAATCTATAATTATAGACATCCTTATAAAAATTGAATTATATGGTCTATTTTTTAACTTTCCCAACACTATTTTTACTTATATTGTATATTATTATCTAGGGGGAGTGATTATCTAAAAAAATAGAAGAGTAACAAAACATTGACATGAAATGGTTCGATGTGGTTTATGAAGTGGAGGGAGAGTTTGTAAAACCTTTCGAAAAATATCTTAATCAGACCCGACAGAAATAGTTTCAGAGTCCGAATCACATTAAGGAATATTTTAGGAAATATTATTTTCTAAATAGGCCACCTTATTTTATAAACTCATATAAACAAAGTATATTTACAATTCATTATTAGATGGATCGTTACTAATGGAATATGTGGTTCTATACTTCTATCAAAAGGATTTGTTTGAAACTCTCAAGAAATGGGGAGAACTCAAAAGAGGAAAATATATATTTTTTATGTTAGAAGAGTTAGTTAGAGATGATAAATCCCCCTTACATTTTTGGATATATATAAGTGAGGGAAAAATAATTTCAATCCTTCCTTATAATGTCAATAAGGGGGAGAATATTTCTCTTCCATTTTTATTAAAGTTAAATTAGAGAGAAAATAATTACATTAACTTTTGAAGTAATTTTTTAATTGAAACTAAATCTAAAAGTGGTGTTTGAAGTTATCTATGTGTTAACGTTGTATTTGTCATCAATTAGATTTATTTTCAATAATTTTTCCAATGTAATTATAAAAACGTTAATGTTATGGGTAATTGAATGAGTATCTACCCACAGAACATGAGGATTCTTCCCATGTACCTGGGTAAAAAAGAATATAAAATCTGTCTCACATGAATAAAAAATCTGGATATATTCAAGATGACAGCCCTTACATTAGATGATTTTAGAGCTTTTACTCATGTCTAAAAGAAGTGTTTGAGTTGAATGTATTTTAAATAATATATTGGTAATTTCTTTGAAGAAGCTATCTCATATGGAGATTTGTGCCCTCATAATTTTGGAGAAAGAAGATGATGGGTGAGAGAATTCATCCTAGTGTGCTGATGTTGATGATTTTTTAACATTCTGAAAAAATCACATAGATGAATATTTGATTTTGGATAAGTCTTTAAATTATAATATGTTTTATTATTTCACACATAAGGTAGATAGAAGTTGTTCATACAGTTGGAAAAATCTTCTCATAAGGTTCATATAGACACATCATAAAGCTGGGATAACCAGAGACCATAAGCTTCAGACAACCATCTAATATGGTTTGGAAAACGAGAGAATAATGTTGATACATGTACTCATAAGGTTAAAAAATTCATTATAAGGTTGAGTATTCCATCATAGGGTTGGGAAAACTAGGGAATATGGTTGAGACATTTTCTCCTGAAATTTATAGATGTCATCATAAGGTTGAAACACTATCAGTGCACAATTTCATAAAGCCTTTGTAGGTATAATAATCCTTATGATGAGACCACATAAGTTAAAACTAGTAAAATTCATAGAGTACATAGAGTATCATAAGGTTTTACATGTAGTAATATTTTTACAAAAAATTTCAAGATCAATAATTCAATTATATTTGATATTTTGAAGTGGAAATTATTTGGAATGATTCTAAATCTATTTTTAAGCTTATAAATATCATAAAGATATTTGGGGACATGATTAGAGCTATATTTTAAGAATATTGAGAAATATGAATGAGGAGGATCAGTGTTTTATCTAATATTATATTTTCAAATGAGAATATTTTAAAATAATTTTAGTGATAAAAAATTGAGACAAATTTGATTATGATTTCATTATTTGTCATGGGTTAAAATATCAAAAAACTACTTTTGATCCATGACTATTTGAGTGAGATGTAAATGGAGATAATATAGAAGGATTGGAAATTATTTATCCTAAATGATAAATTCTATAATTAATTAAATTTAGAAATGAAGAATTAGAATATTTTTGTGTTAAACTTTAATTAAAATATCACAAAATACATTATGATTCTTTCTAAATGAGGTTATAAATGTGTTGAGTTTGTAGATATTTTTTATAGTTTCAATATAAATCTATACATGTCTTTTATGAAGTTTGAAAACCATAAGAAGAAAATATCCACATCTCATGATGATACTATAGTGTTATTCATACACCTAAAGAGATTGAAGTGTATTGGTTGTAGAAGTATTTTGAGAACAAATAACACATGATTACTAGAATAATAAGTACCTGGATATTCAAAAGAGTTTAAAATAATAAGAAAGAAAAAATAAGTGTAATTATTTTATTTCACTGGTACATCTGATTGAGAAAAATAAATGACACTATAGAAAAGGTAATTCACGGTGGTTTTTTTGTATACTTACATTGATTTAGACTATCTTCTAATAGTATAGCTTCAGTTAACAAAACCACCACCTATTTCACAATTTAATTTATAATAATTTTTTAATTTCTAGGAGTTTTTCTCATGTGTAATTTTTGAAAAATTTAATGGCAATTTCAGGATTATTTAGAAGAAATTTTTTTTAAATAATTTATAGGGGAAATATAAATATAATGAAACTAACTACCAGTAAACATATTAGTGGAAGTTAATTTTAACCACTCGTAAGACATATTTTATTTAATTTATTTAGCGATGGTTACTAAAAGCCACCACTAAATCTAAATTTTTTTAATTACTTAATAAAAAACTATAAATATAAAAAAACAAACATGCAATAAACTAAAACATGAATATATGATAAACCCATCATATATAAATCATACATCTAGAATCATATATACAAACATCCATAGTCATCATAAACTCAATCTTATTCAACCCATATATCGGTCAACCAATACCTCAATCATTAATATATAAATATAAAATATGTCCAAAAAAACTCATGCCCAATATACATCAACTTAACCACCTCCACTGCATCTATCTGCATCCACATCATCTCATCAAATAAAACCAACCATGCCATTTCATCAAATGTTAAAAAAAGAAAAAAAATTTAAAACTAAAGAAAATAAATCAGAATTATAGTAGAAAACTAGAAGAATGTTTTAGATTAGAATGTTCGACCTCTTGAACATTGTCAGAATCTCCCACCTATAATGAAAACTATAACATTTAAGAAAATAAATACGAAATAAAAAATTCATAGAAAAAATTCATAACATTGAACATAAATTTTTTTATTTGGTTAATAAAAAGGAATAAATTTTAACATAAGAAAAATAATATATAATTCAAAACACTTTGATAACATAAAATTACCTATTAAAGATAAGATTAGAAACATGAATCTAAAAAGGGATAGGTAAATAATATAATTTATATTTAAATAAATGTGCAGTGTTCTTGAACATGAATTAATAAAAAAAATTTAATCACTTTAATACACATCATGTACTATATTTCAAAGACAAATCAGTGGTGGTTTTCTAATGATTTAAGATCTTTATGGGGTCATTTTCTATGGTTTTGATCATTCCACACACATTTTAGTGTTTTAAACCACTAAAAACATGTTTACATCCATAATAGGAAAATCATAATTTTAAATTCAGTTTCATCGGTTCATCAATTTGAAAATTCAATCTATGGTCACTGTCCCCTGATTTCAGAGATATCCGATGTTTTTTCATAGTTTTAACCCCCTGAATCTTGTTTTTAAAGGCTTTTGTACATTTAAGAAGTGTTCTCCAAGTAATTATGACCATGCCGCACGTCATATTGACATTTTGTCTTTGTGTACACATAAAAGACAACTAATTGGCTATTTTTCTCTACTTTCACATCAATCTGAGTTTTTTTCTATGGTTTTGACCATTCCATGCACATTTTAGTGTTTTAAAACACTAAATATGCTTTTAAAACCATCATAGGAAGAAATTAAATTGACAGTCATTTTCTAATAATTTCATGGCAATCTGATATCATTTTCCTGTTTTTGATCCCCTAACACTTCATTTTAAAGGATTTTTTATCTTTAATATGTGTTTACCGAGTAATTATGACTACATCAGACATTAGATTGACATTTTTCCAACGTTTATGTGTCAGAAACAAATCAGTAGTGATTTTCCTATGATTTTACATCAATATAAGGTCTTTTTATTTGGTTTTGACCATTCCACATACGTTATTTGTGTTTTAAAATCCAAAAAATAAATTTACATACATTCTAGGAAAACTGTAATTCCTAATAATGTTCTATTGGTTCCTAAATTTAATAATTAAATCTATAGTTAATGTCCTATGATTTCATGGAAATCTGACATTGTTCTCTAAGTTTTGACTCAAGGCAGTTGTTTTTAAAGGCTTTTATTCCTTTAAAAAGTGTTTATCGAGTAACTATGACCACACCACAGATCTGATTGATGTGTTTCCTATGAGTACACATCAAAAGAATTCAGCAGTAGTTTTCCCATGATTTCACATCAATCTGATATTTCTACTATGGTTTTGACCATTCCACACATGTTTTAGTATTTAAAAACACTAAACACATGTTTACAACCATATAGGGAAAACCATAATTTGGAATGACTTGTGGTTGATTCATACATGTCAGAAATGACTTATGGACCATTTTATAAATGTAACAAATCAATCCAAATCTGTTTTCTCATTTTTGAGTAGGACAATTGTCATTCTAACTAATATTGAAGTAAATTTTAAATTAGAAGATGCACTTTGAGTCATACCAGTCACATCATGAGTCAAATTGAGGATAGTTTGATTACTACATGTCTGAAATGATTTATGGATCAAATTATAAAATTATTAAAAGAATATGAATTAGTTTACTTGGTTTTGAGTATGTCACTTGTCTTTTTTACTAAAATGTCATTTTAAAATGGAAATAATCACTTTAACTCATACCAATCACATAATGTATCAGATTGATATGATACCAATGCTTACCCATAACAATGAATTATTAATCAATTTATGAAATTTAAAATAAAATACAAGTGTATTTTATCATTTTTTAGTGAGTAACAATGTTTGCACAAAAAAGTCAATTTTAAATAGATAACAAAATCATTGAATCATACCGGGCACATCGTGTCTTGGATTGAGTTTTAATTGATTAGTACATGTTAAAAATGAATTATGGATCATTTTCCCAATGTATAAAAATAATAAAAATGAGTTTTCTCATTGTTGAGTAGGTTACTTATCATTTTAACGAAAATGTATGTCAATTTTAAATTAAAAGATGCACTTGGAGTCATACCAGGAATATCGTGTATCATATTGAGGTGAGGGTGATTCATGCACATCAAAAATAAGTTATGAGTTGTTTTCCTATGTTATCTTAAAAAATGTGAGTGTGTTTTCTATTTTTTGAGTAGGACATTTCCCATTTTTACTAAAATTGATGTTAATTTAATATAAAAAGATACAAATGGAGTCATACAAATCACACCATACATCAGATTAAGGAGAGGATTATTCATAACCATATCAAATGACATATGGGTCATTTTCCTAAAGTATAAAAATAATATTAATGAGTTTTCTCAATTATGAGTATGTCTCTCATCTTTTATACTAAATTATCATTTTAAATTGGAAACCTGAACATTAACTCATATGGATTACATCATGTGTAATTTTGATATGAGACTAATTCCTACTCATAAAAAATTATTTATTAATTGATATTATAAATTATCAATAAAATTGGAGCACGTTTTCTTTGTTTTTAGTGAGTGAGACTTTTTGAACTAAAATACCTATTCTAAATATATAACAGACACATTGAGTCATATTGGGCACATCATGTATTAGGTTGAGATGTGGATGATACGAATGCATTTTTTGGTTATGAGTTGGCTATTTGTCCTTTTTATTAAAATAGATGTAAATTTTAAACAAAAAGATGCACATGGAATCATATCAGGTACACCTTGTATCATATTGAGGTACGGTTGATTCCTACATATCAAAAATGACTTATGTGTAATTTTCCTAAAATATCAAAACAATATGAATATGTTTTCACAGTTTTTAGTAAGTCATTTGTCCTTTTTAGTAAAATAATATTTTTTAAAATTAAATGATTCACATGAAGTCATACCGATCACACCGTGTGTCAGATTTAGTTGGGAATGATTCTCACATGTCTCAAATTAATTATGGATTGTTTTACTAATGTATCAAAACAATTCTAATGAGTTTTATTGGTTTTGAGTATCCCACTTGTCTTTTTAACTAAATTGTAATTTTAAATTGGAAACACACACTTTGACTCATAATGATCACATAGTGCATTAGTCTGATGTGACACTAATTCATATAAATAAAAAATTATTTATTAATTTATTTCCAAAATTGTTATGAAAATATAATATCATTTTCTCAGTTTTCAATGTGTGTCACTTTTTGAACTAAAATGACGATTTTAAATTGACAATGGACACTTTGAGTCATACCGAGAACATCATGTATGAGCCTGAGGTGATACTGATTCCTACACATCAAAAATGACTTATATATACTTTTATTAATGGATAAAAACAATTTGACTATGTTTTGATTATTTTGAGTATGGAAGTTGTCTTTTTTACTAAAAATAATGTCATTTTTAAATAAAAAGAAGAACTTTAAGTCAGGTCGGCCACACTATGGGTTATATTGAGGTGTGTATGATTCTTACAAATCCCAAAGTCTCAAAAAATATAACTAGCAATGTTACCAAGATTATCATTATTTTTTTTCATCAAACTTCCAACACTGCAAATTGAGTCGATGTTCTTAGCGAAAAAACCTTTATCATTGTAGAAATCCAAAAAAGTAGAAAAAGATCATGCACCCATTATATCTTGAGAAGTTACCATAATAGGAACATGAGCATCCTCTAATATTTTGAATCTGAATAAAGAGAAAGTGTTTTCAGATAATAAAATTGACTCAATATGTAGTGTTGGTAATTTAAAAAAGAAAGGAAATGAAAATAGAAACCCTAGTAACATTGGCCGAATGAAATATTTTGTCTCTTTTGTCCCTTTTTGTAGATTGTTGAAAGAAAATTTTGACTTCCCAAAAGATATGTGATAAAAAACTAAATATGTATTTTATAAAAATGACACTGAAATTAAGATAATAATAATAAATAAAATGATGAAAAATCAATTAAATAAGTAGTATGATTCCACATTTTCACGATGGATGTAGGCATTCTTGAAGAATTTCTTTGTTTTCATTATCTTAGTTTTAATCTCTAAGTCCAATCTATCATGATCATGCGAATCTTTGAACAAACCACCCCAACTCAAACAAAAGAATCCACCTGTATAAGAAAATAATTATTATATGAGTACTACAAAAAAGAAAAAAATTAAACATAAATATGACTCAATTCATTTTAGTGCAAAAGAGAACCCATAAAATTTCTAAAATATATCCAATATTTCTTCCTAAATTTACATTTATAAGATGAAGTGTCTTTCTTAGTAAATATAAGATTATTTGTTTTTATATATTTAATATTTAATTTTGTTTTTTATTTTTATTGTGATTACATGTTATTATAAATATAATGTATGTTTTACTAAATAGATAAAATAACCCCAATAACAAATCTATTTTGTGATCATCCTTCATTTTTATGAATTTAATGTAATTAATTTATATTCATGATAAAAAATGATATTTAGAATAAACAATTTTATATATTGGAATTTTTTTGTGTTAAAAATTTATATTTTTACTATAATTTTTTCATAATATAATAATGCATTGATTACCAATAAAAAGTATGTTAATATAATTATATATGTTTTTAAACATCATTATAGTGCCATTATTTTAAATAGATCAATCTAATTTATTAGTTAAATGTTACAAAACATTAATAAAACTACTTTTTGAAAAAAATGTTTTTCATCATTATCATGGTCGTCAATATTAATCATAGTAATTATACTATTATTCCAAAAAAAAGAAAATATAATTATTATATAATCTTATAATATTGATCGAAAATAAAATTTACATTTTATGGATATAAGTTCAATAGGCGAAGAAAACCAATTTTTTACTTTAACTGAATAAATCTGTATTTTGAGAAAAATATTACATATATATGAAAAAAAATATTTAAGTCTTTTATAAATACAAAAAAATAATTTATAAACATTATGAAAAATTACTCATAAGATAACATTTACATGTTAGAATCAAAAAAAGATGTTTAGTTTATAAAATTAAAATTAATAATCTTCATAATAAAAAATTATATATATATATAATGAAATTTGTTTTCATAGTAAAATTATAGTTAAAGAAATATTAAAATCTATACGAGATCACGATATGTCATTCACACCCAAAATATTCAACTATATATGTCTATCATGATTATAAAATATAACACACCCGCTTCTACCATTATAGTGGATTCACCCTAGAGAACACCACCTGTTCGGGCTATATATAATGTTTATATTTTAAAATTTAAATCTTCTATGGATTTTACCAAAGTAAATTTTTATTTCATTTTTCAGGAAATACCACTCTGTGGGAATGTGTATTACCTTACAAAACTGAAACAACACTAAAGAAAGAGAAAACCAAGAAGCCAAAATAGAACCATACCTCACTGAAAAGGATACCTAGCCTAATTAGCCCAGTACTTCTATGTTGAGTCACTAATATCAGGATCTGGGTGTGAGGTGACAAAACCCTCTAACTTTATTTTAATAAAATCAGTCTACTCTAGAATAATTCTGATGAAATATTGATGAGATGTAATTAATGCGAAAGTGGTAAATTATATTTTCCCTCAAATGTTACAAATTTATTAATACTATAGTTATATAATCAACCTTTTTCTCTAATATATGAAATCATATATCAAATTATATCATTCAAATTAATACAGGGAATTTATAGCCTATAAGTTTGATAACCAGAGACACACCCATAACACCATTAACCCCTACCCTATTCTGTATATAAATAAACTTTTTTTGAGGTATTTGTTAAGGAGAAACTTCAAAATACATGTCACAAACCGAATCTAGTAACCACAAATACTGACACCAAACATAGCCCATGACAAGGACCGAAGGGGATTCCCTATCCCCACGGTCAGCAACAAAGGCCTGGGTATCATCTATCTTGGTCTGGGAATTATTTATTCAAATATGTATATATAAAACATCAAAAACATTTGATCAACTGAATCTGAAAAATTCATACCAAACAAGGATTATACAAAAATCAAGAACTGAATACATTAGTTAAAATTAACTAAAAAGGGTCCAAAGACACAAATAAACAACAATAAAACAGACTCAAAGACTCCCCATGACATGGGGTCATCTCCCACAAGCTGTCTCCACAACTCCGCACCAAGGATGAAAACTAACACCCTGAACCGCCATCAACCATAGCCTTCCCTTTAACTGAGTAAAGCATAATAATGTTTACATACACCCATGGGGTGTAAGTATGGTGTGAGACTAAGCCCAATAGGATACCACACAATTATTCCAAAGATCATGTAATACAATGTGAAAAAGCAATCATTTTTAATATGTAAAGAAAAGAAGTGACAACTTCAAAGAAATGAAACGTTCAATTGAAAATAATTTTCAAGATAAAATTCTCAGAATGATAAAAAATTTAAATACACATGTTAGATAATATAATTTTCCTCAAGAAACACTTTAATACAAGGGATAATACCACAAATACAATGAACAACTAAATCGGGAACACCCCTTGGCACTAGATAGTCTCGGGCCCCATGTAACTCATACGTCGATGTAAAGTGACCATTGTAAAATCCGTTTTTGAGCACAAACCACTAGTAGGGAACATACCCATAACCTAGTGGAACCCTATAATCAGCCACATATTTTAGTTAGAGTTATCCTTATCCAAATTCTAGGTGAAACAGGGTCAAAAACCTATCTAGTCCACTAACCGTACTAGTACACATCCGCTCCACCTAGGTACCCGGGCTTCCCCCTTTGTGTTCAAAAATCATCATCATGAAACACATATTTACATTCTTTTAAAACACCACTTTTGGTTACATACACCCATTACATTAGCTATCAAATTTTATATCTCCTAAAACACACAATAAACACTTTTATTTTTAACGAATCAATTTCTCAAAATCCCAAATTGTTTTTCACATATGAACCCCTTAAAAACCCCACTTGTACATTATGTGCACACTTGTATGTTACCAAAATATTAAATTCATCCTAATAAATTTCAATGAAAATAGAAAATCAATTTTAGGGTAGCCCCATGTTAAACAAGAGGTGATATCTTTGTAAGACCTCCATTTTTCACACAAAAGTGGCACCAAAACATCACTTTCTTTACAAACACCATTAAAACCCATTTTTATAGCAACAAAAAAGGGATAAACAGTATAAAAAATATTTTCATCCCAATTAAATTTCAATAAAAAAAAGTACTTATAGAGAAGCCCCAAATGAACCAAAAAAATATTTATATGAAAAACTCCCAATTTCACCAAAAAATGGAACTTAAAATTAATTTTCTTTATAATTACCAATAAAACAAATTTTTGTAGAAAATTTAAAATTCCATAGAAATGAAAATATCATAAAAACATTAACTAGGTCAAAAATGTTTCATACTAAAAGAAATCACCTACCAAATCAAAGGAAACCCTTGAATCACAGTAAGAAAATCAAGTCACACCATCGCCACACCAAGAAAGACTTATATCGAACCTAAAAGCAAAATAATTGACCATGAAAACCCATGGATAAACCCTAGGTTCTTAATCTAATCCCCTAGTAATTTGGAACTTCAAAGAAATTTAATGAAACTATATAGAAAGTCGAGGAACTAAGGTGGAGAGACACTAACATGAGATTCGTTTAAGTTTCTCCACAAAATCCCCCTTAAAATGGGGTTCCAAATAGGTTTTGAGACACTTGGATGGATTCCATAGATTTTAGGTTCAAATTGGAGGAGGAAGGGTCGTATTAGGAACTGGAATTGTGGAAAAAGAGTAAGAGTTGAGAGAGTTAAGAAAGAATGAAGTTACCTCTTCAAATCTAGACGATTTTAGAAACCCTATGATATTCTGCACTAAATCGCAAATAATACGAGCTCAAATTAGGGTGGGAGAATAGTGGACTTGTTTCTGGGTTTAATGGGCTTGGGTGAGATTTTGAATCACTGACAAATCCTTAAAATTGAATATGTTATTAAATAAGCAATGTTCATTTTTAAAACTGGAAATGGGCTTCCAGGCAGGCCCAATCCCTTAAATAAAAACCCAACTACACCTTGGTTATGGATTTATAAAGGCTCAAAATTGACATGGTGGTGTTAATAGGTTAGGGGAGGCCATGTAGGAATTGGAATGGATGAAAAAAGTTGAAAATTAATGAGTTATAAAAGAAACAAAATTTATTTTAATAATTGGAATTGGGCTCACGGTTTGGCCCAATTCATGAAAACTCACCCATTCCTCCATAAAAACTTGGGAACCCACTAAAAAATCATGAATGGAAATTAAATGAAAATACCATTAAAATATGTCATGTATGTGAAAATTATCCCCACCATGAAAACTTTCCATCCCGAAAAGTCAACCTGAAGATTGATCAGAAAATTGGAAAAGATGCTCTTTCTCAATGCATGACTTCTGATCCCATGTCTCATGTGTATCATTACCATGATGCCAATGAACCCAGACCAGTGAAATAGACTTACCTCGAATCCCCTTCTATTGGGAGTCCACTATTTGCACTGGCCACTCAAAAACTGATAAGTTGGGCTCTATCTCCTGTTCATTCGAACTCCGCACATGGGACAGATCTAAGTTGTATTTATTCTACTGGGAGACATGGAAGACATCATGGATGGATGCCAACTGAGGAGGTAAGGAAAACCTATATTCCACCTTCAAAATAAGCTTGGTGATCTCAAAAGGGCCGATATATCACAGCATCAGCTTCCCTTTCTTCGCCAATTGATGATGGCCCAGACGAGGGGCCACTTTCATGAACACCCTGTCACCCACAGAAAACTCGAGGTCTCGACACCTCCAGTCAGAATATGATTTATGGAGACTCTAAGATGTTAATAAACACAATCTACTCAACTTGACCTTCTCAGATATCTCCTACACCAGACTCGGCCCCATCAGTGAGGTCTCACCTACCTCATCCAAACACAGGGGGACCGACAAGGCTGACCATAGGGAGCCCCAAAAAGAGCAATTCGAATCAAGTGTTAGTAACTATTATTATAAGAAAACACAACCATACACAAATGGCTATCCCAAGAGCCTCAGAATTCCAGGACACATTCATAGAGATTGTCCTCCAAAATCTGATTTGCCCGCTCTGTCTGACCCTCTGTCTGAGAAAGGTATGCAGTAATCATCTTAATCTGAGACCCCAAGGCCTTTTAAAGGCCTTCCTAGAACTGAGAGGTGAAACATGGGACTCTATCTAAGTCAACTGCTGATGGCACACCATGGAGTCTCACCACCTACTGAAGATACAAACGGCACAACTCATCCACTTTAGCTGTATCTCTGATCAGAATGAAGTGGGCTGATTTGGTCAATTGATCAATCACCACCCAAATAGAATTCTTACACTGAGGTGTATGAGGTAATCCAATGATAAATTTCATAGCGACCTTATATCACTTCCAAGTAAGAATGGGTGTTGGATGGAGAAAACAATAGGGAATGTGATGCTCTACGTTCACCTACTGGCATGTGTATCATCTCAACACAAAGTACGCTATGACTCGTCTCATACAAGGTCACCAGAACTACCGACATACATTATAATACATCATGTGGCACCCGGAGGGATCAGCCACTAAGACTAGTGGCTGTCCTCCATCACCACCTTCCACAAGGATAATGACACTATAGAATGGCCCTTGGAGAACTAGATGCCATCAGGAGACAAATACTAATCAGAAGATGTATCCCCACCATGAAGAAACTACTTATACTATTAAAAAATCTCATCACTAGGCTGTTTCTGCTGAATAAACTCCAATAGAGAAGGAGTCAGCGAGACAGTCTCCAAGAATGCACCTCCACTGTGTTCCCTAGTCTCCACATGCATTTGAGAAAAGAGCCCCATCAAATTACACTCATCACTAGACTTCCTCAAAGCTTGCACTGGAACTTCTCTTCTCAAAGTGTTTACCACCACATTACCCTTGTCTGGGGTATAATTAATGTACAAGTTGATCCATAAAAAGTACTCGATCCAACAATGCTCCCTCTTGTTGAGGTCCTTCTACGAGAAGATATAGGCCTAGCTTTTGTGATCTAAGTAAACCAAAAACCTCTCCCTGAAGAGGTAGTGACCCCAATTCATCAAAGAATGAATCAAAACTACCAAATACAAGTCATGGGTCGGGTAGTTCTTTTCATGTGGTCGGAGTTAGCGAGATCCATACGCCACCAGATGATCGTCCTGCATAAGCACAAACCCAAGAACCATACCTGAAGCATCACAATAGACCACATATCTCTTTCCAGCCTCTGGAAAAATCAGCACGAGGGTTGTATTCAACTGCCTCTTTAGCTCCTTGAATGATGCCTGACATTATGGACCTCATACAAACATCACCCTTTTCCAGGTGAGCGTGGTCATTTGTGGAGCAAGCCGAGAGAAATCCCAAACAAATCAATTTTAATAACCTGCCAGGCCAAGTAAACTTATTATCTCAGACACATTATTCGGATACACCCATAAAATAACCGCACTAATCTTATTGTGGTCCACTGAATCCCCCTAGTCAGTGATCACATGCCCTAGATATCTCACATCCCTAATCCAGAAAGTGCACTTTGACAACTTTGCATAGTGGTGGTGATCCCACAAAGTGCCCAAGATGATCCTAAAGTGATGTTTGTTTTCCTCCTTAGAGCCAGAGTATATTATAATGTCATCCATAAACACCACAATGAAAGAATCTAGATACTAATCGAACACCCTATTCATGAGTGCCATAAAGACCACTGGAGCATTGGTCAATCCAAAGGGCATGAACAAATACGCAAAGTTGTCGTACCTGCTTCCGAAGGCTGTTTTAGAGATATCCTACTCCTTCACCCTAAGATGGTGATAGCCTGAATGCAAGTCTATTTTTTGAGAAACACTTTTCCCCCTACAACTGATCAAACAAATAATCTATTTTAGGAAAAGGGTATTTGTTCTTAATTGTTACTTTATTCAACTTTTGGTAGTCAATGCAAAACTGAAGGGATCCATCAACCTTTTTGAAGAAAAAAATAGGAGCAACCCAAGGAGAGAAGCTTGGGAGAATAAATCCTTAGGGTCTAAGTCATATAGTTATATCTTTAATTTCATCATCTTAGTGGGGGCCATGCGATAAGAGGGAAGAGATATCAGCTGTGTTTCCGGCACCAGATCAATCAAAAACTACAGATCCTGCTCTGGGAGAAAACCTGAGAAATCATCCGGGAATACCTCCAAAAACTCATTCACTAATTTAGGTAGTGCACCTCTAGGGGAAATACCGCCATCCACTAGCACGAGTTATGATAACTGGAAGGTAAGACTTCCAAAATATGGGAGTGGAGGTCCTACGTGACCCGACCAAGGATCCCATTTTCCCCAAAAAACTGAGCGACTCTTATCAGGTGTTGTGAAACTCACTCGCCACCTGTAGAAATCAATGTGTTCCTGGAAGTTTACTATCCAATCCATTCCATGTATTATGTCAAACAATTCCATATTTATAAATGGGAGGTCTGACTCCATCTCATCCCCTGACAGTAAAAGCGCACATGAGGGGAACCCAAGGCCCTGCTTCTTCTTCTTTCCCAGCGGTGTCACCAAATCCATCGTGAAAGAAATAAACTCAGTTGGAAAATTCAGCATGTCCAAAAAAGAGGCAGAAATAAATGAAACATAGTAGCCAGTATAAAAAAGGGAAGAAGTTACAAAAGATGGGATCAGAACGGTACCTCAAACTGTCGACAATCCCACTTCTGATCCTGCTGGTGCAAGATCGACTATAAGAAGATGTCCGGTCTCTTCCTGAGGATAACCTATAGTTTATAGATGTTCCCTAAAGTGGCTCTTTCCAGACGATGACCTAGAACTACCACCAAGGCTTCCAAATTGAGATCCCCCAGTCATCGGCAACTCAGACTATGCTGACACTCTTCTTGAAGCTATTGACCCTGCCCCACACAGAAGTGGACATGCCACACCACAGAAGCACTAAAAATTCCCCATACCTCCACACTGGTAACAAGGCATTGGAGGAAGTGGTCATACTAGTCAAATTTTCCCTTGCTTCCCACACTGGTGGCACAAGACCGATCTCAGATCAGAAGTTGTGGACGAAAACTACCTGGAGGAGTGGCCTGAACTGCCACCTCCCTTCTTCCCCTGATCCAACCGCTTCCTATTCTTCTATGAAGAGCTGCCACTACCCACTACTACCATTGTCCCAGAAACATTAGACCTACCCTTATGGTCAATATCTACCATAAATGCCTGGTCAACAACCTCAGCATAGGTCCTCATCTTGAACTAGAAAACCTAGGAGTATATCTCTGGTCACAAGACTTTCTTGAACCTCTAGGCCTTCACTTTTTCATTAGAGACGATTTTAGGGGCATACAGAACAAACTCAGCGAAATGTGTGGCACAATCCATCACATAAAGATTCCCCTGAAAAAGTTCAATGAACTCTCAGGACTTGGCATATTCCAAGACCTCAGGGAAATACTGCTCATTGAAGACGACCTTGAAATATCCCCAGTGCATTTTCTCATTCTTCCCATTTTGAAGCACTAACTCCCTCCATTTGCAGCTAGGACCCTCTAATAGAAAGGATTCACATTTCACCCTGAGCTCCTCAGGTGTTTCAGAAACTGAAACATACACTTGATCTTCTTGAGCCATTTCTCTGCTTCGCGGGGTTCTGATCTGCCTCGGAAGGTAGAATGTTTTTTTCAGAAACCCCTATGCTTTATCTTTTCTAGGACCTGTCTATTCTGCCCTAGAAAAAAAAGAGCAGGATCTGGTCCCTGTCCCAGAGCTTGGAAATCCTAGACCATAGGCTCGACTAGCCTATAATTGATCGGTGTGGGAGAACTCTCTCCGGCTTCCTCTTGTGAGCACGTGGGAGCTTTCTTGGGAGGCATGTTGCTAAAAAATGAAACAGTCAAAAATAAATAGTCGATACCACAATTATGAAAATTTTAATCAAATATATAAAATCTAAATAATTTAAACACATATCAGTAATAAAATAAACAACTACTCCACCCCCACCTGATGTCCACATGTGGTCTGCATCCCACACGTCTTACCTGGATGTGAGTCAATCATACAATTCCAACGTCCCCTAGTGACTCATGGTATTCCATGAGTAGTATGGGCCTGGCACCCTACTCATTACCAAAACCCTGATCACCAATAGTCATTGATCATGTCTATCCTGACTCATCCCAAAATAGTAGTATAACCCCAATACACGAACCTTCATTTGATACCATTTTATCAAGAACCGAATCTGGTCACCACCAATACTGGCACCAAATCCAGCACATGACATGTCCCAAAGGGAATTCCCTATATCCAAAGGATGGAACAAGTTCCCTGGTATCATTTATCTTGGTTTAGGAATGATTTACCCGAATATATATACATAAAACATCAAAAACATTTGATCAAATGAATCTGAAAAATGCATACCAAACAAGGTTTATACAAAAATCCTGAACTGAATACATAAGTTCAAATGCACTAAAAAGGGTCCAAATACCCAATTAAACAAAATTAAAATAGACCCAAGGACTCTACACGACATGGGGTCATCACCCACAAGCCATATCCCCAACTCCACACCAAGGATGAAAACTAACACCTTGAACCTCCATCACCCATATCCTTCCCTTTACATGAGTCAAGCATAATAATGTATACTTACACCCTAGGGGTGTAAAAAGGGGGTGATCCTAATCCCAATAGTATACCACCATGTGATGCCAAATATCATGAAATACAATGTGAAAAACCAAGCAGTTTTAATACGCAAAGAAAAGTAGTGACAACTTCCATGAAATATAACATTCAATTGAAAATGGTTTTCAAGCTAAAGTTTTCAGAATGATAAAAACATTAAATATAAATGTGAGATAATATAAATTACAAACAAAAACTCCCTAATAAAAGATAAAATACCACAAATATAATGAGAAACAAAATTGGGAATACCCCAAGGTGCTAGATAGTCTCTGGCCCTATGTACCTCATTCCTCGGTGTAATATAACCATGGTAAAATCCATTATCATGCACAAGACACTAGTAGGGAACATACCCATAACCTAGTGGTCCTCAAACCATTATCCAATTTGTTTAGTTAGAGTTTTCTATATCCAGATTCTAGGTGAAATAGGGACAAAACTAATCCGGTCCACTAGCTGTACTAGTACACATCCGCCCCACCTAGGTACCTGAGATTCCCCCTTTGTGCTCAAAAAATTTCAGCATGAAAAACATATCCATTATCTTGTAAAAGACCACTAATGGTCACATACTCCTAGTAAAATAGCTATCATATTTTATACCACTTAAAATAAAAAACAAAAACTTTAATTTTTATTGAAACAATTTATCAAAACCCCACATTATTTTGCACAAAAAAACCCCTTATGAACCACACTTGTAAACTATGTGCACAAAAGTTAGTTAGAAAAACAATTAAGGAAGCAAAATAAATTTAAATTAAAACAAAAAATCAAGTTTAGGGCATCACCAAGTTAAATAAGAAGTGATGAATTTGTAAAACTTCCATTTTCACACAAAAGAGGCACCAAAACTTCTTTTTCTTTACAAACACCATTAAAACCCATTTTTGCAGCATCAAACAAAGTGGATAAAAAATTATAAACATTATTTAAAGCCCTATTAATGTTCAATAAAAACAAATAAGTATTTATATAAAATCCAATAATGAACCAATAAAATATTTATATGAAAAAACCCCAATTTTACCAAAAATTGGCACTTAAAATTCATTTGCATGATAACTGCCACTAAAACCAATTTTTTTAAGCAACATTAAAATAAAATAGAAGTTAAAATACCATAAAAATATTATCTAGGTCACAAATATTGCATTCCAAAATGAATCACCTACCAAATCAAAGGAAACCCTTGAATCACTGTATGACAATCAAGTCACACCACCACCACACAAAGAGGGACATAGATCAAACCTAAAACTACATCAATTTACCATGAAAACCCAAGTTTAAACCCTAGGTTCAAAAACCTACCCCCAGTTATTTTTTAACTTGAAGGAAATTGAACGAAACATCATGTAAAGGTTAAGATGAAAGGAGGAGTGACACTTAATTGAGATTATTTGAAGTTTCTCCTACAAACACCCCTTTAAATGGGGTTCCAATTTTTTTTTGGGAAAAATTGATGGATTCCATGGATTTTAGGATTTAATAGGAGGAGAAAGGGTTGAATTAGGAACTATAATACAAGAAAAATAGTTAGAGTTGAGAGGGTTAAGTATGAAATAAGTTACCTCTTCAAATATGAATGATTTGAGAAACCCTATAATGTTCTTCACTAAATCGCGAAAAATATGAGCTCTAAAGTGGGTGGGAGGATACTTGGCGTGTGGATTAATTCAGTGGGATTGGGTGAGAATCATAATCAACAAAAAAATCTTAAAAATTAATATGTTATTAAATAAGAAAAATTCATTTTTAAAAATGGAAGTGTGATTCCGGGTATGCCTAATCCCTTAAATAGAAACCCAAATACACCTTGGTTATGGATTTCTAAAGGCTCCAAATTTACATGGTGGTGTTAATAGGTTAGTGGAGGTCATATAGGAATTGTAATTGATGAAAATTTGGAAAATTAATGAGTTATAGAAGTAATAAAATTTATTTTTAAATCAAGAATTGGGCTCACTGTTTGGCCCAATTCATGAAAACTCACCCATTTCTCCCTAAAAGCCTGGGAAACCCACAAGACAAAGTATGAATGGAAATTAGATAAAATATACCTTTAAAATATGTCATATATGTGAAAATACATGACTAAAATTACATATTAACTAACTAATAAATTTTAATCTAATACCACATATGCATATAATAAAAACTATAGAGGGAAATTAAAAACAAATAACCCCCTTGAAGAATAATAGACTTAGGGTGATTATGGGGAGGATTATGAAAACTAGGGGGGTATGTATTTCAGCCAAAGAGGGTATTATTCTGCTAGTATTTTAGAAGAAAAATTTATTTTATAAAAATTATAATTATTTCATTTTTATTTTTCTATATATTTTTAAATAATGGCCAATTTTACCCAGTCAACACACAAAATAACTTTTGAAATAATGAACCAAACAACTCAAAACACCAAATGTGGTCTTAAATTATTATGTTTTTAAATATATCATTAAAATGAAATTAAATAAATTAATTATTTATAAGGTATTAAACCAAAAAATTTTATTAACAAATAAAATAATTTATATAAGTTTATTCTACAGGATTTAAAGGACATACATGGAATGTTTAGACTCAAGGTAAGGGAATTCATATCAATTTCCCCTTCACTGAGGAATATTTTACTATTATTCACCTAAATGATATTATATGGTGTCAATACTGCCTATTTTACATGAAATATAATGAAAAATTCACAATTCATGCTATTTTAAATAAAATTTTAATTGTTTTATCCAAGGATATTTGACTTGAAAGATATTGAGTGTTAAAGGTTTTTTGAACTCAATTTCCTTTTATTGGGTTATAACGCCTCTACATTGACTCCATTATTATATGAATATGTTTAAATTGATATATAAATTTCTTTATTCGATATTTACACTTTTTTGTTTAAGAATACCATTTTTTACAAATAATATCTTCAATTATTTACTCTCAATTAAATAATATTATATTTGTAAGGGTTAATCATCCCAAATTCATTTCTTTGAGAAATATGTTTATTATATGAACCTATATTATTTTAGGAGGTGTATATATTAACCTACATGAATATTATATCATGAATATTCTAATGTTTAGTATATCTAAATTATCATTTGATGTTATTCTTTCATTGTTCTTATGATTGAAGTGTTACTAAAGTTGAAAAGGATTTATATTTCAATCTTCTTTATTTCAGGATTTTTTTTGTCCAAGTATCCATTAGAAGAAATCAAATAATCTTATTTTATTCAAGCAAATATCATTATTATACAGTATTTATGGATGTCCCTAATATGTTTTATTTATATTTCCTCCCTTATTGATTAAATAAACATCAAGAAAGTATTTTAAATGTGAAATAGATCTTTTATTTTCTTGTAGGTCACACATCTTTATTTTACATATAAATGTTTCCTAAAATGTTAAAAAAAATTATTTTCTAAAAATAAAAGATTTACTGACGCTATTTTACAAGATCATTGACATTATATTAAAGGTTTTAAATGAAAATTTCTTATCTTTTTCTAAATGGTGCACTTTACTTTACAAAATGCTTCAAAAGAACCTTTATTTTTCACATTTACACCATGAATTTATTTTCATGCTATCATGAACAATCAATGTTTTAATGATTCCTTTTTAAGTTTCAAAATTTATTTTCAGGGAAAATTATTTATTTAATGTTTGATAATATCTTAGACTAATTTTTTTTCAAAATGGTTATCCTCAACAAATGTTCCAAGTGATCTTTCAAGAATAACTTTCCATCTAAGATGAAATCTTTTGTTGTCACACAAGGTGAACAAGTTATTTTCCTCAAGAATGTTTTTAATGATATTTTAATGGTATTTACATTCATCAATGTGAAAAACCCTTGATGTTAATTATTCTTTATTGGGGATATTATTTATTGATACCATCATCATTCGATTTTTGGATGGATTAAAATTGTTTTAATGAAATTTTCATGGAACCCATTTCTTTTCAATAGGTTAATCATGATGCAAATATATTGTGATGGAACCCATTTATTTTCCATGGGTTAATCATTTTTTAAATATATTATCATAGAGACCATTTCTCTTCTATGGTTTAATTATGTTTCGACAAGATTTTCATTGAACCCATTTATTTTCCACATCTTAATCACATTTGAAATAAATTGTCATGGATACCATTTTTTTCCAAGGGTTACACATACCTAAAAGATATATTTATTAAACACAATTATTTTACATGTGTTGATAATGTTTTAAATATATTTTCGTGGTGACCGATTATTTTTCCACTTGTTAATAATGTTTCCAAGATATTTTCATGGAACAAAATTCTTTTTTATAGGTTAATTAACGTATGAAATGAATAAAGGAAATTTTATTATTATTTTTTGCGATTAGATTCAATTTATATGTAAATTATTCATGATATTTTTCTTTGAAATCATTTATGAAGGGTTAATCTTTATTATAGATCCAGGTTGAGATTAAAATATCTTTTACAATGGGTGTGCCCATATAGCTCTTCAATGCATTGGATAATTACATTTGAAGTCGACTATATGATTATTACAATTTGTAAGGGTTTTTAAAGGTTGTGTAAGGCTTCAATTAATATAATTATCTAATATACCAAAACTTCTTATTTATGATTTCTATGGGGTTTAATGATTCCATTGACCAATATTGATATCATATGGTTCAATATTATTGATTCTTATGAATCCTTCCTTTTTCAAAACCTTATTCCATGTTTAATGATTGATGATAAATGTATTTATGGGTAAGAATATTCTTATGTTATTCTAATGCAATTTGATTATTTCAATACCATTATTATATTCTTATGCTTACTAATAACATTCAATTGTTAATGATTTTGTTTACCCTTATTGATCATTTGAGATCACTATTATTTTGTTTCATCTTCACCAAGTTATCAATAATTATTTTAAATTAATTATTCCTTGAATGGTTTCATATGAATGATGTCAATGACTTATTGTGAAATAAGAAAACATGGATATAGTGGTAATGATACTCCCTTGAAGTCCCATGTATTGTTTATATAAGAGTATGTTCAAATTATATAAAATCCTAAACCTAAAAGTTACTTAGTTATGTGAGTGATCAAATAATCCTTTTTATGTTGCAATTTTAGATGAAAAAATTGGGTCACATTCATTGGTGTCAAATCTATAAATTTAAAGTTTATTATTTTAGCACCAGATCTGGGAGTGTGGGTTCGGTGCTGTTATAGTTCTTAACAGAGGAGAGGTTTAGATAACTTTTTATATTAGGATGTTTTCATATGAAGTTTTCTTAAAAGTTATAGATCCCATGATGGGTTTAAAAGTTTAAGTTTAATCCAATGTTCAATGTCTTAAACATCCATTTTAGGATTTATGTAATGAAATTTTGAGGTGATTATTTGAATTTTAGGATACGTTTTATTGGGTTGAGGTATATAAACACCCTAGGTCTAATGTGAGTTATTATTTAAAGAATAATACCATTAAGTTTGTGGATATAAGTTTAATTTTATTAGTGATATTTTGGTTTTATCATATCTTTGTTGAAGTTATTATGGGTTATTACAATTTAGGAACATATGATATAGCTAACCATGGGATTGAAAATAGATTCAGTGACTATGTGAATAATTAAGAAGTTAATTATTTTTTGGAACATTTTATGATTAAGGGAAAAAATAACATAATGGTATTTTTTTTGTAATAAAGGTTGAATTATATTTTAGAATTGCAGGGTCCTGAAAATTCTGCAAATGGGAAATCCAATTACCCCAAGACTTGGGAAAGGACCGAACCAGTCCGCGCACCGCCTCCCAGCAACAGCACACGGCCGGTTCGGCGAACCACCCTCCCATAGATGTCGTCGTTAGTGAAATGGAGGTGGAATCCCCTCCGCAGCCACGAATCAGGATGGATGTCAGGCCGGTCCACCACCACGCGCTACCCCATCCGCGGACTGCTGTCATTCGTGGGATAAAAGAGGATTCATGTGCCGCCGCGAAGCAACCCCTTCGTGACTCATCAAATATTGGTTGACCGAGTCGTTCGTGGGTGTGGGGTTTCCTTCATGGGATTCTACAAAACGTGCAGTGATCCCATCAATATTGCCTCCTCGTGACTCTATAAATATTCACCAAGGGGCACTAAAAAAAGGGAGAAGAAAAGATGAGTGAAAACCCATGGGGAGACGCTGGAGAAATCGCTCCCAGCGGTCAGCGGCCATCTGCGGACCCCATATCGTCTGTGGATGAACACTTCCACGGAGAGGAGAAACCAGTCCGCAAACCACATGCGGCCAGCTCCTCCACGGCCAGCCCATAACAGAAATTTATTTCAAGGATAGTCCATCTGCAGCCACCCCTTCTGCAGACTAGTGTCATTCATGAAATGGAGGAGGAACCCCACCGCAGGTGCGAAGTAGGACGAGTGCCAACCCCTTTTGTAGACACCCTTTGCGGATAGCCATCTCATCCACAGAAAACCTTCTTCACGGACAGCCTCCTCCGCGGAAATCATCCTTCACCGAGAGCCTCCTTCGCGGACAGCTTATCCGTGGACACCCTTCGCGGATGGCCATCTCCACTGCGGATAGCCCCCCTAGTGGCCTGTCCTTTGCGGACAGCTCCTTCGCGGCCGGCACCTCGTGGCCAGCTCCTTCACAGCCAGCCCCATGCATAAAACCCCTTGCACACATTGGTCCATACCGCAGGGGCTGCACCCCCACACCCCTGCTTTGTGTCAGTGCTGGGCTATGGTCTTGGCCCTTCGGGCCAGTCCCTTTGCTACCGTCACTGACCCCCATGAAAAATGGATAGTTGCACCGCGAAATTTTTGGGCCCGGATGTCGGGATTCTCTATTGCACCCTTGTACTGCCCCAACATCCATCCTATAAATTCCATGAGTCAAGCTACTCGTCATGAGACTCCAAAAACCCCATTTCTTATCTCCTTTTTCTAGGTTCATCCAGAAAGGTTGCCCTTGCATAAGTCCCACACCACCCATTTTGTCCTGACTACATGACGTTAAACTGTATGGCCATCGTCCTATCCATATGAAGTTAAACTATAGAGAAATAATCCATACAAAACGACATTAAAATGCGAGGTCTTCAGTCCTATCTACATGACTTTAAACTGTCGTAATCCTTATACTCCAAGCATAAGATGCCTCATGCCATGTTTACAGTGGAATAACTTCAAGAGTGCTGGAATCCATTCAAACATTCCATCAATCCACCTCACACTTTGCGTGTTCTTCATTCGGATCTTCATCCACTTTCATGTCTGAAGGGACCCCTAATGGCCTGGCCTAATGCCGGATCTACTCACCTACCATCCCAGGCCAACGCCCTAGAAGACTTTGGACAACACTTCAAGATAGGTCCTGCGTTTCGAACATGGTCAGCAGTCGACCCTCATTTGTTCGTTCCAATTTCAGGCTAACATGATATGAATGATGTGTTTCAAACATGTTCAATAGTTATCCTCCATCACCATGCCACCCTCATTGTCTTCCGAATTTCGGGCAGGTGATTCACACTTTTTATCTCCCTTTGTGTGGACTGATTCCAATGCCCTTGGCGTTATCCTGCTTGTGCACTTGCGCATAGGTGTCTTTCTCGTGATGACCACATGACGTTAAACTGTATGGCGCTCATCTTATCCATATGATGTTAAACTATATGGAAACAGTCCTATCTACATGTTTATAAACTGTAGAATTCCCTCTCATTCAATAATTGGATACCTCTTGCTCTATGCAAGAGATGCCTTATGCTACGTTTACAGTGGCATAACATCAAGAGCGCTGGAATCCATTCAAACATTCCATCACTCCACCTCATGATTTTCATGTCCTTCATTCGGATCTTTATTACCTTACATGTCTGAAGGGACCCCTAATGGCCTGGTCTCATGCCGTATCAGCTCACCTACCATCCTGGGCCAACGCCCCCGAAGACTTTGGACAACACTTCGAGATAGGTCTTGTGTTTCGAACATGGTCAGCAGTCGACCTTAATTTGTTAGTCCCCATTCCAGGATAACGTGATACGAATGTTGTGTTTCAAACATGGTCAACAGTTATCCTCCATCACCATTCCACCCTCATTGTGTTCCGAATGCTGGGCATGTAATTCACACTTTTCATCTCCCTTTGTTCGGACTGATTCCAACGCCCTTGGCGATATCCCGCTTGTGCACTTGCGCATAGGCGTTGACCCCCATTATATTTCTCAACCCACCAATGGGTTGGGATTCCCTCATGGCCAGACATGAGGAAGACACCATGGGCCTCCTCAAATTTTAAGCCCCAATCCATTGCCATGTGCGTCCACCTAGGAGTAAGCCCGAACTTAATGGGCTGCCTCATGCGTAAGCACTACTGCACTTCTCACAGACGCACCTTTCACGACGTGATCCTCTGGTCCCTGCTGCCTCTTGTTTCTCACACCGAGCATGGCTCACATGGGCTTAGAGTAAGCATCGACCATGATATCCTCATTCTGGGCCTCCTCAGAGTGTATGTCCCGACCAATTACCATGGGCTGCCTCAGAGCGTAAGTCCCAGGACAATGCGAACTAAGTGGACTTTGATCCTTTCCTCCTAGGCAGGGTACATAGGAAGCCTCCATGAGGTCCAATCCCACCACCCATCGGACCACTTAGTCCATCTTCACGTCGGTTCCCCGACACCTATCCGAACTACGTGGACTTTGATCCCTGTCTCCTAAGAAGGGTACGTAGGAAGCCTCCCTGAGGTTCAAACCCAACAACCGGTCGATCCGATTATCTTCACATCGGTTCACCGTGCCACTCCTAGTGCCACCTCAAGCGAGTTCCAACTCTTCGGGGTCATTAATCCAACGAGGGATGGTAATCCTCAGGCATAAATGATTCCAAACCCCTGCGTCTAGTTTACCATTTCCCACCAAGGTTAAATCTATGGATAATATGTTTGGGTATAAACAAAAGATTCGCGAACATATGAATACGTCTTAAATATATAAGAGAGTCCCGGAATAGGAAATCATTCCCCCCAAAAGGGTGTGATGAGCCCGACTTCCCATCCTCTTGACTAATGTGAGTTTTTAAGAGTCACTGGTCAGACCATCCGGTGAACGCCTGCCTTTGGAAAGCAGGTCCATCAATCATTAGATACGGAGCCATTGGGCATTTCAAGGCCGAAAACCAAAACGAAACAAGAATCATATATGATTTTAATGTACATTTATGGAGATTCTGGTTACTTATTGAAATGATTAGCATATTTTGGAGACAAATTTAAATTTTACATTAGAAGTGTATATAAGAGAACCATTCTAATATTTGGTTTTCAATATTAGTCAAAAATATTTTTATGGATATTTTTTATGCAATTATTTAGTTTGATCATTGGGTATTATTGTTTAATTTTTGAGATTAAAGTAGTTTTTCATCGTAAAAGGTATATTAAATCTTGGATTTCTCTTACCATGTGAGAAAATTTTTGGTTCTGGTTAATGTAAAAATATAGGAGGAATATATGGTTATCCTTTTATGGATATTTCATCCATTAATTTCCAATTTTAGTGCATTTAGTAATGAATTAATCTTGAATACTCATCATTTAGAGCAAAAGATCATATTGTGGTGGAAATTGGTTAAAGACTGAAATTAAAATATTAATGTAAGTATATTTCACTATGTTTTTAGTATATATGATAAAGAAATTCATAAAATAATGGAAAATGATCTTAAAAACAATTTATCCTATAACAATTATTTTTGATGAACCAATGCTCTTGTCACTTATCACTTATTTATGGCTTTATTGTTATTAAATTTTCATGATCATTCAATTTATTATGATCAATGATTTTCATCACTCTCTATAATTATATACGATTATATTATATTTAAAAATATTTAATACCCACTAATTTTTCCCAACTTAGAAACATAGTTATTAATTATTCTAGATAAAATTTCTTCTTCCCTTTCCCAATTTTCAAGAGGAAGTTTTATTAACCCTTTATACATTGTGGGTTTTCAAAAATAACATTTGAAAATTTCAAAAATTTAATTATCAAGATAAAGTTAAAATTTATGGGACACAATATATTAATGGTGGGGGGGGGGGATGTAACACCCTGATTTTTAAACAAAAGTAAGATATGCTCAATAGCGTACAAGACACACAACACCAAGCTAAAACAAACCACAAAATAATATTATTTTTAATATGACCTTTATAACCTATCAGTTAAATTGGAGGGTATGAATAATATTAACTAATTTAGGAAATATATATATATATATTATTTAATCAATATAAATTTATTTATTAATTCTTAGTAAAAAATAAAAAGTTTTTAGTAAAGTAATTTTATTCTTCAAAAATATATTTTCTTTAAAAATGATTTCTATTGATTTTTTAGATAAATTATTATAAATAATTTCTAAATATTTTAGAAAATTATTTAATAAAATAAAAATAATTTTTTAAATCATTATACCAAAATTAATTACATATAATTTTTTTATATTTTTCAATAAATATTTATTTTTCAGTTAATAGTGAAAAATACAGAATTTTGTAAAAATTTATTTTATTTTGAAATATATTAATAAATTTTAAAATCCTTTTATGTGTTGAATATTATTAAAATAAATATAATAAATATATATTTATATTTAATAAATTTAATGAAATATATAACATCTTTATCCTAGATTTTATTATAAGTTTATATTTGGGTTTAAAAAATTATTTTTTTAATCGGAAAACTGTTTCAAAGTTCACAATGTTTCTCAATTATGGTTAATTAAAATATCTCTAATTATAGATTATTTAAATTAAATAAATAAATATATATATATATATTAATTTAAATTAATATAATTATTATTAAATTTTATAGAGTTAATGTAAAATAACCTAATACATGAAAAATACATTTCTTGAAAACTGCATTTTCATTGCGTCTGTGGGTTTTATTTTAGATTAAATATTTCAAATTATATGAATTCAATTTTTTAGAATGTATTTAATATTTTAAATCATAATAATTTATATTATCAAATAATTGCAACTGAATTTTTGTTCATAATGAATAGTAAAAATAGTAAAAATAGTTTACTACGATTAAGGTTAAAATAGATTTATCGAGAGATAAACTAAAAATACAAGTGTTAAAATCTCCTAAAAGCATTTTTAAAATATATTTTATAGCCACATTTAAATATTATATCAAATAATTCTTCATAATGGTCCATTTTATCCTATTTTATTATAAAAACATGGTTAGACCTTTTTCATTTCAAAAATAACATACATAATCCCATCTCAATGACCCAGATTCATTTTTTTGATCAAAAATATATCCTATGAAGGATTTTTGTGCTAACTTTAGGAGGTTGGCTGAAGAAGAGGTATCATGCTTAACCGATCGTTTTATATTTTTTCCCTCAAATTCTAACTCTTTAAAATATTATTAAATTATGATGATATAATAAAAACATTATATAAAATAATATTACATTATATTATATCAATGGAATAATAAATACACATCCCCTATTCTATCAAATGGGAAACAAAACCATCATTTGTGTGTTTGACAGACTACTGCCTCGTGGACCGATGTAATTCGTTTTCCATCATTGCTTCAAAAGGATGTAAATAATGATGAATTTAAATTATATATATTATATTTGAAACATTATTATACTCCTATAATTATGATATAATATATACCTTCTTACTTTACATTGCACGGGGGATATGATAACATTGCTTGTGTATTTAACAACCTACCAACTCACGAAGTGTTGTGATTCTTTATTCTGTAATTCATTACTTGGAAGGTAATAATGTTAAAATTAATGAATATATGTGATATATATATGAAATAATTGTGATATTTATCAAATATTTATCATTATAAAAATATAATATATCATTTTATTACATACCATTCCACTCAGTGAAAAATAATAACATTATTCTTTCATATGTGTAGACTACCACCTCTACAAAGAGATGCAATTTGTTTTCATCACCACATAAAATGGATGATATATAAAAGTTAATATAATGAAATAATATTATATTTATGATATTTTTTAATTCTTTAAGGATAACATAATACTTACCTTCTTTCCATAATGATCTTGAAAAATGGAAACATTACTCATGCATAATACAGTCTACCATCTTTATGATCACATTGCAATTCATTTTTGAAAAACATTATTCATAGATGATTTTAATAGTATAATTGATTCAATAAAATTATAATTATAAAATTATTATTATTCTAGATATGTTTAAAATCTGGAAACATTGTTTCATTCAACACACCAAATCTATTTTGAAATAATGAACCAAACGTCCTCAAAACACCAAACGTAGACTTAACTGATTAAGTATTTAAATATGTAGAAAAAAATAAATAAAATAAATTATATAAATATAAGTTATAAAATATATAAAATTTTATTAAGAAATCAAATAACTTATATAATCTTATTATACAGGAGCTAAAGGATATACATTGAAAGTCTACACTCAAGGTAAGGGACTTCGTCTCAATTTCCCCTTCATTGAGGAATACATTAATGTTATGATCCTAATTTATTTTATATGGTGTATTTAATTCCAATTTTACATGAAATACCATTAAACCTTCATAATTAAAGGTATTTTAAGTTTCAATCTGAATTATTTCAGCCAATGGGATTTGACTTGAAAATCACGGAGTGGTAAAGCGTTTCTTAAATCAATTTCTTTTCACTGGGTTATAACAGTTCTTCATTGACTATATTATGATATGATTATGACTTAATTTATATATAAACTATTTAATTATACATTTAAACTTTTTTGTGAGTATTTAAATTTTTTTCACATAATCTATCTAATGATTGACTCTCAATTCAGTGATATGATCTTTGTATGGGTTAATTATCTCAAATCCATATCTTCAGGACACATTTTTATGATATGAAAATATATACTTTTATGAAATGTATATACTAAAATATTGAATTTTATATCATTAATATACTTATGATCATGAAATTTAAATTATCATTCGATGTTATCTTTTAATGTGTATTATGATTGAAGTGTTACCAAAGTGGAAAAGGATTTATGTTACAACATTTTTTTCTTTTGGGATTGTTTTTGTTCAAGGTTCCTTTGTAGGAAATCATATGACCTTATTTTCATGAACCAAATAAATTTATTATAAACTATTTATTTATTTGGTTAAGATTTTTTATTTAAATTTCATTCCATATTGATTAAATAAACATCATGAAATTAATTTATAAGTGATACTGATCTTGTATTTTCTTTTAGACTGGGTAAATTTAAATTTCATATCGATATTTTTCAAAATGATTTTAAAAATGTTGTTTTATAAAAATAAATGATTTCATAAGGAATTTTTAATTGTAATTTTAACTTATTTTAAATGTTTTAAAAATAAATTTCATAACATTTTCCAAATGGGTCACCTTGACTCCCTTTAAAAAATGTTTTATTTTTTTATTTTAGAATATGAATGGATTTTTTTAAATTCAAGAACACTAGGTGACTAAAATATTCATTTTTAATTTTTAGAGGTCTTTTTAAAATAAAATTATTTCTATAATTTTTGAGAATGTTTTATATTATATATAATATTTTTCTAAATAGAAAGGATATTTTCCTCAATAAATGTTCAAAGTGATCTTTCAAAATAATTTTCCACATAAGATGACATCATTTGAAGTTACTCAAAGTGAAAAGGTTTTTTTCATGAAGAAATATTTTAATTATATTTTAATATCATTTCAATTCCTCAACATCAAAAAACTTTTATGTTCATTGGGTATATTTTTATTGATACCATTTTAATTATTTGTCTCAATGGTTTATGATTGTTTCATATATATTTTCATGGAACTTGTTTCTTTTTCAAGGGTTAATCGTGTTTCAAAAAAAAATCCATGGTACCAATTTATTTTCCATGATTTAATCATGTTTCAAATATATTTTCTCAGAAACCATTTCTTTTCTTTGGGTTAATTATGTTTCAACGAGATTTTCATGAAATCCGTTTCTTTTTCATGAGTTAATTATGCTTCAAAGATATTTTTAGGGGGAGCCCATTTATTTTTCATGTGTTAATCATGTTTCAAATATATTTTTAGGGGAGGTGTTTCTTTTATGGGGGTTAATCATGATTCAAATATATTTTCTTGGAGCTTGTTTCCATTCCATGTATTAATTTTTTTTTAAAATAGATTATCATAGACCCCATTTATTTTTCCTCATTTAATCATGTTATGAAAGGAATAATGGATTATTTTGATTTTTATAATGAGATGAATTTTCTATATAATTTATTCATGTTATGGTTCTTAGATTATTTATAATGGTTTGATCCCCATTATTGCTCATGGGTGACCCCTATATAGCCTATATTATGGGTGCACTCCAATAGTTCTCCAATGCATTGGGTAATTATATTGGAAGCTGACCATATGGTTGTTGCAATTTTTAAATGTTTCTTAATGGTTGTTATGGGTTATATAACGATAATTTTCCAACACACCAACACTTTTTCTTTATGATTTCAATGGGATTTAATGACTCCTTTGATCAAGATTGATATCATAGGGCTCATGATTATTGATTCTTATGGCTCATTAATTTATTAAATACTTACACCGTGTTTAATGATTGAATATATAGGTAATTATGGGTTTTAATATTCTTATTTTATTCTCATACACACCAATTATGTCATCATACCATTATTCTTTTTCTTATGCTTATTGATGACATTCAATTGTTAATGCTTAGGTTTACCCATACTAAGCATTTTAGGTCACCCATATTTCATTTCATTTATCTAGGTTATCATGAATGTTGTTAAATTAATTATTTCTATAAGGTATTTATATGGACAATGATGATGAATTATTATGAAATTAAAATATTTGGGTATAGTCCGAAAGATACTCTCTTGAAGTCATGGGTATTGTTTGCATAAGAGTTTGACCTAATCTAATAAAACTCTAAACCTAAAAGTTCCTTGGGTATATAAGTGATCTAATATTACTTTTTATGTTTTATGTTTTGGGTGAAAAAATTGGGTCACATTAATTAGTATCAAATATAGATATGTAAAGTTTATGTTTTAGCACTGAATATAGGAGTGCAAGTTTGGGGCTATTTTATTGGTGTCTTTGCATGATTTCCCAACTGTGAATCCCCACACATAGATCTACTTTTTCTCCAAAAAATCTCCAAATCATGGTTTCTATCATGGTAACTTCTATCTTGTCCAAATAACCCTAAATGATACATTTAAGAAATAATAAAACACAAATTATAATGTAAATGAATCATTTTTACATGAAAACCCAAAAAAACTTATGCACTATTTGCATACATCAAACCCCTCAACCACTTATAACTTTATTTCCCTCAAGAAAAACTATACAATAATTCAAAATCCACCACAAATGAAACAAGTATAAACATCAATATTTATATCAACAAAATGTACATGAGTTTGAATGAAAAATCATCGAATTTTTATATCCACCTTTCATAACAATCCAATATCAAAAGAAAGTAATCATTGTAAATTCATGATGAGTACACAATTTTTTATCTTTAATATTTTTTGTTTAATCATGAAATCCCCATTATTCAGTTAAAATAATTTCACCCAATTCATATCCATCTTATCTTACCCCCAAGTATAATAATTAAAGAGTTATTCAAGATCAAATGGCGTGTTACCACTTAGGTTACACAATATCATTGACTTGAAACCTTGAAGAATGATGTAAAGTAATCATCATCTTGGGAAGGATTTTGGTATCTTAAATTTTTCTTTGATTTGAGATAGTAAAAATTTAATTTTGGTATATATATTTTCCCAATGAATCACCTTGAGTAATTGTAAACACAATTCAAGAGCTCCTGAAATTATAACCATATAATAACCTCATTTATGAAATCAAAACATTCCAAGAATAACTTCCAAAAAATAAACAATTAATACTTCAATTTCAATAGTTTCCTTAATTAAAATTACTCCATTAAAATTACATACTTATATAAAAATGTTTTAAAATGAGAATTCAAAATATTTTAATTGAATTTTCCTATGTGAATTGAATAAAAATATTGGTTTATCAATCCAAGAATATGAAAAACATCAAAATTATTAAGGAAAGATCTTTTACAATTTAATTAATATTCATATATAATATTTATTAGAGCCCCTTAAATGGTATCTAATAAGTACTTGTCATCAATGGTTATGAATAAATATTTATTCAATCATTTTTACATATGAAAACCTCCTGCACATTTAAAACAAAACACTAATTCTAATATCCAGTTTAATGGAGGGTATGCATATGAAACATTTGATATATAATTATAATTAATTAAAAGAGAAAATAAATAACATATTGAATTAAAAGAAAGAAACCACACTAATGGTTTCTCATGTCACCTCCCAAGACCCATATAATTGGGTGTCCTCAACTCCATCATATATTCCAATGTAGTCCATAAAATCCATTAGGACCAAAAGAACACAAGACCATTCTTCCATGATATTCATAATGCATGATCTTCTTGCGATTTACAATAAATATGATTGAGATACCCTAGTTTAAGGGAAAAATAAGATCATATGGATGAAATGGTAGTACTAATAGTCTAAAATTTATTCATTTATTGAAAGAACATGAAAATAAAATAAAAATAGAATATAGAAAATAAGGAAATTCATATTTTTATTTAGTGGATTTAAACCCAATGAGATCCTTTTTTATAGTCATTGGCATATACATGTTTCCCAAAAAACATACATAGTCACTTGTAAAACGGGGTTTCCTCTAAAGAACCCACCACATGTGGTCTCTCACTCAACCCCTTGATAAAAAGTAACACTCTATAAGTGGGAATAATGGTAGTTGGCATTAGAATTTCCTCATAGAAAAAGAATGATGGATCTAATTTTATTCTATGATCCTTTTGTCGTCTTCCACCCACTGAATATAAGGGAAAATCCAAAATTTATTCTTGGGAGGTGAGTAGAATTTATATTCTCCCTTATTGTGTATTTCATGATTTTGAATTGCATAAACCTGAAATTTCTCAAAAAAAATTATTAGATAAAGTAAAAATCAACTCATTTATCCAAAATAAAATCATGCTCAAATTTGATATCAAAATTATATAATATAATTCTTTATTAAAAATTTGGGCATGAAAAACCATTATTTAAATGTAATTTATAAAAATACAGAATTACATCATCACATGATACCTTAGTTTATATAATAAATAGATATTTAATTTCATCATTGAATTCGTTCTTGCACCAATTTTGAAAATGAAATCATTCAAAAAATTCATTATTTGTAGTGGAAAAATTATTTGAAACCACTATTTCTTCACATTTTGTGGGTGTAAAAATATTTTCCTCATTTATATAAATATAAACACCCTAATCTCAATCGAAATCTTGTTTTTCCTTGTTATTTACTATCTTAGAGAGTTTCCCAAACAAAACTATCAATCTTTACAACCGATTAAAGTGGTCCAATTATCATTTAGAAAAGGTCACCATTATAGATAATAAAGTTCAAAAATTTACATTCTCACTTGAATGAGGTGAAGGTTATTGTTGTGAGGGTAATGGAAATAAGTTTATGTCATTGTAATCAATCCACCCAGTTTCATCATACTCTTGATATTAAAAATGATCTTGAACCTAATAATTATTAAATGATCCATGAAATGAAGTGGATTCAATAGAAAGGTATAATAGAGACTCTTAAAAACATTGAGGATTTTAATTATATGATCTATGAAATTATTCACCAATTATGGAGGATTCTCTACTTGTATATCTCCTTGATCAAAAATTTGCATCACCAAAAGTATAATTCATGTCTCTTTAAGAAATGAGATGCACAATTATTTTCATTTATTTTTTTAGAAAAAAGGAAAAAATTCCTAAATTAATTGGTCGAGGTGAGTCCCATGTCTACACCATTGTTCCCCGACAATGGTTCCAAAACATAGCACATCAGTCACATGTCATGACATTTTAAAAATTTACAATGATCCCGAAACTAACTAACTATATATCTAGTGAAAGTTTAGGTTGATACCATAGACAAAAGGGGATGTCCTTAGGTATATGTATTTAACCAATGATCTAAGATGCACAAATGTGGGTGTAAAATGGAAAACAAACAAAAAGTATCTAATGTTAGTGCTATGATAGGTATGTTTCTAATGTTGGAATGAACTGTAAGGTGCACTCCAATTTTAGTGGTGATTTGGGATCCAAATAACTAAAATAGTTTTAGTTTATGAATGTTCACTGTGAGATTTAATGTATAGAGTGGGTCATTAGTTAAAAAATGAAAAAATAACACTAGCTTAATCAAATCCTCGACCTGGTATTAAATTTAACTAACATTTTTTATATTAAAACCCATAAATGAAAAGGAAATAAAATCCAATGGTCATGGTATCTAATATCCTTATTTTATTGGTTTTTTCACACTCTTAGTTCATTATTATAATATTTGAATGTAATTTAGGTAGACAATTTCTGTTCCAACATAATCTAAACATAAGATCTGAATGAAAACTAAATAAACCGATTAATATAATGTTCAAAACAAAATCATCCATCAAATATAGTCCACCAATCTCAAAATGAAGATTTTATAAAACATAAATATATGTATTAGATAGTTAATACATCAAAATAGATAATAAATCCTCATTTTAAATGAAAATATGATGATATTTCATGATATGGGATGATTCTAACTTGAAGGGAACTCTATTCCCATTATAATTCATCCTAAGATTTTCTTTTAGGGATACAATTGGGCGGGAAAATCCTGTAACCTCTTTTCAGTCCCCTGTAGCGTCAGTCTCACATTCTACACTGAATTTCCCCTCAAAATGAGTCAAAAATTGAGTTAAAATTGAATGGGGGGGGGGGGGGGTAGGTAAGTGATGCATGGGTAAGAGGAATGGTTTTTAAACCATACAGAAGCCATGTAGTTTCTCTTTGAAGTGATTTTTCATGATGAATGATTTTTTTATTTTTAGTGATCCATACAACAAGTGAAGTTATTATACCATAATTTTTGTATGTTTCATGGTTCTTAGGTGACCTCGCATGGTTTTGAAAACATTTATCACCAAAAGTGGCTTCGTTTTTACTCCAAAACACCTCAAAAAATATTCTTTCCTTAATAACTTCCATTTAGAACAAATATACCTAAATTCAACATTTAAATAAGATAAAACAAAAATTTTAATGTAAATGAACCATTTTTACATGAAACAATTAATCCTTTGTGCATTATTTGGGTACATTGGTGTTCCAAGGGAACTAGTTCTCTCAAGGGAGAAGAAGTATAACATTCGATTCTATCTTATGAAGATGAACCTTCTATGCATAGAAGAAGAATAAGAATAGAAGAAGATGATTCCAAACTTAACCTACTGAATTGGTTCAGTTTAATAAGAAGATATATGCAACATACATATGAGAGTATTCTAGGAATGAGAGAAATATTCTATGTTTCTATGTTTTCATCCTAAATAAAGACTCTAGTGTTGTTATATTTTGTGAATAAATATGCAAATATTATTTAAGGGATATTTTTTATAAATAATAAGTGACAAAGGATGATAAAATAAGTTTCAATTGAGAATTTTTGGAAGTATATTTTCTTGAAGTTAGTAGTTGTGAGTGTTCAATAAAGAGTTTCTGAATAAGAACTCGGAGCAAGAAGAAATATAGAGGGAAAAGTTTCATGAATTTTTTCAATATATTTATAGGATTTTTGTAGTCTCCCTAGTTATGAAAGAGGATAAGATATATAGATGATGTAATATCTGGAGAAACATTTTGATCTATATCAAAAAGAGGAAGTTATGTGAGGAGAATTGGTGGTATAATAATATAAATAATCTACAAGAACAATTCAGTGAATTTATATAATACAGTGAACAACTCCCCTGTGTAATGTGGTATGAGAGTTTAGGATGACCCCTAAATAATCCAATATAATTTTATGATATATTTTATAGTGGAGAATCTATTACTCAGTTATCCTAAGAACCACAATGATTAAGATTCTCGGGATGGGGGAAAGCTTGAAAAAACACATGTGGAATGGTTTACAACTATACTTTATTTTCATGTTAGTGTATTATAGGTTTAAAAAGAAAACATACAACTATCATAACTAAAAATTTGGTTCCAGATACCAAAGAGTATAAAGTTTTAAAGAAGATTTGGAATTTAGGTAAACAGTGGCCACACCTTTTTCGCCGACTCTTAGGCATATCTGTACCAATTCTCTATGAATAATAATAATAATAATAATAATAATAATCATCATCATCATCATACAAAAAACCACAATAATAATAATAATAATAATAATAATAATAATAATAATAAAAACAAGAGTAACAATAAAAAAACAAAAATAGAACCAAAAAAACAAAAACAACAACAAAAAAACAACAATAAGAACAATAATAATAATAATAATCAAGGAAATTTGATCAAGGAGTAAACACTCCCACCCTTTTATTAAATAAAATAAAATGTATGTGCTGGGATAGAAGGATTTGGTCATATAAACTTCCCCTCATCTAAGAGAAAAGGATAAAAAAGAATCAAAGTCAATAATACACTATATCACTTATATAATAAACAATGATGATGATGATAATAATAATAATAATAGTAATAATAAAAAAACAGACACTAATTTTGATTCTAATTTTGATAATGATACCTATATTGATATTGACACTGATATCGATACCAGTTTTGATATTGATACTCGTACAAATAATGATACCAATACCGATACTGATACTGATACGGATACCGATACCGATACTAATACCGATACTTTTACCAATACCAATTGGTATAGTGATACTGATACTGATACCGATACCGATACCGATAGTGATACCGATACTGATATTGATACTGATACTGATACCAATACCGATTTTGATATCGATACCTATACCGATAACGATACAGCTATCGATACCATTATCGATATCGATACCGATACTGATACAGATACTAAAATCGATACAGATACAGATACTGATACCGATTATAATACCGATACCGATACCGATATCGATATTCATATTGATACTGATACCGATACCGATACCTATAACGATATAGATACAAATACAAATAAAGATAAAGATATTGATATTGATACTAAAATTAATACTGATACTAATACTGATATTCATATTGATATTGATACAAAGACTGATACTGATACAAATACTGACAGTGATAATATACTCATATTCATACTCATATCCATAACCACACCCATACACATACTAATACTAATAGTAACAGTAATATTAAAAGTAATAGTAATCGTAATAGTAATAGTAATAGTAATAGTGACATTAATAGTAATAGTAATAGTAATTGTAATACTAATACTAATACTAATGATAATACTAATAATAATACTAATACTAATACTAATACTAAAACTAAAACTAATAATAATACTATTACTAATTCTAATACTAATACTAATACTAATACTAATACTAATACTAATACTAATACTAATACTAATACTAAATCTAATACTAATACTAATAATAATACTAATACTAATACAAATATTTTTACTAATACTAACTCTAATACTAATATTCATAAAAATAAAAATACAAATACAAATACAAATAAAAATACAAATACTAATACAAAAATAAAATAAAAATACTAATACTAATACCAATAATAAAAGATAATAATAATAATAATAATAATAATAATAATAATCAACATCATCATTATCATCATTATCGTCATCAGGAAGGCTCAGGGATCAGGATCACCTATGCCAAATTAATTTTAATTGAAAGATTAAGTTCAAGAGCTATAATGGCGTTTTATAGAATCTTGTATGGAATTCACCCTGAGCATCTGATTCAGCCAAGCTATAAAAATCACTTGTAAATAAAAAAGACCCCATTGAGAAATCATTCACAATATATTTCATTGATAGTTCATCCTCTATATAATTTGCCTCTATGTAAGCATGTGTCACATAAAGATGTAAATAATGTACATTATGAAGGAATTTGACCCACTCTAGAAGAACCCTCCAAGGGACATTTTTTTACCTGGTCTTCAAGACATCCAAAACAAGGGTTGAATTAGATTCAACCCAAAGGTGGTTTCATAAAAAATTAGTTGAATATTTTATATCATTACTAATTTATTATAATTCTGCTTCATACACTTTCCCATTGAAAATTTAGTGAAATAAACCTCTACCAAAACCTAAGCGGATGTGAAACACACCTCTGCTGCCTAATCGGCCTAAAGCTCACGAGGCCACACCGTCCACGTTTAGCAGATCTAGGATAAAATTGGTGGAATCCAATGAATATATTTCATGAAAAGAGGACTATTTGACCTATCGGGACACAAATCAACTCAAGGTAGTTTGATAAAAAATATAATTACGCATTGATCCTATTTAAATTTTTGAGGTATCTTGTATTTATTTTTCATGTGAATAATTCAAACATACGAGGTAACCATATTGTAGTTTAAAAACACTAAATTGATCTCTCTATTTATGAAATTAATGAGTACCATTGATGCTATAAGAAGGGTTTTGAGGATCTATTCAAAGATCATGACTTCAGTAATGAATGTCATTAAATCATAGAAACTAGTTTTCATACGTATGTCAGTACTAAAAATCTCTAAAATATATTTTCACTCAGAATAAGTGAGTAAATAGCTAATAAATTAGTTTTGATCATTTTTATGTTCCTCCAAGAAAAAAACATAATGTGAATCTGAAGGAATTCTGGAGACATGTAGCTAGTCAGTGGAAGGTTGTAGATTCTTCTAGATCTTCCATAAGAGCATAAATCTACCCGAGGCAATCACTACTAGAAAACTAACCTATACCAATGGTTTTGAAATGTTGGTATTGGCCTCCAAACCGTTGGTATAGCCTATACCAATGGTTTGGAGAACCGTTTCCAAGTAAGCCGTTGGGATACGTATATACCAACAGTTTTGGAAAAACCGTTGGTATAGAACTATACCAACAGTTTTGGAAAAACCATTGGTATAGAACTATACCAACGGTTTTGGAAATCGTTGGTATGTGTAATATGAAAATCTATACCAACGGTTATGGAACCATTGGTATATGTATTTGAAAAAAAAACATTCGCTGTGATTTGATCCCAAGAACCCTAGTTTATTATTGAACGACTTAACCACTAACCTTACATGACTTTTGTGAACATAATTATATAAATATATATATATATATATGCATTCTCATAATTATATTAAATTTTGATTTATAAAATGTTATCGGTAAGAAGATCTGATATAAAATCAAAAGATCAAAACCAGCAGTTGTCAAAACCGTTGGTATAGGTCTATACCAATAGTTTTGACAATCGTTGGTATAGATCCTTGATTCTGGGAGCAATATTTGGTGGAATATTGAAATCTGGGGGACCTTTCCCAATGGTTTGGCCAAACTGTTGGGAAAGGTGTCCACAAAGTGGACTTTTCCAAATGGTTTGGCCAAACCGTTGGGAATTCCACACCATTTCCCAATGGTTTTCCAAAACTGTTGGGAAAGGTGGCCTCAAAGTGGGCTTTCCCAACGGTTTGGTCAAACTGTTGGGAAAGAGGGCCTATACCAAGGGTTTTTACAAACCATTGGTATAGAAGCATTGGGAAAGGTTAGATTTCCCATAGTGAATGAAGGGTACTAAAAAGTGATTGATCCACCTAGGAGTAATTTCCTCTTGATTATATTTCAAGATGTAATATTCCCTTAAATTGAAGATCCTAATTGTTATCATGGTCCATATGAGAGTATCCTGGTCCATGTAACTATAATTTTGAATTATCAGTATCACATCACCAGGTTAAGTATGTTGAGTAGAGTATTATCCCGCCTCACCAATAAACATCTACTAATTGTGCTATGAAACATTAGTGGTATCCATATATAGCCATATATTAGTCCCATAGTACGCCTCTAGTTTCCGACACACCAACCATTTTGAGTGATTCATCATATCCGAATAAGTGGAATTTATGGATGATCATACAGATGAGTAATGATAATGATTATATCCATCATGGATTTTAATAATTATTATTCCCCTTAGTAACACCAATTCATCATCTTTGGATATTTGGAGATTCAAGGAGAATTTATTTGACAAATCCTCAATAAATTTTTGGAGATCCTTGATGCTAAGACCACCCACGCTTATAGGCCTAGTGCAATACTACCAAGTGACATAATTAATTTATTCTCATGGACACATCAAATCCATATATGTTTATAATAATGATATTTTTATTTTTAATAAAAGTAGAATGAAATTTGTACACTGATAAAGCATAGAAAAACATCTATGTAATGACTGAATTAAGAGGGTATATCCTTTCTATTTATTACATGGTTTTCGCTTTCTAATTTTACTTCTAAGAAATTATTATAGAAAATATGTTCTGAAAGTGTTTTTATTGACTTTATTTAAAAATATTGAAGCACCCAAATAATAAAATCATATTGATCCTCTATTGACACCTAGTGAACTTACAATTTTATTCTTCGAGAAATTTAATATTGCTTCTCCAAAGACTATATAATATTTTCTCTAGCTAATGAATTTCTCTACAATTTTTTCAATATTTCTAAAAAACACATTTATGGACTTAATTGCCTTCTTGGATGATTCTTAAGGAGAGATAATAGCCTTAATTCACAATAATTAGGAGGGAGAAAATAATTTTCATCCCACCTATATCTACTTTAAAGACCAATATTTATGAGATCAATCAGGAACCCTCTCAAGTAGTATTCATCTAAGTCAGGGAGGATTGTAGAGAGGGGGTACCATTTTATACCTCTGGAACATCCATATAAGCCTCTTGGTGATCCATAGATAATTATAGACAATTTAAACCTCTTTTTAATTATTCTTAATAGTTGGATAAACTCACTAGAAAAGCCATGATTTTTGGACGATATTGATGATGTCCCATATGATAGTGTCAAAGGACTTAGAAATATCAATATTTAAGGAAAAATTTCCACACATGGACTTCTTATTGAGGGTGTTAAGGGATTACAATGTAGTGAACAAACAACGTTAGATGTTTCTTCCATGAAAAAAACCAAACTGATCTATGAAAATTAAACTTCCAATGACTTTTCAAAGTCTCAATGACAAAATTTTTATAATAATATTTAGGATTGTGTTCCAAATGTAAACCATAAAATATTTTCTTTATTTAAATGGAAACATCTTTCTTTGGAAGAAAATAAATGAAAGGAGAATTAATCACATGGGGGAATTTATGCATGGATGAATAATTTCTTAACAACATTTGCAATTTTAACTTGTAGTATGTCCCAATAGATCATAGTTTTTTAGTGACTCCATATGGACAACAATACTATAAATATTGAGGGTAAAGAAAGAAACATTGATTTCACCTTCTATAGGGGAGAATTATAATTCCCTATTTAGAAGGTATTTAATAAAACATGCTATATTATCAATCAGTTATGGGAGGCCATCATTGTCATTATCAATGTATATATATATTTTAAAACCCAATATATGCATTATGAACTTCATCTTCATAGGTAAGGAGGATAACATTAATTTTTATGATACTGAGCCCTTTCCTAATATTATTCTCTATATGTAAATTATGAAATAAAGTTGAATTTATTTCACCATTATTGTTCCACATGACATTATATTTGTTATTCATAATCATTTCCTTGATAAAGAGAAGGTCAACCAATTTAGAGTCGATTTGGATCTCCTCCTAGGATTAGACATCACTAATATGATGGATTAATCGATACACAATAATGGCCTTCTTCGGAGCCTTTATTTCATCATATACTTTATAGAAATATGTATTTCTCCAATCTACAATAAGATATTTGATCTTCTTTAATTTTTCAACCAAAATCTTTATTGAGCTTCTATTACATTGTGTTTCCCATCCTCATTTAACAATTTCTCTAAAACCAAGAATAATTAGCCAATAATTATAAAATTTAAAAATAAATCGAGATGAAATAATGAAATTTGGTTTGAAAGAAATAAGAAGAGGATTAGGGTCTGAGTGAAATATTGGAATAGTGTATTCATAAATCTAGACTGTATTCCTGTTATCCCTATTATGTTGGAAGAAAATGTCAATCCAATTTTCCTACCACCCATTAAATGTGTATCTGATCCAGGTAAAAGCATCCCACTCTATGAAAACATTAATATGGTCAGATATATCCATCCAAGATGTAAATTCAATAGAGGAAATTCTGATAAAATTTGAGCTATCTCCCTCTATAGGTAATAGCACAACGTTTTAATCTATAATGTGAATCCAATTATGAGTGTTATTGGACATCAATTAAATCTCTATTCAAAGAACCATTCTCTTTATATAAGATTTTATTGAATATATAATGGAGCCAGTGATGAATGAACTATAAAAATTAACTAAGAACATTAGGTTTTAAAATCTCTACACACTTGCCAAAATCTATACAGAAACATTCTTGAGGGCCTGGTGGTTTTCAAAGGCACCTTAATGTAGGTCATGTGTAATAAAAGAATATCCAAGATCCACTGTTAAATGACTTTCATCTCTAAATGTTCATATTAGGCTCAATAATCCCAATATGGAGGGGCTTGTTTGAACTAATAAAATGACTAAGGGCCTTGGTGGTTAGTTAATTACCAATTCCATGTTAATTAAAGAAAAAAAATTTTATTTTTGAAGTACAGATTCCAAAAACTTTGTAGTGAGTTGATCCATTTTTACCAACTCACATATTGAATTTTTTTCCCTTTTCCTTTTTCCCTTGTACTTAGAGGTGAACGTCCTATTCTGGTTTCCTCAATCTCTTAGGAAGCATATCATCATTATCAACCTCATTATCCCAAAATTGACCATTAAGAGAGATGATTTTATTGGAAGACCCCATCCCTAGTATTGGGTCATTATTAATACTTATTTTAGAAACCTTGTCTAAATGTACTCAAATAAATGTTCCGTCATCACAGATCTAGGTATGAGTATTTCCCAAAGTCTCAAACTACATTATATCATCTTTTTTTTCAGGTATATTAATCCACTATGCACTATCCTCCAAATTTTCTTGTGTCACCTTATCACCTTTAAGGATCCTGTCATTAAATATGAAATCATTAGACCTTACAATATTAAGGCTTCAAACTACATGGAATTCAGATATTATATCCCAAAATTCTATTCAAACTCCACACCAACATCAATCACACAAAGCTAAGAGGTTACATGATGATCCTCAAATACCTTTTCATCATCAAGTTGGATATACCCAATAGATTTGGGTTGCACATCCTATAAAATAATCACATTAGTGTGACATAGGAATTAATCATATTCACCAATATATTCATACAACTCACCCCTCAATGATATTTTTCCATGATTCCCATCCATCTCAATATTGGATTCAATCATTAGTCACTATATTATTAGTGATTCTTACACTAACAAAAGTTCTATGATATATTTCCTATTATAGAGGATGAGATTTCTTAGTGGAGTATGATCCGTGGATATTTACCTTTTCCCTTTTCTAGTCTACTCTAAAATTCCACCTCAATGATCCCCCTTATTTTTTAGAATGTGAAAGTCATAGTTTTTTATATTCATATATTGAATGTTCCCAATCAAGCTACACACATTATACAATTTGGTCATTCCTTCATAATATTTACCTAGTGTAATGGTATCCTCTATTGTGGTGAGAACCACCTCCTAAAAAAAGTAGTTTCTAAGTAAACATCAACTTGAACCATGAAAAATTTCCATAATATTGGATTAAGGGTTTACATGTCCGATCTAATGGGAATACCAACAGTAGATGAAATGTACCATAGTATTTGGGTGTGCTAATAAAGTCAAATCAGCTTCTGGATATTAATCCATATTTGAGATTGTGTATTATACATGTTGAAGGGATAAACATGTTTATCCCATTCCAAAATTTTAATAATACATGGCTTGAGTGAAATGAATTAAATACATAAATCGTTTCTCTTAAAATCACCTAAGGGGAAGACAATATCATTGAAAACTATAACCATTACTATCATATTCCACTCACTGAAACTATAGATATCCACAATTCACGTAAAGAGATTATTGAATTTACCCATTCTTTCACCTATATAAAGAACCACCCATACAATGATGGAGATTTTTCAGAATCTAAACTTTTTTCAACTTCCCCCAAGTTCACTTTTATATAGGAAGAAATGTAAATATTATTGAATCACCAAGGTGATGGGGTGATAAGTGTGGAGAATGAGAAGCATACAATGGATTTGTCGACATCCAAAAAATTATTTTTCAGATCTAACAAATTTGTCTCATTATTGGATATAGGAACTCTGTTTGGTTCATAATTATGAAATATATTCTAGTGACTAAAAAAATATGATCAATCCAAATATAAATCCTGATCTCTCCTTGGATTCACATCTAGATGTTTTTCCTGATCAGAAAGATCACCCATCTCTCCCCCATTTTTTCACACTATCCTTTTTAACAAAAACAAGAACAAAAAAACAAAAATAGTAATAATAATAATAATAATATATGTAATTTAAAGGGGTAAAAACAACCAAACAACCCACACAACAACAAACCAACTAGACCATATCATACTTTCCACCCAAGAGTTTCCCTACCTCATAATTATCACTTTATTACATATTAATTTTCAAAAAGACCCATATTTTTTTAGGACACAAAGGCCATAAATTTATAGGCTTCAATCCCTCAATTTTTTATTTTTTATTTTTGTTCGGTGCACATTTTCCAGTACCACGTTCGCTTCTATCACCATCCCTTAACATACCAATTGTGATCCCTGAGTTCAACACTACCTCTGCACTCCATGATGTCCCTATAGTGTACCTCCAATGGTCTCCCATGATTAGTGAAACCTTCTCCCAACTTGATAATAATAAATACAACAACAACAATAACCACAATGAAAAAAAACAAAACAAAAACAAAAATTAACATAGGTTTAAAAATCAAAAAAATTAAGAAAATAAACCCATGCCCGAGTTTGGTCCCTAGACATACACGCAAACCCCACCCAACCCCAACCACACACAACAACATAGGGTGTAATAATAACAACAACAACAACAATAATAATAATATTTATTTAGGTTTGAGGGATTATAAACTACATGTACTCACATACCCATGTACACTTTTGGGTCAATCCTCATCCCTTCCAATTAGGATTGACAAGCACCACCTAAAACTCTTATTACTTATTTGAAATGACCTGAAGGACTATATAGTGGTATCCAAAAGGTTTAAGAGGAGACAACCTAAAATATCTAGTGGCCCATGCTATTAGTGGTTTAAAGGACACTTTTTTGGGGGGTTTCCCTCAATGGAACCTGAGGACACCACATGTGCCCCCCATGGGCACCCCACCTACGCTTGTGCTCGTGCTCGTCTATGTCTTGCTTGTTTGAGAATCATTCCCTCACCTGCACTCTCCCCTCTATGCACCCTCACCTAATCATGTATGAATCTACATCCATATGTTCGCTTCCAGTCATGAACACACATGTGAGAAAATAACACCCTCCCCAATGGGGGAAAATGGTGAAAACATGAGGGTTTGGATCCCAATGCCACCATTGTGGGGGATGTGGCTGAGTACCACTCGGCTGTGGCTCTGGCTATGTTATAATAATAATAATAATTTTCATGATGATGATGATGATAATAACAATAACAACAATGAAAATAATAAAATTAATAGTAATAATAACAATAATAATACTAATAGTAATAACAATAGTAATATTAATATTAATAATAATAGTAATAGAAATAGTAAGAGAAATAGTAATAGTAATTGTAATAGTAATAATAGTAATAGAAATAATATTAGTTGTAGTAATATTAATAATTGTAACAATAGTAATAGTAATAATAGTAATAGTAATAATAGTAATAATAACAGTAATAATAATAATAGTAATAATAATAATAACAATAATAATGATAATAGTAATAATAATAGTAATAATAAGAATAATAATAATACTAATAGTAATAATTTTAATAGTATTAATAGCAGTAATAACAACACTAATAATATTAATAGTAGTAATAATAGTAGTAGCAATAATAGTAATAAAAATAATAATAATAATAACAGTAATGATAATAGTAATAGCAATAGTAATAACAAGAGTAATACTAATCGTAATATTAATAATAGTAATAGTAATAATAATAATACTAATTGTATTAGTAATAATATTACTTGTAATAATGGTAATAATAATAGTAATAGTAATAATATGTATTTGGAGTGGCGCATGAGTGGTAAAACCTACAATCCTTCATCCAAAAGAATATTGTTCGGGTCCTAACAAGCTCAATTGTGGAGATCTATGACATAGGTAAGATGTAGGCAAGTAGTGACATACATGTGATGAGGGAAAGTGGTGATGTAAGCATGATAAAGGAAAGTAGTGATGTAGGCATGATTTAGGCCTAGTGACAAATGAAATATGATTCTATAATGATGCTACACTCAACCTTTAGGTTAGTAAAATTGGCCTTTGGTCCATGTAATTATCTTCATGCCCATTGGGCATTTGGACTTGCCATCTAAAATAAATAAGTCTTGATGAGTGGGTTATCCCCTAGGGGTCTAGAGAAGGACATTACGACCTATGTGTGAGGTGTTTGTGTGTGTGTATTTGGTGTAATTATACCCCAAACACCTAATATATATAATAATACTAGTAATTGTAATAATAGTAATATTAATAGAAATAATAATAGTAATAGTAACAGTAATAGTAATAGTAAGAATAATAACAACAACAACAACAATAATAATTTTAATAACAACAATAATAATAGTAATAGTTGTAATAATAATAATAATATGAATAAGAATAAGAATAAGAATAAGAATAAGAATAAGAATAAGAATAATAATAAGAATATATATATATATATATGTATGTATATATATATATTAGGCATTCAGAGGTACAAATGTATACAAACACACACCTCACACTAATAGGCCACACGAGAAGGTCATAACCCCTCAAGAGGTAATGCACCCTATCCAGCCCTTATGTACTAGAGTATACAACCCCTGTAGACCCTTATTTTAAAAGTACTACTACAAAACAAGCCTTTAACAGTTCTAAAATTGGAATTTTTCAATGCTAAAAAAGCACTAACTAATAGAATGCAATTAAATTTCCTAGGACATTATTAGAGCTAATAATGATACCCTTCATATGGTCTTTTAGAATCACCAATAAAGGGATCCTTTATCAGCACTTGTTGAAGCACTAATATAGGGGTACACAATAGCGTGATGCAAAATTTATTGCACACTACCACACCACAAACTGCACAGGTACAATACAGAGAGAACCAAAAACAACATACTGGTACAATAATGATTATAAATGAAATAAAATTTATAAAAAATATAAGAAAAAACACTATATTAGGGAAACTTAAAACATTGGTTTATAAAATTACATGAGTAAGTACAAAATATCAAAGATATTCCGAAACATAAATATTACTTTTTCTTTGGGCCCTGATCCCCACTCATGCTATTACCGAACAAACCATCCAAGCCTAAGAAAAATAATGCTCTTTTATATGAAAACAATTCTTATATTAGTAAGACTATAAAGAAATAAATTAAGTAGAAAGAGTTAATTTTAAACTAAACATTGAGTTATTCCTAGAACACTGTGTTTTATATTAAATTCACATAGATTCTTTCATGTCACCCCATTTCTTGTTCATTCTTAATCATTATCTCCGTGAAATTTATATGTATAAGTATAAGATATAATGATAAAGAAAATTAATTATTTCATAAAAAATAAAATGGAGATAAAACAATTCAATCTTATTTTATCATTTTTGGTAATGTGTTGTGGGTTTCAAACTAAAATGACACTAATATATTGAAAACAGGCACTTGGAGTCATAGTAGTCACATTGTGCATCATATTGAGGTGTTTCTCATCCCTACATGTACCAAATAACTAATGGATGATTTTTATAAAGTATCAAAACAAAATGAATTTGTTTTCTTGGTTCTGAGTGTGTCACTTGTGTTTTTTACTAAAATTTTATTTTTAAATAGAAACAAATGCATTGAGTTATATCTATCACATCATTAACTAGTTTGATATAAGACAAATTCCTAAACATTAGAAAATAAATTATGAATAATTTTACTTAATTATTAAGAAAATATGTGTTTCGTTCCTTAGTTTTCAGCAAGTGACACTTTTTGATGTAAAATAACAATTTTAAACTGATAATAGACATATGAAGTCATAAAAAAATATCGTGTATTTGAATAGTATTTGGATGATTTTTATATTTCAAAACCTACTTATGTATAATTTTTCCAAAGAATCAAAGAAATCCAAATTAATTTTCTCTATTGTAAGTATGTTAGTTTCCCTTTTTACTAAAATTAATGTCAATTTTAAATAAAAAGACACTATTAGAGTCATATCGGTGACACCATGTGTCGGATTGAGGTGTGGATGATTCTTAACCATTTAAAAATATTAATAGATTCTTTTTATAATTTATTAAAACAACATGAATGTGTTTACTCAATTTTTGAGTATGTCACTTGTGGTTGTTACTAAAAGGTCATTTTAAAACGGAAACACACACTTTGAGTCATGCTGGTCACATCGTTTGTCAGTTTGATGAGATACTGATTCCTATACATCAAAAATTACTTTTGACTTATTTTCAAAAATTACCTTGAACATCTAAGTGAGTTTTCTTGGTTTTCATTGAGTGACACTTGTTGAGATAAAATGTCAATTTTAAATAGAAAATGACACTTTGAGTCATACCCGGCCCATCGTGTATCATATCTAGGTTTGACATATTCATACCCATCATAAATGACTTATGGATAATTTTTCTAAATTTTCAAGACAATATAAATGAGTTTTCTTGGTTTCGAGTATGTTAGTTTTCTTGTTTTCTAAAATTAATGTCAATTATAAATAAAAATACACACTTAGAGTCATACCAGTCACACCATGTGTTGTATTGAGGTGATGATGATTCCTACACATCTAAAATTACCTATGGACCATTTTTTTAAAGTATACAAACAATCAAAATGGGTTTTATCAGTTTTGAGTATGTCACTTGTGTTTTCTACAAAATTTTCATTTTAAAATGGAAACATGTATTTGAGACATACCAGGCACATCATGTGTCAGTTTAACTTGAGACTGATTCATAAACGTGACAAATGAATTATGAATCATTTCACTAAATTATCATGATAATATGACCTCATGTTCTCGGTTTTCAGTTAGTGACACTTTTGGAACTAAAATATCAATTTTAAACTAATAATAGACACTTTGCATCAAATAGGAAAGAGGTACTTTTAGTCATATCAGTAAAATAGTGTGTCGGTTTGACATGATACCAATTCCTAAAAATAAAAATCTACTTATGAATCATTTTCCTAAATTATCAAGAAAATTTGATAATGTTTTCTTGGTTTTCAGTGAGTGAATTTTTCTAAAGTAAAAGTTAATTTTAAACTGGTAACAGACACTTCGAGTCATACCGAGAACATAGTGTATCATATTGTTGTGTGACTAACTACTATAAATCATAAATGACTTATTGATCATTTTAATAAGGTATCAAAATAATAACAAAGTGTTATCTTTGTTTTGAGTATGTCACATGTGTTTTTTATTAAAATTAATATCAATTTTAAATAAGAAGAAACACTTGGAGACATACCAGTCAAACTGTGCATCATATTGAAGCGATTATGATTCCAATATATAACAAATTACTTATGGATTATTTTAACAATGTATCAATACAATATTAATTTGATTTCATGGTTTTGAGTATGTCACTATTTTTTATTATTAAAATATCATTTTAAATAGGAAACACGTACTCTTAGTCAAATAAGTCACATCATGTATCAGTTTGATGCGATAATAATTCTTACACATAAAAAATAAATTATGAATAATTTTACTGAATTATAAAGAAAATACGATCATGTTTTCATAGTTTTCAGTGAGTGATTGTTTATGAACTAAAATGTAAATTTTAAACCAATATCAGACACTTAGAGTCATACTAGACACATAATGTATCAAATTGAGGTGTAAGTGATTCATACATGTACTAAATTACTTATGAATCATTTTTATAAATTATAAAACACAATCTGGATGTGTTTTCTCTGATTTGAGTATGTCAATTATCTTTTTTACTAAAATTCATATCAATTTTAAATTAAAATACACACTTGAAGGCATATTGGTCCCACCATTCATTTTATTATGTTACGAATGACTCCCAAACATCCCAAATGACTTATTTATTATTTTACTAAAGTATCAAAACACTTTGAATTTTTTTTCTTAGTTTTGAGTATGTCACTTATTTTTTTTATACTAATTTTTCATTTTATACTGGAAACACACACTTTGAGTCATACTAGTCACATAATATGTCAGTTTGATATGAGAATGATTTCTATACATCCCAAATGACTTACGAACCATTTTCATAAATTATCCCGACAATATAGGGGAATTTTCATGATTTTTAGTGAGTAATTATTTTTAAACTAAAAATTTAATTTTAAACTGGTAACAAATGCTTTGAGTCCTACCAAGCACATTGGGTGTCATATTGTGGTTCAAAATGTTCCTATAGTTAAAAAATGACTTATAGATCACTTTCTAAAGGTATCAAAATGTTCTGAATGCATTTTCCTAGTTTTGAGTATCCCAATTGTCTTTTTTACTAAAATTAAGTTCAATTTGAAATAAAAAGACACAGTTGGAGTCATACCGGTCACACCATGCATCTGATTGAGGTGAGGCTAATTCATATACGTGTAAAATGACTTATGGATCATTTTAATAATGTATCAAAAAAAATATGAATGTTTTTTCTTGGTTTTGATTATGTAATATTTGTTTTTTACTAAAATTTTATTTTAACCTAGAAACACACATCTTGAGTCATGCCATTCACATCGTGTGTTAGTTTATCAGGTGAATAATTCCTACCCATCAAAAATTAATTATGAAAAATTTTACAAAATTATCAAGATATTTTGAGTGTGTTTTATTGGTATTTTGTGAGAAACACGTTTTGAAATAAATTATCAGTTTTAAAATGATAACATGCACTTTGAGTCATACCGGTAACATCATGTATCATATTGAGGTGAATATTATTACCATACTTCAAAAATTAATCATGGATCATTTTAATAGAGTATAAAAACAATTATAATATGTTTTCTCACTTATGAGTATGTTAGTTTTGTTTTTTACTATAAACAATGTCAATTTTAAATAAGAAGACATACTTTGAATAATATCAGTCACAACATGCATCAGATTGAGGTGTGGATGATTTTAAAACATACTAAATGACTTATAGATCATTTTTATAAATTATAAAAACAATCTTAATTTTTTTTCTTGGTTTTGAGTATGTCACTTGGGTTTTTTTGGCTAAAATGTCATTTCAAAATGAAAAAATACACTTTGAGTCATACCAGTCACATCAGGGGGTAGGTTTACATGAGATTAATTAATACTCACAAAAATTTATTATTAATTGTTTTCCAAAACTATCAATACAATCTGATCATGTTTTATCTTTTTTTGGGAGTAACACTTTTTGAACTAAAATGTTAATTATAAAATAATAACGGAAACTTTGAGTTTAACCAGGAACATCATGTATCATATTGAGGTGATATTGATTCCTAAACATAAAAAATGACATATGGATCTTTTTAATATTGTATTAAAACAATCCGAATGCGTTTTTATCAATGTTTAGTATGTTTTATTTTTTACTAAAATTAATGTGGATTTTCAATTAAAAGACACAATTGGAGACATAACGACCCCCCATGATTTAGATTGAGGTTTATATGAATATTAAATTTATGATATTACATATGAATAATTTTACTAGAGTATCAAAATAAATCAAATATGTTTTCTTAGTTTTGAGTTTGTTACCTATATTTGTTTTGAAAATGTTATTTTAGATGGGAAACATACACTTTGAGTAATACTAGTAACACCTTAAGTTAGTTTCGCATGAGAATAATTAGTACATGACAAAAATTACTTTTGTTTTTTACTAAATTATTAATTCAATATGAGTGTGTTTTCTTAATTTTTAGGGAGTGACACTTTTTGAAAAAAAATGCAAATTTTAAACTAAAAAATGATAGTTTGAGTCACACCAAGAACATAATGTATTAAATTGACGTGAGGATGGTTATTACATGTAAAACAATTATGCATCTATTTACTAATGTATAAAAACAACTTATATGATTTTTTTTATTTTGAGTATGTTAGTTTCCTTTTTTAGAAAAAACGATTTCAATTTTAATTAAAAAGACACAATTTGAGTCATACTGGTCACACTGTGCATCAGATTGAGGTGATGAATATTCTTACACATCAAAAATTACTTATAGATAACTTTACTAAAGTATCTAAATAATAAAAATGTGTTTTATTAGCAAAGAGTATGTCACTTGTATTTTATAATAAAATTAATGTCAATTTTAAATAAAAATATGTACCTGGACTCATACAAGTCATAAAATGTGTTATATTGAGGTGAGGGTGATTCATACATGTCCAAAATGTCTTATGAATCATTTGGAGAAATTATAAAATATTAAAAAAGTGTTTTTTATGTTTTGAGTATGTTACTGTACCTTTTTACTAAAATTAATGTCAATTTTAAATAAAAAGACACACATGGAGTAATAATGGTCATATAGTTCATCATATTCTTATGAATATGATTTATATGCATAAAAATGACTTTTGGATGGTTTTACTAGGGTTTCATAATAATAAAAATGTGTTTTCTCAGTTTTTAGTTTGTCACATAACTTTTTTACTGAAATTAATGTGAATTTTAAATAAAACACACACATAGAGTCATACCGGTCACATCATGAATCATATTAAGGTGAGTATGATCCATACATGAGAAAAATGAGTTATGGATTTCTATCATAAAGTATCAAAACAATATGAAGGTGTTTTCTTAGTTTTGACTATGTCAGTTGTATTTTTTACTAAAATTGATGTCAATTTTAAATAAAATGACACACTTTGATTCATACCAGTCACACCGTGCATCAGATTGAGGTGAGGTTGATTCATAAATGTATAGAATGACATATAGATCATTTTATTAATGTATCAATACAAACCTAATATTTTTTCTGGGTTTTGAGTACGTCACTTTTTTTTACTAAAATGTCATTTTAAACTCGAAACAAGAAATTTGAGTCAAACTAGTCACTTTGTGTATTGGTTTGATGTGAGAATGATTCTTAAATTTAAAAAATTAATTATTAAACATTTTTCAAAATTATCAAGATAATATGATCAAATTTTCTTTGTTTTTAGTGAGTGACACATGTTTTGAAATAAAATGTCAATTTTAAGATCACAATGGACAATTTGAGTCTTACCAGGACCACCATGTATTGGATTGCAGTGATAATGATTCTTAAACAATGAAAATGATTTATGGATAATTTTAATAATGTATCAAAACAATTTGAATTAATTTTATCTGTTTTGAGTATGATAGTTATTTTTTTAACAAAATTAATGTCAATTTTAAATAAAAAGGAACACTTGGAGTCATACCGGTCACATCGTGTGTCGGATTGAGGCGCATCTAATTCATAAATTATAAACATAATAGATTTATGGTTTTACTAAAGTATAAAAATAATATTAGCTCATTTTCTCAGTTTTGTGTATGTGATTCTTATTTTGAACTAAAATGAAAATTATAAACTAAAAACATACAATTGGAATCATACATAGCACACTGAATATCATATTGAGGTGTGGCTAATAGAGTATGTAATATTTTTTTTACATAAAACAATCTAAAAAAAGCTATACAAAATAGATCATGTTCCATTCTAATAGAATATGAATCCTCATTGTCAGAGGACTTAGCCCTACCTAAGCTCTCATGTGGAGCCTTCAAGGCCAAAGGGGGTTTTCTAAAATACTCCAGAGAAGTCTAGAATATTCTTGTATTGGGTAGAGATGAAGGTATTTCTTGAGGATTTTAGATTACACCATCAGCATTCCACCTCTCCATGTGGTATTTCATGAGATCATGTTTCCTCAAACACTTTATGTTTTAGGTAGCATGGATTTTCTTATCTATTATAAAGGAACATGTTCTAACATTTCGTCATGAGTAGAAAATACCTCAAAAAAAACACCAAACATGAGAAAAAAAATCCACATAAATAAGAAAAAAATTCTAATGTTACTAATACTATAATTAATAAATTAAACATAAATATGAAATAATGCATTCCTAGTCCCATTTTTTAAAACTATGATTCCAAACTATAAATTTTTTGATTCACCCACTTTGGATATATATGAGATATTTTATAATCTAAATCCCAACTACATGATATATTTAATAACTTTAATATAAAATAACAATTACGTATTTCAGAAAATTATCATAAAACATTTTATCATTTTTGGTTGGTGTAAAACTCATATATAATCATTTTACTTCTTATTTTCTACAAACAACTAGCATTAAAACATTATATATTCCTAGATTATACTAAAAATTAGTGTGGACCATTATTTATTCAATGAAAACATTAACCATTACTACAAAACTATTTTCATTTATTTATTTAACTAAACTAAATATTAACATTTGAGTTTTTGTGCAACATAATAAAACACATCTTTCTCTTTGACCATCAAAGAGAGTAAAAACTCCATGATAAATCATTTACCTTCTTTTTATGGAAAAAATTTCAATGTGATCCATTATATTTTTTAAAAACACACTAAAATCAATTATAAATTTTTTACCCATTTTTGACAGTACTAAGCAACAATATATCCCTTTATAGCATCCAAATGACACAAATACCTAGTTTATCCATTACGTCTTCCTGGATTGTGTATAGATTAGTATATCATTTTCAATATTATGGGTGCTGATAAAATATAACATAACATCATCTTTATTTGTTCGTTAAAAAGGGAACATCCCTATTCTCATGTATTTTTTTTGTTAAGAATCAGGATGATTTTTTTATTAATGATCATGGGAACTGGAATTATTTTACATAATGAATGTGCACATTCATATTAATGATGAACGAGTGGGCACATTTTTTGATGGTGAGATGGTGAAAATGTATCTATATGCATAATAATAACAGGTTAAACTCCTTTACTTAGGTAATGATTGTGATATTCTATGTGATATAATGGTGGGATAATTTAATTTCACATCATGTGCATTCAAAAGAATCAGTTTTATTCTATCCATTTCTCTAATGTAAACATTATGGGTTACTTTTATGGATTTCACAAGTATTTGTGACATTATATCATTTATCTAGTTGTTGATTGAATAACACAAATTAATCCACCACCTACTAAAGTGAATCAATTTTATTATTATTTTATTTTATCATTGACCCCCACCCATGATGGAACCCAATAGAGGGAATTAGTCTAATTTTATTTTAAAAATGATAAGGAAGTCAACTAAAAAATTATATAAAATGATGATAGAATTAACTAAATATTTAGAATGATGTCACCTCTTAATGATTGATGTATACATTAAGACACCATATTTGTTTCTCATTTCTAAACAAATTTATTTCCAACATTATACTTCTCCTTGAGAAAAAAATCAAAAATAATACATAAAGATTCTGATAATAATTCATCACATCTAAAATATATTTCTAAGGTCCTATACCAAACTAGATCACACACATAGAAGGTAGTCACAAAAATATGTTGTCAAAACACATTCCAACAACATGTATGTTTCCCAACCATCTTTAAAAAAATTTACTTCTTCTTTGGAAAACAATGGTTATTATAAATCTTGTTAGTATTGATAAAATATTGAATAATTCAATGTTTATATAAGATATTTATTTCAATGTCTTAAAAATTTACAATACACATCATGTGTAGTCGATTTTTGGATATCCATGCCTTAGATCCAAAAAATAAATGTTTGGGGAATCAAAATTGAGTTCGATCAACATCAAATTCTTCCTAAAAAAGGTAATGAAAAAATTATTTTTTTTAATGAGATTATAGAGTTTTACCCTTGAAATTTTGGAATCAAAAAGCATATGTCGCGAGTTATTGTTTCTCAGAAACATTATATAGATAATATTTATTCTCTTACATTTCTTCATTCTCTAAAAAAAATTGTCTGTAGAAATGATATAGGGATTATTGAATCCAAATAGTTCTTCACACAATTTTTCCTTTATATAGTAGTAATGTAAACAAATATATACAATATGAATTTTTATTAACATTAGTGAACAAATTTGATTACTATTTGGATAGAAATATTATGAAATTTTACCTTATGTATGTATTCACGACTGATGCTTCCCACCATTCAAACTTGAGAATCTCATTTATACTCTTGAAAAAACACTACTTCTGTAATAAAAGTTCCAAATACTTATTCTTGAAATGGAATGTAAGAAATATTTTCATCCTTAAATTTTGTCTCTTCATACAGTTGTAAAAAACATTAAATCTTGATGTAGAACTAGTGGGGAGAAGGTACTCTTGGAAGGCCCTTTTAATTTGTTGGGTTGATTGATGAGATTGTCTTGATCTTACCATGTATCTCCCCATTTCATTATCTATCTATAATACCATTCCTTACATCAGAAATTTTTTAATTGTTAAAGGTTTATTATAAGAAAAAATTTTATAAGGACAAAAATCAAGTATCTTTATAAGATTATATGACCATGCTATGAATGTTCTAATAGAATCATTAACCATTGCAATATTCATATCGTCAAGTGTAATAGGTAACTTAATGGTCAAATCTTGAGCTACCTCTAACCATAATATAATGTGATCTTTTGGGAGTTATTTATTGTTTCAGTTTTCTCCTTGGATATTATACACCATACCCCTTACAATAAGGTTGTGTGTGGGTGTTAATAGATAGAAATCACATAAAACATTACGCTATAGAATTTTATTACTATAAAGTTATGACAGGTTGTTTTATTCCCATTTAATAGAATGATTAATGAAAAACTATATTACCTTAGGTAAGGTATGTGTTTTATGGGAATGACTATCCTCCAAGCTATAGGGGTCATTTGGTTCTTTATGTGCAGTTCTTTGTTCCAATGCTAGTTTTCTTTGATCTGTTCTCATATATTGGTCTGCCAATCGAGACTAAACAATAATATCGTTCAAAGAGTATATTTGTGCCCGAAATCCTATCATCATATTATATGTATCTTCTTGTGGTTTTTCTTCTCAAAATATGTTTAGGGAGACACTACAAAAACTACACCTCTAACGTTACCATATTGTTCTGACCACTTAAAAGATATTGAAATTAGTTTTTTCTTCCGGTATGGTCACTTCCAATTATTCTATCTAAACCATATAAAAAATATATGAACATAGAGAGATATTTTTATTTAATACTATTATAAAATATAATGAATTTATATTATTTCTTAATTAAACATGTTTCCCATATTTTGTTTTTGTTTTCATCAACTAGTTTGCCCTTCTTATTAATGTGAGCCTCCTTCCATAGCACATAATAAGGGATGGAAGTGGATTCAGATTTTGATTCATTAATCTGTATATAAAAAAAGTAACATATGTTGTTTCATATCACCTAAAACTTTATTGTTTTTTAAATACATACCAATTACTTCTCTAGTAAAATTTACCTCGTCCTTGCATTACGATAGGGGTACATTGGTTTTGAGGCACATTTTTTAGTACTATTTTTATATTTCATAAATTTACCATTCTAAATCAAATTGGATAAACCAAATAATTTCAAATAATATATTATCTACTACAATACACTTAAAAATATTTCTCATCACTATGACTGATGAAATTATTCCATGTATCTTACTTTATAATGGGTGCATAACTAACTGGTGGGTGGTGATTTACATTCCCCTTAGTATCCATATGATATAGATTTTCAAGAAGAGTTTGAAATCCTCTATATACTTTTCTAGTGTTCAGAAAAACATAATTATAATTGAAATATTCTAAAAAAATGAACTTCGTAAGGAATAATGAAAATGAAATCATTGTTGCATTATATAATTGTTCTATAAAATAGAGAATGCTTATTGTAACATTACCTTTATATATTATTAAAGGGTTTAATTCATTATAGAATGGACATGGCTCCATGAATCTATATCAATCGACACATTTATTATTGTTTAGCCCCAACGTAACTAATGAACATTAACTTTTTGGGGTCAATATGTTGGTTGTATTGATTCCAGTGAACCTAAAATTTTTTACCCTAACTTATTGCATTGATAATTTTATTCAACACTATGATGTTATGCAATTATTGTTTTTTTCATCTACATTTTATTTATACCCTAATAATTTTTTTGTTTTATCATCAAAAGTTTTTTCATCCCTAGTATTAGTAACATCATCATGTGAAGAAGACATTTTTATTCCATGAGAACATATAATAGAATCCGGAACAGAATAGTATATTAAAAAACACTATATCCTTCTCATTGAAATATATTTCTTTTTTAATTAATGTTCGAAGGGATTTGGATCCTCTATCGAGAATCCAAATCCCCTCTTTGTGATCCCCTCTAACATATAAGATATTGTTTACATTGGGATTGATATAAACTAATTGTGATCTCAAAATGAAATTTCTATGCTCGATTAAATTTTCATCTGACCCTATAGTTGTCTTAGTCTATAGTAGAAAAATTGAACAATTCTTGTTCGATAGATCTGAGACATAAAATACTTGTACTACTTGTGATTCCATTATAAATGGATCTTCCTTTTCCCACTTCCATACAAAAATTCACATCATTGAAGCCCATTTCAGCAACTTTCACTACACACCTATTATTACCCCAATTGAAATGGAAAATAGGCTCTTGAAATACTGTATAATAAAACTCATAAATCAATTCAATAATGCCGAAATATGACATATTCACCTAAATTGGTTTTCTATCCATGGAACCATATATGTGAATTACTTACTCTATAAGCATAAATCCACTATTTTTCAGCATACTGTAATCATTGTGTTCTTTTGTATCAAACATATAACCATTAATTAAAAATCTAGTGGAAGATGTAACATTTTTATTTGGGACCTGACATTTCATTTTAGTCATTAAACAATTGAATTTTTATTTTTAAATAACTCCCTATAAATTTTATCTCGAAACAATCCATTTAAATATTGATTATTTTTATTTTATATCCAGCTTTCATCACTTGATTGATTCAAATATATTATAATTACTTTGTGGGATTAAATTAATTGACCACATATTCAATATTATATAATATTTAATGGTGAGATTTCTCCCATTCTGTGATTGTAATTTTATGAAGATCTATTCCAAAAAACTCTTCACCAATAAGGCTTTTGATGTGATGATAATTTAGGAGACTGATGATGTCAATGTCTGATAAGTAATTGGTATAGAATTCATTATCTTCTTCAGAAATATATTGTTCTACAATACAACCTCATAGAAAAGCTTGATTTAGGACATATCCGTTTAAAATATTCATATACGATTCAATGAGGTACATCCATATTTAATGTACATGACCACATAGTTGAACCTATCCAACCAATTGAACCATCATGTGGACCATTATATAAAAGAATTATGGTGTGAATAACATTTAAAATACACATAATATGACCACAACCTCCTTATTCATGAATAAAAAATTCACTGGTTCTACAAATATTCTATACGTTGCTTTAAAAATGAAACATATATTGGATAATGTATGTCGTACATTTTATGGAAGGATTTAACATAAAGTAAATATTACCAAATGTTCATACATTTTTTAATATTGGTTAATGCATGTCATTATTTTAGTCCCTATGACATCAAATTAGCCATTGAAAAATTTTATATTTAATAAATACCCCTATAGAAATTTTACACCATTATAGAAAATGACTATTTACAATTTTTTCTATCAGGATAGAGTGTAGGATTTTATAGGATGAAAAGTCCACCCTTTACCATTCACCACTTCCAAATCTTTCATTATCATCCTTTAAATCATGTCCAACCCAGCCTTGATTCCATTTTTTAGGAAATTTAATAACATGAATATAAAACTATTAAATAGATTTTTTCCTATATGCATGACTTAAAGAAAATGTTTTATGTACAGATAATTGCAATATGACAATTTAATAAAAATTGATCTCTTCATCAAGCTTAATTTTATAAGGTTTTTTCAAAAATGGTTTACCTAAAATAGTCTCAATATATTTTACTTTATTGAAGAGTTGATCACCCATTAATATATAAAGTGTTGTACCTTATTCATTATTTTTGTCGAACGTTATCATCCATGATCAGTATCTATGTCATCGAGGTAAAAATTAATATTGTATTAAAATTATAGTCTTTGTGGAATGTTTCATCTAAACTGAGTGTGGGCATTCTTAATGAATGGGAAACCTCAACATTCCATTAATTCTATAGCCTAAAAAAATTTCATAAGTAGGAAATACATTTATCATCCCATACAATATGGCCATCAATGTGAATTCCTCACTTCTATGAGCAGCATATTTTGGGACACCAAAATCCCACATCATTTTCATATATTCGATCAATGGAAGCAAATATACATCAATATTATTATTGGGTTTCTTTGGTTTAATTATAACTAGGGACAAAAAAATGTATTTGTACTTCAGGCATAACCATCAAGGCTAGTTACAATTTACCAATATAATAAGCCATGTACTATGCGTACTATTCTGTGCACTAAAAGGATTTATTAAAACTACAAATAATTTAAGAAGAATTTTTCTCGACTAATTAAAAAATTCAGAATACTCTTAATAAATTTTCTAACACTAATGAGACACTATTTAATGACATAAGTTCCCATCTTTAATTCTTGTATTAGCATTCCATGTAAATTGTCTCATTTTTTTCTAACATCCATATAGTCATAGAAGCCATGGAATGATTGGAAATTAAAATAAAAATTTTTAAGGACATGATTCATTTTTCTTGTATCAATCCGTACTACACTAGGCATTTAATGAGATATTCATAGACCTTGTGAAAGAATATGAAACCATTTGGACAAGAATGTATTTTTTTAGAAAACATTACCATTGAACATGAAATTAATTCAGCATCATTTTTTTGACATGGATGGTCATTTTCTTCTAGTATCATATCATTCATGAGACCTATTAGTTCTATAAATATGGTGTCACACCATCCACTTCTAGCTTTCAAATTATATAATTTTAATATAGCTAAGATTGTTGTGTATTTAGTACAACTAGTATACAATGGTATATTTTCACAACTATTTAAATTCCCCAAAAAAATTGGACAATCACGAAGGTCATATTAAATTTAAATTATCATTTCTTCTATTTGATCTCTATCATCATTTTCACTGGTTTTCACATTAAATGATCTATAAACTGTATTATCATTCTAATTGGTGTGCTTGTTAAGTTTTCTTCATGTTTATTCTAGCATTTATAGCTCTGATATATTCCATGAAAATTGAAATTTTATTCCAACTGTTTCAAAAAATGTTTTCATGAATAAAAACAACATAAGCATGGAAAATGTATTTAAGAAGGGTCGTATGCATGATCTATTGAAAATTTTATTAACTCCTTAACTTAGTGTTCATACTATTTTTTCATACAATTAGTATGAAATTTTTTTGGATTCATATCTATCCAATATGGTTCATAAAATATTCATATTTGAAAAACAACAAATAAATACATAAAATATATTCATTATCAAAGGTGAATGATATATATAATTCCAATAAGAGGAACAAAAAATTTGTTGGTTTCGAATAATTTCATTATTGTTGGAAAGAAATGCATAATTGATTTTATGAAAATAATTAATCCACTATGATAGGAGTTATCCTCTAATTTCATACAAAATGATCACCGATACCCGATATAGGATGTCTATTAATTAGAGTAGTTCATGTAACATGGGTGCATGTCTATAAGAGATGAGGGATGAGTCTCAAGAAACAAAATGATATAATAACTGTTAGGGAGATAAAGCTGATAAGGATCATAGTAGCCTCCTTAATTTTTTATAAATTACCACATCATAATTTCAAATTTAAAAATCTCTTCAAAAAACTACATTCAAAAATAAAAAAGATGTTTTTGATTTTTTAAAATCCCTCTCAAAATCCATTTTTTCTAAATTCCACATGAAAATTGACAATTTTTTTTCAAAATACAAAAAGGGTTACAAACCTGCTTTTCGATAAAAACTATTAGCATAATGTAATTTTTAAAAAAATTCATATTAAAAAAATTAAAAATAAATTAAAATTATAGATCCATTTCCATGAAAAAATGTACACTTTTAAATGTTTAAAATGTTATAGGTTCACTTTGAAATAACTTAATGAGTTTTAAAACACCAAATATATTTTATTTTATTTAAAGGTAAAATATTTTTTTAATTCAAAAACCACTTTAACATTGAAAACCAAGTTTACTTTTTTAAAACTAAAATTTAAAATAGGAATGACCAAAAAAATTTAAGTAGGCCACTAGCCTATCTAATGAAAATCATTATTACTAAAAATTTCCTAAACATTTTATAAAGTAGACACGATTAAAGAATTTTTAGAAGACAGTAGTAAATTAAAAATTTATATCCTAACATTATTATAATGGAATACCAACCTAAATATCAAGGTTCCTATAATATTTATACAAAATTTAGTCGAGGAATTATTAATTTATCAAAAACCAATTTCATCAATGTTTGGACTTATGTTCTATAATTATTAAAACTATTTCATTTATATAAGTTCATGATTAGAAATTATATAATATTAAAATCATTTTAATTTATGCTAACTTACATTATTTACATAATCTAACTTGAATATTCACATTTTTAGACATTTTTTCAAGAAAAGAAATTACTATTTGGTACATACTTTTATTCTGATATCTTGAGTACTTTTATTACAGATGAATTTATCCTTAAATCATGAGTTTAAATGGTATATATATACTCATTTAAGTATCCCCTTTTATACCTTGATATTAAAACCTCAAAAAATATTTGAAAACATAAAATATATATATATACCCATATTGGTGTGTATGTATGGTGTGAGCTAAATATGCATTGTAATATTTCACCGAATAGTCACCTAAATTTCAATTATAAAACATTTCAAAAAATTAGTCATAAAATTATTTAAAAAAATGATCCAAAAAATGAATGTATAAAGAATGAAATTTCATACATTGACTTATTTTTAAATTCACAAGGTAAAACTTTTTTGAAAATAAGATACAACCATGATTAAGATCAATACATTTATACTCATGTAGAAAAAAAATTAATTTTAAAAAATTCTTTCGAAATATAATTTTATCTAACCAGTGAATGGAATCATACATTTGAAAGTGAAAATACATTAAAATATAGAAAAATTTAAATATGTGGACATTAACAGTTATGAAAATAAAAAAAATCAATTTTCTTCATTCAAAAAATTTCACAAAAAATATTATATAATAAAAAAACATAAACTCAACCATAAATTAAAGATTACATATATATCAAAATGATATCAATTATAACAATGATTTATAATAATAGTAAACAGAAATAAATTATTTCATCATGTCCACTAAATGAAAAAAATAAATGAAAACAATGAGTATATGAGGGATCTATAAGATAATATCATCAAAGGAAAAATTATCATGGGAATATCATTGGATACTAGGGTGTGAAAATATTAAACTTATACTAGTGGAATCAATAACACTAGGGTTACAACATATAATAACAAAATCAGCAAATAAATAAGGCTATCACATCCTTAACACTATAGGTGAAGCAACATAGATATTAAATCACTGACAATATGGGAAAAGTATCAAGGACATCATGTCCAGTCACTATGGCACAAAAAATATCTCTAACATAGTTACCTTGGGTTACCATGGAATATTAATAGTGGGGGTGATAGAAAATATGAACATGATACCCTTATAAATGGATAATAAAACATAAGCAATAAACCACATATCACCTCCAACACCCTCTTACGAAATATCCAACTATCACATCATACAAAAATCCCATAATAATGATCAATAAAAATCTAATAATGGCGAAATATTCTATAGAAAACACTAAATTATGGATTTCTTAATAAGGCTGATAAATTTACAATAAAACATAAAAAAGACAAATAGACATTTAATAACTAGATAGGTAAAAATATTCGTTCAAAACCATCCTTTGTTATAAACTATAGATACCATTTAACAATTTCTATGAAATGTATTTTGAAATACATATAGATAATATATTTCTATTATTTTTATAAAATCCAGTCATATCTTTTCCAACCATCGATATTTAAGAATGAATAATATTTTAAACACATTCTGAGTCCTTTATTGAACAATTTATTTTTTCATGAAAAGAATAACTTGAAAATAATTTTCCTTATACCCATCATTAATTATTAAAAACAAACATTTAAAATCCATTTTCATTTTCTTTTGAAGAAATGTAACTAAGAAGGAAAACCCAGTATAATGAATTGTAACGACGATGAAATAAGTAAATAAAACAAATCCATATAAGAAACTAACTTTTAAAATACATTATAAATAAAATGAAATGAGGGTGATGATGAAAACCTTCAATAAACATGAAAGATTGTACCCGAAAAACAATATAATAGAACAAGTATAAGACACAACACATGGGGAGGATCTCTGGGCTATAGGTTCTAAAGGTATCTAACTTGCTCAGAGAATACTACCTGACTATGTAACCAAAATAAGCAATGTAACCTGATCCTCTTGAGGAGACCAAAAGGACCTCTAGATAATACCCCAATTAATCTAGAAAATCACCCATATGTTTACCATTATATCTATTATATCCTATGTAAAAATGACTACAAAATCAACATTGAAATCATTCATTCCATTAACAATAACAGCCCACAATTAAGAACACAATTGAAACCATTCCTCATTTAGAAAACCTATTTGAAACCTTACTACAAAATAAATAATTTTTCATGAGGTAATTCTAAATTTTTTGGTAAGATATAACCATTTTAAATGAAATAAACAATTTAAAACACCTATTTAAAAACCCTTAGAAGATAACAATATTTAATCACCATGCTTAAATTTGACAACTTTTCTTTACATGTTATATATATTTGTAATTACCCAAATACATATATAAAAATATCTTAATAAAATTATTCACATATTTTCTTATGAGTACATGAATGTGTCTAATATATATATTTACAAACACCCAGGAATATATATTTTTATAAGAATAAAACATGAAAAGTGAAATACATAACATTGTAAATAAATAAATAACACAAGAACTAAATAAAACATAAGAAGACTTCTAAAAAAAGAAAACTTATTTAATAAATGTCATGATCTCATGCATTAACCAAATAGATTTCATAAAAAAACTGAAATAATTTTAAAATACCAAATTAATTTATGAACACCATCCTAAAAATTTTATTGGAATCAAATTTAATTTATCCTTTGAATGAAGATAACAAAAAACAAGGCCAAATTTATAAGAACTCAACTGGATATAAACTATAATCCCTTAAAAATATTGGGAAACATTCATATTTAATTACAATTAAACCTAAAAAAAATTCTAATTTTAGAGAAACCAATTTCAAACAACCAAGAACATGAAACAAATTTGGTAATATAGAAAGCATAAATACTTCTACTTAGAGATATAATTTATGATGAAAAATCAACAAAAAAAATGAGTGGAAGGATTGAAGAAGAAGGGAATGAACATTACACGGAACCCAAAAAATATATATGAAAAATTACATTACTTAGATCCCAAAGAATCAATCAACGAGTTAGGAGGAGTATAAAGTATCATACCTTGGATCCAAGATTTGATTCATTCGATTGAAAGTAGAGATACCCTGGAAACTAGTATTCATTCGAGCCTTGGATTCCTTCAAGAATTTATTCATTTGAGACATGGATTTAAGCCTTAGATTCCTTTGATATTTGATTTGAGACTTGATTTGAGATTTGGATTCAAGGAGGAGGAGCGCCAACATTATGTGGATTCTATGGAAAGCTTCAGATATCATGACTAAATCAATCACGACTATAGTTATTTAGATAGATTGGGAGACTTTTATCAGTGCTTCCAAAAAAGCTCTGATAAAGATACATTTTATCAGCGCTAAATTAATAAGTGTTGATAAATGGTATATCTTTATCAATTCAAAAGAAGCGCTGATAAAAGAAATATTTATGAGTACTATAAATTTAGCATAGATAAATGACTTCAAATTATAATTAAAAATAAAAAACGTCAAAATACATTCATATATTTTTTAATTAATTTATTATAATTTTATAATTATTTAAATTTATATTATTTAATTATAATTATATAAAAAAAATTAAAATTTTTATTTATAATTATAAATATATAATTTTATAAATATGGTAAATATACATTTATAAATATAAATATAATTATTTATTTGTAATTATAAATATACTTATATCATTTTATATATTCATATAATCATATATATATATATTTAATAAAAATATATTAATAAAAATATAAAAATATAAAAATATAAATATAGTAAATTTATTCACTTTTTAAATATATTTTTGATAATATAGTAATTAAAAATATATTAATATCATTATATTTATTTATATAACTATACATATATATATCTATTAAATATATACAAAAATAAATATACATATAGTAAATATATTCATTATTAAAATATATTTATTATAATTTTATAAATATTTAAACATATAATTATTTATTTATAATTATATAAATATGCTTTAAAAAAGTAATATTTATATATTTATATAATTATATATAATTATATAATTATATATATATTTTGAATTAATAAATATAAATGTAAATATAAAAATAAAAATAAAAATAAATAAAAATAAAATAAAAATAAAATTATAATAAACTTCCCAATGACGGCGACAAACGTCGCAGTGAGCCCTACTCACCAACGAGGATGGGTCGTGAATGATCTTGGTCAGACCCAATAAGCGACAATGTTTGAATTATTGTTGGCATTGTACTCGACATGCACTAACTTTAATACATGCGACCTTGCGAAGAGGCACACACCCTCGGCCTTGGGCGACACAAGTCACGACAGGAATAATGGGCTGGATGTTTTGCAGCCATCATGGTGGATTCCATATTTGCTTCCCTGTGGTTGACTAGAGGAGACTTATGGGATGGGGTGCTCGAGGTTGGCATCGACCATGCCAACAACCAGGAGGATGGTCGGTAGTGGGTTGGTGATGATGAAGGGAGCATACTAACGATGTGGGTTTGGGATCTTGGTGAAGCTAATGGCGGTTGGATGATGGTATATGGATAGAAGCGATGACTGATGATGCTTTCTTTAGGTAGGTCTGATGATTTTTTATGATTGGCGATGAATCTTAGGAATTGGCCGACGATGTCCTTAGTTGATGAACTCAAGATGCATGATGTTAATGATGACATGGGGATGTGGAGTGATGACCTTGAGATGAGAATGGAGATGACCTATGGATGTGGAAGAGTACAAATCATGAGGAATGACATGATCAGTAGCTGGAGATCCTATCATTAAGGGCTATCTTTGTTCTATAACTTGATTTGGGATTCTAATGCAGTGACTACAAGATTGTGAATTTGGGCCTACGAGCCATTTTTATCCTCTGGCAACAAGTGCGCGATGGTGCGAGATTCTCATGTGATTATCAGTGGCTTGGAAAACTAGTGGTTTTGATTACGACAACAACCATCAGTGGTATGGAATGCTGATGGGTGCGATTAAATTTGCTCACTACGGACACTGGTGGTATGATACACTAATGGGTTCATGGAAAAAGTTCAATGTTGAAATTTTGGTGTATGGGCAATGCATGGATAGCGATGTTGAGGGCACAATGATGCACTTAGCGTGGAGTTCAATGGATGAAAACACGAAAAAGTATGGGTTTTGAGCTTGTAAGCGTCTTCACCCGAGGCGGTACTATAGTGGCCATATGATATTTAGTTGTTGGGCTTCGGTAAATTTTCTCGGATGGACTTCAAGTTGGTTTTGTGTGCCTATGGGTCATGTATTTATGGGGGTCCTCGAGTCACTATTTTTATGCATATTTTGTTGGTCACTTTTGTGTTTGGGGGTATTTGATATGCCACAACAATGTATTTTTTTACTTTAATTTTTTTAATAATAATGTATGGGGACCATGGGATAAAAATCATGGTCTGCACTGCTTTGGGTATAAACATTTATAAAAATTATTTATTTATAATTATAAATATATAAGTTAAAAAATATAGTAAATATTTATTCATAAATATATTCATTTATAAATATTTATTTTCTAATATATTTTTAACAGAGTTAATGAATATATAATCTTAAGTGCATGCATATTAAAAATAAATGAAATTAAATAATTAAAAATGAGTACACTTTAAGAATATTGAAAAACATGATAATTTTTATTAATTAAATATAAATTATTAGAAAAATATGGATATTTATTGAAATAAATATGAATACATAGTGATAATATTAAAACATAGTATAAGAATATATATAAATAAATGATTGAAAATGAAAAAAATCCAAAAAAATTAAAAATAACCATTAAAAATTATTAATAATGAATAAATAATACATAATTTTAATAAAATTTATAATAAAAAAATAAAATCCACTGATTAAAAATAAAATAAATTAAATTGTTAATGTTATAACGACATTCTAAAATGAATATTAAAATTTGAATAAATTATATAAATATTTGGTATATGTTTTTTTATATAAGATTTCCGTAATTACATAAATATTTATATGTGCATGTTGTATGTAAAAATGTCATAATAAAATTTAAATATATGAAATAAATGTAACACACGTTTGGTATATGGTAAATTGAAAAATCAAAAGACATTCAATTATGTCCACTCACTAAATATATGACTTATTTAATTTAAGCACAAATATTTTGTATTATATAAATCATATTTTGGGAAATATTATTTACATTGATATATATATATATATAATATGAATACATTTCTATATTAAATGTATTAATGAATAATTATGTATAAAAACCATTAAAAATGAACACGACATTAGTATTTTTTTATCTATTTCATTTTCTTTATTTTCTACATTTATAATTAGTAGATATTATTTATAACTATTTATAATTCAAATATACATATATATATATATAACTTATTAATTTTTATTAATAATTTTTTCTTTAATAAATTTATAAATTTTTTGTAATTTTATCATTTTCAAGTTTTTTGTTTAATTTTTACAATGAATTCATTTTTAATTTTTAACTTGATTATTAAAATTTATTAATTTTATTTATCTATATTTAATATATATTATTTATTAATATTTAATATTTATATATATGTATATTAAATTTATTTTTTATCAATAATGATTTAATTAATAAAATGATTAATATTTTTCTTAATTTATACATATTTAATTTTATTTTGTTTAATTATTTATTTTAATAATTTTACATATATATATTTAATATATACTATTTATTAATATTTATAATTAATATATATGTATATTAAATTTATTCATTTTTATCAACAATTATTTAATTAATATTTTTTTTATTTCTTAATTTACTCTTATTAAATCATTATTTGTTGAATTATTTCATTTTATTTGGGAGCATTATAATCTATAAAAGATAGTGATAAATGATACCCTTTATTAGAGATAAAAATAAAACAACAATAAAGCGAACCTTTAACATTGCTTTTTTGTAGCGCTGATAAATGCCAATGCTGTAAAAGGATTATTTTGTTGTAGCGAAGGCCTATAAGTACTCATTATATGGCCCAAAAGTCTGGAATAATCAGCCATAAATCCTTGATGTTCATCATAACATACCCTTCACCTTATGACATCCATCATGACCAACCTCCACTATCAGGACATTAACTCCCTCATCGTAACTATGGGGGTCCTCCACCACCCAAGCCTTCCCCACCAAGGCTTGTATTAATGGAGGATAACTACATAGGCACCCTATCAATGTCTAATGATGGAACATTTACCATGGGCATATCGATCCTCCACCTTTTATAAATCCATTGGACCACCTCTTCACACTTCCAATCGCTTGAGTCTATATAAAGATTACTGCCTTCATACACCACGTCTAGTCAATCCTGCCACCCTTATGAATAGCTTCATCATCATCATGTTGTCTTAGGTTTCCCTCCACTATCAAAACCCAAGTACCCTGATGTCCGGCAATTTCACACCCTGTCGACGATCGACGGTCCCTCCTCACCCTGATTCCTCATTTTCGCTTACCTGTAACCCATATAGTCTATCCTACAGCCCCCGAAAAAATATTCTACATTGTCCCACCATCCCTAGTCACCCACGAACCTAAGAAATTAAAAACAACAACATCTTTATGTTTTATGTTCAATCGACGATCGTAGGTCAGACCCCATCCCCGTTCGTCGGTCTGTGGTCACGTTACCTACCAAGACCAGTGTCTCCATTTTTTCTGTCAACACCATTGGCCATATCATGACCTATCATTGATACACCACAAATTTTTTCAAGTCCTACCATCACACTATCCCATAAGGGATGCCCAAACCTCCACCTTCAAATTTGGGGAACAAATATTTCTATAGAAAATAATTGATCTCTTTCTTCTAAGATATAGAGGGTATGGTTAAACCAATAAACCACACTACATGCTACAATTAGAATAATAAGAATAATAATAATAGGAATAATAATAATAATAATAATAATAAATAATAAAAACAATAATAATAATAATTATAACAATAATAATATATTAGGTTCTGGGGGGTAAAATTATATTCAACCACACACAAAAACCACACACACACTGATCGTAAATGATATTCATAGCACCATAAGAGATAAACCAAACATTTATCCCTATTTATTCATATATTAATGTCTTTTAGTCCCAAAATTGGATGGCCTGAAGGCCTATTCATTTTAAATGACCTAATGGCCCAGCTTTTATTAGCATGTCCATGGGTCTGCGCCACTATCATGTATCATGCCTGCATCCCTACCTAATCACATCATGCCAGCATCACCGCCACATATTTCAGTGTTTTCATCATAAATACCCCACAAGGATTGATAGGATTCAAACATTATTCTTCTTGGATGTAGAATTATAGGGTCTTCACCCCTTGCTTTCATCATGCATGCATCCCTGCCTACCAGTGTCATGCCTGTGTCACCGCCACCTATGTTAGTGTCTATGTAAGTACATGCATCGTAAATACCCTAAAGGGTTTTCCTGGATTATTCCTTGAAAAATTCCAATCAATCATTCTCTCTCTACATCGATTATGATTCTACTGTGATTCTGCCCAAGGTAAATGTATCCCATGTGATGGTTGATGAGATTTTAGAGCATCTAAAACATAGTAAGCACTCCAACACTGCCAGAATTATTTCGATGATGGGTATTAATAATAAAAGAGTTAATGATATGGTTTAGTTACTTTTGTTTTATATGGTTTCAATAATTTGAAATGCGTTTCTATGGGTGGTGAATTTTTTCATTTTATTTTCCCCTGAGAAGAGTTAAATATGATGTCGTTTGGAATTGGTTTGATTTACCTCAAACCTAGTATCCTGTACATTCATGAATGAGATTGAATCTTAGACCCACTAGAGGAAAGAAACTATTCAGTTTAAACTATATATTATGGAGTCATAAAATACTATAAGCTATTGTAATGAAAATTGGTGCCCCAATTAAAATGGATAAAAAAATTGAACATGCCATATTTTTTTGGTACACTAGATTTTAAGTTGAGGTAGACTTATCTTCTACCATGGTTGATAGAGTTATCTTCTCTACTAATTTAGATGACTTTGAATTGAAAATTGAGTATAAAAGGGTTCCATGGTTCTGCTTGATTTTAATTATTGTTGGTCACGATTCTGTGAACCACCCAAGATATCTTTTTTTGTGTTTTCTGTTTAACTCATGGGCATGAATAAAATTCAAGCAGCATGAAGCTTGACATGTGCAATATTTTCTTCAAGGAAAAATTTTGAATCATGGATAGGATAATAGACAAGGTGGAGGGATATATAATTTAAATATATAAGGGACTAGGTTCAATAATGAGGATGGTCACACTTCTAAGGGGTATCATCCTAGGGATGGCCAGGTTTGACCCCCTGGCATTGCCCGTACTAATCTGGATCTTCATCATGATAATTTGTGTGGAGTTTCATCCCGGATAGAGGATTATACATTTCATAAGTAAGGTGATGATAATATATATACCTTTTTTTCTTAGTGTTTTCATGCCTCTATAGTTGTGAAATAATTGGATCAGATTGGGAAGCTGACTACCAATTCTGTGGTGGATATAGTGTAAGAATGAATAGTTGTCTCAGCTGATAAAGCTTGGTCCCAATAAATTTATGATAAACATATTTCACATGAGAGGATGATTTTCTCAAATGATATAAAAGATAAGAAAATATTTGATGACCAGGGCAATAATTATCCAATTCTAGAATTTTTGTTCAAACCCATGTTTTTTTATAAAAATTCAGTGGTGCACTACATGGATGCATCTAAAGGGATAGGTTTGATGGATTCTAAAATAATTATCCAATTGACATTGGAATTTTCCTCTACTATTAACTAGGAATTTGATACCAAATTGGACCACCCTAAAGTGAAATAATTAGCTTCTTCTTCGGGTACTAGTGAAGAGTCCCATAGAGATAGTCACATAGATGGTAACAAAGCATCCTCAAACAAGTGAAGCTTAGTGGATGATGATGGCTTCTAATTATTTCCTTTTAGGAAGCCCTGAGAACCTTATTTTGAGTGTGGTATGTTTAATTTTACTGATTTTCTAAGTGAAAGAGCCTTGGCCCCTATTATGATTCCCCTTATGATGGAGCCTCCAGCAAGCATCCCTACTTATAGAATGGTTGACTCTGTTCTTTTAAAAGATTTAGCTGACCTTGTAATAAAAAATATGCAGGGAATGGTAAGTCTAAGAATGTTGTAGGTGTTAACTGGTAACCTTTTTGGAGTTCTGTATACGATCAATGAATGTTAAAATCAATCTTAGGATAAATAGCACTCAGTGTTCTCTATAAAGATGCATTCTTGGACCTCGATGTACATGAAATTGGATGATTAAGTTAGTAGGGTGAAGAAAAGTATTTCTCAAACATCCAAATATAATGGAAATGAGTATTCTTTTCTTGAAAAAAAACCTAAGAGAATGTATGTTCAATTAGATGATGGTCAATCAGACTTAGAGGATAGTGATGTCGAAACCCTCTTATAACAATTGAAAACATAGACGAGAGACCATCATCCCAGAGAACATAGACGTAGACATGGGCACAAAAGAACAAATTAGAATGTTATGAATTATGAGGAACATAGGATTGGTGCTATGATTAGAGAAAAATTATTCCTTTAATTTTTTTATCGACGATATCAATATTTCCATGTTTGAACCCATCCTTCAATTTCTAAATTTTATGTTTTTAATAAAAGGAATTTGTCACTACATTTTTTATAAAATAATAACAATAATAATAGTAATAATAATAATTATTAAATTATAATGATAATGATAACAATGATGATGATGACGAAAACAACAACAATAACAACAACAACAATAATAATCATAATAATAATCAAAATCAAAATCATATCCCAAGCGATACTTGGATGGTCACCACTTCTAGATGGCTTGGGTTTCAAAACCTAAGTTGTATCATAATTTGGCCCCTTGATATTTTAAGGTGAAGTTTAGTTGTCCTTAAGTCAATTAATGATAACATGTTGATGGTGTGTGCTTGTAGCAGACAATGTGTGACGGCCTTTTCACAACGATGAGGAGGGGGGGGGGGTGATGTGGGTTCTTGTGGTACCTAAAAAAGGTTATTGGATGTATAAGAGTTTTTGGTTGTTAAAATCAATTGAAATGACAATGTAGAGGGGCTCGACATTTTGTTGTTGTGCTGGAAAATGTGGATGGATTGGGGACCCAGTTTTGGAGGCAGTGGTGCTATGTGGTATAGGGGAAGTAGTGGGCTCTATGGTGATTTTGACACACAACAGTACTATGAGGTAGCGGTGACATAGGGGTTGGACATCGACAAAAATGACGATGCAAAAGGGTCTCAATATGATGCAGTGGTGCAAGACTAGGTGGTTGGTTCAGGGATCCAGTTTTTTGGTAGTTTTGTAGGCTGGAAAAGAGTTGGAAGTGATATTCTATACAATGATGAAGAATGATGGTCTTCATATAAACCAAATAGCATGTAATGTAGGGATTAGACTAGTGGAGCTGGAAATGGTTGAAGTCATGGTGAAACCTCATGAATTTTTCCATTTTTGAGATTTGATAGGCTTCTTATACAACAATCATCCATCGGTACAAGCCTTTGAGGTGTAGATTTATATGATGGAGGACCACCTTAGTTGCAGCGAGGGAGATGATGCCTTGATGTTTGAGGATGGACATGATGGGGGATGTAACTGAAAGGTTTGTTATAATGGACATTAGGTATTTATGGTTGACTACATTGGAACTTTGGCCCATATAAATTGGGATTATAGACCTTGTAATAATAAGGGCTTTCAAGGGATATATATAATATTAAATAAGGTCTAGATAGGGTGGTTTACCACTCAAGGGGGTATGATCTTCTCATTCAGCCTGTGGGTGAAAGGTGTGTGTGTGTTTTTATAATTTTACCCTCAAATATTTAATATAATAATAATAATTACAAAAGTAATAATCATCATCATCATCATCATCATTGTTTTTGGTATTTGAACAACTGGAAATTCGGGTTATTTTCTGGGTTACCACTCAACCCCCGTGTCAAAGATGATTTTTTTTCTTAATAAAAAAGGGTTGTTGTGCCTAAATGTTTATAATAAATATAATAAAAATAGTAATAATAAATTTTAGGGATGAGTATGTTTGGTACATGAACCTTCCTAATATTAACAACAACAACACCAACAATAATAATAAATATAATGATAATCACAATAATCCCAAAAATAATAATGATGATGATGATAATAATAGTAACAATGATAATATTCATAATCATAATAATGATAATAATCATAATGATAATAATAATAATAATTACAATAAACATAATGATAATGATAATAATAATAATATTAATAATAACAAAAGGGGAATTTATTTTCTCAATACAAAAGGGGTTTTCCCTCTATTTGTTAAAATAATTATAATATATTCATCGTTTCTGTCACCAACGTATATATTCTCTATCTTTTATGCTAAAGTGATCAAGCATATCACTCTTAATTGACCATCTACTTGGATAATCAAACCCCATTTGATGTAATGGGGCATAATGAGCTCTTTGCTCCTTTTTTCCCATGAAATCAATTTTAGTTTATTAAAGTTGTTTCAGTAAGAAGTGGTGATGGTGTTGTTTTATCATGGTTCACTCCACCCTATGATGGGAATGTCAGTTGGAAGGTTACTTCACTTGAGTTTAGGGGTTCTCTTTTATGTATGCATGAAATGGATGGATATATCCTTGGAAATATGGAATAAAGCTCAAGGATTCACTCTAGAAGGTATTAATATAGGGTTATGGGATGTAAGAGATATGGGGAAGTAGGTATTGGTGTGTGTTAACATTAGAATATTCCATAGATATAGGATGAATCTAGGAAAGGTTGTATCCCTTGAGATTGAAAAAGGTGGAGCATGAGGAAAATGCTTGCACTAGAATTTTTTAGGTGTTGGCTGGGTTCTATGGAGACCCCAAATGATAATAGGGATGGGTTTTCTAGTGAAGATATGGGGATCTGGTATCCTAGTAGGAGCTTGGATCATAATGGTGTGTTTTTTCTACTATAATATTGGTATTTCGGTTTGAACTACATAGGTTCCCCAATAAAGAGATGGTGATTTTGGGTTCCTCGTACACCTGACGGACAGATGGGTTGTTGTAAAGAGGTAACGGTTGTGGAATGTGATGATGACCTCCAGAGACCTCTCCCACTATGCTCATGGAGTGTGATGATCATGGCCTTAGGATGAAAAGATATCAATATTTGGATGGGGGTAACCTCAGGATGAAATTGGTGGAAGACTTTGGATGGGACATTGGATATAAGATAAATGAATTATAGAGTATGATAGACAATCAGCAACATATGGGATGACTTCGATGTGCATTTGGGTCCTTGGGCCTTTATTGGATGAATGTATTTGGGCCAATATGTGGAAGTCACATGGGTGATGTAGACCTATGGTGGTACAATGTGGGATCTTGGGCCCTTTGGATGTAGGTTTTTTGGGCCTAGTTAATTACTGGGTCTACATTCCATGTGGTGTGGGTCTTTAGGTTAACTATTTTGGGTGGATTGTTTTTCTATTTTTTTGATTTGGTAGTGTTTTATACGCCACATTCTTGATTGTTCCTATTTAAATTTTCGTTTCATTAATAAATTTTAGAGATGAGTTATATTGGTACCTAAACCATAATAATAATAATAATAATAATGATAATAATGATCATAATGATGATGATGATGATCATAATAATAATAAAAACAACAAAAACAACAACAACAACAACAGCAATAATAATAACAAAAATAATTAGTACAAAAAATTGATAACAAAAAAATAATAATAATAACAAAAAAAATAATAAAAATAAAAATAAAAACAACAATAACAACAATAATAATAATAAAAATAACAATAATAACAAAAAACAACAACAATAATAATAACAACAACAACAACAATAACATCAACAACAACAAAAATAACAATAAACAGATGAAGGAATGAGATAGGAGAGTTTTGATGATACTTGATGATTGAGATGGAAAAGATGATCCAAAGAGCTTGAATTTGTTATCTTATGTATAAAACCACCACATCGGGTGGTAAAAGTTCATTATCTATAAGCAGAAAGATGGGGAAGCATCAATTGGACTCTCGTTGTTCACTTGTTTCTTAAGAGGCTCTGTTTCCCTTATTAAGGACTGGGTTTCACAATAGATTATCAAAAATGGATAAAATGATCAGGTATCAACCTATGATTATTCTATCCATGAATGTATAGATCTATTAATGCATTAAATCATCAAATGTATCTTCTTATCTAAAGGTAGGAAACCATGGAAGGTTACTGACCTAGTTTCCCAATTAGAATCAATCTGGATTTTTTCTAATTTTAAGTTTATCTCTACAGTTGATGACTTCTTACATATTATTTTTCCCTTTTCTAAATTGAAAGGAAAATGTTGGAGTTTGGGATCAATAAATCATAGTCCACGAACTCAAAGGATTCACAACATGAGTTTGAATTTTAATTTATACAATTTTAAGGACACATTCACTCAGGTATGGGTTAATATTCATGGATTTAATTGGATACAATGCCCAAAAATAATTGTATGATATTAATTATGAATATGGAATACCAATAAGTTTGTAAATTCTACAGAAATGGTTAGTTTTGTAAACTTTTCATGGGTTCCGGTAGAAATAGATTTGAGGTCTACTCTTATTGATAGACTAGGTCTATCAACTCACAAAGATGATGTTTTCCTAAAAAATTAGTATGACTGGATCCCACCTTTTTGCTATTCTTGTGGTATAATTGGAACATTTAAATTAGTTTTCAAGGGTGATATGGTAAGTACCAATTTTTATATAAGTGTTCATGATCTTATTCACTACCATGAAAGAAAAAGTGATGGTTGTTATTATCACTATGAGGCTAAACAAATCAAAGATGCTATTTTCGATTCAGTTCCCATAATAGACCAGGTTCAACGTATTGTTGAGGGATCTATGTAAGAGGATCCTCAGATGGTTACTGTAGTCTAATTTTAGAGGGTGGAGTGTGTAGAGAATGATAATTCTAATATTATTTCCCCCATCTGGATATAATAAGACTTAAATGAACTCCTATTCCCAAAATAGATTGGTCTAATTACGCTAATGACCAATCTAGTGCCTATTTTGGTTGTCTGTTTTAAAGATTCATTTTACAAAGAATTATTTGATTAAAATATAGTATAATAAATTGAAGAAATCCATGATTCCCATGAAAACACTATTCATGATGATTCTAATTTTAATTTGTGGAAAGAAAGGAATATCATTGATTCAAAAAATCTTAAAGAAAATCCAAAATTGAAGCTAACAATTCAATGAATGGAATGCAAAAAAGGACTCGTCCATAAATTATGATTGGACAAGATGATATCTAAAGGTATTTTTTTGATAGTGTAAATAAGGATATTTAATCTATTGTAATTTTTTTACTTCCTTAGATAATGAAGAGTAGGGATAAAAAAGATAAAGGGGTAAGCATGTATCACTTGATGTTTTAAGTAACCACTCTATGGAATGTAGGAAGAAAAAGGAAAGGGATTGTGATTTTTTTCATATTCTTCTGATGATAGGGATTTTAGTATATCAAATAATAGTGTCAAGAATATTAAAAAAATTTATACATCTATCTAAAGTGGCACAAAATTTCTTGAGGGGCCTAGGCTTCCAGAAACCATTATCAGAACCATGGATTTAGTGGTGGTGTAAATGAATTAGTTAGACGGTGTTCAACAGATGGGCTCTAATCTAGCCCGCAAGGAGAAAACCACTTTGTAGGAGTCTAATTTTTTTTAGATCTTTCACAATGAAAGGATACTCACTAAGTTTATGTTTCTATTTCTTTGGCTATGAGAAAATGTGAATTTTTTGTGGCTCCTTTTGGAAAGAAAGTAATCTTTAGTCATGAAAAATATTCTTCAATGATTCAAAAAATTACTGAAAAAATATATGGTAAAGAAAAATTCACCTTTTCTTATTTAGTATTATTACATCATTACAATAGTAAGGAAAAAATAAATCCGATAGTGGATATTCATAACATGTTTGAGTTGTTTTCTTCCGTAAGTTGTGAGGAGGATATAAAAAATAGTGAAGGGACATCTAAACTGGTAGAAAAGATAGACATGTTTGATGATGGACTTTTAGATGATGGCCTTTTAGATGATGGAGGTGGTCCATGGATATAGGTCATGATAGGTAGAAGAGGATTAAATCCTCATGGTCTAGGTGGTCTCTCCTCTTACCACAACATGAGTACTCGTTCTCGAGTGACTTGATTTTTCTTGTTCCATTTACTTTTTCTATTGCTTTAGAAATTTTCTTGTAAAGCATCTTCCTCCTCTATAATTTTTCTTTATTCTAATAAAGTGTTCATTGAGACTCATCATTTTTACAATAATAATAACAATAAAAACAATAATAATAGTGGATGTGATGTTTTGGGTACATCTCGCTCTAGAATACCATGAATTTCAAGTATGAAGATGGCCAAATCCTTATATCCAGATTGGTAATTTGATCCAAAGAATGTTTTTTTGGTTTTACCAGGAACAAAGATTCTATTCATGGCAAGATGATTCATCTTCAGCATTAGATGAAGTGGTTTCTTCAAATATTTTGAAAAATGTAATAATGACAAGAAGAATGGTCTTGTTCATGAGGGTCAACGTTTCTTCTTAGATCTTAAGAAAAATATTTCCACTCCATAAAATAGAATAAAATGGTATGGAGCCCTATAATTTATTGAATGTAGTTCTAAAGTTATTGAGTAGCATCTCGATGAATGTAAATTTTTGGTTCTTGTGTGACTGTTAATTCCACTGAATGAGAATCCCTATAATCTAGAGGCATTGTAGACACTTCTTATTTAGGTTTTTCGATTTAGATATTGGTGTATCAACTCAACCATAAATGGTAATTTCCATATTGTGTTTTTTTGAAATAATATATGTCCAAAGCCTAGGGATATAGTAATGTTTCTTGAAATCATAGTTTTCTGAATTTTTTTGATTGAGATCCTCTGTTCAACCGAATGATGGCTAGTTAATCAATAACTCAAAGGTGTATTTGAATTCATATACTCAAATTGTTCTTCTAGAACCAAAAGATATTGTGGGATGTTTCATCCACTATTAGTTTTCTGATCATAATTGATAGTGAGACTGAACGTGCGAGGTATAACTACTTCACCAAAATTTTGGTCAAAGTTTACATTGCTTATCCTTTGAACAAAAAGTATTATCTTATAGCTTATCATTTTATATAAGAACATCCATTTGAATATGAGATAGTCCATGATCTATATCCAAAATAAAAATTCATTGGTCATGTTCTTGAAAAATGCCAGAGGAACGTTCTGTGATCTCTCTATAAGAAACATGGTAACTCAGGTGACTAATGAATGATTAATCCAAAGGGGGATGTGTCTTTTAAACATGGATATTTGGAACTAGAAATTCTTCAGGAAGATTCTAAGAATGATGGAACAACATATTATGCTACTACACTTATGAAGGGACATACTGATTTGTGGTTAAACTACTATAGGTATAGAAACACTATGGAGAAATTAAAATTCAGGCTTCCTTATAATGTTGGACTGAGTGAATCTGCTCAGATGACAAAAAAACCTTGTAGGGATAAGTAATACCTCCATCATGGTTAGAAGAAACCCCAACAAGATTTTGATCCTTTTATTGTTCATTAATATAACACTAATGTGATAGATCAGATTTATAGTGAGGATGCTCTGAACTCTAATGATATACTGGATGTCACATTTAAAAATTTAGATAGTAGTAATGGTAGGAAACACCTATAAGTTTTAAATTATATCTATATGAAGAGTAAGAGTGGATCCCATAGCAAAATAGAGCCTCCTGGATCCCCCGTCAACAAGGATAGTGTGGGAAGGGAAAGATAATTTATTTTAGGATACCTATTAGATATGAATATTAGGTCATATTATGTCCCCAGAAGTATGTTGGGTATGAATTTAAGGATGTATCACAACTATTTGCGGAGCTTTCTGACATTAATGATATCATTATAGGATCCCAAGAAGTGCATATTGTAGATTCTCTATAGGGTGGTCAACCACTCATCAAAGAAACAACTCCCTTGAGGTAAGGGAGCACTCTATAATAATTATTTATATATTAAATAGGTCAAATAGAAGTATGGATTCATATATTGAATTTAAAAACTCCCATGTAGCTTATACTATTAATGTAACGAGTGACTCTGCATTGGAGGGTTCAAGTCCAGCTAGAGGACAAGATCCTTGGTCTCTTGATGATTTCACCCCACCAGAGGATAACATTGATCACCATTATGATGACATGAAATGGAAGGAACATAAAACATGGGGTAGGGGTCACCATTCGAGTGGTTGGGATGGTGGCCGATTTCACTCCAGAAGTTGATTTTTTGGGTTTCGGCGAAGCGTCCAGATACTTCAGATTTTCATTCTTTTTTTATTTCATGATTGAGATGGTGGTCTAGCCACTTATTTTCATTTCATCCCCATGTACTTTATTTCTACTCTTTTTAGTAAACTTTTTTGTGTGGGCAAGGTCTCTAACCCACACCCGAGCATCTTTGAAAACAACAACAAAAACAATAAAAAAAACAATAACAATAAGAACAATAATAATAATAATAATAAGAACAACAACAACAACAACAACAATAACTATATAAATAATAAGAATAATATTATTATGAAAAATAATAGCAACAACAAAAACAAAAAAAAATAAACATAAAAATAACTAAAATAATAATATAAACGAAAACAAAATAATAATAATAATAATAATAATGTTAATAATAATAATAATAACAACAACAATAATAATAATAAGAATAATAATAACAATAACAATGACAATAACAATAACAATAACAATGGCAATAACAATAACAATAACAATAACAACAATAATAACAATAAAAATAACAATAACAATATCAATAACAATAATAGTAACAATAACAATAACAATAACAATAACAATAACAATAACAATTAGAACAGCAAAAACAAAAACAGAAACTAAAAACAACAACCAAAAATAATATTAATAAAAAAAACAACAAGAATAACAATACTAACATTAAAAATAATAATAAGAATAAGTACAATGACAACAATAATAACAACAAGAAAAATAATGATAATAATAATAGAAATAAAAATAATAAAAATAAAAATAAAAATACCAATAATAAAAATAGAAACAACATAAAAAAAAAATAAAAACCAAAACCAAAACAACAAGAACATCAAAACCAATAAAAAAATAACAATAATAAAAAAACAACAATAAAATTAAAATAATAATAATAATAAAAATGATGTCAATAATAAGAATAAGAATAAGAATAAGAATAAGAATATAAATAATTGAAACACCCTGATATTTTAAAATAATAACATTATATTTAATAGTGTATGTGATATGCAACCAAAAGATTAGAAGAAAATATAACACATCGAGAATTTATGATTTATTATTTTTAATAAATTAAACCTCTTCAATAGATAGAGTTAAACATAAAATTTATTTTAGATTACTTTATATGCAACACTGGGTTTATCTTATGTCGCATGTAATAATGATTTTAGCTTGTGTTATACAGAACACCGAGTTTAAGAAAAATATGAAATATTATTAAACCATTGTTATTTTATATATTATTTATCACCTAGACATTGGAATGATGGGTATGAAAAATATTAAATAAATTATAATATTATTTATATCTATTTTTTAGAAATAAAATAAGAATCATTTAAAATTAAAACATTTATTTTGAAAAACTATATTTTTCTAGATGACCGTTTAGTCGGGCTTTGTACATATAATTTAAAATTTATTTTTAACAATTTTAGAACATTTATTTGAGAAAAATAAAGTTTACTTTTTAAATAATAATATCAAAATTATTTTAGGTTTAATTTTTGGTACTTTTCTAAAATGTTTTATTATTTGATGAATAGTGAAAATAATGAATTTTAATTGTAAAATTCCATTTCATTTAAAAATTTTATAATATAAAATTATACTTTTAATTGGTTTTAAGGAAAGGTTAGTAAAATTTTATATCCATTAAAATAAATTATTTCATGGTTATAATATTTATATTAATTGTTTTTATAAGAACTTTGAAAACTTTTGAACATTTTCTCTTTAAGAATCTTTTTTCTCATCTTTTATGTGAGATTAATTATAAATTAAAATTTCCCACTTCTGTGATTTAAATTCTTAAAAATAGATTCCATATTTAGGATTATAAAAAAATTTAGTTTCTAATATGTTGAAATTATTTTTCAACTAAAATTAATATTGAAAACATTAAAAATTAATTACCGTAGTAAAAGTAAAAATTGATTTACTGGGGTAAAACTAAAAAGATTAAGTTTAAAAATGACATAAAAGATTTTAACACACCCATATTCATTTGATATATCAAAATTTTATTTTATAGGTTCTTTAATATACCACTTTTTAGGCTTTTTTCCTTTATAAAATGTGAGTACGATTGAATCTTTTTGAAATATTACAAGTGTTCAACTCACCTCACTTATAAAAGGACACCCCCTATTCTATAGACTTAACACCTTCAAAACCATTTTTCGTAAAAACATACCAAATTATCTTCCAAAATATCCTGAACTATTACATTAATTCTTATTTTGGGTATAAATATAACCTAGGATGTATTTTGGTGAAAATATAGGGAGAACAACTAAAAAAGAGGTAATGTTCTTCAACAACCATTTTTATTTTATTTTTTCCTCCACCTCATTAATTTTATTTAAACCATGATTAAATAACAAATTTAATATATTATATATACTAAGATGGTTATATTTTATTGTAATGACCTCAATCCACCTCTACATAGCTAAAATGGGTTCGCAAATCATCATCAATGTGTATAGTAGACCACCACATCATAGACCGATTTCTTTAGTTTTCTGTTACCAACTCTCATGGTTGGGTATGATGATGGATATAAAGTATATATATGATATTTATAAAATAATATTACATAATTATTTATTATATAATATATATCTTTTTTACTTTTCATTCTTTAGGGGAAACGATAATGTCCCTCGTGTGTACGTCAGACTACCTCCTCACGAAGAGATGTGATTCATTTTTCACTAACAATTTACATCGAGGGTCATAAAGATAAAGTTAAATAATATGTTTGATATTTATTAAATAATAATGATATTCATGAAATATTTATCATTTTTAAAATATAATATATCATTTTATTTATTACACTTAAAGATGATGACGTCATTCTTATACGAGTGGACTACCACCTAACAAAAGGATGTGACTCTCCTTTCATCACCACACAACAAGGATGACATATATGAGTATATTTAAATATATAATATGGTATTTGTTTTATTATTATAATTATTTACATATAAAATATTACTTACCGAATTTCCATAATGTTCATTGAAAATGAGAAATGTTACTTAAGCATACGTTAGACCTACAGTCTTCAGGATGTAAACATAGTCTATTTTTCATAGCCATATTTCATGAGAGGTTATAAATGTATAATTGTTATAAATATATGATAATTATGGAATTATTATTATTTTTTATATTATATAACTATATTATATGTGAAAGAACTAGATCTTTCATGAAGAAACACACATAAAGAAACAAGGAAATTAACACCTAGAATAATGAAAATAAGGAATTATTAATAATAGATAGGTGATAAGATGTTATAAAATGATAATATATGATATTATAAATACCAATATATTTTTTAATAAGTTAATAACAAGTTTAAAACAACAATACATGATGTTAACATATGTTCAACCAAAAGGAAGCATGAGGTAAGAGATTTCATCTCAATTTCATTTAATTGAGGCACATTGTAATGTTATGTACATAATTTCTCTTATACACTGTATATAATTCCCATTTTAAATGTATCATCATGAATAGTTCTTTATTCATGGTATTATATAATTTTTTTATTTTATTTAATTCATATATTGGTATTTGACTTAAAAGTTACCAAGCGGTAAATAATTTCATAACATTATTCTATTTCATTAGGTTATATTACTTCTTCATTGTGTTTGATATCCTAAAAGTATGTGTGTAATGAGATTTTAATGTATAATCTTGTATTTTCACTTGATTTATAAGAATTTATATTTGAATCACATAATTTATTTATTGGTTAATTCTTACTTCAATGTTATGATATTTGGAAGGGTTTATTTCACAATACCATTCTAATCAAGATTATTTATTCTTGAATTTTAGTTGATGGAAATTAATTAAAAAATATCTGAAAAACCCATTTAATTTTATTATTATACTGTTGTTCATAAAATTTTCATGTAATAATACCATTTTCCCACTCTTCAGTGCTTAATATAATTGATAATGTTTTAAGATAATCCGAATTCATTTGTATCTCCAGTTTGAAATTTATTATTTTAAAACCATGTTTTCTAAAAATGTTTTCAAAAATGTTTAGAATAATTTTAAAATTGATTTATTTGAGAAATTTTTAATCATTTTGACGTTTTTAAAAATGTTTTTAAAGGAATTTTATTACTAATTTAAACAATTGAAGTTTGACTTTTACTAAAAATGTGAATGGAATCTTTGTTTTAATGTACTCAATATCTACAGAATTTAGAGTCATAAAGAAAATTAAAAATTTTCAGAAAAAACTTTATAATTTTAAAATATTATTTTAAAATAAAACTACTTTCAATTTTTTATGAACTCATATATTTTTTGAAATTTATATTCAAGGAAATGGATTTTCAAATTGTTTTAATTTTTTTTAAAAGTGATTATCAAAATGAAAATGATATTTTACTCAATAATGTTTTTAAATATATTTTAGGGTATTTATATTCATCAATAATAAGAAACCTATATTTTATATATAATACACTAGTTATATGTTGTATTGATACCATCCTTATTCTCCCTTTGGATAGTTTTTGATTATTTTGACCAATGATAGTATTCACATTCACTTAATCTTCCAATGGCCCAAATGCCTTCATTTTTTATTTATTTTGGAAAATACAAATTTCAAGAGGTGAGGTGGAACCCTTAAAAGGCCCAATGGATTGAGTATTACATGGCCCATAGGCCTTAGAGAAATTCACTGCCTGTAGGCTTCAAACATTACTTTCAACCCAGCATAACTACATGGAACTGCTCCTCCCCAGTATCTTCATCATGAAATTAGCTCTCCACCATTGCATTGATGTTCTATTAGGCTTTCCCATGCATTTATAGGCTTTTCCAAATAGCAGGTTCCATACCCTCTTATTCTTGTAATCCGTTTAGCTTCTGATATGATGAAACCTATCTGTTTATCCTCTTTCTGGAGCTTGTTCCTTGTAGGTTGTCTGGTTTGAATCTCCACTTAAGGTGGACCGAAGGCCTTAAGGTGGCCCAAAGTCCTTGAGGTGGCTTAAAGGCCTTACTGAGTCGAAGGTTTGGGTGGCCCAAAGGCCTTAAAGGAATTAGGGAAAAAATCGGTTGCCCGAAGGCTCAACTAGAGGAAAATTTCGGGCTGCTATAGTGTGAAATATTACTCGCAACAGTTCCTCTACAGTTCTGCTACAGTTCCCACTATAGTACCTGCTACAGTACTGCTACAGTACTATAAATTGTTCCTATACCTAGATTTGATCCCGGGTCACCTAGATGCACTTAAGGAGTCCTCACCAACCAGGTTGAGGCTCATGTGCTATTCATTTTCACTCAATGGATTTGTTTTTGTAATCAATAACTTCCCCTTGAAATGCTAACTTCACTATAATCATTAGGAATTAGATTTACCCTAAATACATATACTATTTACCATGGATAGTTTAATTTTTTAAACCATATATAATTTCTACATATGGTGTACTACATTGAAAGTCATTTTTTTATTTGGGAATTTTTTTATAAATATGTATTCTTTACTCAATATGGATATTTGATGACAAGGGATATTTTTTATGAAATAAATATATTATTTTATATATTATAAACTTTTTGGACATAATATACATAGGTTGGAATGATTATAGATAACCCCTTGATGCATTGGTAGTCTAATGGGATGTATCAGTTGGCCAGCCTTAGATAAATGGGTTTCAACCAATAAGTTTAAAACTATTTTATGATTGGATCTTGATGGCAGAGTTATCATGTGTCTGGAAAACATTATGTCTAGTAATTAAGAATTTCCTTCATTAATAATTTGTTTATTATTATCCATGATATTTCCTCAATCATATTATATTTGGATGCATTTCATTTTTAGTGGTTTTTTAAATGACATGCGTTTTCTGTTATTTAACTTTACATATTGATTATGCCTTATACAATTATGATAGTCATGCTATTGATTAAATGAAATGTGTTTTATATTATTTACCTTTCCATGTTTATTATTATTGTAGTATTTTTTAAATCGAACTTGTGTTCCGTTATTTACCATTTAATGTTGATCATACTCACTGGTTAATGATAGCTACCATTGAGAATAACCCTTATTGATCATTTGAGATCGACCTTATTCTGTTTCCTTTCGTAGGAATCCATCAAATGTACAAAAAAATATATTCAAGAATATTTTGGAGGAAATAATGATATTATATAAAAAAATTTGTCGTAATTTATATATTCCAGTGTAATATTGGAATAATGTATGTATCTAGTTTACCAAGACTGTTAAACTACTCTTTCAATCGAGATGTGATTCCTTGTATCTTATTCCAATGTATTAATGAAGGCACTAGATTAGGGATACTGGGGTTGGGTTTTCTACAGTTGGTATATGATGATATTTAGTAAAAACCATGGGAACTAAATTAATGAAAATATAGATTGGGAAACATGACCCTATGGTATATTTTGACGATAATATATAATAACATCATAATGTTTTTTTAAGGAAGATATTATGTGGGTTTTCCTATATATATATATCCATTTCTGGATAATACATGTAGACGTGGTTCTAGCACTGAGGTACATGGGGTAATAAATCCAAAAAGGGTGCGTTGGGCTAGACTTAATCAGCACTTGGTGTATGACAACAGTCCTTACTTGGAAAATGGTTTGACACCCCTAGGGAATACTCTTTGTACAATTCAAATTTTATTTATAAACCATTATAAATGATTTGAATATATGATTATAATGAATATCCTAGGATAATCTTAATGTTTATTATGTTGAAAACAATATGTCATGATTTAGAAATCCTATGTATGATTATAAAGTTTTACAACTAAAATTATTTTTGATCACCATATACATTTCTGGTTTTAGTCAATATATAGAACCTAAAGGAATAATGTTAACATTGAACATGAAGGAAAATGTGGTTACAATGAACAACCCAATGGAATTTTGATAACAGTGAAATATATCATGATTATTCCTATTTAGTTTTCCTAAAATATGATTAACAATATATACCTTAACCAACTCCCAGACTCACCAAAAAGAGAAGAATGATGTTCTATAAGAGATAAACTGATGGAGACCATAGATGAAAGATGAATTAATTTCCATCATATAAGAAAAGTGGAAGGAGAGATTGAAGAATGTGTCTCAATGGAATAATAAAATTATTTATGTGTTGAAAGGAAGGGCATAAAGCAAAGAATTACTAAGGGAAAATGAAGAGTATGATTGAAGGAAATAAATCCCACCATAGGGATCTATTTACAGTTTTCTGTGATAAACTTATAGAACCTAATAATTATCCAATCAAGTATCTCTTATAAAGGTTAAACCCTAGACCAAGGAAAGAACTATGTTGAAATAAAATTGATGAATTATTTATGTATTGTGATTCCAGAATTAAATTGTAGAAGTATTTTACCAATGGTATTTTAGTTATAAGAATCACGAATCTTCTAAAGATTTTATAACAATATAGAATCATATAGGTCTTAATTAACTTAATATTTATGTATACCATCATGGGTTTATGAGTATAAGGTTGATAAAAATCTTATAGTCTTAAACAACCATTTTTAGGTTTTATGTTTTGGGAATATTTCAATATTAAGGATATATTGAAAGAAAATTATAGAAAGTTTATGTTTAGTGGAAAATTTATTTAAGGAATAATTATTTTATATTTTATAGACATAATGTTAAAAGTACTAATGTCCATTAAGGTTAATATGATAATTAATTAGATTATTATAATTTTTAAATAATATAATTAGATTTTTTGAAAAAAAAGTTGTATTGAAACCTTAGAAAAATGTTTTTTAGTGATTAATTTTATTTCAAGGACATCCATAATATTTTATGGAAATGTTATAGGGACTATATTAATATATTTTAAAAATAGGACAAACTACAGGATGGGTGAGAAACCCTAAAATATAGAAAGTCCATATAGCTTAAACCCATGACCAAAGGATAATAAGGGTATTGAGCTTTCCACTAGCTTACACAATGTCTTGTTTAATATTTTATTGTTTTTATATATATGATTGAAAAAAAATATTAGAGATGAACCAGTGGTGTTAATTTTAAGTATTATATATTAATTTATTATATTGGATAATTATTCATAACCATATTGGTTTTGGAAAATAGTTAATGACATAAAAACGTTTTTTTACATTTTATGAATCATACCATCTTTCAAAAGTAATTTTTAGTGCTATAGGTATAAAAAATTGATTTTTATATTCATCTCATGGAGTAAGTGATGAATTGGAAATTAATTGAAGAACACGAAATTGTGATTATGAAGTAGAAATTTATCAATTAAATATATTTCCTAATATTTTGAGGTAGTAAAATAATTTCCCAATATTAGAAAAAAAGATCTTTGAACAAAAATGTTATCTTATTACATTCATATATGATAAATCATATATTATTTTAAACAATCACAAAATTATGGTTTTGAGTCCCTTAAATTTCCATTGATCCCTCCCTTTCTTATGAAAAATGAACTATATCACTCTATATAATTATTTACTCTTTTCTTCAATGATCATATACTTAATTTCCACAAGTGTTATCCTAATTATAAACCTAACTATGTGTCATTCCATATGACCCTTTTATTTCCATTTCTCTCTTAATAAGAGGATGTCTTTATTAACTCTTTTTATGTAGTGGGTTCTAAACAAAATAATTTTCAGATATGAAACCCTTGATAACATAAAAATATTAAATTGCAATGGAATAATTTATTTATGGTGGGGAGAATCTAATGCCTTGAAATTATAAAAGAATAACATTATATTCAATAGTTTATGTGAAACAATACACTAAGATTAGAATATAATATAACACCCTAATACTTTATGATATATTTATTTTTAAATAAATTCAATATCTTTAATATATTTTATTACATTCAACATTGTGTTTATCTTGTGTTACATGTAACACATACTTTATCTTTCATTACTTGCAACACTTAGTTTATCTTGCATAACACTGAATTTAAATGAAATGTAAATATTAATAAAATATTATTATTTTATATAATAGTTATAGACTAGATGTTGGAATAGAGTGTGTGAATAGGATTATCTAAATTTTTAAAATTGTGGTTAAATATTGATTATAAATAATATAAAAATCTTTTTATAGAAAATTAAATGTTTTTTAAAAAACTATATTTTTTTTGTAATGGAATGTTTGGTTGTGCATTATGCACATAATTTAAAATTAAATTGTAACACTTTTTTGAAATTAATATAAAAAAATAAAATTCTTCATTTTATTTATAATGAAAATTACCTTAGGGAGAATGTCTTTTATTTTTTTTAAAAGTTTTATTTTTTGATGAATATTGAAAATTTCATAATTTTAAATGAAAAATACATTTTTATTTAATTAATTTATAATTTTAAATTATATGTTAAATTAGTTTTAATGTAAAAGTAGTTAAATATTATATCTAAAAATATTTTTTTTATCATAATCATTTTCATATTAATTTTTGATATAAAAACATTTTAAACTTTTGAATACATTCTCTTTAAAAACCTGCATTCTTATCATGTCCATGGGATTAATTGTAAATAAAATTTTTACAATTAAGTGAATTGAATTTGGAAAAAATAATTACATATTTGGAATCATAATAATATATAATGTCTAATAAGCTAAACATAAATTTTGACGAAAACTAATAGTGAAAATAGTAAATATTATTTACCGTGGTTATGGTAAAAAATAATTTACTATTGGGTTAAACAAAGAAGATAAGGGTTAACAAATGACCAAAAAACTTTTTTAGAACCCATTATATTTCCATATTTCATACTTTTATATTGAAGGTTCGATAATGTACCATTTTAGAGGCTTTTGTCCTGATAAAATCATGGGCATGATTGAATCATTTCCAACAATCACCAGTGTTCCAACCACCTCACTTATAAAATTCCATCCCCTATCCTCTCTATTTCACACCTTAAAACCCTTTTGGTTCAGCTAATAGATAAATAAATCACATAAAAACTTCCCTCCATTAATCTTATAATCCTTATTTTTTACATAAATCAAACCAATGTAGGATTATTGTTTAAACCTAATGTAGATACCTGAATAAGATGTAATGTCCTTCAAAGAGTGTTTCTATTTTATTTCCTCATCCACATCATTAATTTTTTTAAACCATGATGATTAAATTAACATATTATTTTCCATATGATAAGATTTTTTATGTTATGTTAATCAACTAAAACCTCCTCTACTTCCATAAATTGGGTTACAAAATCATCACTTGTATGTACTATGAAGTATTGCCTTGTAAATAGATGCCTTTTGGTTTTCCATTACCCCCTCTCATGATTGGGTATTATGATGGGTATAAATAATATTTAGGATATTTATAAAATAATTATACCTATTTATTAATTATATCACATATAAATTTTTATATTTCCATTGCATAGGAGATATGATAATTTTGCTAGTGTGCATGACAGACTACAACCTCACGAAGTAATGTGATTCATTTTTCACTAAGGATTTACATGGAAGGTGATAATGATAAATTTAATTAATATATATGATATTAATGAAGTAATTATTATATAAATGAAATATTTATCATTATTAAAGTATAATATCTCATTTTAATTCTTACACTAAAAGATGATAACGCCATTCGTGGATATGTGGACTACCTCATTCATGAAATAACGTGACTTGATTTTCATCACCACACCACATGGATGATATATATGAGTATATTTAAAGAAATAATATAGTATTTAGGATATTATTATCATTATGTAAAGATAAAATATTACTAAAATCTTTTCTATAATGATCATTGTAAAATGGGAATGTTACTTATGCGTACGTGCGACCTACCGTCTACATGATTGTGTAATAGTATATTATTCATTACCATAATTAATGAAAGATTTTAAGTATATATTTTATGTAAAAATATGATAATTCTTTCATGATTATTATTCTTGTTATGATATAACTATATTATAAGCCAAGTAACCAGATCTGTCATAATGAATCATGCATGTGAAAACAATGAAATTAACACCCAAAACAATGAAAATAATTATTGATTATTAATGGAAGGTGATACGATGTTATAAAATAACCATATATGATATTATAAATACTAATATGGTTCACTAATAAGTTAATAACCTGTTTAAAACCATTATAAAATAGTTTAAATCATTTTCAACCAAAATGAAGCGCGAGGTAAGGGATTTCATCTCAATTTTATTTCATTGAGGAAAATTTTAAGGTTATGCACATAATTTATTTTATATGGTGTATATACTACCACATTTATTTATAATATAATTAATAATTCATTAGTTGTGGTATTTTATGATTTAATTAGAAATAATTCATCTAAGGGTATTTTTATTAAAATTTACCAAGTGGTAAATAATTTCATAACTCAATTCATATTCATTGGGCTTTGTTACTAATTTTTTGTATTTGATATCCTAAAATTATGTGTGTAAAAAAATTTGACTAGGTATTTTTATATTTTACATTTTTTATATGTATTTACATTTGATACACATAATATATTTATTAGTTAATTCTAATTTCAACATTATGATCTTTGGAAGGGTCTATTTTAGAATATCATTATAATCAAGATTATTTATTCTTAAATTTCAGTAGAAGTTTATTATTTTCTCATTGTATAATACAACCATTTTATTTTTTGTCCTCTATTTATTCATGATATTTTCAATAAATAGTATATTTTTTACACTCATTGGTGCTTAAAACAATAGAGAAAATGTTTTTAATAAAACGTAACTTCATTTATCTCATTGCTATGATATATTTTTTATTACAAAACCATGGTTTCTAGAAATTTTTTCAACAACTTTTTAAACCCTTTTAGAAATGATTAATTAAATATATTTTTAACCATTTTTTACTTTTTAGAAAATATTTTGAAAGGAATATTCATTCCATTTTCAAAATAATGTCTGTTTAGATTTTACCAAAAACGTAGGAGTATTTATTTTATTATACTCAGAATTTATGAAATTTATAGCCTCCATGGCCAATAATTTTTTTTAAAAACATTCTTTAGAATATTAAATTATTATTTTCAAAAAAAAATTTATTTTCAAAATTTTTTGTGAACTCATAATTTTTTTAAATGTTATTTTCAATGAAAATTATTTTCAAAATGTTTTATGTTTTTAAAAGTGATTTTAGAAATGAAAAATATATTTCCCCAAATATTTTTTATAAATATATTTGATGGTATTTCTATTCATAAATTAAAAACCATTTATTTTACATATACTACATAGATAATTATCGACTTTTATATCATCCTTATTTTCCATCTATACAGTTTATTATTTTTTTGACCAATGATAGTATTGAAATTCACTTCCATGTTTCATTTTTCTTGTCAATAATTTTTCCATAAAAGTATGACTTTCCTGTGATAATTGGACCTTAAATTTTACAAAAATATCATTACTATTTATCACATAAACCGTATATCATTTCTTAATATGTTCTTTTATATTTAAAGTCATTTTATATCTGGTGAATTATTGATAAATTCATATTCTTTACTCAAAACATATTTTTGATTGTAAGGAACATCTTTTAGAAATTAAATAGATTATTAAATATATAAGGAATGATTTTAACATGAAATACATAGGTGGGGCCTAGTTATAAATAGAACCTCGATGCATTGGTAGTCTCATGGGATGAATCATTTGGGTATCCTTAGTTAAATGAGTTTCTACCAATCAGTTTTAATGTTTCTTGAGGATAGATCTTGATGGTAGAGGTACCAGGTGCCAGGGAAACATGACATCCAATAATTACGTATTTCCTTCATTAAGAATTCCGTTATCATTATCCATGATTTTTCCACAAGGATATTGAGTCTTAATTCTTTTCATTTTTATTTATTTATTAAATGACATGGTTTTTGTTATTTACCTTTCCATATTTATTATTCCTTATCCGGTTATGATATTCATGTTATTTTTTAAATTAAATTTGTTTTCAGTTATTTACGATTATATATTTTTTATGATAGTAAAATTATTTAAATGTAATGCATGTTTAGTTATTTAACATCACATGTTGATTATGCTTAATGATTCATGACATATTCTATTGTACATAACCCTTATAAAGCATTTTTGGACACTGTTATTTTTATTTCTTTCCAAAGAATCCATGAAGTTTACTAGAAAAGATATGAAATAATATTCTCTATAGAATAATGATATTCTCAAAATAAATATTTTATAATTTTTGTATTTAAATTTAATATAGGATTCATGCATGTATCTAGTTTTCCAAAACTACTAAACTATTCTGTCCATTAGGATACGATTCATTGTATATTTTTCCAATGTAATAAAGCAGGCATCAACTACAGGTTATTGGATTCAGGGTGACTACAATAATAATAATAATAACCAAAACAAAAATAACAACAATAAAAATAACACAAAATAAAAAAATAATTACAATAAATAATTTGATTAATATCTATAATAATAATAATTATTATATCAATAATGACAATGACAATAATAATAATAAGAATAAAAAACCAATAAGAATAATAAAAATAAAATAAAAATAATCATGATGATGATGATAAAGAATGATCTGGGAGGAGTTGCATGAAGACACACCCCAATTAAATATTATTAAGAAAAAGAAATTAAAGATTTCAAGGGATGTTCAAACTTGGAGGGTGTAAACATCATCACTATCATTAGAAATGTGAAGGGTTAAAAAATCATCCAGATGGTTATAGGCCAAATATGAAGTACCATCCTCCATCGATTTCTTAATAAGAGAATTTGTGACCATATTACCCTCCCTATAGATATGAGAGATCAAAATATGAATGTACTCCATTTGATTGAGGGAGTCTCTCTATGTCAGGTGTAGTTTTCATGATATATATGGTGAATGACTATTAATAGTAATGACAAAAGTCAATGAGTCAAACTCCATAATTATTTTTCTCCATGAAAATTGCCTCATGTATCTCACTACATAAATGGTAGATCATAATCCAGTCTCTAAAGTAATATTACTTCACAATAATTCAGATAAGAAACCTTTAACAAACTCTTCAAATAAATTTCAATACTCCCTCACTAATAGAGTGTCTTGATGAACCAATACATGGTTCATCAATATTTACCATAATCATTTAAGGAGGGGGGTTGAATTTGATATAGTTTTATTGATATAGACTCCATAGAACAAGGGACACCCCAAGATATTCGATACCAAGGAGTCTAATGATGCTGTTATCACTAGGTTTATCTTAAGACACAAATTCAAGGTGTACATCCCTATAAATGAGAGAACATACGGTCCTAAAAGTGTTCCTAAAATAATCAAAATTTAGGTCATTTATAGAATTCAATTGTTGGGGATAGTATCTCAAAACAATATCATTAAAAATTTTAGAAATAAATTTCAAATGATGTAGAGTGATAATAAAACCTATTAAAAAGATGAGATCATATGAAATAGGTAAAATACACAAGAATTATCTTGCAGTAAACCTCAAAAGATTTTTAGAAAATTAAAATTTAAAGAATAGATGATGGCATGTCTCCAAATCATTGATCTATAAAATATATAATGAATCTATATAAAATCGATCCACTTAGAGTTTATCATATATTTGTAGTCTTTTATAACTACTTTTATATTATATAATCCATTAGTCCAGGCACGTGAACTTGTACCAATAATTTTTAGACATTTAGTTGTTTCCTTGGGAGCCACATATATAAATCTATAATAGAACCTTGGTTTAAGGGACAAAACTTTGGAACACATCTAAAAACAAGTGTAATTCATCATGAAATATAGGAATGTATATGTGAGTGCATATATCCAAGAATAAGATCTGTATGTTTGTCTAGAATATTTAAAGCCAAATCAATAGAAAATAATTTCAACCCATTGTGAACCTGGTAGAATTTAAATAGAAGGACTAAAATCCAATTAAAATATAAAATTAAATATTTTATTCTATTGATGTAAGCCACTTAATATCACATGATGCAGATATGAAATAATTTATAATTTTGGGCTAAGTGGAGAAGCATATAAAGAAGAAGTTATGCTTTTACTGCTTATCAATAACTCAATGCTATAAGAATCTATTGAAGATGATTTTAAATTGTTGATGATTTTAGAAAAACTTGTGATATGGGATTCATTGAATAAGAAAAGACTCTTAAAACCCAAACCTACTAGAATAGTATACCTAGTACATTTTCTCTAGATAACAATGACACTTTTTATGATTTCTACTTCCAATCCATATGAAATTCTTAATTTTATTCTCCATTCTCTTACAAATGTACCTCAACTATTTTTATAAGTAGAAAATCATAGGAACAATTTGAAGTTATCCTAGAGTTAAAAAGGAAGATCTCTACTAATTGGGAGAGACTTTTTAATATCTCCAAACTTTCTAAGTAAAGATTTGAAATATATCTAATAATATTTTCAGAGCCATGCACTGAGACGACGTGAGATTACAAGGCTCAGTGAGCTGAGATTTGAGATTTTAAAAATATTAAATATATTTATATCATGCATGCTCAGTTTTCCTAAAAAAATGAAAAAATCATAAATATAGTCTTATATTTGAAATTTGATGCAATGGTTGATTTTATAATGTGGGTTTAACGGTAGGTGCAACATAACCATTATTGGCATCGAGTTTTTGTGAAAAATCATTCACAATCTATAGAAATAAGTAAATAAATTATTTTATTTATTTTATTTTTCTAATGAAACAACCTATTTCCCTCCGCTATAAATAACCCTAGAAACATAACCCTAGAAACCAAGAGAAGAGCTATTTGAGAGATGTTGGTTGATGTGATCAGACCAGAGGATTAGATCAGGATAACATGGATTGTTTACACCAATTGAGTTTGTGTATCTCACCGATGATGTTACTGAAAATAGTTATTCATCATAGATTGATCCAAACTATAGGTAGGATTTTTTTATTTGGATTCTTTTTGTTTTTTATCCAATTTCAAATATGGGTCAATTACAAAAACAAGAATGCATTAATTCATTGATGATTTATTTATTTGTTTGTGGTTGATTATTCCTCTTCGTGTTTCTATTCTACAAAAAATTATTGAGGATGAAATGAAAAAAGGTTGATGTTTATTGTAAATGTTTATAGTATATTTTTTTCTACCCCATATAGTTTCACATTCATTATGAGAAATTTAATTCGATCATGGTTCGATGAATACTGGGTATTTGATCGTTGCATGACCAATTTTTGGTGCAACAAATCAATACCGCAGGTGTTGTTTGTAATCAACTATGAAATCATGGTGTGATGATAGAGGATTACTATAGTTGGATCAGGTTTGGATCGATATATTAGGTCTTCTTAATTGATATGTGGTGACAGCTTGGTGTGGTGACAGCTTGGTGTGGTGACAGTTCGGGTCGACATACAAATTTTTGAGAGAATAAATGCCTAGTATTCATTGAGTGGTGACGAATAGGGTAGGTCGACCATAGATCCAAGTTTACTAGTGATATCGATGGTGGAGATTATTGATTTAGATTATTCATGATGAAACCATGGAATTTGGAAAATTACATGGTACATGTTGTTTAATTCAAAAGTACACACCATGCAGTACCCCCATTTATGATTCTAGGGTATCTGCATAAGAGATAAGGATCACACACCATGTGGTCTATATCACATGTTGTGTGAATTTGGTTAATTACTTTACATGTATCCAAGAGGATACATTAGCATAGGTCGAGTACACAGGCGAAGCCGTGCACTTGGAGACAAAGATGGTACATGGGCTAAGCCATGTACTCAGACACGACCAAGTGTATACGAGCATGGTTTGAGGAACATGGGAAGGTCTAGATTAATTGGTACAATCTGTGTAACCTATGTACATGAAATTTACTTCCCTAGATATGGATTTCTACCTTTTTTCTCTTCAATAGAAACCTAGTTCAGTTGAGTGCGATACCATGGTCCTTTCTCAAGATGGTAAAGTGCGACATTACATACTCAACAAGGGATAGTGATCCCTTATACAGGTTTAGTATTGGATAGTGTTTGGTGAATAACCTATATTAAAAGGGTGAGATACTCTATCATTCCTAGGTGGGGTTATTTGTTTCAGCATGACCACCATGGAAAGAGCATCGATCCCCTATCTAGGAGGATGATCCATTAGAGTTTTTAGTGATCCCTAGTATCCCTATGAGTGATCCCCTACCTGGATGACGACATCTTCTAAGACCAAATGATAACTTCATGGGTAGGTACCAATAATCATGAACTCTTGGATGAGGCTGACCAGTGATAACATTGCTCATGGAGTGAGTACTCCTCAAATAATTATTACATCGAAACCTCAAGTAGTATCTTATGGCTACTGGGTTTTGGATAATACCATTTGTGGCCAGTTGTTTGTTATGATTATATATTGGTTTATAACTAAATTAATATTATGAAATTACTACTCTTGATGCTTTATTCCGATTGACTTTAGGGTGTCGTACTAGGTATTGTTATACTCCCCCTACATAGGATCTACCTGCACAGGTTGTTTATTATGAAGATTAAAACACTTTTGATGGTGTCATAGGAGGATAAGCAGTAGGTGGAGTATAGTTGGGCTATAACGAACTAAGCATTTTCCAGGTGGTTTCATTTGATAGAGTTCCCTCTCCTTTTGAGCAGGTTGGACTCTCTAGCATTTTTATGTTGGATTTTATTTGGACCCTTTATTTGTTTTAGTAAATTTTTCATACTCTGATGTGGGAATGATATTTGTAAAGTATTTACTGTATTAATTTCTTTAATTTTCACAACATTGTAAGGGATTAGTGATATGTGCATGTGCATAGGTACATTAGGATAATTCCTCCCATGTATGGTTTATTTTTACTCAATGCTATTCTCTATCCTATGACCTATTATAGTTGGGATTAGGATAGTCACACTCAACATTTCATTGGATAGGATGGCCCTAGTGTGTCAGGTCATGATAGAGTGGAATCAGATAAGCGGTTCAAACATATGGTTGATGTGTTTATTCTCGTCTAGCCATGGGATTTGTTTGGGATTTATAGAAATAGTTTTAAAGAATTTCAGTTTATGATTTCAGGCTATAGACTCTCGATTTAGTGTGGCAGCCGATATAACCATTGACCATGACTTTGATAACATACTTATTGACATGGTACATATAGACACTGGTTGTAGAGGAAAAAATTGGTACATAATTCATATAGGAATTGTTTGTGTTTTTCTTGTCCTTATTGAGTCATCTCACTAAATATAACCATTGACCATGGTACGTCATTTTTATTTAAGGAATCCTCTCTGAAGATAGCTAGCTAGGATTCCACAGTGTGAGAATGAGGATGATGTGCTGAGTGATGAGGCTTTGGGAGAGGGACCTATATCAAAGGTGGTAACTCCCGGTGGTTTCCCATTCATTCCACTACTTATTGATTTGAATTTATCACTGATTGAACTAGTTGAGGATAAAAATAGTATGAGTGTGATACATTAGTATTTTATGTAGCGAAATCCAAGGTTTCAGGTCGAATGATACCCACAGGTAGCTAAGGACTGAATAATGGTTGTTAAACAAGTTTTCTTCCACTTAAGAATGTCATTAGATAGATAGAGGCCCTATAAGAAATTCATATTCATAAATATATTAGGAGATGGTGGACTATGGTTATGGATTCACATGATGAGAATACTATCTCATAGTTAGACTTCGAGCATCCCTTCAGGGAAGAGTTTTATCTATAAATGTTCTGATTAGTATTTATCTAGGAGCTTCTGCATCTAAAATAAGGTAGATTGACCTTAGAGGATTATTCAATGAGGTTTTATGATATCTAATGGCACTCTGTGTATATGAAGTGAAATCCATATTTATGCAAAAAACCTTCGACCAGGGCTTACACCAAGATTTCAGGGCATTAGTGATACCTTTTTTACATTCCCACATATACAGGAGCCCTTGAGGTAGATTTAGTTATGGAGAGTTTATTGTAAGATTAGAAACTAACAATGGTTGTTGGTAGTGGGAAACCAAGATCAGAGACCTCAATAGCTAGTATTAGATGATGGTTTATAGGAGCTAGGAATTTTAGATGCTTTAGAAGATGATCCCAAGACAGGGGATCAATATTTTAAGGCTCACAAGATGGCTCTAGTCATCTGAGAGAGATGTGATATTTCTCTTGCAATGGCTAGGGTTATCTTGCATAGGATTGTCCAACCCATTGTACAAATGATAAAAAGATATTCAAGGTACCACCAAGGTAGATGTAGAGGAAAAAAATTGTGGTCCACTGGGTAGTGAACATAGTAGAGGTGCAGGTAGAGTACCTGGAGATGGAATATAGTTTGACTTATTTCCACTACCAGCACATGTGGTCTTCTCCAGGCTCAGGGATCTAGTGGAAATGGATGAGGACAACTATAAATAGTGAATTATTATGGCCTTTAGGATATTGGGATAATATAAGGTATGATCTATATCTTTTCTATCTCAACTATATTAAAAATATACACATGTTTGACTCATTCCTTTCATTCCATTTCCCTTTTTCGAGACTTAGAGAATCTAGTTGAGCTCTTGGATCTTTCTTTTTACTTGGAGACTCTGAATATAGGTGACTTAGTGATCACACACTTCTAGATACAAAGTGATATAACTCTTGGAGGTAATATATTTTTATGTGATCTCTTTGTATCATGGATGAGGATTTATGACATCATATTAGTTATGAACTATTTTTCCACAATTCATTCCCATATTGATAGTTTTAAGAAATGGATGATGTGTATCTACAATGATAGGATGAGGGTTTCCTTTGTGAGTGAGAAGGAAACTCATGAAAATTATGATGGGTTAATACATATGAGAGCATATCCAATTACTTACCAATTAGATAGCATGAATATGGGAGTAGTAGATCCTATGGGCTTCTATTTTCCTACTGTAGTTTTAGAGTGTGAGGTTGTCTTTTTGGAGGATGATCCGGTCATACCTCCACATAAAGAGATAAAATTTTTCATTGAATTACACCTTGAACCATCCATAATATCTGTTCCAACATATCAAATGGCTTCAATAGATCTTTGAGAACTCATGGCTCATTTAGAGAACATGTAGAGGAAGAGTTTTTTGAGGCCATGTGTTTCTCCCTGGGTAACCCTAGTTTGGTTTGCTAAGAAGGATGATTGGAGCTTGTGGTTTTGATTGGATTATCTCCACTAGAAATAGGTTACTTTGAAGAATAAGCATCCACTACCAAGGATCAATGACATATTTGATCAGTTAAGAGGGGTATGACGGTTCTTAAATATTGACTTCATATCAAGATATCACCATCAGTGAGTACGTGGTGGGGATATATCAAAGAAATCATTTATATTTCTCTACATTCACCATGAGTACTCAGTGATACCTTTCTGCATGATGAAAACCCATGATGTGTTAATGGTACTCACCAATAGGAACTTTCATCCATTCTTATACCAGTTTGTGTTGGTCTTCATCAATGTTATGTGATTCTCTCAATGTACAAGTTCTAGATTTAGGATGTCCACTTCTGTGACATGTCATCTCAACTGATGGTGTTGCAGTGGACCCAGCCAAGGTCAAGGAAGTATTATCTTGGGAGGTACCCTAGAGCATGTTAGAGGTGTAGAGATTCCTTAGGGAGGTTGGCTACAATAAAATATTTTTGCATGATTTCTCTAGGATATCATCAATTTTTACTTCTTTGACCTAGAAGATCATACTTTTTTTTGGACAGAGAGGTAACATCATTATTTTCAAGAGTTGAGGTAGAGGTTTAGATGAACATCCATATTGAAATTTTTAGAGGAGGGTGTTTTTTATGTAGTGTTATGAGATGCCTTAGGGAATAGACATGGTTATGTTTTTATTCAGAGTTGAGATGGGATTTACTATGGGTCTTAGTAGTTGATACCTATTTAGAAGAAATATGTGACACATGATATTGAGCTAGATGTGGTGATCTTCTCCATGATAATGTGGAAACACTAGCTTATTGGGGTTTGTTTTTTCATCTACTCTGACCACAAGAGTTTTATGTACATATTCTCTCAAAAGTATGTCAAATTGAGACAAAGGTGATGACTCATGTTTTCATAGGAAAAAAACATCAAGATAGTATATACTCTTATGAAGGGTAATGTGGTGGTTGAAACTCTCAATAATAGTTCTTCTATTCAGTTTCTTTCAAGTACATCAAATCAGTTTGTCTAATAATAGTTATACTTAGTGCATAAGTATGGTGAATCATATATTCAGTCAATGGTTGTTACCCCACAAATTTTATATTTTATTTGGCAATCTCAATATTTAGACATTGATTGTGATACCTTATATACTCATTTATCCCTTAGATGTGCTCCTAATAGATTTTTTGAATTTTGGGGAGAATATTATCTTTTTGAGAGGAAGGAATATGGTACTTATGATTTTGTGGGGGGAGGTGATGAGGGAGTTTCACACATCACCTTTGGTGGTATATCCAGGTGTGGTAAAGATGTACCAAGACCTCTGAAATCAGTTCTAGTGGCAAGTTATGAAGATGTTTGTAGCATATTTCGTCTCTCAATGCCTCACATATTAGTAGCTAAAGGCTGGGTACCAGGTTTTAATGGATTTATATCAACCCCTTGAGGTGTCAGAGTGAAAGTGGGATGAGATATATATAGACATATATATGGAGTTACCATATACATCTAGAAGACCCAATACCATATGGGTGATCATAGACCAACACACTAAGTTCTCCCACTTCCAAAACAATCAAGATTAGAGTTTTGTAGAGAGCATGGGATGTGTTTGCATGTAGTAGATAATCTGACTCCGTTGAGTTCTCTCGATGAACATATCATATCATTATTCTCTCTTTGTATCAAGATTATAGAGAGGATTATAAGATGTTTTTGGGACATAGTTGTGTTTGAGAATGGAATTTCATTCCAAAACTAATATCTATAATGAGCCAACCATTCACATTCTGGAAGACATGCTAAAGGTTGGCTTGTTAGACTTTGACAATAAATTGAAGGATCTCCTACAATTGGTAGAGTTTTCATAAAATAAAAGCTACCATGAAACCATATGTTATGAAACTCGGTCAATGAATTTAACATGATGGCATGTATAGAGTCAGAGTTTCAAGGACTAATTCCAGAAGGAATATTAAAGATACTACTAGTGGCACACTGTATTAAAAGGCCCAAACCCATGGTGTATGCATGGAAGTAAAAAAGTTTCTTATTATCACTATAATTTAAACCAAAATGAGATATATGAATCCCAACACACATGTCTGCATGAATTTTGGTAGACTTTCACACATGGAGATTCTAGAATGTAATATTTGGTTGCCAAAGTAAAATCTGGTGGGCTGAGTACTGAAAGTCAAATCTAGTGGGCTATGGGTGGAAACAAATGTACTACATTTCATAAACATCTTTGTTAGAATTTATCTTTTTGATATAAGGGGGACATGATAGGTTTATAATATATGACTTTAGGGTATTAGACCCTTGACTATTATATCAACCCTTGTCTATAAATAACCACCCCATGGCATTGTATTTTCATTCAAGATTGATATAGAGATATTATGCTTAGTTTCTATCCATTGTGTGAGGATTGTGTCAGATTTCCCCACTTGATATTGTGTATTCATGCATTGTCAATCAACAAGTTATATTGGTGATCCAAGATCACGAAGCCACCAATTCCACACCTCAAACAAAGTTTTTTGTTGTGTGGATTGGTCATCACATCTCTCACTTGAGTGGGTTATCTAAGTAGTATGTTGTGATTCTTTTATCATTGATTTACTACTTTAATCCACTATCCATACTCATCATATACCACTTGTCCCCAAACCACATCCATTATCATCCATCTTACACTATTAATATCGGTCCACCCCATGCGTCTTGCATCAGTTGGTATTTGAGCTCTAGTTGACATGATATAAATCTATTCATTTATTTGTATTACATTTACCCATTACCCTATTTAACCTTCTATATTATCAACAAATTTAATAAACAAAAAACCAATGTTTTAAAAAACCTCTTAAATTGTCCTACATTGTGAATGATTGAAATATTATACATTGAGACAATTTTCAACCCTCTTCCTTTCTCATTTAATTATCTATATGTGATTATTATAAAAAATTTTAAAAAAAATTCAAATTCTCTTAACTCATGATTTTTTGATTTTCAAAATTAAGCACATCCTTTCATTCAGTGATTTTTTAAAATATTCTATTCTTTATTCATCATATTGTGCTTTAAAACTCTATGCAGAACACTTTTTTGGGAGATTTGACAAAAAAAGGAAATGATTGGATAAAATTTCATCTTCATATCTTTTTTAATTACATTATTAAAACTTTCCATTTCCATACATCACCATCAACATCATTTTACTTTATCTTCATGTCATTTTAGCTCATTGTTAGTACTCTTTTATTATCTTGCACAATCAGGAAAACCCGACATACCACCTTTCAACCCCCTTTCTCACCCTTTATAATTTCATTATCTTTTACCACTAAAACAGGTTGTATTAAACCATCCTCTAACGCAATATTGGTTTGGGAGGAGTTCTTGGAATGTGATTATCCCCAAAAGGTATTATATTTCATAAGATCTTGGGAATTTAATTATATGTTAATAGTGGAGAGAAATTTTAAAAAAATATCTTTGTGTTTGTGTGTTTATATTGTGTGTGTGAGTGTCTATACTAGTGTGCATGAATGTGTATATAATAGGCACATTAGTGTGTATCCTCGTGTGTATGAGTGTATACATCTTGTGTATGTAAGTGTGTACATATTGTGGGTGCGTATGGGTGTATCCACATGTGTGACTATGTGTAGGTATCATTGTGTGTGCTTCTCTCTATGTGTGTTTGTGTTTGTGCAACATGTCATGGAATAAGATCATGAGAAAAGAATTGCTCATGAGAGTAATGAAGAAAGTTGAAGTAGATCTCCTACACCCGTATCATGACCACTACTAATGAATGATTTGGTGGTCCATTTCAAGAAGCGTTTTGATAAGAATTTGGAGGCTATACATGAGAGGATTGAAAACATTGAGAATCAATCAATCCCAAGGATGATCCATGATAACCCAATGTGCACTTTGACACTATGTCACCCCTATATCAAGAAGGAGGAGATGGAAAACCACGAAAGTGATTTCAAGGATATCCCATAGAGGAGGAGGTTGTACAAAAAAACTAGAGGAGGCCAATAGAGACCACATGATGATGACCTAATTTATGGGATCAAGGTGAAGGACCTTTATTTCAATGGAAAATATATCCAGAAGCATACTTGGAGTGGGATATGCCGATTGAGTAGGTGTTTTAATTCCATGAATATTCTAAGGAGAAAAAGGTAATACTTTCTTCCCTTATTTTTTTTATTATTCTTTAATTTGGTGGGATCAAATGAAAAAGGGGAGGGGTAGATTTGGAAGACATCCTATCAACACTTTGGATGACATGATGTTTTCCATGCAGAAGCAGTTTTCCACCTCACACTACCCTAGATATCTACACAACAAATGTCAGTGGATCACCCAAGGGAGTAATAGTGAAGAGTATTACTACAAAGAGTTGAAAACATCTATGATTCGGGAAAACATCGAGGAGGATCCATTGGAAACCATGGAATGATTTTTACATGGGATCAGTTGGGAGATTTCCAATCATGTGGAGGTGTGCCACTATGTATAGATACATGATATTATCCACCAAGAGACCATGATCATGTGAAAAAACAAAAGGAGGAGAATAATGATGAAATCCACTACCATGTTCACTCTATCAAGAAATTCAAGGAAGGATATTGGAGAATCATCATTTCCAAAAGAGGTGGTTGGTTGTAAATGTGATTAGGTAATTATCCAACCTAGTAAACCATTTTTTCAGGCTATCCAAGTGAAAAATAGGGTTATTTAAGGTTTCAAATGTCAATAATGGGATCACATTGATAGTGAATGCCCAAATTAGTGCACCATGTCTATCATAAAGTATGGGTAATGATTGAATGATAAATAGATCTTGGAGGAATAGGTGGAGGATTCCTTAAAAATTGATAATGGATAATTTGCAGAAGAAGGTGATATTATCATCATAATGATGGTTTTGAATTCTCAAATGATGTTTAATAAGAAGGAAAAAATGTAGAACCTTTTCTATACCCAATTCCAAATCAATGGGATGGTATGTTGTGTCATCATTGATGGGAGAAGTAGTAGAAATGTGGTGATCACTGAGTTTGTGGAGATATTGCGACTCCATAATTTGATGCACCAACATCAATATCAATTTCAATAGATGAATGATTTCGGTGAGATAAAGGTTAAAGAATAATTATTGGTCTTATTCAACATAGGAAGTATAATGATTAAGTAAAATTTGATGTAGTACCGATGAAGGCATTCCATATAATGCTTGGATGACCATGGAAATATGATCAATGTGCGACCTTTGACGGTTCTATAAACATTAATTCTTTTTAATAATAAGGGGAACCTATAAACCTCATCCCAATGTTCCCAAAAAAAAGTTCTGCATGATCAAATTTTGAGAGGGAAGAAAAAATGAGTGATATAAGAAATATAATAAAGAATATAATAGATGAGAATAAGGGAAGAGGTGAGAATAAGAGAAGAAAATATGTAGAGTTAATAAAACTTAAGGGATAAACGAGAAGCCATTTAGTAAAAAAAATGTAATTATTTGAGAGTAGAGAGAGTTTATGGAATCTTTTAATTCTTAGAAAACCCTTTTAGTATATGTGTATAAAGAGGTGATGTTGAACACTAATGAATTAAAGTATTCTTTGTCACATATTATAGAATATTTATTGCTAGTTTAAAATAGTTTCATTCTGGATGAGGCACCGCCAAGTTATCTACCTATTAGAGAAAGAGAAGAAATTCAATGATGAATTAATAAAATTGTGGGTCTAAAGGATTGGAAGGAGTTTCTACCACACGTAGAGTTGTATTACCAAATGAGAGATCACTCTACATCTCAATTTTATCCTTCTAGAACACCTTCTGGATTTATCCTCAATACCCTTGTTGATAATGATTTATTTACATTATAGGAAAGTAGAAATATGGAATGAAAAAAAAATTTTAACCAATAACATGAGAAATAAAATATGTTGGGGATGTTTCAAAAGAAATGGAATTCAAAGATAAAGATAAATGTATATGGACCATACTTAGTTCTTGATATGATTAATTAAAACATCTCATTTCTAGGTGAATAAATAATTATTTTTAATGTTGATGTCTCCAATCCTTACTCATATTAGGATGTAGATGATGAAAAGTTTAGGATGACTCATTTTCAAGAGGGTGAGGATGATATGAAACCAGTCGATGACATTGAATCAATGGCATGTGTGGAGATGGAGTCGCAATGACCAATGATGCATGTATGATTAAAGGGACTATAAGAGGCATTGGGAGCACATATTGCTACATTAAAAGGACAAAACCCACGGTGCATGCATGGAAGTGGAAAACTTATTATAACTCGTATTTAATCCAAAATGAGATGATTAATCCCAATAAACATGTTTTCTTGAATTTTGGAAGCCTTTCCCATATAAAGATTCTAGAATGGAATCTTTGTACACCAAATTCAAATCTAGTGTGTTAGGTACTTAATGTCAAATCAAAAGGGCTATGTACTCCATGTCAAATCCAGTGGGCTATGGGTGGAAGAAATGTGATACTTTTCCCAAAAGTCTTTGTTAGAATTTATCTTTTTTAATTTAGGGGGACAATTTAGGTTTATCCTGTATGAATATAGGTTATTAGACCCTTGAATATTATATCAACCCTTGGATATAAATACCCAGCCCATGGAATTTTTTTTTCATTCAAGATTGATATAGATAGATTATGCTTTTTTTCTCTCCATTGTGTGAAGATTGTTTCTATGAGGGAGACCATGTGTTCTTGAAGGTCTCTCCATGATGTGGAGTATTGATATTTTTCTAGGGCGGAATGTTATCAATGAGATTCATTGGATTTTTTCATATAATATGTAGAGTTGGGATGCAGATTATCCCTACTACTGTAGTTGGACTAGGTATATGCCATTTTTCACGTGTCATAACTTTGTAGGTAAGTGAATTATTTGTTCCATTTTATCAAGTGAGGAGAGTTTTACATAAAATATTGACCTACCTTTGAAGATTACCTAATAGAGATCGAGGATCGACAAGAGATTATCCTCCACGAGTAAGAAACTCTTTTAATATGTTTTTGATGGATTCTTGAGAATATTTAAGAGAGCACCTAGGAGTGGGAGACCAAGATGAAATCTTAGTACCAAAATATTTTCGAGTATTCTTTTTATATTGCTGGGGAAAATTACCTAAGGTGGATAGAATTTCATGCCATGGGTTATCCATGTAATTATTTGAAAAATATTTAATAATATTTTCTAAGATAGGAATTGAGGTAGTGTGAGATTCCAAGGCTCGGTGATCCCAAAGTTTACATTTGAAATATATTAAATATATTAATATCACATAAAAGAATTTTTCCTTAAAATGTGCAATAAATCATGACTAGAGTTTCATATTGGAATCAAAGGACAATGTTTAGTTAATAATGTTTGTTTTACACTAAGTGTGATAATACTTTATTCGGAACTTGGTGTTTGTGAAAAATTGTTGCAAATTCTGGAAATAAATAAATAAATTATTTCAGTTATTTTATTTTGTTGACATAGTTACCTGGGGACCTACTCTATAAATAAACAATTATGGATAAATCATAGGGTTATACACATAACCCTGGACACTAAGAGAAGATTCATTGGAGATATGTTAGAGGAAAACATCAGATCAGAGGATCATATTTGAACCATATAGATCATCTACACCAATGGAGTTCATAGAACTGGCCAGTAATGTCAATGTAGAAACATTCCATTCTAATGATCGATCAAAAAACTAGGTAGTACTTGTTTTATGTGGATTCAATTTTTTAATTATCCCATGTCAAATAAAAATCAATTCCACAAATAGAGGTGGATTCACTCATCTATGATTGATTAGTTTTATGGTTGATTTATTTGATCATTTTTTATTATTACTCATCGTTCATCTATTCTATGACAATATATTAAGGTTGAAATGAAAAAATGCTGATTTTCTTAATTTTTATGCTATATAGTTTTATCCCCCATTTCTTCACATATTCATCACAAGAAATTTCAAAAAGGATGGAGAAAGCTTTGGATTGAATGTGATTATACCACCATCATTAATGCCATCTGGAATGGCATCATTCATCTGGCCTGGCCTCTCACTACACGCTGGATTAATTACTTGAAGACTCTCCATGGGATTGATTACACTGCTACTGATGCCTACCGTGAAGAAAATTTTGTTGCTGATGCTCTTGCTAACAAAAGAGTCAATCAAAGCATGAGTTGGTTTGACACTCCGCCAGCTGATTTATCTTATCTTTTCGACCGAGATTGTAAAAAAAATCTCATCTTTTCATCTCTTGTAACCTTTTTATTTTATATATTGTTCTTTAACCTTTAAAAAAATTTCATTGGCCCATTATTTGATGAATATCATGTATTTTATCATTGCACAATTGTTATTTGGTGTAACAGATCAATACCAATGTGTGGTTTATAATCAATGGTGCGATCAAAGTGTGGTGAAGGAGGATGATCGAAGGTGGATCATGGTTGGACAAACATATTTCATTTTCCAAGAGGATATGTTGCATCATTTTTGTTTGGTGATGGTTCATCTTGACAGAATAAATTATAAGAATGTAAGTGCTTAGTTTCTAATGAGTGGTGATGGAGAGGTTGAGACAACCCCATATCTATGTTTCCCAGTAAGATTGATGGTGGAAGAGACAAGTTATGATAATGCATGAAGGTACTAAGGAATCTAGAAATTTCCACAATACATGTTGTGTAATCCAGCTGTGGACACCTTGTGGGCCCCCTATCTAAAACACTGGGGTTTTTGTGAGAGAGATAAGGGTCACACACCATGTGTTCTATAAATAATTCCATGTGACCATAATTGATATATTTCGATGTATCCTGTATAATACATGGGCGTGGGTCGATTACATATGAAAATTTATGTAATCATACATGGACAGGGTGCACAGGCTGAGCCGCATACTTGGACATGGCCAAGTGTACATGGGAATGGCTTTAGGTACACATGAACAAGAAAATTAACACCTTCATGGACATGTGAAGGTCTGAATTTAGTGGTACATTTAATTAAGCTTAAGTAGATGTCATACACTACCTTATAGATGGATTGAATACTTTCATCTCTTCAGTATTGACCATGTTCGGTTGTGTGTGTTAACATGGTCCTTTCTCATGAGGGTATAATGAATAATTAAATCATCAACATAGGATTGTGAACCCCTATACAAGTGTTGTATTGGATATATTTTGTTGCATCCACCTACGTGAACAGGGTTAGATACTCTATCATTTCTAGGTGGGGTTCATGGTATCGATGTGACCACTATACACAAGGTATCGATCCCCTATCTACTAGGATTTTCTGTTAGGGTTTATGGTGTCCCCCAGTAGACTTGTGTGTGATCCTCTACCTAGATTATGAGATCTTTTGAGATCCAGTGAATAATTTTTTGGAATGGCCCAATGATCAGGACCTCTTGGTTGACCATTACCAATGGTAACATGGATGATGGAGTGAGTACTCCCATAGAGAGTTTACCTTGATGCCTCAAGTAGAATACTATTATTGGTGGGTTTTGGTTGAGGCCATTTGAGAATGGTTTTATAATAAGAGTATATCTGGGTTTATTATTGTATTATTGTTATGGGTGGACTAATCATGATGTTTTATGCTTAGTGATTTTGGGATATCCTACTAGGTACTATTATACTCACTCCTGCATAGGCAATGCCAACACATGTAGTGTTTTATGTAGTTAATGAACATTTTTATGGTGTTCTAGGAGTAATGAGAGTAGGTGGATCATAGTTTCAAAAGATTTATTGTGGTGTTTTTTTGGCATGTTGCATTTGGTAGTAGCCCCCTAGTTTTGAGTAGTTTGTACTCTCTATAATTTTCTGTTGGGGTTATATTTAGATAATATATAACATTTAGTACTTTTACATACTCTGATATGTGATTGATGTTTAGAATAGATTTATGGAATTATTTTATTACTTTCTCACCATTGTATGGAATTGGAGATGTTTTCATGTGTAAAAGTACATTAGGCTAATGCCTCCCATGTATGATTTTTGCTTCCCATGTATGGGTTATGCCTCCAAGTGGGTCAATTCATGATAGTTTCTTACCCATACAGCTAGAAATATGTAGTTATATCTGTAATGCCCCGGATTTTTCCATGTATTATTTTAATATTATATGAGAATTATTTCGAGACCAGGGTCTGAGACGGCATGCAGTTCTGAGGCCCAGTGAGCCCGGAACAAGTGTTTGAATTTAATTTAATAATTAAATTATGTGTGCGTGTGTTTTTTCTGAAAATGTGGATAACTCCTGAACGGGTTCTCGGATCAGAAATCTGAGGGCACCGTTGCGTTCAAAACATCGATTTTACCTTAGGTGGGGCCTAACTTCGGCCGGCGCGGGTCGCTGTTGAAATCAAGTTTTTAGACGCAACGGTAATAAAATATTTAATAAAAATATTTTATTTCTGTAGAGAGATCTTTTAAATCTTTTTTTTCTTTTATCCTATTTAAATAGAGGCTTGCTCCAGGGTCCAGGGTTACAAACCCCATAACTCCGAAAACCCTTGGCGGCTCTGGAGGAATCCCCCAACGCGGTGGCGGCGACGTTCTTAATGGATTTTTATGGCGACGACGACGCGACGAGCAGATATTCGCCGATAAACGTAGAGAATCTAGGTAGGATGTTGTTGTGATTTTAATTCTTCCCTATTTTTGATTTCCACGACGAACTGGGACTAATCCACGATCAGATTAGTGCACGGATCGATCGTTCTTGCAGGATGGGATTTTGCGGGGATTTGTGGGGAATTGATTCTTGAATTTTGTTTGGTTTCATTCAACCTCCTAAAGGTGAAGAACTAAGATCGACACGAACCTCGATTGAGGGTCGTCCCTCTCGATTTGTTGTGTGTTCTTCCCCAAATTCTCGCATTCTTCGTGGGCGTTCTTCACAGGGCGATGAACAATGGATCGTTGCACATCCGTTCTGCGACGCAACGATCCCAAATTAAAGGATCAACACCGCAGTGGTCTTGAGGAGGTGCGACGACGGTTTCAGCGGACAGATTGAAGTGGATCTGAAGAAATCGTTCTTCGGACGAATTCCGCTTGGATGACCGATATCAGATTTTGGAGTCTATTGAAGAACCAAAACCCATGGATTCGGCTTCACGGATACGAGGAGACCCGGTATCTGGAGTTTCGCACTGAATGGATGACAGAATCGATATCCGGAAGATCGGCCGAGGAGCATGGAGGAAGACACGGTTCTGGAAATTTTTCCAACTACACACCCTGTAGTATAGGGTACACGACGTGAGTTCTTCGGTAGGGTTAGCAAGCGTGTACTCTGGGAGTACACTGACATGGGAAAGATACACAGCCATGGACACATCGTGTATACCCCTCCCGAGCCAGACCTGTCTAGATAAATGGGGTACCCCGTGTACTGGTACACAGGCAGGCAACACAGACACGGGCAGAGACCGTGTACGGGAACATGTCCAGCGTACACAGAGCAGGCCCAGGCGCTCGAACATGGCGTGTGTTTTCTTATACACACCGTGTACTTGCTTTCGACAAGCTGAGTGACACAGACCAGTTACACGGGCAGCACTCGGGGTCAAGGAACATGACGTGTACCTTTTCTACACGCCGTGTAGTTTGGTTTTGCACAGCTTGAATGAAGGACATGGGCCGTTCACACGGGCAGTACCCGGGGTCAAGGAACATGGCGTGTAACCATACTACACGCCGTGTAACTTTTTCTTCATGTCTTGAGCCACTTTCCTTCTGTGAATTGGACTAGTTCTTAGGGTTCGTACCCTTGCTAATCCCCTATTGGTTCTGGCATCAACTCCTTTATACAGGGGCATGATCCCTTCAGAAGACCTCCCTCAATAGAGTTGTTGGAATCCCCTCTATGAGACTTAGAGACGGATCTTGTATTCATTCCTGGAACCCTAGGTAGAGTTCTTGGTATCTACGTGACCAACTTTACCCGGGAACCGATCCTCTGATTAGCGGATTAGCTCAGACCGAGTTGTCGGAATCACCCCATGACTTGGTTGTGATCCTCATATGAGAATTTTGTTCCCATTGTACTTTTGGAGTGTGTTCTCCTGAAACGAGTACTTCATGCCTCTCTCTTCAGACCTTAGAGTATGTCCTCCCGATGGTGTGCTTAGTGGAATCTTCGAGCTGGATCCTAGTGGCGGTTTTCTCGATGGTCGTTTGTGTATGAGTATATCTGGATATTCTTGTTATATGTTCCGTAGAAATATACTGTGTAGAGCTGACTGTACCTTTCTTTGTGGTACATTCCTTTGTTGTATTTCCCTTGTGGTTTTTGGGGTGTCCTACTGGGTATTTTTATACTCACCCCTGCACGGGCTTTGCTCGCACGCGTTGTGTCTTGTGCAGATGAGCGAGCCTTTGATAGGATTCTAGGTGGACCAGGACCGAACGGTGTTCAGTGAGATCAAACAGGCCGAGGTGTGCTCCTTCGGTGACGGGTTGCAGTCTCAGTACCTTTTTCTACATTTGGAATTTGTTGCATACTTCCTTTTTGGTGGGCTTGTACTTTTGGCCTAGGGTTTTACTTTACTGTACTTTACTTCCCTGACGTACTCTGTGGTTGGGTTATAGTGTACGCATGCATCTTTTCTTTTTGTAGTTTTTTACTTTTCAGCTTTGTGGGCTTGGAGATGTGTGTGCATGTGTACAGGTTTATACTGAATGCCTCCCATGTTAGTACCATGCCTACTATGTGCTATTCACCAGCTCCTGGCCTATTGTAGGAGGGCTTGGGGAGTTGCGGCTCAGGCCCCACTGGGACGGGTCATGATAGAGTGGTATCAGAGGATTTCGGTTCTACCTTAGGACCAAGAGTCTGTGAGTTGGTTTGGGGAAACGGTGTTAGGTGTTTCGAGTTCAGATCTTAGGCCAGGGACCCCAGTGTTGGTGCGGCGGCTGACGTATCCATACACCAGGACTCTGATAACTTTTTTTGACTCGGAACATGAAAACACTAGTTGCATGGGGGAAAATAATGGTACATGCATCATATAGGAATGGGTTGTAGTTTCCATGTCCTTCTTGAGTCAGATTTCTAGATATACTCACTGACTGTGATACATCTTGTTTCTTGAACAGGATGCCTCGACGACGCGTACCCGCTAGGATCCAGCAACTCGATCATGAGGATGACCCCCTCAGTGATGAAGCTTCGATACAGGGACCAGATCCCCCAGTTCTACCACCAGGTGGCGTGCCAGTTATCCCACCCCCTGTGGAGCAGTGTTTTGCGCCTGTTGTACCAGTGGAGGAGGAGCACAGGATGAGCGCACTCCATGAGTTTCAGAGACAGAGACCCTTCAGGTTTTGAGGCGAGCCTGACCCTCAGGCAGTAGAGGACTGGCTTGAGGCAGTGACTAGAGTCTTCCGTTTGGTCAAGACACCAGTAGACCGGATGGTGATCCTGGCAGCGAGCCTTCTACAGGGCTTGGCATGGCGATGGTGGAGTTTGGTCATCTAAACTCATGACGAGGCGACTATTTCATGGTCGGAGTTTGATCGTCTCTTCAGAGAGGAGTTTTCACCGGTTACCCTGAGAGCAGTACGTATACAAGAGCTTCTTCAGCTCCAGCAGGGAACCATGACAGTGGATGACTATTCATCGAGACTTACCGACCTCTCACGGTACTCGATGGATATGGTCAAAGATCAATACATCAGAGCTCGGACTTTTGAGCGGGGCTTGCGCAGAGATATCCGAGCTCGCATCATCCCTATGATAATTCCTACTTATGCTGGGGTGATCGAGCATGCTTTGGTGGTCGACAGCTTCCTGGTGGAGCAGGGACAACCGACAGTTGTAAGTAGTGGGCGAGCTGTAGTAGAGACCTCAGCGGTAGGGAGCCGACGTCAGGTACCCAGGCATGTGAGACATTTCTAGAGGATATCCCAGGATAGGGGATCAGCTGTGCATGGTTCAAAGGGCGCTTCCAGCCATCCTCGAGAGAGGCGATGTTACTCATGTGACGGTAGGGTACATCTTGGTCGAGATTTTCCGACCCGCTATACTACTGACCCAGGAGTAGTTGATGGACCACCAAGGCAGAGGAAACGTGTGGATCAGGCAGATCCGCGAGGTGGAAGACGTGGCCGAGGAGTTGGGAGAGCAGCTGAATGTGGTCGGCATTTCGACCCTTTAACACCACCACCCCGAAGAGGTCCACCCCAGGCTCAGAGAGCTGTTGGACAGAGGTAGGGACAGCTGCAGGCGGTAGGGGCTTATGACCCAGGTACTCTCGGAATGATTACAGGTACTATCTGTGTCTTTTCTACTTTGGCTGCCTTATTGATAGACATAGGTGCTAGTCATTCCTTTCTGGATGCCTATCTTGTTCGAGACCTTGAGATTCCAGTTGAGCCGTTGACTCGACCCTTACGCTTAGAAACACCGACTGGAGAAGATTCATAGATCACACATCTTTGTTGGTAGTTTGACCTGACCCTTGGAGGCGATATTTTTTCTTGGAACCTCTTCGTGGTAGCGTCGAGGCCTTACGATGTCATTCTTGTCATGGATTGGTTATCCACAGTTCATGCCCATATTGATTGTTTAATTCAAAGGGTGTGGTGTGTCCACAGTGATGGAACGAGGTTATCTTTTGTCAGTGAAAGAGAGACCTAGGCAGCGCAGGATAGACTCGTGCATAAGAGGGCACAACCGATTTCACACCAGTTGGCTAGCCTAGCCTTTGGCATGGCAGATGTTACGAGTTTCCAGTTTCCAGCAGTGGTGGCTGAGTACGAGGAAGTCTTTCTGGAGGATGTCCCCGGGCTACCTCCCCGTCGGGAGGTAGATTTCGGCATTGAGTTGCAACCCGGGATGACCCCGATTGCAGCATCAGCTTATCAAATGGATCCTACAGAGCTTCGTGAGATGAGGGTGCAGTTAGAAGACCTGCAGAAGAAGGTCTTTGTGAGACCCAATGTTTCTACCTAGGCGGCCCCAGTGCTATTTTCCAAGAAGGCAGACGGGAGCTTGAGGCTATGTGTGGATTACCGGCGCTTAAATCAGGTGACTGTGAAGAATCGACATCCACTACCAAGGATCGATGTCCTCTACGACTAGTTGAGAGGGGTACGATGGTTCTCGGTGGTTGATCTACGATCAAGCTATCACCAGTTGCAAGTACATGAAAAGGATATACTAAAGACGACTTTCAGATGTCGCTACGGTCACTATGAGTACTTTATGATGCCCTTCGGCGTGACGAACGCCCTGGCAGTGTTCATGGGACTCATGAACCAGATCATTCAGCCTTATCTAGACCGGTTTTTGGTGGTCTTCATCGATGATATCCTTGTGTACTCTGCGTCCGAGGAGGAGCACACGAGAGACCTAAGGATGGTTCTAGACACACTCCGAGAGCACCAGTTGTATGGGAAACTCTCAAAATGTCAGTTCTGGTTACAGGAGGTCCACTTTCTGGGACAAGTTATCTCAACGGATGGTGTAGTAGTGGACCCAGCAAAGGTGGAGGCAGTGAAAGCATGGGAGCCACCCCGGAGCGTGACGGAGGTGTGGAGTTTCCTTGGGTTGACAGGCTACTATCAGAGATTCATCCATGATTTCTCCAAGATTGTAGCACCCATGATAGGTTTCACTCAAAAGGGACATCCTTTCATATGGACCAAGAAATGCCAGCAGGCTTTCCAGCAGTTGAGACAGATTCTGACGAGTTCCCCGATCTTGAGATTACTGGAAGAGGGTGTCGAGTACATAGTGTTCTACGATGCATCAAGAACCGGGATTGGTTGTGTTCAGATGCAGAGGCAAGCAGTGATTGCCTATGGCTCACGTCAGTTGAGGCCACACAAGCGGAACTACATGACCCATGATCTTGAGTTGGCAGCGGTAGTCTTCGCATTGAAGATGTGGCGGCACTACGTGATGGGCGAGCAGTTTACTATCTACTCTTATCACAAGAGTCTCAGATATATCTTTTCTCAAAAGGATCAGAATTTGAGACAGAGGCGATGGATTGAGTTCCTCCAGGATTACGACTTTGAGATCATTTACACTCCTGGGAAGGGGAACGTGGTGGCAGATTCTCTCAGTATGAAATCCAGTTCACAGTTGCTGGATGAGGCGACAAGGCAGTTGGCCTCTTTGCAGTTGTCCTTCGTGGATGGAGATGAGGGAGATTACCTTCAGTTGATTGTTGTTACCCCTCCACTCTTACAGTGAGTCAGGGAAGCACAACGTGAGGATGCAAGCTGTGAGACTCTACGTGCTCAGATATCCACAAGTGATGATGCTGATGGATATTCAGAAGGAGGGGAGCATGTTGTCCTTTTTAGAGGGTGCACGGTAGTACCAGTGAAGTTGCGGGAGGAGGTTCTTATGAAGATCTATAAATCCCCTTTGGCGGTGAATCTAGGCGTGGAAAAGATGTACCAGGACCTCCAACGTCAGTTCTGGTGGTCAGGGATGAAGAAGAGCATGGCAGAGTTTGTTTCTCGGTGCCTTACTTGTCAGAAAGTAAAGGCTGAGCACCAGGTGCCAGTAGGTTCGAATCAACCCCTTGAGGTGCCAGAGTGGAAGTGGGATGGGATATCCATGGACTTCATGACAGGTTTACCACACATGTCCAGGGGACACGATGCCATCTGGGTGATCGTTGATCGACTCACCAAGTCAGCCCACTTCCTAGCCACACAGGAGCAGAGTTCCGTAGAGAGGTTGGGATGCCTCTACGTGTAGGAGATAGTTCGGCTTCATGTAGTACCATCCATGATCGTCTCATATCATGATGCTCATTTCACATCCCAGTTGTGGAAGGGATTGCAGGAAGCTTTTGGGACTCCGTTACGCTTGAGCACAACGTTTCATCCCCAGTCTGATGGTCAGACTGAGTGGACCATCCAGGTCTTGGAGGATATGCTACGAGCTTGCATACTTGACTTCGGTCAAAGCTGGGAGGATCACCTACCACTCGTAGAATTTTCTTATAAAAACAGTTATCATTTCACTATTGGTATGACACTATTCGAGGCTCTATACCGGTGACCTTGCAGGTCGCCACTTTTCTGAACTCACCCAGGAGAGTCAGCACTCATGGGCCCCGAGATGGTGAGAGCTACTACAGAGAAGGTGTAGGTCATCCAGGAGTAGATGAAAACATCATAGAGTCGGAAAAAGTCTTATGAAGACAGGAGACAGAGGCCCTTGGAGTTCTAGGAAGGAAACCATGTGTTCCTTCGGGTCTCACCTCGACGGGGATTGTGGAGATTTGGCCGGGACGGCAAGCTATCTCTGAGGTTCGTTGGACCTTTTCAGATTTTGAGAAGAGTTAGCGAGGTGGCGCATCGCTTCGCTATACCTCCTCAGATGGACCGGGTACACAACATCTTCCATATGTCGCAGCTATGGAGGTACGTGCATGATCCATCGCACGTCATTGACTAGGGTGAGCTGGACATCGACGATGGAGTGACCTTTGATGAGTACCCAGTGGTGATCAAGGATCGACAGAAAAAGATCCTTCATGGATGAGCTATTCCCTTGGTGCGTGTCTGGTGGTAGCACAGGAATCTCCAGGAGAGCACGTGGGAGAGGGAGGATCAGATTCGCATGCAGTACCCACATATTTTTTAGTAGCCCTTATTTTGGCTTTTCGGGGACGTAATATCCCTAAGGTGGGTGTGATGTAATGTCCCAGATTTCTCTATGTATTATTTTAATATTATATGGGAATTATTTCGAGACCAGGCTCTGATATGGCATGCAGTTCTGAGTCCCAGTGAGCCCGGAACAAGTGTTTGAATTTAATTTAATAATTAAATTACTCGCGCGTGCAATTTTTTTGAAAAAGTGGATAAATCCCGAACAGGTGCTCAGATCAGAAATTTGAGGGCACCGCTGCGTTTAGAACAGAAATTTTACCTTAGGTGGTGCCTAACTTTGGGCGGCATGGGTCAGTGGTGAAATCTAGTTTTTGGACACAATGTTAATAAAATATTTAATAAAAATATTGTATTTCAGTAGGGAGATATTTTAAATCTTTTTTTTCATTTATCTTAATTAAATAGAGTCTTGCGCCAAGGTCCAGGGTTACAAACCCCATAACTCTGAAAACCCTTGGTGGCTCTGGAGGAAACCCACAACGCAGCGGCATCGACATTCTTAATGGATTTTGATGGCGCGACGACGAAACGAGCGGATCTTCACCGACAAATGCAGCAAATCCAGGTAGGATGTTGTTGTGATTTTAATTCTTCCCTGTTTTTGATTTCCATAATAAACACAGACTAATCCACGAACAGATTAACATGCGGGTTGATAATTCTTGCGGGATGGGATTTTGCAGGGATTTGTAGGGAATTGATTCTTGAATTTTGTTTGGTTTTTTTCAACCTCCTAACAGTGAAGAACCAAGATCGAAGAGAACATTGATCGAGGTTCATCCCTCTCGATTTTTTGTGTGTTCTTCCCCAAATTCTCGCGTTCTTCATGAGTGTTCTTCACGTTCTTCGCAAGGCGATGAACAATGGATCCTTGCGCATCCTTTCTACGACGCAAAGATCCCAAATTGAAGGATCATCACCATGGCTGTCTTGAAGAGGTGCGACAATAGTTTCAGCAGACAGATTGAAGCAGATCGAAAGAAATCGTTCTTTGGACGATTTCTGCTCGGATGGCCGGAATGGGATTTTGGAGTCAATTGAAGACCTGAAACCCACATATTCGGCTTCACGGAGACAAGGCAACCTGATATCTGGTGTTTCACAGTGAACGGATGACAGAATTGAGATCCGAAAGATCGGCCGAGGCGTGTAGAGGAAGACACAATTATGGAAATTTTCCCGACTACACGCCGTGTAGTATGGGCTACATGGCGTGTGTTAGTCGGTAGGGTTACCCAGCGTGTACTTCAGGAGTACACAGACATGGGCATGATACATGGCCACAGACACGCCGTGTATACCCCTCCCCAGCCAAACCCGACAAGATACATTGGGTACCCCGTGTACTGGTACACGGGCATGCAACACGGATACAGGCAAAGACCGTGTATGGGCACATGGCTAGGGTACACAGAGCGAGCCCAAGTGCTCGAACATGGTGTCTATTTTCTTATACACGCCGTGTAGTTGCTTTCGACAAGCCAAGTGACATGGGCCGATTACACGGGCAGCACCCAGGGTCAAGGAATACGGCATGTACCTTTTCTACATGCAGTGTAGTTTGGTTTTTCAGGGCTTGAATGAAGGACATGGGCAGTTCACACGGGTAGTACTTGGGGTCAAGGAACACGGCGTGTAACCATACTACACACCATGTAACTTTTTATTCATGGCTTGAGCCACTTGCCTTCTGTGACTTGGACTATTTCTTAGGGTTCGTACCCTTGGTAATCCCCCGAAGGTTCTGACATCAACTCCTTTATACAGGGGTATGATCCCTTCAGTAGACCTCCCTGAATAGAGTTGTTGGAATCCCCGCTATGAGACTTAGAGCCGGATAATCTATTCATTCTTGGAACCCTAGGTAGAGTTCTTGGTATAGATATGACCAACTTTACCCAAGCGCTAATCCTCTGCTTAGTGGATTAGCTCAGACTAAGTTGTCGGAATTACCCCATGACTTGGATGTGATCCTCATCTGAGCATCTTGTTCCCAAGGTACTTGTGGAGTGTGTTCTCCCGGAACGAGTACTTCGTACCTCTCTCTTCAGACCTAGGAGTATATCCTCTCGATGGTGTGCTTAGTGGAATCTTCGAGCTGGATCCTAGTGGCGGTTTTCACGATGGTTATTTCTAAATGAGTATATCTAGATATTCATGTTATATGTTTTGTAGATATATACTGTATAGAGCTGATTGTACCTTTCTTTGTGGTATTTTCCTTTGTTGTATTTCCTTTGTGGTTTGCGGGGTGTCCTACTGGGTATTGTTATACTCACCCCTGCACGGGCTTTTCCCGCACATGTCGTGTCTTGTGCCGATGAGAGAGCCTTTGACAGGATTCTAGGCGGACCAGGACCAGACAGTTTTGTGTGAGATCAGGCAGGCCGAGGTGTGTTCCTTCAGAGACGGGTTGCAGTCTCAATACCTTTTTCTACAGGTTGGACTTTGATGTAGACTTCCTTTTTGGGGGGCTTGTACTTTTAGCCCATGGTTTCACTTTACTGTACTTTACTTCCCTGTCGTACACTGTGGTTGGGTTTTAGTGTATGCATGCATCTTTTCCTTTTGTAGTTTTTTACTTTTCAGCTTTGTGGGCTTCGATATGTGTGTGTGTGTATACAGGTTTATAGGCAATACCTCCCATGTTAGTAGCATGCCTACTCGGTGCTAGTCACTAGCCCCTGGCCTACTGGAGGCGGGGTTGGGGAGTTGCGGCTCGGGCCCCACTGGGACGGGTTGTGACAATATCTTTATTGCATTCCCTTAAGATATTATTATTTCACTCATCTATGAAAATTATGGATTCTTATGTAGATAAATGGGAGTGATTTCTTCTTAACACCAATCATCCATGCTATGTAGTTAATTTTAGAGGGTGTAAATCCCTATCTAATGTATTTATCAGACTTTTATGATGATGATGATGATGATGACAATGATAATAATAAAAAAAATAATTATATAATAAATCATCACATAATTTAAATTCCACCATTAACCCATATTCAATAATGGTAACATCACAATTTATGTTAATAAATAAACCTTTATAACAAAACTAAATAAAATAACATAATAAAATAAAAAAAATTACATACACATAAATTTCAAAAACAAATAAAATTAATATTGAAAACACATTCCATAAATTACGTAGTTGTAGTAAATTATTTATAACATCTTTATACTAACCCATAATTTAATCTTGAAGAGTATTGGGAAATATGAACCTAAAAATATAGTTTTTAGTCACCATTGAGAAGTGCACAATCACATTGTATTTCCTTTGATTCCATTCCTAGATTAAAAAACAAAAATTACCTTGATGATATGACACCAAACAATTAGAATTAATTGTCTCCTAGACCATGCATAGAAGATGTATCACTCTATAATTTTGAACATTCTCAAAATTATAATAATTTCATACCCAAAATATTATAAAAATAAAATAAATTCAAAATAAAAAAATTTGGGTCATAATTTTCACCACTACAATGCTTTCCACCCTAGAAAAACATCATTAGGTCTTATAATAGAAAAATAGCTTAATGTAAGGAAATAAAGAATCATGTGTTTCAAAACATTTGAACATAATAATGAACATTTATACTTATAAATAAAAACATATCATCTCAAAATATCACCTTCTCTATTTCCTTCACATATGGATACTCCCCACCATAATAAAATACTGTATAACTCATCCACTTAGTACAATGGACCTATTATTGAAATTTCAATAATTTTTAATAAACATCATAGTATAAAATTCGAAACTCCACTTATTTAACAAAAATACGAATGTACATTAAATAATTAATTTTTTTATAAAATAAACCCCATTTAAAAATATTTCTCTCATTTAAAATTCCAAAATATAACATGAAGACCAAATCATGAATTGGAAAAAAATAAAAAAACCATAGTTCCCTATTTGATTCTTCCAAATTTACAAGAAAATATGAAAGCATAATTATTCTAGCCTCAATATTTTTAAAGGTATGACAAACATATTTTCATAATGAAATTTTTATCTATGGGTTCATATTTTAAGAAATTTCATTGGGATCTTCATATGCATTGATTCGATAGCTCAGAAATCCCAAATGAACCCTTAGATCAAAAGATACACCCATTAAAAAAATGAATATATAATTTGAACTTTCATTAATACATTTTTCATATACAAAAACCCTAACTATATAATTGGTTTGGTAGATCGAGTATTTAAAATAGTGATTCAGGTTGGACCTTAGGTCAACCTTGTGAGTTTAGAACTTGTAGAGGTGTATGGGTTTAATTTTTATATGATTTTATTATTGGTCTTATTTTTAAGCTAGTCTATACTTCTTTGAATGATTTAGGAGCTATTTTAAAAGTTTCATTGAATTTTGAGATTTTTTGAATTTTTGAGTTTTAAGTTCCATATTTTCATTAAAATCATATGTGTTGGATACAAAATTTTTTATTTTAGAATGTGTATTTTTTATTAGAAACACTAAGGAGATGTAGTAAAGGCATGGAATATATGATGTATTTGATTCTATAATGTGTAAGAGTCACCCTATGGAGGCGAATATATTATGCATCTTAGGAGAGGAAAAGTATATTATATATGGGGTTTGAGTTAATTTAAAAACCTTACATTTAGAGAAAAATATATTACATATGAGTTAGTATATATTATTTAACGTATTTAATCTTGGGATAAAAACTTATGTAAGGAATATATATTATGTATGGTATGGGAAATATTACATATTTGAGTTTTTTTTGAAGGTAATGAAATTAAATAATAAATATATACATTATGTGTGAGGGGGGAAGATATTATTTATTATAGAAGAATATTATGTTTGGAATTATTCTTAAAGAGACTATGTTATGTATTGAGTTTTTTTGAAGGAGAAATAATTATAATTAAATAAATATATTAAATATAGAATTTCTTCTAAGGTATATATCTTACATAGATGAGGAAGACTTACTTGTGACAGAAACATATTAGATATTAGATATTTTGATAAAGAACATATATTACATATTGCAAATATATTATATATGAAGATGCATATAATATTTTGTGATTGGAAAAAATAGAAGTTTTGATCCACTGTGATATGTAATATTTATTAAAAATATATTACTTTTGGGTCCCTGAGGGGAGACACATAAGGTTTTTCTTGAATTCTATTATTATTCAAATATTCAATGAAATGATTTTTCTAGTTTTTTTCCAGACAAAATTAAATTGATAATTTAACTAGGAAATCAATTATAAAATAGATTTAAGGTCCACATAAACTAGTGTACATCATTTACTACTAGTTTCTTCATTACACTATCCTTTTTGAAGGATTGTATTTGATTCTTGTCAGAATCTCATACAGGATGAAGTAGGGAGTAGTCATGGTTAAGGTGAAACACCCTAGGGAGCTTTTTATTTATTTACCTAACATTATTTCCTCTTTTTGTTGACGGTGTCCTAAAAATAGGGGTTTTGTTAGATTTTTGGAAAATATTCAGACTAATTCTAAATTTGGTAGAGTTCTTCAATTAGTGGAGTCCTATATACTCTTGGTAGGTTTTCTGAACTATTTGTGTTCTTATACATATGAAATAAATAAGAAAGAGAAGGGTTACATATATTTGATAGTGATTAAAACCATGTGGGGTTTATGTTATTCAAAATATATTCTGATTGGTTGATTTGCGTGGAAAATGGTGGATATGATCCAGTATATATTGATTTCCCAATATTGTTGGTTCATTCCATGAAGAGAGTAATGTAGTGTGTTGTAAACTAGTGATTCATGTGTTGTGATTATTAATATGGTTACATGGGAATGTGTTAAGTGTTACTTATATGATTATGGGTGATATTGATAACTAGATATTTGGTGAATAGGTCCCTAGTATAGTGATGATAATGTTTACCATTTCCATAGGCTGTAACAGAGTTTTTTTGATGGTGTGACCCAAGTTGATAATGATGCCACTCACTATATGAGATGAGGAAATTGTGGATGTGTGTATATAGGAATGGTCCCATTATGTGGTTTAGTCTACTCATTATGGGTGGTTCTTTTCATATATAAAGTAACATATGGAGATGGGTTTGTCCATTGTTATTGAGGATGTATGTACCGTAGTTTTCCACTATTGGTGTTGTTTGAGGCCACTAGACAGGAGAATATGGATCTCTATATAAGTTAGGGATAATGTGATGGATTTGTTAATGGATGGTCATATCTATACATTATTACTTATCAGGTGGTTTATCTAGAAGTGATAAAGAATTTTGAAGTCCTTGGGACTTGTGATATGACCTGCAAACTCACTATTGAAGAGTTATAATTGATTTTGGACCATGATTCCATATGAAATTGAATTGATTGAAAGACTTAGGGTGGTTTTGGAATGAATAATTATGGATGTATCATTCCACTTTGGAACTACCTAGGCTGGTAAAGGATTACTTTGGGTTGGTTGATCATGAGTGGAAAAGGTTATGTAATATATTTTGGTTCCCATTGCTTAATATTTTCTTGAACTGGTATACATATAGATATTAGATAGGGACATCATTGGTGATGCCCTATTGAGTTCATACTCACATATTTCACATTACCTATGGTACATGTGTAGAAATTATGTTTCTTGGTATAGGTAAGGGTAAAGGATAGAGGTTAGAAACCTAGTGAAATTTCGAGTGGATATGGTTCCTGAGATGGATGAAATGGTTTGTAGATGGGCATGGTTGTTCCTTGGTCTTGGGATGGATATGTATTCTATTAATTTGGTACTTATGAATGGGTGATTAGTCTAAGGTAATATGTTGGGCATTGTATGATTATAATGTACTGGTAAATATTTTTTAAAGTGACTATATGTATTTTCAACTTATAGCTTATTATTATTTGAGCTTCTTCCACTATTTTGTGTTTATATTATTATTATATTATTTAGTGGGTACAATATCGCCACTATCACCCAATAAATAATTGTTTTTAGTTAAAAAATTAGGATTATGGCGAGTCAAATCTAATGTCTAGTGGTGCACTGGTATATTTACTATGGAGAGATTTAGATCAGGGTGTTAAATTTGGTAACATAGATTTCTTGTTACCAAGTGGTATTAAAGAAATGATATTACAATGTAGAATATAATTTGGGCTATGTTATTTTAGAGTCTATGTAGATGTGTTCTAACTCATTTAGAAATATAACTCAAGTTGAATGTTACAATTTATGTTTTCTAATCACATGAATGGGCTGAAGACCAAGTTACTAAGAAAAGATGGATTCATATTTTGGTTTATGTGGTTATATCTATGTTATTTTTTGGGATAAATTAGTATTTGATATAATTTATGTATGGTTTTTGATTCTTATCCCCAAAAGTCAATTTAAGGAACTCATGCATCATTTTATGCACATAGAGATCACATGAAATATGTATGTTTTTAGTGTTTTTATTATATTTCTAGGAGAGAAAAAGTGTTTAGCTATTTAATGTGTCAATAATATGATAAATAGTAGTCTTTCATAGTCTCTTGGTGGAAATATACTTATATGACCAAGAGAGGGTATGCAGTTTCTATATTTTTTTTATAAAAATGGAAATAGGTTTGGATGTTTAGTGTGTTAGAAATAAACTATATGATATTTCCCTATAAATCATAATGGTGGAATTCTACTTATCTAGCCTTGGGATGTGATCCATGCTTAGTGGAAATAATTGATTAAAATATGTTCTTGTGGTTTGTGGTAATATACCATGAAACATGTAGGGAGGAGGGGGGTGTATAATTCAACAAGACCAGATGATATGTGACTTGGTTTCAGTTGTTGGCATAAACAAATTCCAAAGATTTTTCTGTAGAAGCTATGATATAGTCCTCATTCAACCAACACAACCCATGTGTGGTCCAAATGGTATATTTTTGTATTAATAAGATCAAAATGGGATCTCTATGTGCTGTATGATTTATCACACATGAAGTAATATATATTTCTCAAAAAATAGTACCGAATCTAGTGACGTGGCTGTGAGAACCTCCCATCCGGTGCATGACAACTATTTCATCCACTACTAAATAAAGGTTATCAAGGCCTTAAAATCCATTTTGAGGGTCTATTGGGAATCTTTTGGAATTATAAAAAACATTATATAGATTGGGGAATATTTTATTTCATTGGTTTGGACTTCAAAAATCATGGACCCCAAGCAGACTTACAGATGAATAATTAAGGACATCTTAAGTCACACATTAATTTTTAACACTAAAAAAATTCAAGACAAGGACTATCTTAATGAAGAAATTTAGTTATTTTTTAATCATCCCAGATTTTTAAAATCAACCCAACCATTCAAATAATATTTTCTAAAGATATCCTTCCATTTATGATGATGTGAAGGAGATCCTATTAGGCCACTACATTTCTCTATGATCCATCATTATTTACATATCCATAGTGGTGATCCCATGTTAGCTATTTAGCAGCTTTCTGGAGAACCCTATACATGATATAGACACAATCTAACCACATAAAACCAATATAGACACTAATTATAGAAATTGGTTACCCATCACCACCTATAAATAACCGACATCCACATTAGCATAGACACCTATCTGGATCCATGTTAATGTACATGCTTCAAGAGACCTTTCAAGTACATCCTGAGTTTGAACTAGTGATAGGGGAGGATCATTGAAAAGTAATCCCATGTACCACCTAGTAATGGGCCTATTTATTAAGGGTATCTACAATGTAACCCCATGATGTGACCTTATGAAGTAACCCATTATGAAAGTCTATTTATAGAGTATCCCAAAAAATAAACCCTGTGAAGGAGCCCTCCATGAAGGCCAATAATGATATAAATCCATGAAGAAACCTCAAGAAGGACCCTTATGTGAAATTCTATCCAAAAAAACCTCATGGAGGCCTCGTTAATCAAGGATGGTCATGAAACAACTCCACAATGAAACCCTATGAATGATCCCTTTGCAAATGTCCAACTAGGACGAAAACCCAATAAGGACCCCAATATGAAGGTTGTTAATGGACCCTAGAAATATTATTTAATAGATGCTTACTAGTAAATCCTCCTTCACAAATGGTCACCAATGAGCTTCTTTCATGGAGGGATTCCCTTAAATCTTCTTTTCCAAACATATTACTTTAAACTTCAATATTCATGAACTGAGAAGACATAAGTCCATTTATATCAATGATCGATACCCCTTCATGAATAAATCTAATTTTATGTTAAAATGAGGATTATAAATGTATATTTTTTTTCATTCCAATGTTTTGTACCACTATGGATCCGCCCCGCACCCCCATTTTGGATCATGGATGAGATACAGTTTAAGTCCTTTTCCCCAATCCCTCTACTTCCATCATCAACCCATATAAAAAATCTATAGTCACGCTATGAGATTTTTTGGTTGGGTCAATTATAATTTAGTACATGATACCAGTAATGCACTCCTAGATTTCAGATACTCCTCTTGATTTTCCAAAATTCATAGAGGCAAGATGTTCCTCTCACCACCCAAAATTACCCCACCTCAATCACTTTATAGAGTGAAAAATGAATGGGCCTATAAGGCCCCGGCCTTAAACATTACTTAATCTTGAGATATTTCAAGAATACACATTGAGAATATTTTCAGGTTTAGAGTTTTAGAGAATTAGATCATAAATCATGCATTACATTCCACATATGGCATTAACGAATCAAATCACTTTGAGGGGGCGGTAGTCCGCACTTCCTAAAATGAAGATGTCGCGTTTACCCATAATGGAAACCATAAATGTATGCCATAAATGAAAAATACAGAAGCATAAGGAAACCATAAACATAATATATATCATATATAAATATATTGACTTCTTAATGGCCACCATGAAAGGTGTTAAAATAATTTTGAACAATCATCGTTTCGTGAGGCCGAAATTTGCCATCCACAAAAACAGTATGTTCTTCAACCATTAGACAGAGGTGTGTGTAAGTGTAGCTCGAATCCTTCTCATAAAAAAATCCTAGTATATTTAAGATAATTTTGTTTTTACAAAATAAAGAAATAAAAATATTTTAGTGGGTTGGTGAAGCAAAACGAAACAAAAGAACATTCGAGAAGACTTTACCTTTAAATCAGGTAACTCCTCTTGGTTTGAACCAAAAGGGTTCCTTGAAGAGATTTCTACCAAAGGTAAGGCTTCTATTTTTAATAGAGGGATGTGGAGAGATAAAATTAGTAGATTTTTTCTGATCCAATGGCTTGAGAATTGTGGGTAAAGAGGTAGAGGTGGGGGCCTTTTATAAGAGGGAGGAAGGGCACTCTTGGAATGTCAAGAAATGTTAATTTATTTTAAAATGATTTTCAGATTTAAAAGGTACCACATTGATATATTTATAGAATAAGGTGATAAAGGTTCGAAATATAATCATCAAATAGGTTTTTTAAAAGTTTAATTCCTAGATTTTACATTATCTTTTCATTTTATTTAAATCGTTCATTAATGAGAAAATCGCTGCTTCATCATGATGTCATAAATAAATTAATTTCTTTAATGTATAAAAAATAAAAAAAATACTATGATGTATGAAATATTTTTATCTTTACAATTAATATTTATAGTCTAAGAGATAATTTACACAAACAAAAATAAATTTTTTTTACTCAGGTGATACATTCTTTAGTGATATTCTCCTTTCTTGAAAAATAAAATGATAAAGTGTCACTTTCTCCCAAAAGTGATTCCATGGGGTCCCTAAGTTTGGGAAAAGGCTTACCATGGTCGGCCATGACACAACCAGTAGAATTAGGACACATTTTGGGGTCATTTGTTATTTTTATGATATGATTTTATTATCCTTAACTACCCAATTACTAATTAATCACGATAATTAAAGATAATTACCGTCGTTACTATTCATAATTATAAAAAACAGGAGTCTTAATTACATAATTTATTACTTCTAATTCAAAATATGGAATCCATTTTACCAAATTACAAATATAGAAATTGAAATAATTAATTTAAAAATAATTCTTGTTGTCATAACAAATATCGGGTTTTTTTGAAAGAATGTATATGAAAAGTTTGGCACTTGATTATGTCCAATTTCAAAGTGAAATTAATTCTAATGAACAAAATTGGATTAAATGGTAAATATATATTCTAATTAAACTTTAAAACAAATTTATAAGATAATCTAACCATATAATTAAATTAGATGAAAAAGTAGTTTTGATGTAAAATGTAGTATTTTTCACTATTCATTAAAAAATGAACATTGTTAGAAAAATACCAAAAATTTATCCAAAGTAAATTTAAATGTCCCAATCATAAAGAATAAGTTTATTTTGACAAACAGAGCTTATAAAATTTTCAAAATTTTCATTTAAAAATGGTTTGCCATCAAAAGACAGTAAAACAATCTTTTAAAAATATTAGTGTATTCCATGCTTAAGATTGGATTTATTCTCATTTTAAGCCTCTAAAACACTATCTAATTCATAAACAGACATAGATAAGAATATCTATTATTCATTACTAACTTGGGATGTCATATCCTTACCCCCTTTAGAAAATTGCATCCCCAAAATTTATTTACTTATCGAATAAGTGGGGGTATTTATCCATTATTGCATTTTCAGATTCTCATGTTGCCGCTTCACTCATGTGGTTTTTCCACAAAACCTTAACTTGATGAATCTCCTTATTCCACAACACTTGCTCCCTGTGGTCAATAATCTGGACTGGTTGTTCTTCATAAGAGAGATTCTACTCCAACTAAACTACCCATGGACTCAAAACATGAGATGGATCTGGCATGTACTTCCTTAACATTGAAACATGAAAAACATTATGTACCTGAGATAAAATCAGAGGTAAAGCCACTCGGTATGCAACTAATCCAACTCTCTCTAGAATTTCATATGGTCCAATAAACCTTGGAATCAGTTTTCCTTTCTTCCCAAATCGCATCACACTTTTCCATGGTGAATCTATGAGGAAGACATAATCACCTACCTCAAAAGAGAGATCCTTCCTCCTGTTGTTCGCATAACTTTTCTGCCTGCTCTAAGCTGTTCTCATGTGTTTCTGTATCAGCTAACACTTTTTTTTCCAATTATTCTACCAATTCTAGTCCCATCAACTTCATTTCACCCACTTCATCCCAAAAAGCTGGAGTTCAACACCACTTCCCACATAATGCTTCAAATGGTGCCATCTGTATACTAGAATGACAACTGTTATTATAAGAAAACTCAACCCAATAAAGATGTTGGTCCCAACTTCCCTGAAAATATATCGAACAAGCACGTAGAATATCCTCCAAAGGCTGAATTATTCGTTCTGACTGCCTATCTGATTGAGGATGAAAAGATGTACTAAAATTTTATTCGGTACCCAATGACTTCTGAAGGCCTTTCCAAAAGTTAGAAGTAAAACTGGGATCACGATAAGATAATATAGAGAGGGGAATTCCATGTAACCTGAATATCTCTTTAAGATACAAATGAGAATGTTTATCTTGGGAAAAAGTATCTCGTATAGTAAGGAAATGAGAAGATTTAGTCAAGCGATCAACAATAACCCAGATTTCATTATTACCTCGAGGTGTCTTCGGCAATCCCACAACGAAGTCCATGGATATATTCTCCCAGTTCCACTCTAGTACGGGTAAAGGATGAAGCATCCTATTCGGTAACTGCCACTCTGCTTTAAACAGTTCACAAGTCAAACACTTCATAGTAAAATCAGTAATATCTATTTTCATTCTATCCCACTAGTAATACTTCCGAATATCTCTTTACATCTTAGTACTGCCTAGATGAACTGAAATCAGAGAACTATGAGCTTCACATAACAACTCTCTCTTCAACTGTGAATCACACGGAAAGCACAATCTCTTCCCAAATCTCAAAACACAATCATTATCAATGTTTAATTCAGGAAACATACCCTTCTGAACCAGATCTACCATTTTCTGCAACTCACTATCTTGCTTCTGTGCTTGCTTAATTCTGTCTAATAGAGAAGATTACACTGATACCTGAAACAAAACAAAAGAACATAATCCACCAACAAATTCTACGCCAAATTTCATCAAATCCATAATCAAAGGATCACGTTCCAAACACAACATTGTTAATGAAGCATTACTTTTTCAACTCAAAGCATCAGCCACTTTATTTGATTTTCTTGAATGTTAATGAATTGTACAATCATAATCCTTGATTAATTCTAGACATCTTCTCTATCTCATGTTAAATTCTTTCTATGTGAATATATATTTTAAACTTTTGTGATCAGTATATATTTCACACTTTACACCATAAAATGATGCCTCCAAAATTTTAAAGCGAAAACAACAGCAGCTAATTTCAAGTCATGTGTAGGGTAATTTACCTCATGAGTTTTCAACTGACGTGAAGCATAAGCAATTACCTGGTCTTTATGAATTAGGATGCAACCAAGTCCTTTCAATGAAGCATCACTGTAGATAACAAACTCACCATTACTGGAAGGTAGTGCCAAAACTGGAGCATTCACCAATATTCTTTTCAATTCCTGAAAACAATCATCACATTCTTTTGTCCATATAATCTTAAAACCCTTCCATGTTAGCTTAGTCATTGGACAAGATAACCATGAAATATTTATAACAAACCTTTGGTAATAGCCTTTTAAATGAAGAAAACTACGAATCTCGGTTGCATTTGTGGGTCTTGGCCATTCATCAACAACCTTTGTTTTTACAGGATCAACAATTATCCCATCTTTAGAAACAATGTGACCAAGTAAAGAAATTTGTTTCAACCAAAACCCACACATTCTGAATTTACCATAAAAATTATTCTCTTTTAAGGTTTGAAAAATAACCCTTAAATGACTTTCATGCTCATCTTTACTTTTAGAAAACACCAAAATATCATCCATGAAAACAACCACAAACTTATCCAAGAACTCATGGAAAATTATATTCATAAGTTCCATGAATAAAGCAGGTGTATTGGTTATCCCAAAAGGCATTAATACAAATTCATAATGGTTATATATTGTATGAAATACAGTCTTCAGAACATCCGCTTCCTTTACCATAAACTAATGGTACCCCGATCACTGGTCAATCATTGAAAAATACTTAGCTCCTTGGAGATGATCAAACAAATCATCGATATGAGGAAAAGGATATTTGTTCTTAATAGTGATGTTATTCAAGGCCTATAATCAATGAAAAGTCTCATTTAACCATCTTTCTTTTTAAAAAATAAAACAGAAGCACCCCATGGTGATGTTCTAGGTCGAATGAAACCTTTCCCTAATAAATCTTGCAAATGATTATTCAAATTTAAAAGTTAAATTTGAGCCATTAGATAAGGGGGTTTTGAAATTGGCTTAGCATCCGGAACTAAGTCAATAGTAAATTCAACTTCCCAATCTGGTATTATTCCAGGCACCTCATCAGGAAAAACACCGGGATACTCATTTACCACTGGCACACCATTAATCTGAACAGTTCCTTTATTTTCAACAATATGTGCAAGGTAACATTCATTTCTATCTTTTACAAGTTTCTCAGCCTCTTGATATGTTATCAACAGTAAGGGTTCATTCTTGTACACAAACTTAAAGTCTTTCTGAATTTGTTTTTATCTCTACAATAAATCTTAGCTTGGTAAATAGATAACCAATCCATACCCAGGATAATATCAAACTCTACTAGAGGTAAAACAATAAGGTTTGCAAGTAGGTTCTTTCCACGGATAAGGATAGGAAGACTCTTATAAATTATTTTTGCCTCAACATTTCTCCCAGGCGTTTTTACCACAAGTTTAGGAGTCATTTCATGAGATAGTATTCCCATTTTACTAGAAAAATTTTCATAGATGAAAGAATGTGTAGACCCTAAATCAAACAACACACTGGCATAATCTAAAAAACAAACAAAGTACCTGATACCACTTCATTTGATGGCCCAACATCTACTGAAGTAGTTGCAAAGGATTTCACCACCCCTTTCTTCTTGTAGTCTAACTGCTTCTCATCACTCAAGCTCTTTGTCAGACACTCGTTTTCATAGTGATCCATCTTATTATACTTGAAACATTTCACTAAATGTAAATCAAATTTGGTCTTACCATCACCTTGATCTTTTCCAGTGCAATCACCATCCTTATGTACCATATTACCACATTGGTAGCACTTTCCATAATTCAAAATACATTCCCCAGCATGATTTTTACCACATTTATCACAAAATAGAAACTTATTTTTCTTACCATCAGACCTTTTTGAAGACTTATTCCCTTTCTCCTACCACATCGTTCTCTTATTCTGTTGGTTGTTATAGAACACTTGATCACAAAAAAACTCCATTTCCTCCTTCTCAGCATATTGAAAAAGATTTTTATAACTCTTGAACTCACGAGAAGGTAAAGCCCTTCGATATTTTGGCTTTAATCCTGAGTAAAAACTATTGATTTTACTATCAAGGTCTTGGATAAAATTTGGAGCATACCTTGCCAATCGATTGATCCTTTATTCATAAGCAGCCACTGAGTCGTCCTGTTGCCTCAATTCCAAATTTTTTTTCCATCCTAAGTCGAACATCCTTAGGAAAATAATTCTCAAGAAACATACCTTTGAATTCATACCAGTAGAGAGCATCAATCTTTACAGCATCCCTGATATTTTTAACCATCAACCACCACTGATCTGCTTCACCCTCGAAACAGTAAATTGAAATACTAACCTTTTGATTGTCTGAACACCCCATGACATCGAAAATCTTCTCCAGTTCTTTAATCCACCCTTCAGCTGGCACATGGTCAGATGAACCTCTGAATGATGGGGGATGTTGACTTATGAAATGTTCCACCACGGACATGTTCCTCTGCAGTTGATCTGGATGATCTCAGGCATGGATACAACCACCATTTATCTCTTGAGTAAACTACGCCATTACTACAACAAGTTATTCAGTTCCAATTCCGACCATCTCAGGATGCTAATTTGGAAAGTCATTTCCTTCTATATGCCTTCCTAGCACTGCTTCCCTGTTTCATCTATGGAAAACCATTCTGAACAAACATGTTTTAGATGAAGCAACATTATAATAATCAAATTCTATATCATTTCAATTTTACCATAAAAAATTATTATTGGATAATCATTTAACAGAATTCTAACTCCTAATGTTATCTAAACCGACCTCTGATACCAACTATAAGGCCCCGACCTTAAACATTAATTAATCTTGAGTAATTTCAAGAATACACATTGAGGATATTTTCTGGTTTATGTTTTTATAGAATTAGATCATAAATCATGCATTACATTCCACATATGGCATTGACAAATCAAATCACTTTGAGGGGGCGGTAGTTTGCACTTCCTAAAATGAAGATATCACGTTTACCCATATTGAAATCCATAAAGGTATGCCATAAATGAAAAATATAGAAGCATAAGGAAAACATAAATATAATATATATCATATATAAATAGAGTGACATCTTAATGGACACCATTAAAGGTGTAAAAAGAATATTGAACAATCATCGTTTTGTGAGGCCGAAATTCGCCATCCACAGAAACAATATGTTTTTTAACCATTACATGGAGGTGTGTGTAATTGTAACTCGAATACTTCTCATAAAAAAATCCTAGTATATTGAAGATACTAGTGTTGTTATAAAATAAAGGAATAAAAAGTGTTTAGGGGTTGGAGAAGCAAAATAAAACAAAAGAACATTAGAGAAGACTTTACCTTTAAATCGGGTAACTTCTCTTGGTTTGAACCAAAAGTGTTTCTTGAAGAGATTTCTGCCAATGGTTAGGCTTCTATGATGAATAGAGGGACGTGGAGAGATAAAATGAGCATATTTTGTCTGATCCGAAGGCTTGAGAAGTGTGGGTAAGGAGGTAGATGTGGGTGCCTTTTATAAGAGGGAGGAGCGGCACTCTAGGAAAGTCAAAAAATGTAACTTTATTTTAAAATGAGTTCGGATTTAAAAGGTCCCACATTAATATATTTCGAGGATAAGGTGATAAGGGTTATAAATATACTCATCCAATAGTTTTTTGACAAGGGTATGTCTTAGATTTTACATTATCTTTTTATTTTATTTAAATCGCTCATTAATGAGATAATCGCTGCATCATCATGATGTCATAAATAAATTAATTAATTTAATCTCTAAAAATTAAAAAAATGATGTATGACATCTTTTTAGATTTCCATTGTATTTTTATTTTCTAAGAGATCATTTACACAGACAAAACTAAAAATGCTTTACTCGGGTGATACATTCTTTAGTGATATTCTACTTTCTTTAAAAATAAACTGATAAAGTGTCACTTTCACCCAAAAGTGATTCCATGGGGTCCCTAAGTTTGGCACAAGGCATCACATGGTTGGCCATGACACAACCAGTAGTATTAGGACACATGTTAAGATCATTTTTTATTATCATGATATTATTTTATTATCCTTAACTACCTGATTACTAATTAATCATGGTAATTAAAGATAATTACCATCGTTACTATTCATAATGACCAAAAACAAAAGATTCTTAACTACAAAATTTGGACCTTCTGATTCCAAATATGGAATCAATTTTATCAAATTACAAACATATAAATGTCAATAATTAATTTAAAAATAATTCTTGTTGTCAAAACAAATAGCGCGGTTTTTTGGAAACAATATCTTTGAAAAGTTTGGCACTTGTTTATGCCCAATTCCAAAGTAAAATTAATTCAAATGAAAACCATTGGATTAAATAGTAAAAATATATTCTAATTAATCTTTAAAACCAATAAAAAAATAATCTAACCATATAATTAAATTATATGAAAAAGATGTTTTGATGTAAAATGTAGTATTTTCACTATTCATTAAAAAATGAACATTGTGAGAAAAATACCAAAAATTTATCCAAAGTAAATTTCAGTGTCCCAATCATAAAGAATAAGTTTATTTTGACAAATAGAGCTTATAAAATTGTCCAAAGTTTGATTTAAAAATGGATTTCCATCAAAAGGCAGTAAAACAATCTTTTAAAAATATTAGTGTATTCCATGATTAAGATTGGATTTATTCTCATTTTAAGCCTCGAAAACACTATATAATTCATAAATAGACATAGATAAGAATATATATTATTAATTATTTACTTGGGATGTTAGAGGGCCTTCCACTAAATGTATGTCCCAACCCTTCCCACCTTCATCCAGGTCACCAACTAGGTCTAGAATATCAGGGTAACCTAATGATTAATCCCCACTAAATATATTATTGTTCACTCTCATGAAATATGACGAATATACTATTATATCATGTTTCTCAAACAGAACATGGCTCACATATTACTTGAGGTTTTAGTTGAGTATTTTTTATCATGATTTAGATACATATAGTTAAAATAAGGGAACACTTAATACATTTATGCATGAATCTAAACTGTATACCATAAATCCTTATAAAAAACATTACACAATACTGATTGGTCGTAACACATGACCATACACTATACACCTCTAACTACATGGTATTTTATTCTTGTAAACCAAGATATGTATGATTCTTATTCAAATATAAATACAAAAATACATAACATATAAATTTCCCTACATGTTGATCATAATATTCCTTATGTGATGGGCATAAAATATTTCCTTGTGTTGAGATACAACTCTTAGTTTCCTCAAATGAACCATGAGTTGAGATACATCTCTTTGTTTCTTCATATATACACCACCTACTAGATTTAATCCCAAATATTTGTGGTCTTTCTTCCTTGTATAGTTATCAACATACACGAGGTATAAAAACATATTTTTTTCATCCTATTGGGGTTAATCCCCAAATCTTTTTAGTAATACTCCCTTTTCTAATTAGTAATAGATAGGAAGGTATCCATCCATATATATGCCTTTTTCAAGGTGTAATCCTTGTACCTAACCCCCTTCTATCATGTTAGCAATGAGTAAGAGAAATCAAAGGGGCCACTTATGCATATACCCCACACTAACCTATAATAGGTACCTCTTACCTAGTTTCCATTCCACATGACAATAAATCAGTTAGAATAGGCCATGGATATATGAACTTAAAAAATATTAAGTTGGCCATGACTAAATGAAATTAAAGGAAACTATTATTGTCCATGTCACATGAACTTAGATGGCATGACATGTTCTGTTAGGTTCCATAAAAGTACATGGGTTTCGATTCACATAATATGGATATGTAGGAAACCCATTTTGTGGTTCTAATCCCAAAACCACAGTAGCTCCTGTCTCCTTTCATAACAGACAAATGCCTCCCTAGATGGTGATAAAGAAAAAGTGATCTCCTATATCGCTCTAAAATATAGTGTTACCGAATACATGGATCAGATGAGTGATAATATAATTTCCACCTATAATGTCCTCTAAAATGTATGTTGTTTGTTAGTTAATTTCTTAAGTGTAATAGGTAATGTTACAAATGATATTGAGAAGGATTCATGAGAATATATTAAAAATTTGAGAGAGTCTGAGAGTAGAAATTAATTCAACACAAATGACAATGATGACCCTAAACACTCATCCTATTGACCAATGTTCATTCCAAGGCATCACTTGTAAAGTCTTAGTGACTGAATACCTTCAAAAAGAAGGTCTACAACAACACAAAGTTCCATGGGAAACAAAATAAATTTTAAATAGAATAGATAACCTAACATGAATCCCAACATATGAAAGAAGTTGATTGACGATGCATTCTTATTGGTGATACACCATCGATGGCTGTATTTTTCTCTCATTGAATCCAAATGGAATCAATGATAAAATGTCTATGGGAGACCTGGCTATCCACCCAATCTAAAGATAACTACACTCTAATAAGGATTTTTATGAACTTCTAACCAATGACAAATTGACCCCACATGATATTTGTTGCTACAACTACCCCATCTTCAATGAATACAAGTCCACTATCACTACCCAACACCCAGAACATCAGGTGGTGAATTTCATTGTATTGGAGTAGAATCTCAATAGATCTATCTTGACATTGGAGGTTTCTCACAAGAGCCTCCATAGGATGAATCCCAACAAATTTTCCTATCAATAATGGTACATGACAAAGAAAGTGGAACCCATGGTTTTATCCAATTGCTTTGGGAGAATATACATATAGATAAAAACATAGACTTCCCTCAAATTAGCATGGTAGAAGAGGACATCCAACATATTAAAGAAAATACATAGGGTATTCCTAGGAAGGATCCTATCCACCATGGTCAATTACACCATAATGAACCCAGAATTCAATAGAATGTTATAGAGTTCACGATTCCATACCCAGTCACACAGACATATGAATATAGAAGTAGAGCCTATAATGGGTATACAAAAAAACATTATGTGAGGGTATAAAGACTTATATCCACATAATCCAAGGGAAAATACCATCCCATATGTTTGTTTGAATTTTAACACCCACAATAACCACTAGTATCATTCATAAGGATGAAATACACATAAAACATTAATATACCTCATACAAGGGAATATATGTTTCCTAACACATGTTTTTCATCAATAAATGTCATAACTATTGATCCAAATGAATAAAAAACCATGATACTATTTAAGAACATATCAAAGAGGGGGAATATATAGGTACTGACACTGAACATGCTAATACTAATGAAAAAGAACAATTATTTTTTTGAACACCAACCACCCACCACCCAATGATGGTGAGATTGTCTTAGTAGAGGAGTATATTTCTTTGTTCAAAACCCCAAAAAAATTATATTGATTTGATAAATACTAGATTTCTTAGGGTAAACAAACCCAATGAGTATTATCTTTATGTTAAATCCTACATGAATCATCTAGATGAACCAATTACACTAGGGTAAATTTCTACACCCACAAAATATAATTCAAGCCATCTCATCATCTTGAGATCATTTCAACTAACTCATTTTACTAACACATCAATTGATTATAAAGAGGTCCCACCATTGGAGATACATAATCTTAATGTTTATGAAATTATCCCAATGATAAATCCATTAATGGTATCCCAAGAACTACTAAATTCTCTGACTGATCAGATGGATTATGCTAAAGGAAAATACACACTAGTACAACCATAGAAGATGCTATATCTCATGTGGATGGATTCAAATACTCCTCCAACCGACATTGGGAATAATTTTTTTTAATGTTCTATTAAATGATAGATCAAGAGCATCATCTCAACCATTTTTCTTCCCAGTATGACCCAATGTTTGAAACCCCAAAACAATAAGATTCTACCATGCTTAGATTCTTCATATAGTGCTTATAATATATCAAATTTTCTTGGTATAATAATATCCCAATCAGAATTATCAAAATCTTAGGCGAACTCCATTATCAATTCCTATATTATTTTATCTTTATACCGAGAAAAATCACTATCCTTGATCTCTTCCATTACAAGTATCAAATGAATGAAAGACTCATAAATAAAATTTTAAATGGAATGGTCTGACATATTCATTTGAAAAATATATTCCCCAAGAAAAATCACTGGAGGTCTATGTGGAGAAATTATAGGATGAGTTATTAACCACGACCATCCACTTGAAGTATCTTAGTGGGTTATGAGTGTTTGTGACTATAGAAAAAAATCTAGAATATTATATTTATAGAACCAAGGAAAGATCTAGTAAAGCACCAACATCAATGATAAGAAGATGGGGAAATAAAAAATAACTTATGTCACCCTCAACCAAAAAATGTTTAGGTGATGTGGCCTTATGGTACTTCATTTCTTCTCGTGAGAACAACATGATTTCATTTTTGATAATCAAGAATCCAATTAAATCATGGAAAGATTATCACTCAATTTATTTCTCATATCATCATATGATGGGTCTCAAAATCCAAAAATTATTCATTATCAAATAACTACAATCAATGATGGTCGATGATGGACATGTTCCACTGGATAATCCCAAGGTTCTTGTGGCATGTATGTAGGCTATTCTCCATGACGAATTAAAATATTGGAATAATTATCCATATATGGATATAAAATAATTTGATGAGTGGATGATCCATAAATTTGTGGGTTTGTTTATGAAACCATTTGATTAGAACTAAATCAACCAGTCATATCCCCAATTCTATCTACATCATAGACCACAACACTATCTACTTCACATCCTCTGAAAATCTTACACAATTGGTGTAGGAGATAAAAATAGGAGGAGGATTCCTTATGGATTTAAACATCATTCAAGATACATATAGACTTTATTCCCTCAATACTAGGATAATAGGAAACATGCCAACAAGTAGGTGAATGGGTTCCATCCCACCAAATGGTCCAACTTGCATCATCCTACGAAATAGTCCAATGGGTTTTAACCAACCAATCAATCTAATAGGAACCAAACCAAAAAACAATACATTAGAAATAATCACACAATAATGTTCCACTTATAATAAGAAGAAAAAATTCACCTCTATTTCTTTTATAATGGTATTAGCCCTGTCTAAATAATATTCACTTGTTTTGATGAGTATTATCTTAATAAATAGAATTGTACACTCTTAAAATATGATATTTCTCAATAATGTATCTAATCATATATTAAATTTTGTAATTAATAGATAGATGATACAAAACCCACAAAAAAGATGTAATTTTTCACCCTATTAATGCATTAGAGCGCAATGTTGATATAGTATTTGAATGATGTTGGTGGGAGATCCATACACTAGGATCAACACCTAGGAACACATCATTAGAAAAATATCCTATTATTGGAAAAGGAAATGTTGTCATAATTTATTCTACTTATCATTCCCCCAAATGTTGAATATTTTTTCTCCACGGAAGAACAAATCACTCCATTACAATTAAAAATTTATGAATTATATGAAATAATTATAGAGTTTTATTAGAAATGTTTTTCAAATGGTGAAATACCAATATCTTATCACTGAGGTCTTCTTTATAAGAATGTATCCCAAACCATAGATTTGGGGGATTGTTTATATTTTCACCACTCATTGGTATTATTTTGGACATTTTTAACCTTGATGATCACTATACAGTCCCCATGGAAATTAAAGTTATCTTGTCCAGGGGTGGCCTCATCGATGTACCAATATTCAAAATCTTAAAAATATACACCAAAATTGATTATCATTAAGGAATATCTATCAAGATCTCAATGTGATTATTCTAGTCAAGGTATATATGGCACATTTTTGAAACATTTTTCTATCCTTTCTCTTAATGATAGGTGAAACAAGGAAAATTCCTTTAAAAGAGGGAATGTTTCTATGTATTTTTCATCATCCATGGTGAATAATATAATCGATCTCTTAAGGATTTTGTGACCCGAGGAGCTAGATTTGAGAGACCACCTAAATTACTATCCCTATGACTAATTATTTTGGAATAAAATATAGAGATGATTCAACTTTATAGAATGGATCCATAAGAATATAGATGAAAATATAATAGATTCAGTGACACCAAAATCTCATTTTCATCATGTGAACACCATATTAGAATGAACTATCTGTGTTGAGGAATTAAAATCACTCATCTCTTAGTGATAGATTAAATAAGGTATATTAATTTTTCCCTGAGAATGCGTTTATACAATTCACCTACTCATTAGATCATGGAATATTTAAGATTTTGAAGATCAAGAGACCCAAGGAATCACTTATTAAAACCATAATGATTATTTCTGCTTCCACCGAATTTGAGGACATGTGGTCGAATATTTCTTTATTTTTATGTATTGGATTCCGAAGTAGATTATATAAGGCCTAATTGAATTAAAGGATCTATAAATGCATGAAACATGCACATGTTTAATTTTCACTTCATAAAAAATAATCATTCTTGATGAATCATGTCATATGAACACATTCTATGCTACAAGACTCTAAATTGAAAATCAAACATTTTAGATTCATGATGATAAACTGAAAAACCACACATATGTCCCAACAACATGAATTTAAACAGTGTATCACACCATACTCACCGTATGAAGTTAATCTGCACGGACATAGTTTTTGATGCATGGACATAGTTTTTGATGCATGAATCAAAATTTCATAGCATACCATCAAAGTAGAATAATATTTAACATTGAACCCCAATCCAAATATGCATGACTTTAAACATATCGAATTTATCCCTTAGAACACGATATTGAACTAGATAACATATTCTATCCTTTATGAACTACCTTCCCTTTTTTATATGGGATAGGTGTTCATAGAAGGTTTCAAGAATACATGTTTACTAGGTCATGTTATGATTTATTTTAAAAAAATATAGTAGGAAAAAGCTATTAAAACTCATCATGGAATTCATACCACATTCAAATCAGGTTTATATCCTTCTATTTCCAGAAAACCTATCCATTTAAATTATAATTCACTACATATGAGATCTATTTTCTTGGAGAATTATTCTCCCCCTTTAAGAACTATGTGTAGATAAATTACTATACTCAGAGGATACATAGTGATTCCCATGTATCATATATTGGTCCAAACCACCAAATTTTATCACTATAATCATCCTAACTACATGAAGTTAAAATATAAAACCCTCATTGCACTTGGTTACTCAAACTTAAAAAGAACGACCATTATCGTTCCAAGATGCATGACCATAAAAAAAAATCCTATCAATATATTCTATATGACCTTAAAATATGTATCTTGGGGATCACATTTGGCCAAAATTCATATTATCCCATTAGAACCTCAATATACATATGATAATACAAAATGATTTGTGTTAATATGTTCTGTTGGCATCACACCTTAACAATCTACTCATCTTTACACGTTTCTTTATAGATGTCAATGTGACATTTTGACCAAAACCATCCTTCTCTATTGTGATCCCACATAAAATATGTGAAATTTTTTAATCTCACCTTATTTATCACACTAATATAAACTCAAATGACATTAGGGGTTAAGAATGATCATCTCAATTAGTGCAATTGAAATAAATTAAAATCAAAATTAGGGAGACTAATGTACTCATTGAATGAGTCTAAACTACACAACATATGGTCCTTAAAGTATGAACTTAAACTGTATAATTCCAGGTCCTTATCATAAGTTTCTAAAATGTAGAAAAAATGTTTTTTATATATGACCCAAAACTATAAAGTGAGTGGTCCATCCCATTTCACTATAAATTACCTAGAGTACTAGTCATAGATGAATTTTAACATCAAGCAACTTATTTATAGTTTAAATAAGTAATGACCAAGATTACCCATTACATATTCAGTTTTCACTCCATTTATTTTTTGGTTTAAGTAATCCTCCAAATCAATCTGGGTTAATAAATTTTTCCCAATTCTCCTATCTAGTATATAATGGTGTAGCCACAGTGTATTCTCAAACTTTTTCATCATCCCATATTCTACCAAACCCACTTCATAATTTTTAATTCTATGTCATAATCATCAAAAACATTAAGTTGAGACACACCTATTAGTTTACCTATTCATTTTAATTGTTATAAGGGTTAGTTATTGATCCTAATAAACACACCTTTTAATTTTGACAACATAGTTTCCCTTGATCATCTATATAACCCATAGGGGTATGTTTTGGTCTCAGAAGAAATCCCCCCATTAACACCATCCACTATCCTTAATTGTGAGAAACTAGTTTCTCTATTACTAATGGTCAACTTACTCCCACCACCCTCGACTGTGTGAAATTGGTTTCTCCATTACTAATGGTTGATATACACCAAATAATCAATATATTATCATTTGTGATCTATACATTTGATGTCATAATTTATGTCATTCATGTTGAACATATTCAAATAGATTAGAAAAATATCTACATTTTATGACCTTATGCATTACCGATGATATAGAGGAAGATCCATGTTGCATGAGCATATACTCTATGGAACTTTGTTCAATGTTTTGCTGCATCAAACTATAAGCATCATAAATTCATAGCTACAAAAAAAGAAAATTTAATAAAAGGTAGACAATTTCATATAAATTTAAACTGCATGACACAAATTCCACCCCACATGACCATGAAGTGCTTGGAATGGTTTATTCCATATAACCCACATAAAAAATATTTTCCCCTCCTATGTAATAACTTGTTCCTTATAGGATTCTATTTTATTTCCTCAATTATTCAATGGTTATGGATATACTAAACAACTATAATTTTTTGGTTCACCTAGCCTATAACTAAAATTCCCCATTATGAGAACTACATGTGTCTTCATTCCTACTATATTAGGATATATTGTTACACTTGACTATCTTATCTGAATCCCATCTTGAAGTTTCATTTCCATACTTGGTTCAATTTTAGCGATTAGATATTCCCTAATTAACATATTATTTTCATTATTCTCTCACCAGGGATCCCATACATTTAACCCCTTCTCCTATACTTGATCCAGATATATATAGATAGTTTCTTTTACTAAAAAATAAATATGGATTGATTATCATTCCATGAGGTACATAGTAATTTTCAAATATCTTATCTTGGACACAACCACATATTTTTTCAATTATAATCCCCATACTGTGTGGTCTTTCCATTCACATCAAGTATTAATACATTAGACTATATGTTGTTATGAAATATCTTTTTATAATAACTATTTGTAGTTTTATTCCTATAATTTAAAGATATATAGTGATTCTCAAGTCACTTATCTTGGGAACAACCATGAATCCCAATCAATCCCCCAGTTTTTATTGATTTTTGGGCTCTCTAATTCATGTCAGGTTTTCCACCATGTGTCCATAACTAAGACAAATCCATTTCATTTTTATAAAGGATCAAAATCTATTCAAAGACCCTCTAAAAAGTGCCTCATTATTTAGAAATAAACTATATAGAATCTATGTTTTTATTGCATGATGTTAATCTGTATGACATATGTTCAACCATTTAGGGCCTTAAACTACTCAGACAGATTAGTTTGATGTGACCCAAATTCCCCATGTGATAGTTAGAACCATTTCATTGTGTCTAGAGTATAGTTATATCCACTAACCCATATTAGGATAAAATTCCTCACCTCTAATGAAACTCTTAATCTTATATATTGGGTGAAAGATATGTAGTTTCTCATAGTTCCAATCCCATACCATGATATAAATACTCCCTTCCGAAATATGAACCAGATGTATGAAAATAATATTTACTAGAAATATGTGTCTTGATTTATATTACTGATGGATATATAGTTGTTCTAGGATCACATATCCTAATCTTTTCTATATATTTACATCCCATTCATTGTTCTATGAACCATGTCCTTAAACTATGTGTGTTTGTCTTTAAGGCTGTTTAAATTAGTACATGGATCTTGTTTAGATAAATTTTTCTTCTACCTTATTTTTATATATACTACCTTATATTATGGATAAATATGTATATCCTTAAACATTAGATAAAATTGTTCAATATTGAATGATATTAAACTACTATCCTATTTTTGGTAAAAATTGTAATAGTTTAAACTATAAATTTATAGAGTCACAAAGGATTTTTTTGTTAAATATCCATAAAGGATTCCATGAGAAAAATTCACATCTCCAATATCTAATCATTGGGACCCCAAAAATTTAGTTTAAGAGAAGAATAAGATCGATCGATTTCTTAATACACAACACTAATCTTTAAGTGTACTGAGAAATATTATAAAAATATTATCATTTAAATGCGACTACTACAACTTAGTTGTTGAATCAAAGATTTCGAATATGAGTAAAAGAATTATGAAATATATTAATAAAGTTACTTCTAAATTTTTTTTACTTAATTATTAGGAAATAAGCACACAATTTTTAGTGAAGTTATTTTATGCTTGAAAAAATATTTTTCATCAAAAAGGATTTTATTGCATTTTGGGTTTGAAATTATAATTTTATATTCAATTTTTAAAATTTTATTATATAAAATGAAAATAAGTTTTTAAAGAATTGTTTTAAAATTAACTTACAGTGAAATTTTGGGACTGTCTTGAAATGATATATTTTTCAGTGAATAGTTAAAAATACCAATTTTTCAAATACTCTCATTTATTTTCATTAAATAAGGTATATTTAAAGTAAAATTATATTTTTAATGTCAAAGTGAAATAAGATCCATTTTATTTAGAAGTATTATGTTAATTCTACTTTAATTTTTAATATTCGTGATTTTTATATAAGTTAATTTGTATGCTTAAAAATATATTTTTTCCTCTAATAACCATGTTTCATAGTTCTTTAGGAATTTATATTAAAATTTATTACTTATTATTATATAGATTAAGTATTAAAAATTTGATACCATATTTGGAATCAAGATATTCAAATTTGATAAATAGTCCCCTTTTATTTTTAGTCGTTATGTATAGTAACCCTAGTAAGTATTTGACACCTTAGTATGTGCAAAATTGGTAAAATATGGTTAAAACATTTAGATAAAGATTCAAAATAAAAAAACACCAAATTATTTAATTTCGTGTGTTATATTAGACCATATTTATCCCAAATTACAATATAAGATATTTTGGGTCCATTTTTCCTTGACACTGTCATTTATATTATTTTATGTAAATAAAATTCCAAGAATGTCACTATCTTGAATTTAAATTTATCTTATATGTTCACATAGGGATAATAATTATTTTTTAAGAATCTTAAAGATTATTTTTATAATAATGAAATTATTTGTATGATGTTGATTTATCTATAATTTCTAGTGAATATATAATTACATTAAATTCTTATTCAAAACTACCACACTGCATATGGAAGGAGAATAAGTTTCAAGTAAATGATATTTAGAAAAATTAAATGTAATATAATTTAGATTAAATATTTATCTAAATGGATTATATAAATAAATATGACATATTATAAATGTTTTAAATTTTTATAATCAAATTAAATTACTTTATTCATGTCTTTAAAGTCAAATTAAATGAATAGTGTCAAAAATGACATTAGTAAGATTTAATGAAAAATAATATTTTATTAAATTTTTTAAAAACCATGAAAATCATTAAAGATGTTAAATATGAGGATAAATGGTCAAAAATTTCATCCCTTGTACATTTATTGTCTAATTTTCACTTTATAAGTGAAATTATAACCCTTTAAGATTGATGATGTTTTTCCACGATTAAGCTTAAAAATTGTTAACTAAAGTGTTAAACCAAAAGATTAGTGTTAAAATAAATAAAAAAACATTATTAAACCACATTTATTATTTATATATTATAATTAATATTATAAAATAATATAATTTTATATTTTGGATCCGTTTTTCTAAGAAGGAAACAAAATAATAATTTAAAACATTAAATAATTACAAGTGTGCCACTCACATCAATTACAAAAGGAAACCTACTACAATCACTTGATCATATATATGGATCCATTTAGATCAACAAAAACATACCAAAACATATTACCATTATCCTTATCAATCTTATATAGGTTTTGGTATTCCCAAAATACCAACCCTAGGATCCTTAATCAGGGATCCAAAGGGCGTTTATCTAAGAGAAGGTAATTTTCTTAACCCCAGTCTTTCTTTTTTTTCTTATTCATTTAACACCTTCAATTATTGCCAAAAAATTCCAATATAATAACACTAGTGACTCTAATATACTTATATTTTATTATTTTTATGACATAATATATTTCTATATCTTTCTCTATAAAACTGGAAATAAAAAAATCAATCATCTGTTTGTAATATTACTGTCTCGCGAATCGATGTAATTTTTTTACACAAACACCACTACTAGATAGTAAAAATCATTGAATTAATGAATATATATGATATCTTTGACATATAATTTATTATATAAATTTAATAAATCATTAAATAACTTACACTTTTTCCAATTAAAAAAATGATATCATCGCTTGTTCGTATATACGACTTAACATCTCCACAAAGTGATGGGGTTTATTTTTCATGTAAAAATTTAAATAATGATTATACAAATTAATCTAATGAATAAATATAATATTTATAAAATTAATATAATTCTATATATGGTGAAATTATAACCTATTCACAAGAAGTGGAACAATCATGATGAAACATACAATAGAAAAATAAGTACTCAACTCCTAAAAAATGACGATAACAAAAGATTATCTATGAAAAGTTGATAAGATATTATAATTGGATAATTTAAGACATAATATATATGAATAAGACTATTTTATAAATTAATAAATAGTGTAAAACCATTATATATGAGTTTAAAGAATGTTAGAAAAAGTGGAATCATGAGGTAAGGGGTTTCTTAACACAATTTCCATTCATTGCGTTATACATATACTTTATTGACTACATTATTCCATGATTATGTGTGAAATTTTATATAATTATATTATTTTTTATTTCTATTTTTTGGGTATTTATTTTTTACACATAATCACTTCAGGTAAGTGATATTTATTTTGGATTTAATGTCAATTCCAACTCCAAAGATACATATTTTCTATTATGAACCTATTTAATTTTATATAGTGTATATACTACACCTTTGATGTGTTTAATGTGAATATATATTTATTCATGATGATTAAAGTTTCAATTATAGTTTTCTCTTTCAAGGGGTTAGAACTTAAAAGTTACCACAGTGGTAAGAATTCATTTCATACTCTCATTTTATGGGATTCATTACAATTTTCATTCAAGTAATTTTATAATATATGCTTCATAAAATCTATTAATTTCATTATAATATATATAGTTAAAGATTTTTCCAGTTTTATTATAATTTTTCTATCATTTACACTTGAATCTAGTAAATAAATTTTAAAATGAAAAATTGATCTGATTTCTATTTTTGATCTAGTATATTTTTCATGCATGTATATATTTAGAATTTTTTTAAAAAAGTCATTTTTGTTTACGAAAATGATATTTTAATGAATTTTTATTTTATTCTTCAAATTTTAAATGGTTTTAAAGTAACAATCCAAATGTTTTTCAAATGCTCCATTTTCGACATTCTTTATAAAATTTAAAAAAGGAATGTTTCTTTTTAACATGTATTTTTTAATGGAATTTACTAACACCATAACCATTTTATGACATTTAGATAATTTTACGTGTTTTAAATGATTTTAAATGTAAAAATAAATAATGAATTTATTTAATGTTTTAATTTTAATTCCTTTTATTCTCCAAATGACATGAATTTATTAAAAGACTTATATTTTTGATGAATTATTGCTCTAATTTTACCTATTATTAGTTTTTTAGGGGTGAAATTTTTCTTGAAACAGTAACATTATTGTGATAATATTTCATTATACATTAATTCTCTCTTAAATATACATATTCTTTGTATCATGGATATGATTATTTCCAAAACCATATACCGTTTTGATATACATTATTTTTCTATGAATCTTATTTTATTAATCGAGGAAATCTTATTATTTGATATACGTTATTCAATAAAAATAATTTTTCATAAGGTATATTTTTTGTAAATTAAATTTATCATTCAATATATGAGTAATTCATTGAAAATTCTGTCGAAGATATAGATTTAAATTACATAACTTCTCAAGTAATTGATAAATATCATGAGAGAAACTAGTGGGTTATCCATATTAAATAGTTTTTTGATGTATACTTATATATAGATTAAACTATCTTAGCACAAGGCCTTTCCATCAAAGATATCATGATGTTTGAGATCATGAAATCCAACATTTTTTATTTGTTGGATTGAGAATTTTGTTATTATTATATATGAGATTATTGCATTAATATTATCCATGGATATACTTGGGGCCCAAATTATTTATTAAATGAAATGTGTTTTCAGATAATTACCTTTCCATATGGCTAATACATTATTTACTCAGCATATGTTTCATTGTACATAACCTTTATTGAGTATTTGAGATTACCTTTAATTTTCTTCCCTTTTACTGGATATGAATAAGGAATATTTGAATGAGTTGAAGGATACATAATATTTACATTAATTTTGTTTATTATATTTCATTTACAATGTTTAATGGGAATCATGTTTGTATTTGGTTATTTAAATCAACTAAACTGATTGATCCATTGTAATGTGATATGTTATATCTCATTCCAAAAAAATAAAGTATACATCAACTATAGGTTACTAGAATTGTGGTTGTTACTGCTGGTATTAGAGCAAGTTTATTATATTCATTGGGAACTAAATTTCATAGAATTTATATTAAATAACATACACATATGAAACAAAATTATAATATGACTAATTTTAGGATAATATCAAATTTCTTTGGGAAATGTAGTCATTATGTGGTTTTCATAAAAATACATCCTCGAAAGGATACTATAATTGAATGTTGTTTTAGAACAGATGCATCTAGGGGTAATAACTCGTAAAATTGTTGGTCGAGTATATATCAGAAATCATTCTAATGTATGGTGAATTTTACCTTACTATGAACAATGTTTGACACTCCCAAGGGACAAGTTTTTGTTAATTTAAATGTTCTGTATGAACCATTATAAATGATTTGAATAGAAAATAATAGTGGATGAACTAGGTTAAACTTATTATCTCTTAAATGGAAAAAATGTGTTAGGATTTAGACATATTATAAATTATTTTCATGATTATGTGATTTGACACTATGCTTATTCTTTCCAATACCATTCTTTTTTAATCCCTTTCAACATTTGGAACGAGATGGAATCATGTTAACACTAAATGTAAGGAAAGATACAATGATTTTGCACCCAAGTAACCAAATTTTGTAAGAGATAAAATGTAGTAGATTATGATTATGAATAAATAGTTATCTCATATAATGACTAACAATCTCAACATGAATATATTTACAAATATATCAAATAAGGGAGTGGTAATGTTTTCTAGTCGTTTAGGTGGTAAGAATCATGGGAAGAAAAGTATTCAACAAACTATATTTTAAGAATGTCATGGGAAGAATATGGGGAAATGTAATAAGGGAAGAAAAAGATATTTTACTTATGAAAAAAGAGTTTATTGTGTAGTAAAACACCCATTTAAAAGTTAGTTGGATGAAATATCAGGAGAAGGAACAAAAAAATTATTTGAATAAAGGACTAAAAAATTTATATGCCATACCGTTAAAGATGAAGAATATTTGTGTACAATATAAGAGGTATGATAAATTTAATAAAATACCCATAAATGAAAATATAATTATATTATGATTGAGGAAATTTAAGATATGTTTCATATTTTTAATTATACAAAGTAGGTACTGTGGAATAAAACCATAAATCATGGTTAAAATTTTATAAAGGAGGTTGAAAGATTCATGTACATCTATATTGGGTTTTGAAAATTATAATGTATTAGTATTTATTAATGGTATTTTTTCATCTATGTATTATTATTATGATATTTAATGTAATGCAGTTGTATGAATTGGTTAGAAAAGGTGAATTATGGGAATATATACTAAAAGGTATTAATAACATTTAGGGTTACTATGATCATTGATATTGAGGTTATTATGGGATAGTAAAATTTGTGAATAAATGTTTCGAAAATAGATATCCATGGGATTGAAAAGTGATTTTTTCACTAAGTGATTAATTATATTTCATAATAAGCTCACTATATTATGGGGAACATTATATGATTAAGGTAAAGGTAATATCATTTTCAAGTGTGGGATTTCATTTTAATGATAATGATTGAGTTAAATTTTTGAATCATATATGTTTTTGTAGTGGTTTTATGGTGATTTAGGTTAGTTATGAAAATTATTAGTATGTTCTAGAGAATATATGATAATGTTATTATCATGTTTGGTATATTATATTATGAGATACATTATGTTGTCTGGGGATAAATTTTTGAACAAATCTATTGGATTTTAAATTGGGGTAGACGTATTTTGGAAGAGCCTTAAGTTTAACTATTTATAGAGTGGATTAAGATGAACATTGGAGGTTATTTATTCTGTTTTAGAGATAAATATATTATGTTCATCTATATTGGGAAAATTATACTAACCATTTTGGTTTTGTAAATTATTAATAGAAAGAATGAATGGATTTCCATTCTTTCATAGATCTTATGAACTGATCAAATCTAATATTAGTGCTTCGATAATGATAACTTCATTTTGAATATTTATTTACTGAAATAAGAGAGAAAATGTGAATTTATTGATGCAAAACCAAAGAATGAAATTATACTTATGAAATAGGAAGAATTCAAGTATGTATATTTTCTCATTTTTTAAGTATTGATAGTAAAATAATCTATAATCTTTTGGAAAAGGATATTGAAATAAAAATGTTATCATTATACCTTTATTAATAATGAATTGATGGTCTTTCATCTGTAATCAATTTATGGGGTTGTGGTAATTAACTTTCTCAGGAACATGCTCTATGTTACCCTTTACTAGTCCAGGGATGGTATTTTTTTCTCAATGTATACATTTTAACATCCAACCAATTTTATCCTTATATGGGAACCTAGTTATGTGTTATTTCAATTATCCTCTGTCCTTCTCACTTCCCCTTATTAAAATTTGTTTCATTATCCGTATTTATAATGTGTCTCTTCTATACATGTACTTTAAAATATCGAACCTTTGATAGATGAGATAAAATTTTGACAGCGAAATCTATTTAGGGGGAGGATAATATGACTCCCCAAAAATTTATTCTAAAAGAATGATATGTTTTATGACTTTCTTAACATGAAAAAATCTGCATTAAATGGATTGAAATATATTACAAAAATATTATTATTTAAATGTTACCATTATAACCTAGATTTTGAATAAGAGGGTATGAATATGAGTAACCATATTATGTAATATAAGTATACTGATTGTATTCATTTCAAATTTGTTTATTAATTCTTATAAAATAATTACTATACTATTAGTGAAGTCATTTTATGCTTTGAAAAAGCATTTTCATGAAAAATGATTTAATTGAAATTTCTGTGTGGAAATTATAATTAACAAATTCCATTTTTAGAAATTGGATTTTATAAAATGTATGTCATTTATTAAATCATCATATCAAAATAAAATTTGGATAATTTTTTAATATTTTTTTCAATGATTGATTTTTTAGTAAATAATTTAAAATTTTGAAATTTCAAGTACTATAATTTATTTTCAGTAAATTAAGTTATATTAATGTCCCATTATATTTAATATTATGTATTAATGTGACATATGATCCATATTATTTTTAATAATTTAATTAATTCCATTTGAATCATCAATAATCATGGTTTCGATATAAGTTATTTTTTATTCTTAAGAACACATTTTTTTTTCTAAAATATTTTTTTGTTTCATTTTAAGAACGTAGATTAAAATTTATTTCTTATTATTTTAGTTAATTAATAACAAAAAACTAATACTGTATTTGGAATTAGTTGGTTCAAATTTTGTAATTAAGTCTCTTTTATTTTTGGTTGTTATGAATAGTAACAGTGGTAAATATTTATCACCTTAATAAAGCTAAAATGGATACAAAAATGTTTAAACTACGATATAAGGTCTCAAAAAAAAGCAAACAATTTCCATTGTTTTATTTTATGTGTTAAATTAGACCATATACATCTCAAATTTTAGTATTAGGTATTTTGGTTCCATTTTACCATGATAATGACATTTATATTATTTTATGTAAAGAAAATTCAAAAAAGTCACTATCAGGCCTTTCAATTTAAATTATATGTTTAAACAGGGATTAAAATATGTTTCGAAAAAAATATTAAATGTTATTTTTAGAATAATGAAATTATTTTTTCTATGTTATTTTATTTTTAATTCTCAGTGATTCTATAATTACATTAATTGATTATAAAACCTTTACATTATTCTTATGCAAGTAGTAGAAAAATGAAATTAATATTTTCAAAAACCATACAAGTAATATAATTCTGATAAAATATTGAGTTCCATGAATTATTTTGATAAATATGAAATATTATTAATGTTTTCAATGTTTACATTTTAATTCAATTACTATATATTTTTTCGTTAAAGTCAAATTAAATGAATAGTTTAAAAATTGATATAAAATATATTTTACAAAAAATATTATTTTATTAATTTTTTTATACATCATAAAAACTATAAAAGAGGAAAATTAGGATTATAAAGGGTCTAAAAGGTCACTCCATTACTATTTATAATCTATTTTTTTAAATTATAAGTGAAATTATAACCCTTTAAAATTGAAAAAGTTGTTACCGTGGTAATGGTTAAAAATTATTAACAATGTTGTTAACCAAAAGATATTGGTTAAAATGACCTAAAAAGATTCTTAAACCACATTGTATAATTTTTTTAAATTAATCTTATCAAATTCATATATGAGTAATTTTGGATCCATTTTTCCCTAAAATTTATTTAATAATATTTTAAAAGTTCTAAAAATTACAAATCCACCACTCACCTCAATTATTAACGGGAAACTCCTCCCCTCACTTCTTCATGTACCATAAACTATTTATCTAAACAAAAAACTAGGAATATCTATCCCAAAAGACCTTATATATGTTATATGTGTTTTTTTCATCACAAAACATCAATCTTAGGGTCCATAAAAATTGATCCAAAGGTAGTTTCTCTAAGAGAAGGTAATCATCTTAACCAAGCTCTTTCTTTTTGGATTTTTCTTTTACCACCTTCAATCGTGCCCTAAAAATTTTAAAATGATAACACCTTTATCTCTCATATACATATATGTTATTATGTTGATGATATAATATTTATTTATCTTTTTCTCCATCAAATGGGAAAAAACATCACTTGTGTGGATGATGTAATTTTTTATCCATCACTATCTTACATGAAAAGTCAGTATTATGGAACTGATGAATATATATAATAGTTATTACATAATTTTGATTATTTAAATTTAATATATCATTTAATTAAATAGATTTTCACCTATAAAAAATGTTAATGTCACTTGTGTGTATGTATGACTTACCAACCTCAGGAAGAGATATGATTCATTTTACTTGTGCACCATTCAAGAATGACTTAAAAAATGTATCTCATAAATAAATATAAAATTTATAACAGTAATATATTTTTAAATATGGTGAAACCATAACCTATTCAAAATAATCAGAACATCCATGATGCAACATTTATGAGAGAACATAGTAGTTAATAGCCGAAATAATGATAATAATGAAAGATTATTGAAGAATATGTGATAAGATGTTATATGTGAATCATATATGATATTATATATTTATGAATATAGTTCTGGTATAAACAAATAACAAGTTTAATACCACTATATAGGTAGATAAGTCATGTTTAGTAAAGTATATGTTTTAGGTTAGGGGTTTCTTAATTCAATTTCAATTCATTGGTTTATACTTCTACTTCATTGACTATGTTATGACTTGATAATATGTCTATTGGAATATGATAGTATTATGCTTTTTTACCACATTTTTTTGTGGATTTACATTTTCTATACATAATCACTTCATTGATTAATTCCCACTTCAGTGATATTATATTTGTAAGATATTTCATCTCAATTTCTACTTCATTGAGACATATTAGGTATTATCCACCAATTTACTTTTATATGGTGTATATACTTCTCTTTTGATGTATTTTACATTAATATCTATTTAATCATGATTATTAATGTTCAAATTAATGTTTAATCTTTTAAGGGGATATAATTTAAAAGTTAAAATGGAGGCAATAATTTATTTTACAGTCTAATTTTTTTAGGATTTCATATATTTTTCATTAAAGGAATTTTATAATTGATCATTCATGAAATACATATATTTTCTTATGATATATTTATTTAAGGATTTTCCTTTTTTCTTCCAAATTTTCCACTCTTTGGAACTTCAATCAAGAAAACAAATTTTTAAAAGAATAACCTACCTTTTTTATCGTTATGATTGTGTATATTTTTCATCCATTTCCATTTTCCAAAATTGTTTTACAGCATCAATTTTAATTTACTCAAATAAATATTTATGGTAATTTTAATCTATCCAATATTTTTTAATTTTATTGGAAGTAATATTTATAATTTTTTCTAGAAGGTAAATTTTTATCTATATTTACAAAAAAAATCAAGAATAATGTTTCTTTTTATCATATATGGTGATAATAGACTTTCCCACCTTCATAACCTTTTAATGAAATTTAACTTATTATAAATGTTTTCAATGTTTTTATGAGAAAAAATATAAAAAAAACTCATTTTCAATTTTCACTTCCATCTTATTTTATTCACAAAAAGATATGTATTTATTAAAACCCCTATATTTATGGGTAATTTATGGTCATCTTTAATCTATTATTAATTTTATATTTGTTATCATTTTATTGAAATATTCACTTTCTTATGATCATATTTCTTTGGAAATTATATTATTATTATATATCCATATTTTATTTAAAATGGATATACTTATTTCCTAAACTGTATACCATTTCTATATATGGTGTTTCACTATGAAATTTATTTGATTGACTAGAGAATTAGCGATATTCCATATAATTTAATCAATATATACATTTTTATAAGGAATATTGTTTATGAATCAAATTGATCATTTAATATATAAGGAATAAATTGGAAATGCAGTAATGGGGGGTTATTAGAATTACATATCGTCATGGTGCATCGACATGTCTCACGAGGCAAACCAGTTGGCCAGCCTTATTAATTTTTTTACAATGTACATACCATAGCTTAAATTATCTTGGAAAAAATCATTGGAAGTAAATATATCATGATTCCTGATATCATTAAGTCCTAAATTATGAATTTACTTTATTGGGAGTTTATTTATAATTATCCAAGAGTTATTATATTGGTATTATCCATGGATGAGTTTTATGATCAATTTAATGGTTAAATGAAATGTGTTTTTAGTTATTTACCTTGACATATTTATTATGTCTTATTTACTCATTATATAATCCACTATATATAACCCTTAACAATAATTTGAGTTCACAATTATTTTATTTTCCTTCCCTAGGATATGTAGATGGAATATATGAATGATCTCAATGATACATAATATCTACTTTATCTATTCATATTTTATATTATATTCAATATAAAATGGGGAGCATGTTTCTGTTTAGTTCTTCAAGGATTCAAAAATGACATATCCATGGTGATGTGATCCCTTTTATAAAATTCCAAATTAATAAATTAAACACCAACACTAGGTTACTAGATTTTGGGTTTTTATATAATCTATTCCCTTTTCATGGTTTAGGGACATGTTAGAGCACCAAAACAAAAAGGTAAATTTATTTTAGGGTCCAAAACATGGGCTTATAAAAATTCAGTCGTTTCTTTATAGACCCCAATATTTTAGGAAAATGTTATATTGGATCTTTTTTGACCCCATAGTGAGATTAGTCCATGTCATGGGTACATTTTTATACACAATAAGGCCACCCATTCCAATTGAGTAAAACACCCATTTATATAATTGTATTCTTAGGAACTTCATGTTATAAACCATTATCACCAGAAATTTTTCAATACACTATGGTGTAACCATTAGGGAGCTTGAAACATTCTTGAACATCCAATTTTATATAAAACTAATTTATATCGTTGATGTATAAATCTTTACTAACACAATTTCTTTAGTCAAGATACTCATATTATAATCGCATAACCCTGAGTCAATTATTCTTCTTGGATCCCCATTTCTTTGAAAAATTTGCAATAGGGATTGATATATCGGAACGAACCATTCTAGGAATTTATAGTGAAAAAATAGTTTCTTTTAAACCACTATGTAACCCCTAAGAATTTTTCTGGTCTAAATGGAAATATTTCCTTTAATACCATATTTTATTCACTAATAGTGTGACATTGAATTATCAATTACTAATGGTATACCTACTCCCACCCGTCTCCATGTACCATTGACTCAAAAAATTTATGTTATGATTTACCCCTTTCCATAACCTAACTATCCAAGTGGATTCAATTACCATCAATGTTACAATTTTTTTTCATCATACCCACTTTCAAATAAATAGTATGAAATTATATATATGTTTTTGAATTTTGTATGAATAACAAGATTACTTATGTTGATTATTCCTATAAAAAATTGGATTTTATTGAGTTGAGATTGTAATTTTTAATAAATCATATTAGGTATATAGTCCTTGTCATATGAACCAAAATCTCATGAAATAATGGTCTAAGCACTATGACCATAAACTAAGAGAACCTATATATGAGGTGGTCTATGGTAGTATTAACATCTCATTATAGTTAGTTTTTCCTAAGAGAGAATACTATAATGACTACTGAGACTATTTTCCCAAATCTATTAAACCTTAAACACTTGATAAATTTGTATAAATTGAAATTCCATAAACTACCAAAGGAAAGGGAAAAAAAATTTTCTATTTTAAAAACTCACAATGGGAGGTCAGGAAAAAAGTTTAGTCTCCACTCATTTTACATTCACTTCAAATGAAAAAATAAAACATAATCATTTGGAAAAATAAATAGGGAAATGAATATATATTATTAGGTTGAAAACCCCTAATGAGAGGCCTAAGAAAAAGCTCATTTATGGCCCGTTGGGCCTCTCCATCTATGATTCAAGCAGAAGTTAGGGTGAAAAAATTAAAACAATAAATTTCATGGGGATTACTATTCATCCTAGATAAAAATTTACTTATTCTATTCATATTTATTAATCCAGAAAATAGTTTGATAACACATATGTTAATCATTTATATTGGTTCCGATGATCCATATGAGGGTACAAGGTCTGCTTTGCTTAACCTTAAACTTTGTTACTCAATGGTCAATCCTATATGACATTATACCACATAAACCATCAATTATATATAACACAACTCACTTATTTTTGAACTATATATATATAAGAGTTCCTAATGTATTATTATACAAGTTTATATTGGGTATTCACCATCAAATAAACTCTACGATAGACCAATAATATTTTCTCCCATGCATGAGCTAGATTTTTTAAATAATGCCCCTTTATCAAGAACCACATCTAGACTGATTTATTTTTCTCAAAAGATACATTGTCGTCTCAAGACCTCATATTGTGGACCCAGTTGGAAATTACACATTCACTCCATTTCCCCTATCATCCTTGTATTTAGGATTTCTAATGCAGGTTGAGGCTTCCTTCATTATCCCTATACTTAGATGTCAAAATCCATGAGTCAAATATTACACTTGGAAACCCAAAAAATCCATGAGTCAATTATGTATGTTGGAAACGAAAAATTATTTAGTCAATTATTAATCTTTATAACATAAAATCTTCTAGACAACTAGTACACATAAAAACCCATATATCTTTGAGCTTATTATTCATATTGGAAAACCAAATAATCATTGGGTGAATTATTTTTCTTAGAAACCTAAAAATACTTACGTTAATTTTTTTATCTTAGAAACCCAATGATATATAAGTTGAAACTCTTCTCTTACTGAATAACTTCCCACTAGTGAGTCAGATCTAAAAGCCCTCAAGATGATTAAATAATTTTGTATAGTTTCCAATGTTACCTTAAAATCAAATTCTTTTTATTATAATTGAATCTAAATACAAGAGAGTATCAGGGATTTTTTCATCAGAACTGAGTGCCATAAAATTTTCCATGTATGCTATGATGTAGTCCCCATTCCTCCAGCACATATTAGGTATATGTAGGAATGTATATTTATATATGAATAATACACAAATGGAATCTCTACATTCAATATGATTTCTCAAAAATATAGGGATGGATATTACATTGAAAAATTTCCCTATCCAATGATGTAGTGAGAACATACCACTGGGATTAGGCCATGTCTTTATTAAATTTCTGATAAAAAGGTTATAAATACCATAGAAACTATTTTTGATGTTGTCTTGGGAACTTTGTGGGATTTGAAAAAACCTACTTCACAAAAAACTGATACCTATTATTTCAAATGATTATATTTGGCTACTAATAAATGTAATAGGACTTATAGATCAAAATTTATGGCCATTTTAAGTATCTATTAATCATTAAATGAAATAAAATCATCAAAGGGAATATCTTTGTGAAGAAATTCAGTGATTTTTGAAGAAACCTATCATTTTTGAAGTAATTTAGTGCTTTAAAAATCATTAAATCATTCATGATGCAAGCTAACCATTCATGAAATAATATTTCACATGTTTTTTCCATTTGTGATGGTGACATGGAGACCCTATATGAATGATTCATAACTTAGAGAGTCCCAATATTTTGTAACATGGGAAAAATGATCCTACTTAAGACACATAGCTCTATTATGTAGAACCATATGCATGGAGGACACACTACGTGACCACGTACTCTCTATTTGGACACCCATTTTTGGAAATCAATTTCCCAACACCACCTATAAATACCCTACATTCACCTCATAATAGACACTTAAGAAGATCCATCAAGAAAACACATACATTGAGAGACCTATCAAGTATTTCTTAAGTTAAAATTATAATGGGGTAGGAAAATAATATAGGTGGACCATGAAGGATCCCAAAAATGACCCTTTTATGAGGTCCATATATACAATAACTCTCTAAAAAAATACTATGAATTAACCATTCATGAAAGTCCATCCACAGAGAAACCCTATGATGAAACATCATGAAGGAAACATTTGTAGAGGAAAGTCATGAGAAATTCTATGAAAAAACACCATAGGGAATCCCCTCATGATATTACATCTACAGAGAAACACCATGATGTAACCCTATGATGGAACACTTTGAAAATGACTTTCTCAAAGAAACTCTATGAAGAAACCCCATAAATAAACTCTTTATGAAAGTCTATATGAGGAGAAATCTCACAAAGGAACCCTTTATTAAAAAGTTTTATGATGAAATTTTTTGAACATAAACTAGAGAGATTCATTCATTGGGGTATGCGGTAGTAACCAAGGTTGTTTAGTGATCCACTCATATTCATGAAAGGGAATAACTACCATGCTTTTGGGTGTGATCTAAAAAAATACGGGATTCCCATAAAAAGAAAGGGGGTGTTTCTGATGTTATTAAGGATTAAATTTGGACCAAATCCTAACATGATGCCCCTTATATATGGGTGGGGAACTTTGGAAAAAAACATTCATAGTGGATCATAGGGTAGATAAATCACATGAAAGATAATTGGTGGGAAGATTCACCAATTTATGAACTATAATTATAGGGAGGGTGTAGCATTAAATCCCTAATATATTGTCTTGTGGGAGACAATTTTAACTAAGGTTGTGTTGTTATCCTCATAGATTTATGATAGGGACTAACCACCATCATTATAGGTGTGATCTACAAGCAATATGGAAGTCCCTCATGGTGCAAGAGAGTATTGTGATGTGATTAAAGAGTCAAGTTATATCACCCCAAGACATGATGACTTTTCTAGAGGGGTGGTATTCTAAAAATAACCATGTGGGTTCTATCTTAGAGAATAAAAAATAGTGTACAAAAATTTATGTGGGTGGATCAACCCTTTCTCAAACATCTTTTCGTTCCCCAAGACACCCGAGGGGGAATGATAGTAGATACCAAATCTAATATTTTTGTTTTACATTTTTACCATTTTGGTAGGAACTAGTTAAAAATATTTTATTATATTTAAAATTCACTACAAAAAATACTAAATTAAAATAGAACAAAATAGTTTTGACTTGGTTTACCATAAAACGATACATCTAAAGAGAATAAACTGATGATGTGTTAGTCATAATTGAATCCGCTACAATTCACTTTTATTGATGGATTGCAATTTTTTACCCATCGACACTCTTTTCATGGTCCACTATCTTTACAAAGTAATTCAGGGAATGGTGCACAACATCCCTCGCATCACTTCTTCTAACTCCCCTATAGTAACCCTATCCTTTTAAACCTAACATTACATGATTTTAATCATAATTGTACATCAAAATACAAACCAAAGATCCTAATGTCTACTTTCTTGGAAGACAAGCTACATAAAACATAAAACATGAGACTAAAAGACACTTTTTTTATTTAATCATTACAAATATTTCCTAACTTAAATTGGGATCATATGTATTCATAGGATAACCTGGTGATAACATGAAAAAAGGTATTACCTAAAAATACCAGCAAGGGAAAAAATATAGTAATAAAGCTTTAACACAAGGGTTAGAAGTCATGGCATAATTAAAATAAAATTCATGGAACCCATTGAATCATAACATATAAGCATGGGATCATATAAAAATGGATTAATTTTAATGAGGTAGCAATATAAAATATGACATTATCATGATTCAAGTCCCATTGCACATATAGGTTCACAATTCAAGGTTAACCACCCGAACTGTTGCACAAGGTAGCAAAAGCCAAGGCTGACCGCCAAGACTATTGCACATATCGTCTCATGACAGTAAAGTTTTCCCATTTAATTGGATTTATATATGAGAACACTCATCTTAACATTTTTAATAATATTCTTTTAACATAAATAATCATACATAATCAATCAGACATAAACATAAGGGTAACCAAGGAAAGAAATGAGTATCATAATCATGTCATTAAAGGGTGTATCATAAAAGTGTCCGAGAAATAAAGAAATTAAAACATAAATAGACATTGATAAGTTAAAATATTTATATATAAGGGTTAATAATTTCATACAAAAGTGACAACATTTAATAAGAGTATTTTATAAATTTTAGCATTAAAACACTTTAGTGCTGTTTTAAAGGAAATACTAAAGAGTATTTAAAATTGAAAATGGAATATTCATTTTTATAAAACCATAAGTGAACCAATAAGTTATTCATAAAAATATATTGGTTTTATAAATATAATGGTTTCTTGAAAACATATTGTATAGTGTATTTGAAATTGGGTAAGAAATCAAGAAGCTCCCTTAAAACGGGTATGCTTATGGGGAAGTATTGGGGAGGGAATTAGTTAAAAACTTGTATATCATGGAAATAAAACGAGGGATGGATGTTGAAACATGAGTTTGGATAATATAAGAAGTATTTCCAAGTTTCAAATGAAAATAAATGGAAACTTCTTTTGGTTAAAAAGAAGGATGGAGAAACCCAAAAAAATATTGGAGGTTTAGGTGGCACCCCTTACGAAATATCGGCATGGTATTGGGTGTACTTAGGATAGATTAATGATATAGAAATGGGTTTATAATATTTTACACATCATTAGGGATGTATGGAAGAGGTTTTTATGCATACCACATCATTAGTAATTACACATAAAATGAAATAACATAGAGGACATTCTTGAATAAGAGTGAGATAGAGAGCATCACATACCTTAAGTATGAAGGTGATATTCACTTGATCTTAATTACCTGAGTAATACAATTAGGTTCATTAATTAATAATTATAGAAAATATTTTAAATTTAAATGATTTATTATAACCTTTTTGTGTTCATTTATAACCTTTTTTATAGGTTAGGAGGTAAAATTTCGTTTTTCGGTTCTCTTTGCTTCCCTCGTTTTAATGATCGGTTCACTTATATTCATGTTCGGATAAACATGTATGATGAGAATGATTTTACAGAATTGAAGTTATAATAAATTAGTTAAAAAACAATATATTACATGGTTATAATATTCTTTTGGTTATTTATAGTGAAGGTGAATCATTATATAAAACATTAATGACAAACATTTTGGTTAATATAACAATTTTCCTCATAATTAAATGTTTCTATATTGTTATTTTACATCATGTATGATAAATCATTACCAAAAAACACATAAGATAAAATACATATTTAATAGTTAATTTAAACCATAAAAATGGTTTTGTGACTATAATTGAAGATGTTAATAGAAATTGATAACCTGTCGTAAATGAATGTGATAAATTAACACATCTTGGACGGTGTTTTCATTTCATTCGTATAAAAGAAGAGGAAAAGAGAGATGATAAAAATTTATGTCATTAGCATAAAAAAAATCCCATTAAATGTATGGTGCTTTTGTTTTCAAACCATTTGGATGAGGAGAGTTTATCAAAGAAAAGAGAAAAAATGAACATGAAAAGAATATGAATGAAAAGAAAAGTGGAATTTACCTCTTGATTAAATCTTCCTTGAAATCCTCTTAATGAAAGATGATTTGGTCTTTTGAGGAGAAAAAGATCTGAAGAAAAAGGGGGAGGATCTTGGTGATAAATTTGGGAAGATGATATGGATGTAACAAGGCTTGAGAATAGTGAAGAGAAGATGGGAGTGCGGGTAGTTTTTATAGTGGAGGGGAGGAGGGTTTTCTTAATATATTAATGATTAGTTTATTATTTTTCCATAATACATGAAATAGTGATGATTACATGACCAAAAAATGTAACATGTGCATGTGAGTTCTAATCAATGTCCATTTACATCATTCAGGACTCAAGAATGATGCAAAAAGTTTAGTTTTAGCATTTATTGTGAATTATCATTTTTAAAATTTTTAAAAAATTCAAGTATTTTAAAAATATCCAAAAAATTCACCCTATCCATTTATCGATATGTAGAATCAAAAAACAAACTCCATTTTTTAAACATAATTTTATAAATATGATTAATTTAATTTTTAATTAAAATAAATTTTTAATTGAAAAAAATTGATTAAAAAGCAATAAAAAATTTTATAATGACTTCAATTATTACATAAGGCCTTATAATATTATCCTAAAAAATAAGAAATAAAAATATAAATTTATGGACACCGTATAAATTTTCTTTTAAATTAATTAATTAATTAAAATTAATTATTTATGACTTAAAAACCCCGATAATTTTACTATGGCCATATTATCATTTAAAATATGCCTAGATTTTATTTATACATTCAAGGGTGATGATACTATTATTTTTGATGATTTATTATTCATAAGGGTCATATAACTATTCACGAGGGTAGGTTACTATTAACCAAAAATTAAGGATATTATATCGAACCCCAAAAATCACCCTGAACACAACCATGTATGTTAGATTTTTGAAATTCAAAACACAGAAGTGTCATAATAATGTTTAAAGGTTGAATAGTACTTAGTTCTTAATTTTGTTTTGATATCATGTGATTATATAAAAAAAGTTTTATAAATAAATTTACCTTAACAAAACATTGGGTCCTTACATTATTCCCCCTTATGAAATTTCTCCATTGAAATGTCATTTTACATTCAAATCCATAAAAAGGTGTTGGTACTTTTGCTTCATTGCCTCCTCCAATTCCCATGTTTCGTCTTCATACATATGATTTTCCCATAGTACATTGACCAGGTGATTAGTCTTGTTACTAAGAACATTATCACTGTGATCCAAGATCTTCACTAGATACTCCTTTTAAGAAAGATCATTCTCCAAATGTACCACCTCTTAAAAGAGTACATGTGGTGAATATGGTATGTGCTTCTTTAAAAGGGATAAATGAATGGCATTAGGTACATTAGATATGGTAGGATTAAGGGCTAGTTGATAGTCCACTACCTCGACATGATCAAGAATCTCAAAGGGGCCGATGGGCCTTGGACCTAGCATTCTTTTCATCTCAAACCTCAAGACCTTTTTCCATGGAGATATTCATAGAAATTCCATGTATCCAATGTTGATATCATGGTCTCGTTGACAATTGTGTACATAACTCTTTTGTCAACTTTGGGATGCCTTGATGTTTTTCTTAATGATTTTCACCTTCCCAATCATTTATTAAACCATTTCTGGTCCTATCATCTTATTCTCACCGACTTCATCTCAACACATGGATGTTCTACACCTTTTCCCATAGAGGTCATCCTATGGTTCCATTTAGATTCTCATGTGGAAACTATATTTGTAGGAGAACTAAACCAGTGGAAGAATTTGGTCCCATCCTCCTTTGAGGTCCATAGAACATGCTCTCAAAATATCTTCCACTTCTTGAGTAGTATTCTTAGATTGGACATCAGTTTGAGGGTGATAGGCCATACTAAAGTTGAGATCCGTTCTTAGATCATATTGGAGACATTTCAAGTAATTCAAGGTGAATCTCAGATCCCAATCAGATACAATATATAGTGGTACTCTGTGAATCCTTAACACTTCTTTGATATATAACCATGAAAGTTGATCCAATTAGAAGTCCTCTTGAATCCTGATAAAGTGAGATCTCTTTGTATAACGATCCATAGTGAGACATATTGGATTGTTTCCTCTCGATGTCTTTGGAAGTCTAATGACAAAGTCCACAGTGATGTTCTCCCTCTCCCATGTTAGTATGGGTAGTGGTTGCATCATCCCCAAGGACTTCTTTCTTTCATCCTTTTCTTGTTGACATACCAGGAACATTGATGTATCCTCATAAATCTCATTCTTCATATTATCCCACTAAAAGTTCTCTCAGAGATCTCAATACATATTTTTGCTCCTTGGATGAATAGAGAAGGTTGAGCTATGTTCATTATTCAAAAGATACTTCTTTATTTCTTGATTGGATGTTACAAATAACCGTGACCTAAATTTTACAACTCTTTCCTCATCAATCATAAGCTCCTAGAATTTTCCATTTCTAATGGTTCCCACCATTTTCTGAATTATTACATCTTTTTGTTGAGCATACTTTATTTTCCTCACAAGGGATGATTGAGAAATAATTTGAGAAAAGAATGATGATCTTCCTCCCATAATTATTCCCATGTCAATCCTATGAAAATCTAAGAAGATTGGATCCTTTCCAATTCATATCATTGATTAAGATTCATGATCCTTCCTACATAGAGCATCTACCACCTTCTTTACCTCACATGGATGGTAGTGGATTGAGCAGTCATAATATTTGATGAAATCTATCCTTCTCACTAGTGCATATTATGCTTTTTTTTGTGAATACATATTTGAGACTTTCATGATCAGTATATATTTCACATTTCTCGCAATATAGATAATTCTGCCATATTTTTAACGCAAAGATATGAGGCCAAAACTCCAGATCATGTGTATGATAGTTTTTCGAATAGATTTTCATCTACCTTGAGGCGTAGGCTATCCCTTTATCATTTTGAATCATCAGATAGCATAAGACCTTCTATGAAGTATAAAGGTACACCACAAATAGTTCTCCAATTGTTAAGAGTGTGAGTATTGGCACAACGATAATCATCCTTTTCTGCTCCATAAACCAGTCTTCAAATTCATGAGTCTAGAAAAAAATCAACCCCTTCAATGTCATATTGGTCATTGGGTTTCAAAATCATGAGATGTTCTTCACAAATTGTCGATAAAATCTGGCTAAAACCAAAAATCTTTAGATCTCCCATACCGATGTTGGACCCGACCACACTTTAATTTCCTTTGTCTTGGAAGGGTCCACAAATATTTCTTTTCTTGTGATAACATTCCCTAAGAACGGTACTTCCTCCTTCCAGAAATCACATTTACCATTCTTTTCATACATCTTCTCCCTTAGTAGAGTTTTAAATTAGTATTCAAAATCTCCTCGAGTTCATCCTTTCTCTTGGAGTATATTATAATATCATCAGTAAAAAATACCACATATTTTTGGTGGTAATCTTTAATGTCTCAATTAAACAAATACATGAAACTTTCTGGAGAATTAGTAAGTCCAAAGTGAATCACTATGAACTCATAGTGTCCATACTCATTCAAAAGGTAGTCTTGGGAATATATTCATTCCTCGCATTTAATTGTTGATATCCTAACCAAAGGTCTACCTTAGAGAAATAACAGGTCCCACGAAGATGATCAAAAAAGTTATCTATCCGAGGAAGGGGATACTTGATCATTGTCATGATTTTATTAATCCCATGATAATAAATGCTGAGGCATATTGATCTATACTTCTTCATGATGTAGAGAACTGGCTCACCATATAGTGAAGCACTAGGGAATATAAAACCCTTCTCCAAATTCTCGGGTAACTACTTCTTCAGTTCATCGAGTTATATATTGGCTATTCTATAAGGTGTATTTTTTATAGTCTTATATCCAAGAATAAGTTCAATTGTGAACTCAACCTCTTGGTCCGAAGGAATACTGGGAAAATATTTGGGAAATACATTAGTTTAATTTCTCTTGATGGGAATATATTTGAGCTAGATTCGCTCATTTTCCTAAATCATTTGAGCTAAATATGATTTCATAATAATTCAAAATATCTACACTTGAGAAACTGATTCTAATAGAGATTATACTTCTTCTTTACAATTGTAAGGAATTGGATGATGATTATTGATGTGAAGGGTGACCTCCCTTTCTCGATATTTGATGTTGGATTTCTGTAAAGATAGTAAATCCATTCCCAATACAATATTGAAATCCACTTAAGGAATTATGATGATATTTTTTTGGAGGTTCATTCCACAAGAATTTATTGTAGAGGATTTATAAACCTTAGATGTAATAATTTCCCCATTCCCTTTTATTATATATAAAATATCCTCAAAATTTTGAGGCGGTGTTTGAATAGTTATACTAAACTTGAATGATATGAAAGAATGCATAGAACCACAGTCAAATAGTACGTTCACTATTCATGAACGAATAACCATCATACATTTCACCACATAATTATCAATCTGAACCACCAGAAGAGTGATAGAATAAACCCTTTCATGCTTCCATGGATGCTTTTGTTGATTTCAAACAATAAACCTTGGCTTGGGTAAATTTTTCACATAATTCCCATGTTCCTTGTAGTTGTAACACTGTATCACTGGCTAAGTGTTTATCTGGACCTTCCTTTATTCTTCCATATTTTTGGGATTCTTCATATCTCATTGGTCTTCATTAGCTAGATGTCCCATATTTTTTCATTTTAAGCAATTCTTGGTTCTTTATAAATAGTTCCCAAGATGATTCTTCCCAAAAATTTTTAAAAATGGGATGATCAAGATTCCATACATCCTGGAATTTTATTACAGATTCTACCACATTAGAGTCTTTTTTCCTCTTTTTTTCGTTGGGCCCATGATACCACTAAGAGTCCCCGGTCTCCGTTTCAACCTTAAGGGAACACCAGACAATTTCCTCATAGTTATCAAGGTCTCAAGTATACAATTATTTTCCTAGAATCATATCCAGTTCATTAAAGAAGTGATCCTCCTTGATTTCAGTCTTCATGACAATGCTAGATGAAATGCTTGAAAGCCTTGTAATGTTTTATACATACACCTCGATTGACTCATCTTCCTTCTACATGAGTTTGAGGAACTCTCTTTTCATCTTGATATGGAGGGTTAGTGGAAAATATTTATTTATTCATATTTTATTGAAATACTCCCAATACATGGAATTAATTTCCTCTTGGGACATCATATTTTTGATCAGTGTCCACCATTGATTAGATTCCCCTTCAAAATGATAGACCATTGGTTCGAATTTCTTTACTTATGATCACTGAAGGACATATAATATATTTTTAATTTAGTTAATAGACCGTTCCACAAGGAGGGGATCAAAAGATCCCCTAAATATGGGAGGGATTTTACACATGAATTATTTAATTTAAACATTCTATTTTGTTGGGGGAGGAGGGTGTTCAACATGAATCATGTTTTTATTTATAACTTGAGAAAACTAAGGAAGTACTTTCATGAAGTTTTGAGAACCTCTTCCCCTCATATTAGGCATATAATTAGGAAAATATTCACATTCCTTATCACATTGATTATTGGAACATGATCTTTTATTTCCCTCCAATAAGCAAGAAAAATTACATACAATTAGAGGTCTTGAAGAATTTGATATTGAGCACAAAAAGGAAACTTTGAACATAAAAGAAGAAACTTGTAGTAGAAGATTATATCATAAATTTTGATTCCCTAGGTTTGAATCTAGGTTATCCTTGATCTATTTCATAACATGTATTCTTATGGGATTTTTTAATTCCCTTAATAATGGTTTGCACTATGCTCATTAATTTACTAATGAATATCCCCTCATAGAGTCAAAGCTAGATTTAAGTAAGGCATGTTTTTGTGCACCAATTCACACTCAAGTCTAGCTCAAAGTGGTGTTTTTGGATTTTACCCCCAGATACATATATTCCAGAGCGACCTATACATGTTTTTATCCATACAGGGATGTATTTTATTGATAAATCACTTACTCTATTCATACCAAAATTTAGGGGTGTTTTCTTATACTTAGTATCATCCATAAGGTTATTACTATTGTTATGTTTTCATAATCTCCAAAAATAACATGACCATCCTCTAATACCAAATATAGTGACTCTATTCTTTTAAAAATAACATTACATGATTTTAAGCATAATTATACATCAGAATACAATCCATAGATTGTGAAGTCTAGTTTCTTAGAAGACAAGGTACATAAAACATAATTCATGGGACTAAAAAATTATTTATTTAATCGTCTTAAAGGGATACTAACTTCTATTATGATTATATATATTTTTAGGAAAACAGAGAGATAATATAAACAAAGGGATCAGGTAAAAACCCATGTAAAGAAAAAATCATAGTAATGAAGCTTTAGAACATGGGTCTGAAGGAATGGCATAATGATAATAAAAGGCATGGAACTCATGGAATCATAACATATACACATGGGATAATATAAACATGGATTCATTTTATTGTTAATGAAACATAAAACATGAATTTATCAAGATTCATGTCTTGTTGCACATATAGGAGAAAAATCCAAGGTTAACCACAAAGATAGTTGCACATGGTAGCACAAGCCAAGGCAGACCACTAATATTGTTGCACATAGCGTCTCCTGAGGATCAAATTTACCAAATGAATTGGAGAAATATCTTGGTGACCCATCTTAACATGTTTATAAATACTATTTCCACATAAATAATCAAACATAATCAATCCTACATAAACATATGGGTGCCCAAGGAATGAAATGCATACCATAATCATGTCATATAAGGGAGTATCATATAAGTGTCCATGAAAGAATGTAATTAAACCATTCATGGGAATTGATGAGGTAAAATCGGAAAATATTATGGTAAGTGATGTCAAATATATGTGAAATAATTTAATAAGAGTATTTATGAAATTTTAGCATTAAAACACTTCAGTGCAGTTTTAAGGAAAATACTAAAGAGGATTTAAAATTGAAAAGGGAATTTTAATGTGTATGAAACCATAAAGGAACCAAGAAGGTATTAATAAAGAAATAGTGGTATTATAAGTACAATGGTTTATAAAAAACAGATCATATAGTGTGTTTTGAATTGGGTAAAAAATAGAGAAGATCCCTTAAAACATGTTGGCTTATCGTGAAGTATTGAGGAGGGAATCATTTAAAAATTTTATATACTTGAAATAGAATAAAGTATGGATCTTAAAACAATATTTTTTACTATATATATAGTATTTATAAGTTTCAAATGAATATAAATGACATCTTTATTTGGATAAAAAGAAGGATGGAGCAAGCTGAAGGAATATAGGAGGTTCTGGTAGCATCCCATTCGGAATATCGACATGGTATCAGGTGTACTTTGGAAGGATTAATGAGAGATAAAAGGGTATCATATTTTAAAAATAATTAATTATGTATGATCGAGGTGAAAAATCATACCCCATCATTAGTAATTAGACATAAAATGGCATAACATAGAGGACATTCTTGAATAAGAGTGAGATAGAGAGGATCCCTTACCTTAAGTCTGATGGTTTTATCCTATTAATCTTAATGACCCGAATAATAAAATATTGTTCATTAATTAATAATTATAGAGCCTATTTTACATGTAACATGTTTATTATAACCTTTCTGAGTTCATTAATAACCTTTTTTATTGGTTATGAGGTTCAATTTCATTGTTCGGTTCTATTTTCTTCCCTGGGTTTAATGATCGGTTCAATTATATTCATGTTCAGATAAACATGTATGATGAGAAAAATTGTCCATATTTGAAGTGATATGAGATTAGTTAACATCCATAATATTACAAGCTAATAAAATTTAATTTTTTATATAGAGTGAAGGTGAATCATTATATAAAACAGTAATGATAAATTCATGGGTTAATTTGGTGATGTTGATTGTAATTAAATTGTTTTGTATTATTATTTTACATCATATGTGAAAAAATATTACTAAAAAAATAAGATGAAATAGGTATTTAGTAGTCTAGCTCAATCATAAAAATTGTTTCATTACCATAATTGAATATGGTAATAGAAATTTATAACATGTCGCCCTGAATGTTATAAATTAACTCATCTTGGATTGTGTTTTCATTTCATTCGTATAAAATAAGGGGAAAAGAGATGATAAATAATTATCCCATTAGATTAAAAAATATCAGTACATGTATGGTAATGTGGTTTTCATACCATTTGGATGAGTAGAGGTTAGGAAAGAAAAGAGAACAAAGGAATATAAAAGAAAATTAAAGAAATGAAAAGTGGAATTTACCTCTGTATTAAATCATCCTTGAGAGTCCCTTAAGAGGAGAGGATTGGGTCTTCTGAGTATACAAATGGATAAGGATAGTGGGAGGATATTGGGGAAATATTTGGACAGAATTTATGGATGGCCTAGGGCTTTAGAGGAGTGAAGAGAATATGGGAGTGTGGGTAGTTTGTATAGTGTAGGTGATGAGCGTTTTCTTAAACTTTTAATCATTAGTTTATTATTTTTCCATAAGACAAGAAAAAATGATTATTTCATGACCAAAATAGAAATATGTGCATGTGAGTTCGAAAAAACATCCATTTAAATCATTCATGGCTCAAGCATGATGTAGAAATTCTGGTTTTAGCATTTATCATGAATTATCGTATTTTACTACTGATAAAAAACCATGTATTTTATAGAAATCTGAAAAATTCACCCTAAGAATTTATCAACATTTATAATATAAATTTTAACTCCATTTTTATTAAATAATTTTCTAAAAATGGGTAAATTAATCTTTAATTAAATTCATAATTTACTTAAAAAATACGGATTTGAGAACTATAACTGATATTAAAATGCATTCAAAAATTACATAAGGCCTTATATAATTATCTTAAAATTGATATACATATAATTATTTTTTTGGGAATAAATTTTTTGAAAATTAGTTTTTTTTCAAATTAATTAATTAATTTTAATTAATTATTTATTGCTTACAAAAATACTAATAATTTTACTATGGATATATTACCACTTATAGTAGTCCTAAATCTTATATATGCATTCATGGGTGAGGTTACTACTCTTTTGGATGATTTAATATTCATAAGGGTGATATTAATATTCATAAGTGTTGGTTAATATTCAAAAAAAATAATTTCATTCTATCAGACCCATAAAATCACCCTGAATGCAACTGTGTAAATCGAATTTTTGAAATTCAAAACACAAAAGTGTCAAAATTATGTTAATAGGCCACATAGTAATTATTAGTTCATTGTTTTTTGATTTCATGTGATTATATGACATAATTATAAAAATGGAATTTCCATTTATAAAACATTGGGTCAATACATTATTCCCCACTTATAAAATTCCTCCATCAAAATTTCATTTTATATTCTCAGTAATAAACAAGTTTGGGTACTTTTACTTCATTTCATCATCCAGTTCCCATGTTACTTCTTAATACTTATTGTTCTTCCATAGTACTTTGACCATGTGAGTGGTATTGTTATGTAAAATATTATCTCTATGATCCAAGTTCTTTACAGGATTCTCCTCATATGAAATATCATTCTCCAACTGTACCACCTCTGATGAGATTACACATGCAGGAAGTACTATATACTTCTTCAAGAGGGATACCTAGAATACATCTTGTACATTATAAATGGAAGGTGGAAGTGTCACTTGATTGGCCAAAACACTGACATGATCAATAATTTTGAAGGGGCCGATGTACCTAGGACATAATATTCTTTTCTTCCCAAACCTCATGAACTTCTTACATAGAGATATGTCAAGAAATACCATGTATCTATCTTTGAACACAAGGTCTCATCAGAAATTTTCTACATATGATTTTTTCGACTTTGGGTTAAATTTATGCACTAATGAATAGGTTTTTCCTTCTCAATCATTTCATTGACCATTTTTGTTCCTAGAAGGTTACGCTTGCTGACTTCATCTAAACACATTGGTGTTTTGTATGTTTTCCTATAGAGGAATTCATATAGTGACACTCAGATGCTCAGTTGGAAACTATTATTGCATGAGAATTCGTCCAATGGAAGAGGTTGGTCCCATCCATCTTTGAAGTCTATAGGACATGCTCTCAATATATCCTCTGGTTTTTGAATGGTTCCCTCAGATTGGACATTAGTTTGAGGATGAAAGGTTGTATTGATGTTCAATTTAGTGTATAGATCATATTGGATACTTTTCCATAACATCGAGGTGAATCTCATATCTCAATCAGATACAATAGAAAGTGGTACTCCAAGCAGCCTAACAACTTATTTTATATATATCCTCACAATTTTATCTAATGAGAAGTCTTATAGAATTGTATAAAGTGACATATCTTTTTTAGATGATCCATAATGACCCATATATCATTGTTTCCTTTTGTTGTCCTTAGATGTATATTGACAATTTCCATGGTGATTTTCTCCCACTTCCATGTTGGTATGAGTAGTGGTTGCATCATCCCCATATAATTTTGTCTTTTAGCCCTCACTTGTTGACATACCAAGCACTTTGATGTATACTCAGTAATCTCCTTCATCATATTGTCCCGCCAAATGTTCTCCTGGAGATCTAAATACCTATTTTTTCTCCCTATGAGAATATAGAAGGTTGAGCTATGTGCATCATTCAAATGATCATTCTATATTTTTGGATCAGATGGTACACATAATCATGATCCAAATCTTAAAAATCCTTCCTCATCAATCCTAATCTTAAAGGATTTCCCATTTCAATTCACATCAACCCTTTTAAGAATTTCCAAATATTTTCTTTGAGAATACATAATTTTCTACATGAGGTATGGTTGAACAATCATTTGAGAAAGTATTGATGATGTTCCTCCCTTAATTATTCCCATGCCCATCCTATGAAAATATATGAATACTGGATCCTTTTCAATTGTCATCATTAATAATAATGAGGATCCTTTATACATAGAGCATCCACCACCTTCTTTATCTTTCTGGGATGGCAGGGGATTGTGTAGTAATAATCCTTGATGAGATCTATCCTTATTCATAGGCATATATATGAAGATCCTTTTTTTGGTAATATATATAATTGAGACTCTTGTGATCAGAATATATTTCACACTTCTCCCCATACAGATAATGCTTCTAGATGTTTAATGCAAATATCACAGCCTCTAACTCTAAATCAAGCGTAGGATAGTATTTCTAAATTATTTTTAGCTTTCTTGAGGAATAAGAGATCACTTTGTCCGTTTGAATTTGCAGATAGCCTAATCCTATCTTTGAATCATCATTGTACACCATAATGAGTTCTAAACTTATTGGGAGTGTGACTATTGGCGGAGTGATAAGAATCTTTTTCAACTCCTTAAAGCAGTCTTCAAATTCTTGAGTCCATGAAAACATCACTCCCATCCATTTCAGCTTGGTCACTGGGTTTGAAAATTTTGGGAAGTTCTTCACAAATCATTGATAAAAACCCTACTAGACCCAGAAATATATGGATCTTTGTTACCGATGACGGCTTGGGCCACTCTATAAATTGATTTTTCTTAAAAGGGTCTACACATATCACTTTTATGGTGATAACATACCCCAGGAATGATGTTTTCTCCATCTATAACTCACATTTACTATACTTTTCATGTAGCTTCTCCATTCTCAAAGTCTTTAGGACAGTATTCAAATTCTCTTAGAGTTTTTCATTACCCTTGGGGTATATCAAAATATCATCAATAAATACTATCACAAAATTTATTGAGGTAATATCTTAAAGATATTCTTCTTTAAATCCATGAAAAAATTTATATAATTTGTGAATCTACAGAGAATCACCATGAACTCATAGTTTCCATACCTCATTCGAATGGAATTCTTGAGAATATCTTCATTTCTCATTTATAATTGGTGATATCCTAACTGAAGGTGCACCTTAGAGAAAATACTGGCCCCACAGATATTATCAAAGAAGTCATATTTATGAGGTAGGAAATTTTTGTTCTTTATCTTGATTTTATTGATCTCGCTATAATCAATGCAGTGGGACATTTATCAATCATTCTTCTTGATTAAGAGGACTTGTGTACCCCATGGTGAATCACTTGGATGTATAAAACACTTATCCAAGTTCGCCTGTAACTTCCTTTTCAGCTCGTCCAGCTCTACAGTGGTCATTTTATAAGGTGTATTTGATATACACAGTGATCAAAGAATAAGTTCAATTGAGAACTCAACCTCTCTATCCAGAGGAAGACTAGACAACTCTTTGGAAGATACATCTGTGTAATTACTAACAACGGTCATATCTTCAAGTGAGATTCTCTCCTTTGTATCAATCATTTAGTATAGATATGATTTATCATAACGAAAGAATATTTACAATTGAGATGATGATTATAATGGAGATTGAACTTCCTCTTTACACATTTAATGAATTGGAGGATGCTTCAAGATGTGACGGGTGATCTCCTTTTCCCGATAGTTGATGTTCCATTTGTATAAAGATAGGAAATCCATGCCCAATATAACACCAAACTCTACTAAATGATGTATGAAGTTATTTTCCTCGAGTTTCAGTCTAAAAACATTTTTTAGGGAGGAGTTATAAACTTGGACGCGATAATTGACCCATTCGCTACTCTCACTAATAAAATATCCTACAAATTTATAGGTGGTGTTTGAATATTTCTACTTAACTTACAAGATATGAAATAATGCATATAACAAAAAAGAAATATTACATTCTCTATTTTTTAATGAATTACCAGCATAACTATCACCACACCTTTTTCTGGATCCACCTCAACAATAGTGATAGAATAAGACCTTCTTTGTTTCCACTGCGGTTGTTGTTGATTTCCTCCAACATCTCTTAGCTTAGAGAAATTTTTTTTCATAATGCCCATGGTAATTGAAGTTGTAACACTACACCAATGGAAGAGATTTTATCTAAAACTTCCTTTCTTCTTCCACATTAGCGAGATTCTTTATATCCCATTGGAAATTTTTAGCCACATGTCTAATATTTCCAGATTTGAAGTAATCCCCGGTTTTCTTTAGACAGTTCTTAAGATGCTTTATCCCACAATTTTTACACATGACTTGATCGAGCTTCCACCCATCATGGAATTTATTTACGAAACTACCCACATTAGATTCTATTTTCATCTTTTTGTTAATGGGCCAATGATACCACAAAGTGTATCTGATATCCATTTCAATATTAAAGGAATAATGAAGAATATCCTCATAGTTGTCGTAGTCATGAATCGCTAACACTTTTCACAGACTCAGCGTTAGCCCATTAAATAAGAGATCAGCCTTAATTTTGGTGTTCATGAAAAATTTAGAGGTGTACATTGCATGCATTGTAATGGTATCTTCATATTCCCCGATTGGATCATCTTCCTTATGCTTGAGTTTGATGAATTATCGTTCCATAATGAGATGGTGGGTTTGTGGATTATATTTATTGAAAAATATTTTATTTAATTCCTTCCAATCCATGGAATCAATATCCTCTTGGGACTTCATATTCTTGATCAGTGTCCACCACTGATCAGTTTCCCTATCAAAATGATAGACCTCCAATATGACTTTCTCTTATTACGAGAATTTGAGTATAGATAATATATTTTCAATGGAGTTAATCCACTATTCTGCGATGAGGGTATCCGAAGATCCTATAAACATGGAGGCCTATTCTAAATGAATTAATGAATAGAAACTTTCCCTTTCCATGGAGGAGGGGGGTGTTCTACATGATTCAAGTTATTATTCATTACTTGAGCCAACTGGGCATGTACTGTCATGAAGTTATGAGCACCCACTGCCATCATATTAGGCATATCATTATGGAAATATTAACATTCTATAACGACCCATACTTTACATACATTGTTAATACTTCAAAATTGAAGCACACTTATTACAACATATGATAAAACCACAAAGGACCGTATAGGTATAGTGTCTTTAGAAACTGGGAAACATAAACAACTGGTTCATAAATCTTCTACAGTGTCTCCCATTTATTTCATCATATCTAGGGTCCCTTTTAGCATATTCTACTTAATATCCATCTTCCTGACCTGGGGAAAAGAAAACATAAAAGGGTGAGCTCAAATGCTCAGCAAGGGCAAATAAAGGAAATAAAAATCATATCATATCTTTATGAAAATCAAAACCTGCAAAAGAGATCATAATATCTTAACATGGAATAAATCATAGAAGTGAAAATGAGATCCCCATAATCATAACATAAAACTTGAAACTTTGTGGCATGCACACATAATCATGGAAAATCATTTCTTGTTAGTCATGACTTATTGCCAAGACTATCTTAGTGGACAAAGTCCCTTTCTGAACCGAGTTCACTCCTCGTTTCAGTCCTGTATCACTGAACCGAAATAACCTTCCGTTCCAGCCATGTCTATCTCATGAGATATAAAATCTTTACCCAATGCATTGGAGGGAGATATAGGTCCCACCCATCTTATAATGAATCCTTTCTTATGTGTGCCACATAATCATAAAACATACATCATAGCATAACCCATGTTATAAAAATGGGATTCTTAAACGACATGACATCATAGAACAACTCATATAAGATAAAGGAATTCATAAAAATAATTCCATCACAACATGATCAAATCAATGTAATAATAGGGATAAAAACAGAACCCTTTATTATCTTAGATGGAAAATAATTTTGATAAAACACTTGAACTCCATTCTTGAGGAAAATATCCTTTCTTCTTCAAAAACATTTTTCCTTTCATAACATGTCATACGACTTTAAAATAAAATAAGTTGATTAAAAATAGACTTGAAAACTTGTAAAGGAATCTTCTTGGAAATAATGTTTTAAAAATCCATTCATGCCGTATAAGTTAAAAAAAACATTCTTCGTACTTTTGTCGGAAAAGTCAAAAAGTACCTCGTACGGAAAAACGACAAAAGATTCCTTTCATTTCTTTTACTAAAAACTCACCGAAGGGTAAAAATGGATTTAAACAATTGTATTTGGATGGAAATAATATTACATATTTATGAAACATGGATGTGGATGATAAAATACACCCTAGTAAATACTTACGAATAAACAATCTCGGATAAAAATGAGATTGTGATATTTTCCCTTACCTTAGGTCCGATTTTCTTTGTATGTGTCCGAAGCTCCTGTATAATGGTTTAAATAATGTTATTGACTTATTCCAGAATCATACATGTTGATATGATATCATATATGGTCATATTATTAGCTTTTTGTTAGTAATATTTCTTTGTTACTTGTTACTCGGGTCTTTATAACTTTTCGTTCTTATGCGTGTTTTGTCGAATAAATTCTTATTCTTATCTTTAGGTTATAGATAATTCATTTACAGAATGGTATTAGTGTAGTATATACCATATTCATTCATTCAATTCATTTATATAATCATTATGAAATGAAGATCATGTAGAACGAGTCGCATCACATCGTGGAGACGGTATTCCGTACGTACGCACGAGTGATGATATCGTTCCTATGATCATGGAATTGTATTGGAGTATATATATATATTATTTCAGTATCAATATTACTTCATAATAATCATATATAGTTACTTATTACACCATTATAACCATCCTTGTAAGGTGATGGTGGAAAAATAGATTACACCACGGCGTGGAGACGGTATTCCGTACGTACGCACGCGCGGTGATTTCATTTTTCCGTAGGATGGATAGAAGGTGAATTAGGGTTGTTTCATATTTATAATAACATATCAGTATGTAAGTAATACTGATGTTATTACTTTGTCATGAAACAACTAAAGAAGAAGAAGTTGAAGACGAAAGAAATTGAAAAGATCGGTAATCGATATTACCTCTTCTTTGGAACGCCTCTTTGAATCCTCCACTTAAGGAACTAAGATTGGTCTTTGGAGAAGACCAGGACCTCTAGGATTATTCTAGGGAAGTGGAGAGGATAAAATGGCAGGGGTTGGCCGAGCTTGAGTGCTCAATTTGGTGTGAGGAGGAGGGGGAGGAGGTGCCCTTTTATAAGGGAGGAGAGGGGCACCTTAGGAATTTCTCAAAATATTATTTTATATTAAAGTCAAAATCGGTTTATAATGGTTCCAAAGGGTCTTATTTCGAAGCTAAAGTGGGGAAGGGTCGAAATCCCATCAACCAATAGGATTTAGACAAGTTTAGGGTATTATTTTAACCTTATCAATTAGATTTAACTCTAAGTTAAATAATTTAACATTTACCGTGTCTTTTTGTTTTCTTTCACTATATGGTTAATACACTTACTATAACATGCCAAACGAACCCCAAATTGTTTATTATTAATATATATATCCTTATCTAAGTCATTTGGCCGAACCTTAGATTTTTAGGAATAAAATAACAATTAGTAATATAATATTTGATTTAAAAACTATTTTGTGTCAATTTTGACACTATTTGATATATGATTTTTGTGAAAGTCATAACAGAATTATATGTTCGAACCAAGTTGATTAAATCAACATTAATATATCATAGTAACCTAGAAAATTAGTGGAATTCATAAAAAGTGTCAAATTACATTTATTTTGGTGTTTATAACATCAATTTTGTCAATATTTTGTTAACAAGATAATTACTGCATCATCTTTGTGTCATAAATAAATTAAATTATTTTATGTCTAAAAATTACAAATAAAATACCATCATGTAAGAAATCTTTTTAGCTTTCTAATGAATATTTACAATCGAATTTATCTTATGTATAACCCCATATTAAAAATGGTTTACTTATTAAACTTTGATTTTAACTATTTTAACCCTTCTTTAAATAAATTAATAATAAATGTCCTAATCTAATCCAAGTGGGCCTAAATGGTCATATTTTATTCCTAAGTTTGTTTTTGGTCGAATTACACTTGTCCAATAGAATTAGGACATGTGTTAGGGTAATATTGATATCATATTTACCCTTAGTTACCCTATTTACTATTAACCGCGGTAAAAATAGTAAAAAGTTACTATTCACCAAAAAATTATTTTCATCTCATTGAACCACATTTTAGTCCTTGATATTAACCGTGTCTCTCGGATTTTCGAAATTCCATTCACAGAAGCGGTAAAATTAAGTTTTATGTAAAATTCGGTTTTTAACCTACCACTTAGTGGTTTCACTATTCATCAAAAATTGAAAGTTTTCAGAAAAATACCAAAATTTCACCCTAGGCTAATTTCGATATTCTGAGTCCAAAAATGAAGTCCATTTTGAAAAATAAAATTTATAAAATTTCAAAAAGTGGTTATTACTATTCATAACGGCTAGTTTTAATAGCATATTGTTGTTTAGTGAAACTCGGTATTGCGTACGACGCAAGCTATCGAGGAAGGTCGCGATTGCGTGTAAAGCAAGCCAAGCAAGTGTTGTGTAGAAAAAGATCCCTTTGATGATTTATATATCATAAAAGTCTCGGGTGTTACATTCTACCCCCCTTAAAAAGAATTTCGCCCTCGAAATTCATCACTTTGTAACAAACAGATGAGGATACTTCTCCTTCATCATATCCTCAAGCTCCCATGTGGCTTCTTCAAGTTGGTGGTTCCTCCATAAAACTTTTACCAAGCGAGTGGTCTTGTTTCGTAGGTCTTTTTCGCTACGATCCAGAATCTCTATCGGTTGTTCTTCATAAGAAAGATCTTGCTCCAGCGGTACAACTTCTGAGCTGAGTACATGTGAAGGATCTGGTATGTACTTTCTCAGGAGAGATACATGGAACACATCGTGAACTTGAGAGAGATTCGGTGGAAGCGCCAATCGGTAAGCTACCTTCCCAACACGATCCAGTATTTCGAAAGGACCGATATATCTAGGGCTCAACTTCCCCTTCTTTCCAAATCTCATAACCCTCTTCCAGGGAGATATTCGTAAGAACACTTTATCACCCACTTCAAACTCTAGGTCTTTTCTTCGGTTGTCGGCATAACTTTTCTGTCGACTCTGAGCTGCTCTTATGTGTTGTTGAATAGATCTGACCTTTTCTGCCATTTCATCAACGAGATCAGGTCCTAACAGCTTTCTTTCCCCAACTTCATCCCAGCAAGTTGGAGTCCTGCATTTCTTTCCATAGAGAGCTTCATAAGGAGCCATCTGAATACTGGAGTGAAAGCTATTATTATAAGAAAATTCCACCAAAGGTAGGTGTTGATCCCAACCTCCTTTGAAATCCATAGAGCAGGCTCTCAACATATCTTCTAGGGTTTGAATTGTTCTCTCAGACTGACCGTCTGTCTGGGGATGATAAGCAGTGCTGAAACTTAACTCTGTATCCAGAGTATGTTGAAGACTTCGCCAGAACATCGAGGTAAATCTCGGATCCCGATCAGATATAATAGAAAGTGGTACTCCATGCAATCTTACCACTTCCTTTACATATATCCTGGCAAGCTGATCTAGAGAGAAATCCTCTCTAATAGGAATGAAGTGTGCAGACTTTGTAAGACGATCAACTATGACCCAGATAGCATTATTGCCTTTGGACGTTTTAGGAAGTCCTGTGACAAAGTCCATAGTGATGTTTTCCCATTTCCATTCGGGTATGGGTAATGGTTGTAACATCCCCTTAGACTTTTGTCTCTCAGCTTTAACTTGTTGACAAACCAAGCATCGAGAGACATATTTAGCAACATCTCTTTTCATGCCATCCCACCAGAAGTACTCTTTCAGGTCCCTATACATCTTCATACTTCCAGGATGAATAGAGAATGATGAACTATGAGCCTCATCCCGCAGCTCCTTCTTTAATTCGGGGATGGGAGGAACGCAAACCCGATTCCTGAACTTTATTATCCCATCACAATCAAGGTTGAATTTAGGAACATTTCTCACCTTCTTTTGTAACTCGACATCTTCTTTCTGTGCCTCTTTAATCTTCACATGTATAGATGGTTGAACATTCATTTGAGAAAGATAAGATTTTTCCCCTTCCATTACAATTCCAAGATCCATCCTTTGTAAATCCATAAATATTGGATCTTTTGTGATCCTCATCATGGATAAACTAGCATGGTCTTGTCGACTTAATGCATCTGCCACCTTGTTTGCTTTCCCAGGGTGGTAATGGATTGAGCAGTCATAATCCTTAATCAGCTCCAACCATCTTCTTTGACGCATATTCAACTCCTTTTGTGTGAAAATATACTTTAAACTTTTATGATCAGTATAAATATCACACCTTTCACCATAAAGGTAATGCCTCCAAATCTTTAATGCAAAGATTACCGCAGCCAACTCCAAATCATGTGTTGGGTAATTTTGCTCATGGATTTTCAACTGTCGTGAGGCATAAGCTATCACCATATCATTTTGCATAAGAACACACCCCAATCCCTTCTTGGATGCATCACTGTAGATCACAAACCTTTCTCCACTACAAGGCAGTGTGAGCACAGGTGCACTGGATAACCATCTTTTCAACTCCTTGAAATTCTCTTCACATTCCTCTGTCCAAACAAACTTAACTCCTTTCCGAGTCAACTTGGTGAGTGGATTAGATAATCGTGAAAAATCTTTTACAAAACGTCGATAATATCCAGCCAAACCAAGAAAACTTCGGATCTCAGTTACTGTTGTTGGTCTCGACCATCTTTCGATAACCTCTGTTTTTGCTGGATCCACAGATATCCCCTCTTTTGAGATTATGTGACCCAAAAATGCAACTCTTTGAAGCCAAAATTCACACTTAGTAAATTTGGCATAAAGCTTCTCCTTTCTCAGGGTCTTCAATATAAATCTCAAGTGATCTTCATGTTCTTCCTTGCTCTTTGAATAGACAAGAATATCGTCTATAAAGACTACCACAAATTGATCAAGATAGTCTCTAAAGACTCTATTCATTAGATCCATGAAGATAGCAGGGGCATTAGTAAGACCAAATGGCATCACTATAAATTCATAGTGTCCATACCTTGTACGGAATGCCGTCTTTGGTATATCCTCCCTTTTGACCCTTAATTGATGATACCCTGAACGAAGATCAATCTTGGAAAAGTATTGAGCTCCGCGTAGTTGGTCAAACAAGTCATCAATGCGTGGGAGAGGATATTTGTTCTTGATAGTGATCTTGTTAAGTTCTCGATAATCAATGCAGAGTCTCATTGATCCATCTTTCTTCTTAACAAATAGAACAGGTGCTCCCCAAGGTGATGCACTAGGGCGTATGAATCCCTTATCAAGATTCTCTTGGAGTTGCTTCTTCAATTCCTGCAACTCAATTGGGGCCATTCTATAAAGTGTCTTTGAAATAGGCAAAGCACCCGGTACGAGTTCTATTGAAAACTCAACTTCACGATTTGGTGGAAGACCTGGTAATTCCTCCGGAAAGACATCATCAAACTCTCGTACAATGGGCATATTCTTAATCGTGAGTTTCTCACCAACCATTTGAGATAAATAACCTTCATTTAGTGGAATCAATACCCATAAGATGGAAGAAATTTCCACTGGAAGGTTATGTTCATCCTTGCATTGATAGACGATCATAGATTGATCTGGAATATGAAATGTGACTTCCCTTCTTTGGAAATTGATATGAGCTCCGTATAAAGAAAGCCAATCCATGCCAAGAATCACATCAAATTCAACTATAGGAAGGATCACAAGATTTGCAGGAAGCACTTTACCACAAACTTCGATCGGAGAAGAATTATAAACTTTTGATGCGATTGATGTGCCATTAGGTGTTGTCACAGCTAACTCAACATCTAATTGTTGAGGTAATACGGTGATACCCTTAGAAAAATCTTCAGAAATAAAAGAGTGGGTGGATCCAGAATCAAATAAAACATTTGCTACTTTAGAGTGGATGGTAAGTGTACCTTTCACCACATCGTTATCGTACTCCACATCGCTGATAGAAATTGCATGTGACTTTCCTTTGTCTTTAGCCTTAAGAGTTTGTTGACGTCGACCATCATCATCAACCCTTGGATTTGGGCATTGATTGGAATAATGCCCCATCTCCTTGCACTTGAAACATTGAAGTGTAGTAGGATCATTCTGTGTATCCCTTCCTTTGTTTGCATCATTAGACATCTTCTTCCCATTATCACGACATTCAAATGCCCGATGACCTTCTTTTCCACATTTAAAACATTTACTTGTCCCTTTAAGACAACTCCCTCCATGTTTCTTTCCACACTTTGAGCATAAGGGAAAGTTCATCTTCTTTTCAGTGTGCTCTTTAGAGTTTCCTTTGAATTCCATCTTCCTCTTCTTATCAAACCCATGTGACTGATGGGTTACTCCAATCTCCATCTCGACTTTGAGAGCACATCGAACGATTTCCTCGTAGCTATTGAAGTCCATTATGGCTAACGCCCTTCGAAGACTTGGTTTTATGCCACTAAAGAATCGATCGATCTTACTCTCAGGTTGGATAATAATACCAGAAGCGTACCTTGCAAGTCTTGTAAAATTTGCTTCATAGGTACTAACAGATTCATCATCCCTTTGCTTCAGTTCAAGGAACTCTTTCTCCATCTTTGTTCGGAGAATACGAGGGAAGTACTTATTGAAAAATAAGTTCTTGAACTCGTCCCATTCCATAGACTCAATTTCATCCCTTTGCCTCGTATTCTTAACAAGATTCCACCATTGATCAGCATCTCCTTCTAAACGATACACTGCTAGGATGACCTTATCATGTTCAGAACATTGAAGAACTGAAAATATCTTTTCAGTAGTACTAATCCATTGTTCAGCAACTAATGGATCAGTAGATCCACTGAAAGAAGGTGGACGCTGCCTCATGAAGGATTCAACAGAATGTTGCTCCCTCCTTTGCTCGTTTGGAAATCCTGCATGATTCATAGCTTGAGAAAGTTGTGTGAGCATGGCTACAAGATTTTGCATTCCAGCTCCCATATCATTTGGTTGCTCAGGGGGACAATCATTGCATTGCCCATCGCATTCCGCATTAACACGGTTCCTTCGGGTTCCAGCCATTGACTAAAACCAAGAAGAATAGTGTGAGCAACACTAATTATAATAGAAAACCACATAATTCAAGAATAAAATTTTCATGCTTAAGGTCTTATCCTAGGTTATTCAAGTCCATTTCTAAAACACTAAGATTGTGTTCTATGCTTAGACTTATCCTTAGGGTTCTTACTAAGGCTTTCACATCCTAGTTTCCAAAGGTTTACTATACCTTTCCTCTGATACCAACTATAACGACCCATACTTTACATACATTGTTAATACTTCAAAATTGAAGCACACTTATTACAACATATGATAAAACCACAAAGGACCGTATAGGTATAGTGTCTTTAGAAACTGGGAAACATAAACAACTGGTTCATAAATCTTCTACAGTGTCTCCCATTTATTTCATCATATCTAGGGTCCCTTTTAGCATATTCTACTTAATATCCATCTTCCTGACCTGGGGAAAAGAAAACATAAAAGGGTGAGCTCAAATGCTCAGCAAGGGCAAATAAAGGAAATAAAAATCATATCATATCTTTATGAAAATCAAAACCTGCAAAAGAGATCATAATATCTTAACATGGAATAAATCATAGAAGTGAAAATGAGATCCCCATAATCATAACATAAAACTTGAAACTTTGTGGCATGCACACATAATCATGGAAAATCATTTCTTGTTAGTCATGACTTATTGCCAAGACTATCTTAGTGGACAAAGTCCCTTTCTGAACCGAGTTCACTCCTCGTTTCAGTCCTGTATCACTGAACCGAAATAACCTTCCGTTCCAGCCATGTCTATCTCATGAGATATAAAATCTTTACCCAATGCATTGGAGGGAGATATAGGTCCCACCCATCTTATAATGAATCCTTTCTTATGTGTGCCACATAATCATAAAACATACATCATAGCATAACCCATGTTATAAAAATGGGATTCTTAAACGACATGACATCATAGAACAACTCATATAAGATAAAGGAATTCATAAAAATAATTCCATCACAACATGATCAAATCAATGTAATAATAGGGATAAAAACAGAACCCTTTATTATCTTAGATGGAAAATAATTTTGATAAAACACTTGAACTCCATTCTTGAGGAAAATATCCTTTCTTCTTCAAAAACATTTTTCCTTTCATAACATGTCATACGACTTTAAAATAAAATAAGTTGATTAAAAATAGACTTGAAAACTTGTAAAGGAATCTTCTTGGAAATAATGTTTTAAAAATCCATTCATGCCGTATAAGTTAAAAAAAAACATTCTTCGTACTTTTGTCGGAAAAGTCAAAAAGTTCCTCGTACGGAAAAACGACAAAAGATTCCTTTCATTTCTTTTACTAAAAACTCACCGAAGGGTAAAAATGGATTTAAACAATTGTATTTGGATGGAAATAATATTACATATTTATGAAACATGGATGTGGATGATAAAATAAACCCCAGTAAATACTTACGAATAAACAATCTCGGATAAAAATGAGATTGTGATATTTTCCCTTACCTTAGGTCCGATTTGCTTTGTATGTGTCCGAAGCTCCTGTATAATGGTTTAAATAATGTTATTGACTTATTCCAGAATCATACATGTTGATATGATATCATATATGGTCATATTATTAGCTTTTTGTTAGTAATATTTCTTTGTTACTTGTTACTTGGGTCTTTATAACTTTTCGTTCTTATGCGTGTTTTGTCGAATAAATTCTTATTCTTATCTTTAGGTTATAGATAATTCATTTACAGAATGGTATTAGTGTAGTATATACCATATTCATTCATTCAATTCATTTATATAATCATTATGAAATGAAGATCATGTAGAACGAGTCGCATCACATCGTGGAGACGGTATTCCGTACGTACGCACGAGTGATGATATCGTTCCTATGATCATGGAATTGTATTGGAGTATATATATATATTATTTCAGTATCAATATTACTTCATAATAATCATATATAGTTACTTATTACACCATTATAACCATCCTTGTAAGGTGATGGTGGAAAAATAGATTACACCACGGCGTGGAGACGGTATTCCGTACGTACGCACGCGCGGTGATTTCATTTTTCCGTAGGATGGATAGAAGGTGAATTAGGGTTGTTTCATATTTATAATAACATATCAGTATGTAAGTAATACTTATGTTATTACTTTGTCATGAAACAACTAAAGAAGAAGAAGTTGAAGACGAAAGAAATTGAAAAGATCGGTAATCGATATTACCTCTTCTTTGGAACGCCTCTTTGAATCCTCCACTTAAGGAACTAAGATTGGTCTTTGGAGAAGACCAGGACCTCTAGGATTATTCTAGGGAAGTGGAGAGGATAAAATGGCAGGGGTTGGCCGAGCTTGAGTGCTCAATTTGGTGTGAGGAGGAGGGGGAGGAGGTGCCCTTTTATAAGGGAGGAGAGGGGCACCTTAGGAATTTCTCAAAATATTATTTTATATTAAAGTCAAAATCGGTTTATAATGGTTCCAAAGGGTCTTATTTCGAAGCTAAAGTGGGGAAGGGTCGAAATCCCATCAACCAATAGGATTTAGACAAGTTTAGGGTATTATTTTAACCTTATCAATTAGATTTAACTCTAAGTTAAATAATTTAACATTTACCGTGTCTTTTTGTTTTCTTTCACTATATGGTTAATACACTTACTATAACATGCCAAACGAACCCCAAATTGTTTATTATTAATATATATATCCTTATCTAAGTCATTTGGCCGAACCTTAGATTTTTAGGAATAAAATAACAATTAGTAATATAATATTTGATTTAAAAACTATTTTGTGTCAATTTTGACACTATTTGATATATGATTTTTGTGAAAGTCATAACAGAATTATATGTTCGAACCAAGTTGATTAAATCAACATTAATATATCATAGTAACCTAGAAAATTAGTGGAATTCATAAAAAGTGTCAAATTACATTTATTTTGGTGTTTATAACATCAATTTTGTCAATATTTTGTTAACAAGATAATTACTGCATCATCTTTGTGTCATAAATAAATTAAATTATTTTATGTCTAAAAATTACAAATAAAATACCATCATGTAGGAAATCTTTTTAGCTTTCTAATGAATATTTACAATCGAATTTATCTTATGTATAACCCCATATTAAAAATGGTTTACTTATTAAACGTTGATTTTAACTATTTTAACCCTTCTTTAAATAAATTAATAATAAATGTCCTAATCTAATCCAAGTGGGCCTAAATGGTCATATTTTATTCCTAAGTTTGTTTTTGGTCGAATTACACTTGTCCAATAGAATTAGGACATGTGTTAGGGTAATATTGATATCATATTTACCCTTAGTTACCCTATTTACTATTAACCGCGGTAAAAATAGTAAAAAGTTACTATTCACCAAAAAATTATTTTCATCTCATTGAACCACATTTTAGTCCTTGATATTAACCGTGTCTCTCGGATTTTCGAAATTCCATTCACAGAAGCGGTAAAATTAAGTTTTATGTAAAATTCGGTTTTTAACCTACCACTTAGTGGTTTCACTATTCATCAAAAATTGAAAGTTTTCAGAAAAATACCAAAATTTCACCCTAGGCTAATTTCGATATTCTGAGTCCAAAAATGAAGTCCATTTTGAAAAATAAAATTTATAAAATTTCAAAAAGTGGTTATTACTATTCATAACGGCTAGTTTTAATAGCATATTGTTGTTTAGTGAAACTCGGTATTGCGTACGACGCAAGCTATCGAGGAAGGTCGCGATTGCGTGTAAAGCAAGCCAAGCAAGTGTTGTGTAGAAAAAGATCCCTTTGATGATTTATATATCATAAAAGTCTCGGGTGTTACACATTCCCTATAACATTGATTAATTGAACACATTATTATATTTCCTTCCATTAATTAATACAAATAACTTACAATTAGATGGCCTTAATACATAGATATTGATAATAAAAATGAAAACTTTAACATAAAATAATGAACTTGTAAAGGAGGAGTATATCCTAACTTGTGATTCCCTAGATTTTAATCTTGGTTATCACTGATCTATTTATTAACATATACAGTTATGTGATTTTTTATTACCTTTAATAATGGTTTGTACTATGCTCATTAATTTACCAAAGAATATCCCATGGGAGTGTCAAACTAAGAGTTTGAAAGGACCTTTTTCATGCACAAGTTCCCATTCGAGTCTAGCTGAAAGCAGTGTTTTGGGTTTTACTCCTAGATACATCTATTACAAATCCACCTCTATATATTTTTATCCATTAAGGGATGTATTTTCTTGATAAACCACTTACTCTATACATACCAAAATTTAGGGGCGTTTTCTTATACTTAGTCTCATCCTTAAGGTTCTTACTAAAGTGTTCTATTCCTCGTATCCAAAAATAACTAGACCATCATCTGATACCAACTCTAGAGACCATATCCTTTTACACATAACAATACTTTACCTTATGCCTAATTATATATTAGAATACAATTTAATAATAGTGAATTCTAGTGTCTTGGAAGACAAGGTATATAACACGAAAAACATGGGACTAAAAAACAATTTTTTATTTAATCTTCATAAAGTTATCCTAACATCAATTGTGCCCAAACATACTAAATGGATAACATAGGGATAAAATGAACAAATAGATGATATAAAAATCTCAGTATGTTAAAAAGTGTAGTAATAAAGCCTTAGCACATGGGTTAGAAGGAATGGCATAATGAAGATAAAAGGCATGGAACACATATAATCATAACATATAAACATGGGATCATATAAAAATGAATTCATTGTAATGTGGCATAAACATAAAACATGAATTTAACTCAAGTAAAGGCTTGTTGCACATAGAGAATCACAAGTCAAGGTTAACGACCAAGACAATTGCACGTGGTAGCAAAAGTCAAGGCTAACCGCAAAGACTGTTGCACATAACATCTCATGGGACTCGACATTAACCAATGTATTGGAGTTCTATTTGGTCGCACCCATCATAACATATTCATGAATATTCCTTCGACATAAAGAATAATAAATAATCAATCATGCATAAATGTAAGGGTACACAGGGAAATAAATGAGTACCATAATCATGTCATAGAAGGATGTATCATACAGGTGCCTATGAAAAAAAAAGAATTAAAACATAAATAGAAATTGATAAGGTAAAACTGGAATATATCATGTTAAGTGATGTCAAATATATGTGAAAACATTTAAGAAGAGTATTAAATAAATTTATCATTAATGCACTTTAGTTCTATTTTATGAAAATTACTAAAGAGTCTTTAAAATTGAAATGTGAATATTATTTTTTTTATAAAACCACAAGTGAATAGATAATGATTTAATAAAAAAGTTTTGGTTTTACAAATATAATTTTCTCTTAAATGACGATCGTATAGTGTATTTGGAAGTGGGTAATAAATCAGGAAGCTCCCTTGAAACATGTTTTCTTATTGGGAAGTATTGAGGGTGAAATCATTTAAAAATGTATACCCTCGAAAAATAATGAGGGATAGATCTTGAAACATGATTTTGGAGCAGATATATATTATTTATAAGTCACAATTGAAGATAAATGACATCTTTATTATGAAAAATAGAATGATGGAGCAACCCAAAAAAATATTGGAGGTTCTGGTAGCATCCCTTGTGAAATATCAGCATGGTATAAGGTGTACATAGGTGGGGTTAATGAGAGGGAAAAGGGTTTATCATATTTTAAAAATCCTTAGTGAAGTATGGGGGAGGTGAAATATAATACCCAATCATAAGGAATTATGCATAAAATGGAAAAACCTAGAGGGAATTCTTGAATAAGAGTGAGATAGAGAGGTTCCCTTACCTTAAGTTTGATGGTGTTCATCCCTTGATATTATTGACCTGCAAAAAATCAAATTAGGTTCATTAATTAATAATTTAAGAACCTATTTTACAAGTAACTAATTTATTATAACATATTTTAGATCATTCAAAACCATTTTGATTTGTTATGAGGTTCAATTTCACTATTCGGTTATATTTGCTTCCTTGGTTTTAATGATCCATTCACTTATATTCATGTTTGGACAAACATGTATGATGAGATTGGTCGTCCCAAATTGAATTAATTTTATATTATTGAACATATAAAAGAGTACGTGGTTATAAAATTCATTTGGTTATTTGGAGTTATGGTTAATCATTATATTAATCATTAATGACAAACTCTTGGGTTAATTTGACAATTTTCCTCATAATTAACAAGTTTTATATTATTAGTTTACATCATGTGTGAAAAATGATTCCAAAACAACACATAAGAGAAAATTAATATTTAATAGTCAAATTAATTTAAAAATATGTTTTTGTAACCATAATTGAAGACCGTAATAGAAATTGATAACCCATCATCCATGAATGTGATAAATTAACACATCTTAGATGGTGCTTTCATTTCCTTCATATAAAATAAGGAGAAAAGAGAGATAATAAAGAATTATCCTATTTAAAAAAATTATAGTACATGTATGGTACTGAATATTTCATACCATTTTTATGAGGAGAGTCTAAGAAAGAAAATAGAACAAAGAAATATGACAAGAAAATGAAGGAAAAGAAAAGAGGAATTTACCTTTGGATTAAATCTTCCTTTAGAGCCTCTTAAGGGGAGAGGATTTGGTATTTTGAGGAGACTAAGGGATGAAGGACATGGGGGGTATCATGGGGTGATATTTGGGTAGAATATAGGGAAAGAAAAAGACTTTAGAGGAGTGAATAGAAGAGGGGAGTGAGGGTAGTTATTATAGTGGAGGAGAGGAGGGTTTTCTTAATAATTTAATCATTAGTTTATTATTTTTCCATAATATAATAAATTGTGATGATTACATGACCAAATATAGTAATATGTTCATGTGAGTTCAAATAAATGTCCACTTACATCATTAATTACTCACGAATGATTCATAAATTCAGGTTTTAGTATTTATCGTAAAATATCATATTTTACTATTAATAAAAAAATTCATGTATTTTAGAAAAATAAAAACATTCAACCTACCCATTTATCAAAATGTAGAATACAAAAATGAACTCAATATTTAAAAAATAATTTTATAAATATGATTAATTTAATTTTTAATTATAATCCAAATTTACATGAAAAATAATGATTTTAAAACTATACCTAATTTTATAATAATTTCTAAAATTACATAAGGCCTTTTAGAATCATCTTAAAACTAGAAGAAATAAAATTATTTATATATGAATTGGTTTTAGGAAAATAAATTTAATTTTAAATTAATTAATTAATTATAATTAATTATTTATGACATACAAAAATACCAATACTTTTATTATGGTCATATTATCACTTAGAAGATCCCTAAATATTATTTATACAATAAAGGGAGAGATTACTATTATATTAGACGATTTACAATTAATAAGGGTCATATTAGTATTAATAAGGATAGTTTAATATTCTCCAAAATTATGTTTCTTCCATTAGAACCCCAAATCACCATGAACGCAATTGGGTATGTCAGATTTTCAAAATTCAAAACACAGAAGTGTCAAAATTATGTTTATAGGTCACATAGTACATAATAGTTCAATATATTGTGATTTCATGTGATTATATGACATAATTATAATTTTTGAAAACTTCTTTTTGATATCATTATTATATAATATAAAAATTAATTATACTAGTTTAATTTTAAAAAATTCTAGAAAAAGTCATAGGAGAAGTCACAGTACAAATGGTGTCATTTCATCATAGTTGAGTAGAACATTTGTTTAATCACTATGATGTTCATCATTTGAAATACATCATTCTTGAACTCCAAAAAATCAATGACTAGGATAATTATAAACTAAAAATTTAATTTTCATTTCATTATCAACCTTTCCCTTGTTACATAACAAACAGTTATGTTTTGAGGGATATTAATATTGAAAATAATGGGAGAAGGAAAAAATAAATTTTATCCTACAAATAAGATTCTCTAATTGATACTTCAATCGATGATTTGTTACATTCCCTTTTCATCAATTTCTATATGCTTCTCTCAAATGGGTAAATCTATCATAATTGTACCATCTCTCCACATTTTTCATCATATAGATAATATAATATAAAATGTTCTATTAAATCAAATAAACTTGGTAGGATTTTTTTCCAATTTACAAAAAATTAAAACAACATCTTTTTGCAGTCTACTTAGTGCATCATAGTTTGTTTTCTCAGCACAAATTTCTCAGAAAAAAGAAGACATTTTGGTAGTGTATCCCAAATAAAATATTTCTAAAAACCTATAAATCCAATCTGTAAATGTGTTTCCATTATTATATGTCATTCTTGAGGTTTTATAATAGTAATATAACCATTTATGAAACATTAATCAAAATTGTAAACAAAAACATCTATAAGCATCAAATCTATAATCCAATAACAAAATAAAAAATCATTTTTTAGAAACTATATATGCCACATTTGGATTTATTAACTTAAATGATCTATGATATCCAAACAGTTCATGTTCTAGTTGCCTATAAATACGATCAAGAACTAATCATGCCTTTAAATTATCTTTGGTCTTACTAGGTGTGTCAAAAAAATACATAAAATATACCATCAAAATAGTTTATGTCAATATGAATGACATAAAAAATGTGACTGGCCCAAAAATTAGACAAATATAGAAGATCCCAAAAAATTCTTTGTTTTAAGCAATTTCATTTTTCCTATAGCCATTTAATTTCAACTGGTTTATAGTCTATCTAGAGGTAGTAAAATGTAAATAAGAGAAAAAATATTTTAATTCAATACGTAAGATCACTATTGGAGGTCCATCTCTTTTTATTTTATCTTTCCTGAAATGATATGTCTTTGTCCTAAAATATGATTAATAGGAAGAAATTTTCAATGAAATGTGAAAAACATGGTATTCTTTTATTTACAATAATTATTTATATTCTATCTCTCATAAAATACATTGATGACTTTCAACCATGTGTACTCTATCTATATGACATTGAAAATGTTTCATAAGTGACTATTTGTCCACATCAATGTAGCTTTCATTAGATTTTTTTCCACAACAACATCATATTTACTAACACCATTACCCCATAATAAATTTAACTCATCAATAAATGACTCTAAATAAAAATTGAAATTATTTTTTGGATGTCCTGGAATTTTTATGGTATAAGGATATATCGATCATTCATCAACAACCAAGGAGGTAAATTGTAAGAAGTTATAAAGATTAAATAACTAGAATATTGACCACCCTAAGAAACAAATGTACGAAAATCATCATTAAAAAAACCTAATCACATGTTTTGATCTTCTGAAATAAAAGAGGGGTGAATTGGTCAAATTGTTTCCATGAATCACCATCACATATATGATTTAAGATTTTATCGGTGGACATATTTGTTTTTTCATTGACATGAATGATAAAGTGTTCTAAGACATAAATAAACACTATAATCTAGGTTTATGTGAAAAATAACTTAACACTTTTACAGTAGTCAATATAGACTTTCCTTATTGAGCCTCATTGTATCTCGATTATCCAAATGTAGGAAAACTATCTAAAGACTCATTTCCCAAATAATATATGATGAACTCTTTTAACCATGGTTGAATATTATGATTAAAAATTCACAAATTATGAACCATCTTCTTACCCTAATAGGAATTTATAGGTCACAAATTTTTTCAGGTAATAGTGATTTAACCAAATCTAATGTCTGATAAAAAAACTATTTAACATTCCATTCTCTGATTTAATAGCCATAAATTTTGGAACCATAACAAATTTTATTATCCAGTAACCAGTATATAAGGGATCCTAAACAGAATTCAAAAACTAATAAAATTTAGATGGTTCAAACTCAAGAGTTAAATCAATACCATCTTGAGATTTCTTTTACTAAAATGATAGACCATCTAAATCCGGTAATAAATTTCAAAATGATGATGGATATCAAAACAAATTAGTAGTATCTTATTTATAATAATTTTCACCATGTTGATAATAAAAAACATAATATTTTTGAAATCCAAAACTCAATAGATGACCCCAATTTTGGAAAATGTTTCAAACCTCATTAGATCACATTTCTTATATGGACACTCAATTGTCCCTTCTGAGCTTTTTTGTGTTTTGATGATGCAAATGATAAAAAATATTTGAAACCCTTAATATATATATGATTTTACCTAAACAGTTTGGATTTTTATGATGATTTATCCAATCTCAATCACGTAATAAAGATTGTTGTTTACTTCCTTGTTCCATATATCTCTGAAAAATAAAAAATAAAAAAATTCAAATGATTAATTTAATCTATTAAAAAAATCCAAGAAAGAGAATAAAATTTAAAAAAATGTAATTTACTGGTAAATATTTTCAATTTTATCTATTTAATGCTTATTTTTACTAACTAAAACATATATTTACGAATTAATACTAATATGTTCTATTTAACATTAATTTTTACTAATTATAATGATTTAATGTTCATTTTTACTAATCTTCACTAATTATGTCTAATATTTCATTTTTTTCTAATTATTAATAATATATAATAATTAAATAGATTTATCATTAATTTTGAATAATTAATGCTACTTTATTAGTAATTTTAAAAAATTACAATGATTTATTGATAATTTTTACTAATTACCATTAATTTTTCTATTTTAAATTTTTTTACATATTATAGTAAATCAGCATTCATTGTTTCTAATCATTAATAATGAAAATTAATTACTATTTTTTTTACTAATTACCACTGATTTTTAATAGTTATAGTGATTTCCTCTTAAGTGTTTTTAATTACTACAATTTTTCACTAATTATATTAATTCAACATTAATTTTTATTAATTTACAGATATTTTTTCCAAATATTTCCTTATTGCCCAAAAGATTATTATTTATAGTGATTTTCTATTAATTATTATGAATATTTACTAAATAATGCTAATTTTTAATTATTATAGTGATTTATTCCTACTTTTTTACTAATAATCACAATTTTATAGTAATTACTACTAATTTTTTCTAATTACCGAAATTTTTTATTGAATACGAATAATTTTTACTGATTTCCATTAATTTCTACAAATGATACTATTTTAAGGATATTTTTTACTAATCTTTACTAATTACAACTATTTTTTACTAATGTTTTCTAATTACCACGAATTTTTAAAAATTATAGTGATTTACCATTAATTTTTAACAATTAATGCAATTTTATTGTTATTTTTACTAACTATAGTGTTTTACCATTAACATATACTAATCAATAATAAGTTTCACTAATTATAGTGATTAAACATTAATTTATATTAATTCATCATTATTTTTTACTAATTTTTACTCAATACTACTATTTTTAATTATAGATATTTATAGCTAATTTATACAAATATTTAATAATTATCTATAATATTTAATACTTATAGCGATTTGGTATTAATTTATAAAAATTATCTCCAATTTAACTAATTATTACTATTTTTTACTAATTATAGTGATTTGATGTTCTATTTGACTAATATTTACAAATTACTAATAATTTTTAATAATTTTTTCAAAACACCACAAATTTTTTTCATAATTATAGTGATTTAACATTAATTTTTTTTAATTCTATTTATTTGTCAAATATAATTAATTACAAGTAATAACATGGACTTACTAATAATTCAAACAAATTATTGAAAATTTAAATTATTTACTTTTAATTAATTATATTAATGCTAATTAAAACTAAATATTTCTAATTTATAATAACTATCACAGGTACTTCATTGTATACTCTTGTGATTTATTCTTCCATTAACACATCTCCTCCTCTTACAGCTACTGCAATCGATGCGTCATATCCTGCCTGCCCCGGTTCTTCCGAAGCAATGAAAAATTTGGACATGATAAGCATAAATTGCTCCTAGATTTTACAATCTTCAGGTGATGAAACCAACTTATGCCATCCATGTCCAATGTTTTCATTTTTCATCACCGAAAAATTGATGAATTATTTTATTTTATGTTTTCCAGTAATTTATAAAAATTTATATTATTTCATTGCAATTTATAAAAAAGTATACTTGTGTAAAATATTATTATTAATTTATAAAAATTTTATTTGTTTATTTTTTTATAAATTTATAAATAATGCTAATAGTTTATTATAATTTATATTAATTTATACTATTTTATTTCAATTTATTATAAATTATATCAATTTTCTAATTTTTGAGTTTATAAAAATTTATTACTATGTTTTACTAATCATTAAAAATTACCGCAAATTATTACCAATTGCTGCAAATTATTACTAATTACCGTTAATAATTACCAATTACCGTTAATAATTACCAATTACCAATAATTATTACCAGTAACTGCTTTTTATTACTACATTTTATTAGATTATAGAGTGTTGTTACTAATTACCATAAATTATTATTAATTAGCACTAAAAATTACTTACATGTTCCTAATTATTACAAAATATTTCTAATTACCAAAAAATATTATTAATTATTACCAATTACTACAAAATATTACTAATTATTAATAATTACTTCTAATTATCTATTATTTTAACTAAATAGTTCCGATTAAAAATAATTATTAATAACTAAAAATAATTAATATTACTGTAAACTAATTGATGTAAATGATAGCTAACTAATCCAAATAAAATAAAATAATTTCTAATTAATAAAAATAATTCTTCATATAAAATAAAATAAAAAATAAAAAATAAACATTTAAAAATATTCCTTAAAACTAAATCATTGAGTGGATGCAAAACCTAAAAGTTCCTCCCTTACAAAATTTAAAACTTTGAAAACATAAAATAGGAGAATATGAATGCAAAGAAGGAGAGAGAAGTCTAGAGAATAATATAATGATATAAGGGGGGGGGGGTGTATGTATAGATTAAATTAGTTTTGATAACACTATTTATGACGGGTCCCGTCACAAATAGAACAACCATTATTAATTTTATTAGTGGTGAAAAAGAGTATTTGCGACCGACCCCATTCCAAATACCCTTGGATGACAGTTTATTTGTGATGAGAGATAATAACATCGCAAAAAAAATAATGACACAATGTATTTATGATGGGTCTCAGACCAAAATAATTTCGCACAGATAGTTTATTTATGATGAGCGTTAACTCCCATTGTAAATAACATAAATGACACAAGAATATGTACAATGGGGGTATATTCATGTCTGAAATTGTTTTCCCATGGTTTGGTGTGCAGTGTGCAGAAAATATATTTACGAAATGAAAACATTCCCATTGAGAATAATGTTTTTTAAAATCTATTTACAAAAAACATTTGTTTCTTATCCAAAAATAGTCTATACGGATAGACTATTTGTGATGAGCAACATGCTCGTTGGAAATAGTCCAATGTAAAAAACCTTTTTTCCCAAAGTGCATTTATCTTCTGAAATATTTTCTTATTGGTATATGTACATACAAACGTAACACCCATCTTAGTCAAGCCTGTTAATGGTGCTTCTAAGAATTAGAACCCTTAATGAAATGAATATAATAACCAGCTATCCCCAAGAAACTCCGTATTTCAAAGATTTTCTTGGGATGATCACAAAAAACTATAACTCTCACCTACTATGGGTCAACTAATACTCATGTATCTGATAAAATATGTCCCAAGAAGAGAATTGTTTCCATCCAGAAGTGACACTTTTTGATCTTAGCATAAAATTGCTACTCTCCTAGTGTATCCCAAATAATCATAAGGTTTTTTGAATGGTCATGTCAATTGTTAGAATACATCAAGATATCATCCACAAAAACCACAAAAAAAAGAATACAAATAAGGGTGGAAAACTCATGTAATCAACTCCATGACAACTGCTGGGGTATTTATGAGACCAAATGACATAACCAAATAATCATATAAACCATAAATACTATGAAAATATAAATGAGTTATGTCTACATGGAAAACATTCACCTGATGATATCCGAATCACAAATCAATTTTTTAGAACACTCGAGCTCCTCTGAGATGATCAAACAGTTCATCTATTAGTGGAAAGGGATATCGGTTCTTAACCATCAGCCGGTTCAACTTCCAATAATCCACTCATAGCCTATGGGTACAATCGACATTTTTCACAAAAAGGACTATTGAACCCTATATAGATGTACTGGTTCATATAAACCCTTGCACCTTTAAATCCCCTAGCCACCTCTTGAGTTCCTGCAACTCTATCTTAGCCATCCTGTAAGTAGTAATGGATACCGATGTATCCCCTAGAAATAGAACAATAGATAAATCAACCAATCTCTAAGGAGGTAAACTAGAAAATCTATCTAAGAACTCATATATGAAATGATCAACTAGTAGAGGAATGTCATTCTGATGTGCTGCATGTTCATCCAAAAACAAATTAGTGATCTTGACTGTCATCACGCCTAGCCCAAGATTCTATGGTGTAGCACAAATCACCTGGACATCCCAATCACCCTTATAAGTATAAACTATGCCTTATAGTGATGTGAAATTCAACCTGTATTTATTGAAGTCATTTTACACTCGATAAGTTACTATCTAGTCTATCCTGAGTATGACGAAAAACCAAGTCATCTCAAGGATAAAAGGATTACAAAAGATGTAACAGCCACCAATCCCAAGGGGGGGGGGGACTCCAAGCACTGATGTAAAACCTCCATTATGAACCCCAATGACATTTCATGTGACATAAAACCCTTATAAAACTACATCACAAGCCCATGTATTTCCACAAAAGGTACCATAATGAAGTTATACAATGCACCCATATCAATAAGAGTAGATATAGAAGTTGAGGCAACTAAGATCTTACCCATCACAGTAGAAATTATGACACCCTACTCATTGGGGGTTGGATGTATAGAATAGACATGTCTTGAATCTTGGCCCTATGAAAAAACCTCACTAACCATAGTAGACCTTCTCCACTCCCTCGAAACAACTGGTGTCTGGTTACAATGGCCTTGACCACCAACACCTCCGCCTGATCGACTAGTACAACTCCAACTCCCAGCCTGACGTGGAGTTATGAAACCTGATCCCAAAATTAGTGTATAAGATGTCCCCTTACCACTCACTATTAGAGGTAAGGTGTAGAAAAAATGTTTCACATAGACCATCCAGTTTCAATATTGAAACTCTACTAGGTAATGATTTCTTTGATTCTTCATGCTTCACTATGTTCCACACCGATGAAAGAAAACCGATCTACTAGTACTCACAACGTGGATGGTACTCATCTCAGGGGAATCATCAAAATAGTGCTTCCTTAATCTCGAATTCAAACTATTGTGTTGAGAGACTATATTGCTTTAGTATGTGCTTCCAAATTCCCTTCGGTTTTGCTCAATAATCTGTTCCTAATTTACTATATCAGTAATATAGGTTAATTTCAACAGGTTTACTTGATATTGAATGAAATACTGGAGACCTTCCTCGAAGTGTCTTTCCGTCAATAACTCATCATGAAGGTATGTAAACACAAAATGTTGTAGCTCTATAAATCATTCCGAGTAATCCATACACCTCATAGTTCCCTATTCTAAAAACATGAAATCACTATCCCAATCTTCCCTCATAATTTTAGGGTGAATGTATTCATAAACATGGTTCGGAAATTAACCCAACCCATATATCACGGCCTGTCATTCTAGTTCATAACTTCCCACGAACACATTGCTACTCCTCAATGAATATATGTAACAAGATTCACTCTACTATCAAGAGGTGTCTCTAAATACATTACAATCTAAATAGTAGTCTTTATCCACAAATTAGCATCTTGTGTACCTCTATCCCTTGAAAATGTATGGGGATTATACTATTGGAACACATGCGTCAGCTCAGCCATGGATGCGGTAGGATGTAGTGCTCCCTGAAAAGATTTTATGAAGCAGAAAAACCCTCACTGAACTGTTCCTCACCACTTTTGTCAGGTAAAATTTCTATGGCCCCATCTGCATCTATATAAGGATCCACTAGTAGCCCATGGACTGCCCCCTCTGATGTGTGGTCACCACTCCCTACCTAGAATATTTCTTGAGGTCATCATGGTGACATTACATTACAATTCCAAACAAACGACTCTGAAAATAATGATATCAAAGATCACATCTAAAAGCTTAGGACATGTCAAAACCTTCCAATAAACAGGTCATTCTATATATCAAGCTCCTAAATATAGGACTGGTTAAAATAAACTGCAATAAAAGTCACCAGAGACACTTCCTACTACCCTCTAAAAAGGTGGGTCTATGTTAAGTCTGTATTTCACATTTTTTAGTTTCAATTTGATTTCATGTCCATTTAAAATTTCATTTATGGGTTAGACCAAATGGTTCACCAATTCCAATCCATAAGGAACCATAATCCTTAAGAATTGAAATATTTCATCCACTTAATCCACACTATAACACATTCTAGTCTATCAGACTAATAGTCCATCAATAAATGTGTCGTAATTGACTTATAGGGTGTCCGTTGTAGCCTAACCAGGAAAACACAGCTTAGTTTATAACAAGTACTCTAAGTACCAACCATGTTTCCCATTTACTTTCAAAATATTTATATCACAACAGTAGGTATATCTTTCAAGGAACCTATCACAACATCTTGTAAACATGAAATGTATCCTATATGGCATGTTATAATGCATGTCATGCGATTCCTATAAAGTGATTAACACAATTCATGGTATAGGATACCGTAATATCATCAGATTTAAACAAAATAGAACCCATAATAATATCAATAATAAAATCAAAATTCATGTGAATATCCAATTGGTGGAATCAAATAAATAGCAATAGTCAAAATCTAGTAAACAATAATTTTAATTCAAAGAAATTTGAATTTTTATGATATACGGGTGAGATACTACCAGACACCACTCATAACAAAATTTAAATTCCTTCATATCCATTTCTATTGTCTCAAAATAGTAAAGAAAACCAAAAAATGACTTCTTTGATACCACTTTGTAACATCTTAGATACGAATGCAACTGAACGTTGCACCAATCCTAGTTAGTCACATGCCCTGAAGTGCATCTCCCCAAACATCAGAGGTTTCCAAGTTGAACGAAATGACTTGGGTGTTTCAATGGGGAGGCTATTCCCTTTTATCATATTGTAACAAAATTGTAGAAATAAAACAAACAATATCAGAAGAATTATATCAAAGGGAAAATATATAATCATCCAGATAAAAGATATATACAATAAATTCCAAAATTAATCTCATATACAATGATGATCATGTCATGTGTCTACAAAGAATCCAAAACGGGTATATATGGCCTAGGTATAATACATGTATCAAAATACCCAAAAGACCAAAAAACACTATCTTCTAATAGCATCATGAGCCTCAATTGAGTCACATGATCCCCTAATCCTAAGCATGGAACAAAGTCAAGTATCAAACTATGGGTATTTTTCTGGTCCCTAACAGTATCCATAAAGTCTCTCTAGGTACCCAACAATGGACTGAATATGGTTTGAGATAAAATCCCAGTAGATCACCACCCAAAGTGTCTATATCATATAATATTTGTTAAATATAATCTAAAGTAGAGGGAAATACATATAACTATTTATTAATAAATTAATTTAATTTGACCATGGAATAAATACTTCAAAACAAGTTATAATTTATAGACCAAGAAAGCCCCATACGAAATATGGGTTAGGCACCGGTAATAAAGAGGAATTATGTATAAGTAAGTAAACACCATGAAATCTCTGTATACACAACTTATCACAACACCTATGACCATGTCGTATAATCTGTAAATCAAATCAACAATGGAAAAATAGTATAATTGTATGTGTCACATTTATAATGGATGATCATTATAACCAATCATGTCACAGTTTCAATGGTCATGAAGTATAATTATAAATGTCAGACCCCTTCAGGACTAGAACCAAGGTATAGTAAACCAAGTAATACTCATCGATTCCTAGTAGTATCTTGATGGATCTTCAATTATGCTTGAATTGGGGTCCATGGAGCATGTAAATAGACCATGTCCACTTCAAGTTTGAAAATAGATCTAAGGGGTAGCAAGGCCCAAGGCATCCTACAGAATCAGAATCCAAGGAGTATATAGGTCCAAGGAATTCTCTACCGCTATCATGACCCATGTTGTATCACACTAAGGGTTTAATTTAAAAAATTCATAATTAATTTTGTTTACTAATTAAATAATTCACATTCAATGATGTGACCCACTAATATCACAATTCACATTCAATTTCATTTCAGGATTTTACACCCTCATATAAGAACTATATATAAACCATCTAATAAAAATCATCAACATGAAAAAAGGATTTATCATTATACTAGTAATCATTTCAATTATAACATTTATAAATAGGTTTTATCTAACAAGGAATGCACTAACACACGCCATGGTTGGTTTAACAAAGATATAGGCAAAGGAAATTCACACAGCACACCCCTGGGTGGCCTTGGTTGGGAAAATAATACAACACATCCAAAGGAGGTAAATGGAATCCTTAACATGATCCAATATATTAAATTTCAATATTCAATTAATTTTCATTTCCACACAAGAAATTACGATAGGCAACACAAAAACAACTTGCTTAATAAATCACCAAACCACATGATTAATGTATAGACCACCTACCATATATCTGTAACAGAGTGACCATCTAGTATCAACTTCTGATACGACTCAAATTAGATGAAAAATGGAGAATGGTTGAAGAGCCTAGAAATATGGAATATTATCTTGAACCTAAATAACACCACTTATTCTACCTTAAACAAAGTAAAATACAAAATGTATTGATTACTCATTGATGCACATACAATGAAATGATAGTGCTCAAATCCGATCTCAGATGAAAAAATGGTATAAAATCCTAAAACGTGGATATCAATGAAGATATACACAATCCAATACTATCCATTGGAGGAGAGTGAAATTTAAATTTGGTTTAATATATTTTTAATGGAAAAAGATCCATTTTATCCGATTTTATTAGGAAACTGGTTTAACCCCACACTTGAACAAACTATCGTCCAACCATGCATTCTTAAATTTAAGGATGGGTACCTTAAATGGTTAATGTGAATGGTTTTCTAAACTATGTGCAAACCATTCTTTAACAAACAATAAATAAACTGAATAGTCTATCGCACGGGAATGCACCTCCATCAACATGGTCTCATAAAACTGTGTGACCTGCCACAAATCTTTTCTACTAACGTTGTGGCCTACATGTTTTTACAAAAATATGGGTTCCAGGATATGAAAATTCCCCAAATAGCAATAAAAACCATAATTGAGTTGGGTATTCAGAATAGGCTATGAATAAAATTATACATAAAACAACAAGATCCATCCCTCATATAAAAACATTGGATCTTATAGAGGGGAACTTCAAAAACTCCTCAAGTAGAGGGAGGTGGTTGAACACCAAGGTTTAACAGATTCTTGTTGAAAACTAGAGTGTCCAAAGGTTATTTATATTATTATCCACTTTAACATTTGTTCCAACTTACATCGTTGTGATAATTCTTTATTCAACCTTTTCTTTAATAAAATGTTACCAAACATTAATATATTTGACACGAGAGTGATGTAATAGAATCATCATGAGATTAATAACACACTATTTTTCAAAAAATATCACCATTATTCATTTTAATACTTCACAATAATCATCTAATTATTTCCTCATCCACATAATCCATGTATAGGACTTTGTTACTGTGATAAATTCTTATTCAACAGTACTCTGTGAAGTAATTTTTGCTTCTTACTTAGAAAACACGCACATTTATTTCCAATGAATTAAGAACCACCAGTTGATTATTTATGATATAGAATGTCTACAGAAAAATAAAAATAATAATATTAGTTAATTAAAAATAATTTCCCTCATCAAATAGTAATCCAAAATTAAGAGTACATTGTATGTCTCTCACGATGCCTTTAACTAATGTGATATGATATTACATTAGATTACTTTGGAAACAAGCCACAAAATATCTTGCAAAGAAAATATCATTCCATGTTTACATAAAGCATATAATTATTCCAATTATCCTCTTATACATGGTGGAATTTACAAATTTTCTACACTCATGATTGTTATTTTCTATCCGGAATACAATTAGAGTCAAAATTAGTTTGCAATAATTTATGATGAAAATTTTCAGCAGTTCTCTTCATTAATTTTCTTGGGAGACAAAAGTATATCTATAATTTTATGTAACATGTATCATGATAAAATATATTAAATAACCAATAATTTACAAATAAAATTATATGATCATTTTTCTATTAAATTACTCCAATAAATTTTGTGTTCTTCCAAAAAATATTATATCATCAACACAATAAAGCACCATGCACTGTTCTTCCCGAGATTTTGTTTACAGAAATATTGCGATATATTCCAACTCTTTTAAATTACATATTTATTTAGTAGGAGTATGGTCCAGAATAACATGCACATGGTTCTCTATTTATATCATACAAGTCCTTCAACCAACACACTTTAATTTCATTATTTATAACAAAGAAAACCATTGGATTTTTTTATAAAAACATATTCTTGAAGTATACCGTTTAAGGATTATTTTTTTACATCCAATTGATATATCTTGAAGTATCTATGAACAATGATTACAGATAAGATCAATAAATACTTTATTTAATCCCCTAGAAAAAATGTTTCATCAATATCAATACATTCAACTTGTACATAGCCTTTATACACAATACATGCCTTATTAAAAATGAAATTTCAATTATTATAAAACTTATTTTTAAAGATCCATTTCACCCCAATAAAATTATTATTTATATTCTTATTCATAGCCTCCTAAGTATAGTTTTTATCAATATGGTCCAATTATCCATTCATAGATTTAATCCATGACTCATATTTTGCTGCTTATTTAAATGAGGTGAGATCCAGTACAGATAATAGTGAAACATTATCTATATTATCCATCCTCATTGTTTTAGTTGGAATAGATTTATTAACAATGAGAATAGATGGATCAGTCTCTACTATTCTACATCTTTTTTATTTTACTAGAATACACTTTTTAGCAGCTGTTTATTCCTTTGATTCAGCCTCAGAATCATTATCAATTGTAGATTCCTAAACATTTTTTGTCTATTCCTCTATTTCAATATCTGAACCAATTTCGTTTTCTAATTTGTCCTATTCATCACCAAAAAAATAAGAAGTTTCATTTCAAGTATTATTTAAAACTTTCTACCCAATGATATTAAGATTAATTATCTCTATAGTATTTCTCAGCTTGTTGTTGTATAATCTGTAAGCTATAGTTTTCATGGAGTATCTGAGAAATACTCCTTCATATTTTATATCTGTATAATTTCATGTTGAAATTATTTATTTCAGATATAACACTATATCCCAACAAATGATATTTTTTTATTACAGGATTTCTCTCGTGCAACATTTTATAGAGTGTCCTCTCTTATCCTATGCTTAGAACTTACCAGATTTGATTATACACATCATCTTGAACAAAATATTTCCTATTATGATGGGAAATGTAACTCTCAATTAGTATACATTTGGACGTGTTATTCACTTGATAATTTCTTCAGTCAACAAACCTACTTTGTTGCGGGGTTCTGTGCAATATTACATCATGTTTAATGCCATTATTCTTGATATAGATATTGAATTCAATGTTTTTGTAATCTTTTCCATTTTCAAAACATTTAATTTTAATGGTATTCCAATTCTGATTTTCAAATCTTATTAGATATCTTTTCATGAATCCCATGATTTTTAAATTACATTAAATGAACATGGAACATTCCATTCTACTATTGTCATAAAAAAAGAGAATTAAATATCATTCTCTATATGTCAAAGATATGTTCATTGGTCCACAAACATTAGTGTGAACAAAATAGAGTATATTCGATGTCCATTTTTTCCTAGATCAATATAGATTTCAAACCATTTCTCCCTACATGAAAGAATCATGCGTTTTTTCACTATCATATTTTATATTTGTAATATTTACTAAAACTTTTAACTAAGACAAGTTAACTTTTATCCATTGATGAATGTGACCAAGCCTCTAATAAAACATGTATTTTCCCTCTTCAACTATCTGTACATTGGTGTTCTATTTACTATATACATGGTACAAATTACCATTAGTCCTCCAAGATTTTATAAGAGTGTTACATAAATTATCTTTGATAATAAAACCCTTCTGATTGAATGAGACATGAACTCCCAAGTCAGATTGTTAACTTACCCCTAATATATTATGTCACAATTTACCCACATAAAGATCTTTTATTTTTTTAGTTAATCTACTTCCAAATATTTTTTCCAGGCCCTTTGATTTTCAAGGCCCCATCATTTCTAGCACACACTATTCCATCAACTCTTACCTTTATATCCTTCATAATTTAATTTTGACATGCCATGATTAATGATAACCCAATTTCAAGAATCAATGAGGTGATTTATTTATCTATTTGAGAGAAATTTATACATGAATATCCATATCAATATTTCTATTTTATTTAAATTATTTTTCTATTTTAGTTGGAGGGAAAAATGTATTTGACCTCCTTTCATCAGAATATAATGTATATTCATACTCATCTTCACCCTCTAATGGTGTGTATTAATTTATCAATTCAATTTTATTGAATTTAATTAAATTACATTGTCTTTAATTATATGGTACAAATAACCACTACACATTTCATTGAAATCATTATCTTTGTGCCCAAAGATAAAAAAATGAATGAAATATTCCTAGATAAAATTAATTCTATGATATGGTGGATATAATTAATTTTTTAAATTATAAGTGTTTCTATATTAAAATAACTTGTTTTTTCATTACAATAAGACATGGTGTGACCATGGTATCAAAAAAGTATCATATCATAAGAGGAAATATCTTTTCTCCTTTATTCCTCCCTATTTATCCAAGATTTGTCAAACTATTCTATTGCGGGTAAACCCTTGTAAATTGATATGTGATTACAATCCTTTGATTTTCATTAACATAAGAGACCTTTTTCGGTATAGATGATGTCTTAGTTCTTGTATTAATATCAATAACCATACAGTTCCCCTTGTCTCATTCCATCATAGTTGTAACTTTTGATGTCTCTTCCTTATATACAATTACATGTTTACCTATTAGAATGGGTTTTGTTCGTCTATAATTTTGTTGACACATTATGAGCCTCTCATGACTATTTCTATTAGTTATCTATATGTGAACTTCCCGATTTGTTTTATGTGGATCATATTATTTAATTGATATCTACAATTTGTATCTCACAAAAACAATTTATTCCTCTAGTGAGTCTACCTTATTCATCTACTCTTTAATACTAGAATTAAGGTTAAAAATCTCTTTAGTAAATTAATATATCTTCAAATTCAAATTCAAAAATTATTTTTAATTTATTTTATTAGAAACCTATTCATTCGTATTTTATTACTGTCAACCAAACTCTACTTCGAGCTCATTTATATATTCATAGTATTCCTTCTACAATCCATTATTCATTCAATTGTTCATTCTTTGATTATTAATTTATTTTAAATAACATTTAATATTAATCATGATATCATGTTCTCACTATGTTTCAGTAATATTTTGTAATTTAGTTATTTTATTCTCCACAACTACCATTATAGAATATTGAATATCAGATTTAAATTTGGATTTTATTTTCTCTATATAGTAATTATTATAATTTTTTTATTTGATCACAAAGATATTCCTCTAAAATTTTATTCCAGATGAACTCCATGTTTTTGAAAATAAGATTCTTCATAGATTCATTCCAACTTATATTTATCTTTCTTCACCATCAAATGTCCTTGGGTTCCTTACAAAAATGTGCCTAACTTTTCCACATCAAAAACATTTCAGCGGTATCTTGACTTTGAAAAGGTATTTTCCTATTTTGAATTTTCTAGACACCATTTATAGAATATCAACTTCAATATATTCTCTATCTCCATCTTCATCGATTTTCATATTTTACATATCCTTGAATTCAATTTCCTTACTAGGATGGGATTATGTGGGTTATGGTTTAATTCACATTTCGTTGTCCATAAGACTAAGTAAAAGGTTATACATATGTCAATTGGTCAAATATATTTCTTCAAGAGATGAGATTTTTTGTTTTTATTGGGGTGGAAGTGATCATAGAATATTTTAGATAATGTCTGTTTTTTTATTTAATATCTAATTCCCCAAATATATCCAATATCCTTTATGATTATGGTAAATTAACCATCTGTAAGTTAATATAGATACATTTTTAGATCATCTAATATGTTTTAAAAAACATAGATCTTTGCTTCCTTTAACTTGATATCACCATTATATATATTGGAAAATTTATCCCACATAGAATTATCCCTATTGAAACTCATCATTTTTCTATACATTTGATCAAAAAGTGTTCTAATTAATGAACTTAAATCCTTTTCATCCACATCCAAAATATTTTTAATCAATTTTAGTCAGGGAAATTCCTATCATATCATTGACCTAAACCCTCTTTAAAGTATGGAATACCAGTACCTACCTTAGTGATCGGTGATATAAATTAATCCTTTTTTCATATCTGGTATATTGTTTTATAAAATAGAATAAATACTAAAAAATGAACAACTTTTCTTTGTGATCAAACTTTAGAAACTAGGACCAACACTAAGAACCTTTCCTCTGATACCACTTATTGTACCCTGGGACACCCTTGGGGGGGAAGGTAAATAAGGATGAACCCCAAATATAACTCTTTATTTTTGATATTTTTATAACATCTGTAATAAAATGTTAAAATTGCTTTATTATAATTCATATTCACCACAAAAAAATGTAGAACTAAAAAAAATCAACAGTTTTAACTTATTTCACCACAAATGGACATTTCCAAGGATCATAGAATGAAGATGTATCATTTGTACCTTAATTGTAACACACCAGGTAAATAAAGAATATGAAATTTTTATATTTATCCCTATTTTTGGAAAAAATGTCAATATTAATTTAAATGAAATGCTATGGTCGATGGCTTACCCAATACGCAACAACGAGTTCCTTTCAAATCTTACGTTGCACTCTAATAATAAAATAATATTATTTTAAATGTTAGTTAACGCCTAGCCGTTGTATTGACAGAAATGAATAGAAATAACTAAAATATGATTATATATGTTTGTTAAATGTTTTTACTTTTATCCAATAAATTTTAGAGGCTTAAAATACAAATGAATCCAATCTTAAGCATTGAATACACTAGTATTTTTAAAAGATTATTTTACTACCTTTTGATGGAAAACCATTTTTAAAACAAACTTTTGATAATTTTATAAGCTCTATTTATCAAAATAAACATATTATTTATTATTAGGACATAGATGTTTACCATGGGTTATTTTTTGGTATAATTCCGACAATGTTCATTTTTCAATGAATAGTGAAAAATACTGCATTTTACATAAAAACTGCTTTTTCATTTAATTTAATTATATGGTTATATTATCTTTTTAATTTGTTTTAAAGTGTAATTGGAATATATTTTTACCATTTAATACAATGATGGTCATTGGGATTAATTTCACTTTGGAATTGGGCACAAACAAGTGCCAAACTTTTAATAAATATTGTTTCTAAAAAACCTGCTATTTGTTTTGACAACGGGAAGTGTTTTTTAAATTAATTATTGCAATTTATGTGTTTGGAATTTTGTAAAATGGATTAAATATTGGGAACTAGAAGGTCAAAATTATGTAATAAATACTCTTTTGTTTTTGGATATTATGAATAGCAACGACGGTAATTATCTTTAATTATCTTGATTAATGAGTAATCACGTAGTTGAAAATAATAAGATAATATCATAATAATAACAAATGACCACAAAATGTGTCCTAAGGCTACTGGTTGTCTCATGGCCGACCATGGGATGCCTTGTGCCAAACATGGGGGCTTCATGGAATCACTTTTGTGAGAAAGTGACCTTTTATTTTTTTATTTTTAAAGAATGTTAAATGTAACAAAGAATGTATCACCTAAGTAAAATATTTTTAATTTTGTCTACATAAATGATATTTTGGACTATAAATATTCATTAAAAATCTAAAAATATTTACTACATTATGATATTTTATTTATAATTTTTAGACATTAACTTTATTAAATTATTTATGACATCATGATGATGCAGCGATTACCTCATTAATAAAAGATTTAAATAAAATGGAAAGATAATGTAACATATAAGACCTACACATGTCCAAAACATATTGGATGGGTGGATTTCGAACCCCTATCACCTTATCCTCGAAACACATCAATGTTGGACCATTAAAATCCGAAAATCATTTGAAAACAAAGTTACATTTTATACCTTTCCAAGAGTGCCCCTCCTCTCCTCTTATAAAAGGCCCCCACCTCTACCTCCTTACCCAGAGTTGAAAAGCCTTTGGCTCGGCCAAAACCTGCCCATTTTTTCTCTCCACATCCCTCTAGAACTCCTTGAAGCCTCAATTTGGGCAGAAGTCTTCCCAAGGAAGCATTTAAGCTCAACCCAAAGGGATTTACCCGATTTTAAGGTAATGTCTTCACTTGTGTACTTTTGTTTTATTTTGCTTATCCAACCCCCTAAAATCTTTTTATTAATTTATTTTGAAACAAATACAGCATATTCAATATACTAGGATGTTTTTATAAGAAGGATTCTAGCTACACTTACACACACCTACATCTAATTGTTGAAGAATATACTGTTTCCGTGGATGGCGAATTTCTGCCTCCCGAAACGATGATTGTTCAACATTCTTCTAACACATTCAAAGGTGGCCATTAAGATGACAATATATTTATATATGATATCTAATATGTTTATGTTTTACTTAAGATTCTGTATTTTTTATTTATGGAGTACCTATATGGTTTCCATTATGGGTAAATGCGATATCTTCATTTAAGGTAGTGCGGACTACCGCCCCCTCAAAGTGATTTGATTCGTTAATACCATATGTGGTACGTATAAAGGATATATTTAATGATATTATATATGATACAATACTGAAATTAAAATACTATTATGTATCATTATGTTTTAATTCAATTAATATGAAATAGAAATGGAAGTAGCGTTCATGCGTACGTACGGCTTACCGTCTCTATGAACGGTACATTTCATTTCTTATCTCAAAATGTTATGTAATATTATAAGTACATATATATAATGGATATATATGTAATATATTACATCTAAATTATGGATATCATTCTGGAATTATAACATATATATATCTCTCTCATTTTGTTATAATTCCATTAATATGACAAAAAATGAAAGTAGCGTTCATGCGTACGTACGGCCTACCATCTCCATGAACAGTGCTTTTCTTTTTTTTATCTCCAAATGATATGTAATAGTATAAAATGAATATTTACTGGATATATATGATATTTGAATCATTAATACTATTCTGTAAATTATTTACTTATAACTACATGGGCAATCTTTTTTCAAACAAGTTCATTTTTGACTCATGTACCAAACATCGGCAAAAACGTCTGATATGAACTAACATTATTAAACAATTATTATAACATTATAATATGTGATATGAAATGAATAATAATCTCTAAAAGAGTTACTTAGGAAATTATTAATTGAAAAATGTTTATTATTCAGGAATATAAAGAAACGAACAAGACAAGTTGGACTTAAGGTAAGGGATCCTACACCTCTCTTTCTTTTTAAGTTCACTTTTTTATGTAATTACTTTTAAAGCTCATCTTTCTTGTTCTTGGGATGTTATTTTATATTACTCTTACTTTAATTTTTATGTTCATATGAAGAGAGACCCTATTCTCTCTCATCAATCCATTTTGGAAGTTTTGAGTGGCGCCGTTAGGCTGCCGAATTTTCGTAAGAGATCCAACCTCTCTATTTTTTTTAAGTACTCTCATTTATGTCATTTCTTTTAATCCCATATTTATTAGGTTTGGGGATGTTCTTTTATATTCCTAATACTTTAATTTTTATGTTCATATTATGGGAGACCCTATTTGATCTCATAAACACATTTTTTTTAAGTTTTAAGTGGCGCCGTTAGGCTGTCGAGTTTTCGTAAGGGATTTTTCATCTCACTTTTATTCCCATGAGATTTATGCTACAGTTGCCACAATTTCTTTTGAGTGGTGTATTTACTGCCCATTATTTTAATCATTGTGTAATATACTTTCTTTTATGAGTATTTACATCAATGTTTTATTGTCCTTCTTTCACGAGGTGTATGTTTCGAAAGATACCCATGTCGGTAAGAGAACCTTTCACCCGCCTCTTTTTAAAAGACTTCTTTTGTTGGGTCTTTTAATTTACATATTTTTATGTTGGGATATGTTCTCATATATCCTTATTGATGTAAATTTTTTTTCCATGTGATGAGATACCCCTTTTTTATCTCTCATCAACTCATTTTGATGTGACGCCGTTAGGCTGTCAAGGGAACTTCTTAACCAAATTTTGATTTCTTTGGGATCAACATGTAGTTATTGAATATGTCATCCTTTGAATATTTGTGAATGAACTTTGATTATTTTACAATTAATATCCACTTATATTTGGTGTATTCGTTTTTCACACATAATTATGTAATTGATTTATCCTTAAACCAAGGATACCGTCTTTGTAAGGGACTTCGTTTCAATCTCCATTCATTGAGGCATATTTTGTTTTATACACAACCTTCTATTATAAGGTGTATAAACCCCTTTGACTTTTACTTTTATCCAAAAAGGAATCTTTTTTTATACGAAGCGTTTTACTAAACAAAAAAAATGGAATGTTTTTGTCGTACGTATGCGGCAACAACGACTTCTCCGCCTCTGTGACCATTATTTGAGTTTCGGCTTCCTCTACAAGCCATACCTTCTTTTTAGAAGAAAAATAAATACCATGTTTTCATTTCTTTTATTTTGGTATTGAAAATGGTTTTCATAATGTTTTTATCATATCAATGTGTTTTATTGATATCTTGTGATTGAAATATGGAAATTTTATGTTTCTTTTATGCATGTTTTATATGATACGATTATATTATGGTTCTTGGGCATTGTTATGAAAATGGGTGGTTCCGTGATAAACTAAGGGCTGGTGAGCCCAATATAGCTCTCCCATGCATTGGGTAATGCGAAGGAGTGAAACGTTAAGGTTTCTCCAAAGAGATTTTGGGAATATACTGTGGTGGGTATTCCAAACGTAACAAAGAGGGTTACTCCTTACATAAGAATGTTATGAATGCCTCAAGTTACCTTTTATGTCTTATGATTTCTATGATTTATTCATGATTTGATGAGGTATGTTAATGTACCTATGTTTTATGGGTAAAGTATTATTTCATTCTTATGTATATATAAACTCATGTTTCCTTTCCATATTTTTATAACCCTTACTGAGCTTTTTATGCTCATCCCAAGTTTTTGAAATGTTTTTCACAAGTCAAGGGAAAGGTACATGATGTGATTATAGTGTCAAGGATGTGTCAAGAAAGAATCCATGTTTTATTTTAAATATGTTTCCATTGATGGGAAGAATTAATACTGTCATTTATGTAACCACTTTGTTTAAATGTGGAATGTAATGCAAGTTTCATGATCTAATTCTCTAAAACTCTAAACCTGAAAAGATCCTCAATGTGTAATCTTGTAATAACTCAAGATTAATTAATGTTTAAGGTTGGGGCCTTATAGTTGGTATCAAAGGTTGGTTTAGATAACTTTTGAGGTTAGGGTATTCTTTAAGCATAAGTGACATTACTATAATGGTTAGGATTTCAGAAAGAGCACTAGTTTTAGATAAAGTGAATGAGTAAGTATATCTTAGTGTTTATCTTCCTTATTAGTACATGATGGTTTTTTTGATATACTCACATTGTTCTTTTTGGTTTTAGTAAATGGATGGATCTAGCAGGCACCAAAGTAACAGTGGATGTGAAGGAAACTGTGACAGTTTTTTGAGAAAGCAACTGAATGATATGGGAGCTGCAATGAGAACTCTTGTGATTATCCTCAACCAACTATCTGGAGTCATTATTGACCACCTTAACCTTGGTGATTTCTCTAAGGCATCATATATGCGAGAAACAAATCCCTATGGAAGTACAGGTAATAATCATAAAGGTAAGTGTGTTCAAAAACCTATGTGTCAAAGATGTGGAAAGAAACACCTAGGAAAATGTTTCAAAGGGACAGAAATATGCTATAGATGTGGAAATGAAGGTCATAAAGCAAGAACCGGCCATGGAAAAAGGTAGCATCCAGTTGACTCGAGGAAAGGGAACAAAGTTCTTTCTTATGTATCAATAGAATGTTTTAAATGTGGTGTGCATGGTCATTATGCAAACACATGTCCTATGAAGAAGTTTCGTGAATGAGATCACCAAGAGCATAAAAATTTTCATTTACCAATAACTAATTCCATTCCGATTGAGGATGAAGAAACTGAAAATGACCAATCAAAGTTATGGATTATTTCATAACTATTGTTTTCCTATTTTGGAATCTTAGGATATGATTCAGGATTTTGTTTGTAGGAAAGAAGTATTTCAGAATAAGTTGGAAAGTAATGGTTAATGGATCATGAAGAATGTTGAATGAGTAAGATGTCAACATATAAGGGCTCCAAGAGTTATGGTGAAATTCTTAAGAGTATTAAGTCTCTTTTAATGATGGGGTTACATTAGAAGACTTTTTATAGTATGTGTAACCCTGCTGTTTAATATATGAAAATTTTATTCAAGGAATAGTTATCTGTTCTTTTGTGGACATAGTTATAAAAAACCATTTGGGTTTATATGATCCTTACTTTTGAGGTAATTATAGGTTATTATATGATATGATGGAAAATGAAAGGCATGAGATAAACTTGAGGTTAAAATATTTTATGATCATTTTTGAAGATTTTATATCGTTTTGGGAAATGTGTTGAGAAATATATTGTTTTGGAAAAAGGACAACACGCAGACCATGTGACAACCCGTCACGTCGGACAAAGCTGTAGGAATTGAACCCACAACCAAAGTGCGACTGGTATTTATCGCCTAACACTAGACTACATGAAGTCCCTAGTTAGTTTGACTGATTATTTTTTAGTTTGATGATTTTATGAATTAAGAGTAAGATGATTTTGGGTTATCTATGGAAATTTATTAACCTGTCATGGAGGATATGTGATTAGGTTAATTACTTTTCAATACGAGACTTTAGGAACAACTGATGTTGATTGGAGATAAATGTTACGATTTAACTTGGAAGACTATGTGACTAAATCCTTCAAATATTTGGGTTTCAATCATAGTTTGGTTTACTTTGAATAATTTTATGGAAAAATTGTTTATCAAATGGTCCTCGTTGAACTTTGGGTTTTTTTGGACAAATTTTTGAGATTAAGAATAGATTTTCTTTTTATAAAGGGTTATACTTTTCTGGATTATCGGATCCTGTACTAACTTTTTTTGTTTTGGTTAATGTCTAAAGAAATGGGAAGTATATAGTTCCCTTTTGTGGATTAGGTGACTCTCTATAAGTTGATTATAGTACTCTTAATGTGAACAAGTTTTCCTAAATACTCGTCTTTTAGAGAAAGTATGAGTTTGTGTAATAAATATAATAAAAGTTGAAAGTAAACATTATAAGTAATTATGTTTCCTTATGAATAAATTCCTCAATAAAAAGTAACTTAAAACCAAAATGTTGTCTATTAACTTTTCTTACTGGGGAATCGAATACCGTTTAACCCATCACAAGTTTGTGATTTTCTTGTGGTTAACTTTCTCCTAAACATGTTTTCTATCACTCTCCATTAGAACATGACCCTATGTTTTCTCCTCCATGTCCATGTTTTTCTACATGGAATCCTAGTAGGGGTTATCTCTTATGACCTCTGTACTTATCTTCATTTATTTTAAAGTGATTGTTTTACCGACTCTTGTTCCGATGTGGGACTTTCAAGGATGTTTCCCAGCCCAATTTTAAAATTACGAGGACGCAATTCCCAAAAGGGGGGAAGGATGTAACACCCCAGGTAAATAAAGAATATGAAATTTTTATATTTATACCTATTTGTGGAAAAAATTTCAATATTAATTTAAATGAAATGCTATGGTCGATGGCTTACCCAATACGCAACAACGAGTTCCTTTGAAATCTTATGTTGTACTCTAATAATAATATAATTTTATTTTAAATGTTAGTTAATGCCTAGCCGTTGTATTGACATGAATGAATAGAAATAACTAAAATATGATTATATATGTTCGTTAAATGTTTTTACTTTTATCCAATAAATTTTAGAGGCTTAAAATACAAATGAATCCAATCTTAAGCATTGAATACAATAGTATTTTTAAATGATTGTTTTACAACCTTTTGATGACAAACCATTTTTAAATCAAACTTTTGACAATTTTATAAGCTCTGTTTTTCAAAATAAACATATTATTTATGATTGGGACATAGAAGTTTACCTTGGGTTAATTTTTGGTATTTTTCTGACATTGTTCATTTTTCAATGAATAGTGAAAAATACTGCATTTTACATCAAAACTGCTTTTTCATATAATTTAATTATATGGTTATATTATATTTTAATTTGTTTTCAAGTGTAATTGGAATATATTTTTACCATTTAATCCAATTATGGTCATTGGGATTAATTTCACTTTGGAATTGGGCATAAACAAGTGCCAAACTTTTGATAAATATTGTTTCTAAAAAACCGGCTATTTGTTTTGACAACGGGAAGTTTTTTTTAAATTAATTATTGCAATTTATGTGTTTGGAATTTGGTAAAATGGATTACATATTTGGAATCATAAGGTCCAAATTATGTAATTAAGATTCTTTTGTTTTTGGACATTATGAATAGTAACGACAGTAATTATCTTTAATTATCTTGATTAATAAGTAATCAGGTAGTTAATGATAATAAGATAATATCATAATAATAAAAAATGACCAAAAATGTGTCCTAAGGCTACTGGTTGTCTCATGGACGACCATGGGATTCCTTGTGCCAAACTTGGGGTCCCCATGGAATCAATTTTGTGAGAAAGTGACTTTTTATCTTTTTTTTTAAAGAATGTTAAATGTAACAAAGAATGTACCACCTAAGTAAAATCTTTTTAATTTTGTCTACAAAAATGATATCTTGGACTATAAATATTAATTATAAATCTAAAAATATTTCCTACATCATGATTTTTTTTATAATTTTTAGACATTAAATTTATTAAATTATATATGACATCATGATGATTCAGTGATTACCTCATTAATAAAGAATTTAAATAAAATGGAAAGATAATGTAAAATCTAAGACCTACACATGTCCAAAACCTATTGGATGGGTGGATTTCGAATCCTTATCACCTTATCCACGAAACAAATCAATGTGGGACCATTAAAATCCGAAACTCATTTGAAAATAAAGTTACATTTTATACCTTTCCAAGAGTGCCCCTCCTCTCCTCTTATAAAAGGCCCCCACCTCTACCTCCTTACCCACACTTCCAAAGCCTTTGGCTCGGAAAACCCCTTCCCATTTTGTCTCTACACATCCCTCTATAACTCCTTGAAGCCTAAATTTGGGCAGAAGTCTTCCTAAGAAAGCCTTTGAGCTAAAACCAAAGGGAGTTACGCGATTTTAAGGTAATGTCTTCACTTGTGTACTTTTGTTTTATTTTTCTTCTCCAACCCCCTAAACTCTTTTTATTCATTTATTTTTTAACATATCCAGTATCTTAAATATACTAGGATGTTTTTATAAGAATTATTATAGCTACACTTACACACACCTACATCTAATGGTTAAAGAACATACTGTTTCTGTGGATGGCGAATTTCTGCCTCCCGAAACGATGATTGTTCAACATTCTTCTAACACCTTCAAAGGTGGAAATTAATATGACACTATATTTATATATGATATCTAATATGTTTATGTTTTAATTAAGCTTCTGTATTTTTCATTTATGGAATACCTTTATGGTATCCATTATAGGTAAACGCGATATCTTCATTTAAGGAAGTGCGGACTACCGCCCCCTCAAAGTGATTTGATTCGTTAATACCATATGTGGTACGTATAAAGGATATATTTAATGATATTATATATGATACCATACTAGAATTAAAATAATATTATGTATCATTATGTTTTAATTCCATTAAATATGAAATAGAAATGGAAGTAGCGTTCATGCGTACGTACGGCTTACCGTCTCCATGAACGGTACATTTCATTTCTTATCTCAAAATGTTATGTAATATTATAAGTACATATATATAATGGATATATATGTAATATATTAAATCTAAATTATGGATATAATTCTGGAATTATAACATATATATATCTCTCTCATTTTGTTTTATTTCCATTAATATGACAAAAAATGAAAGTAGCGTTCATGCGTACGTACGGCCTACCGTCTCCATGAACTATGCATTTCGTTTTTTATCTCCAAATGATATGGAATAATATAAAATTAATATTTACTAGATATATATGATATTTGAATCATTAATACTATTCTGGAAATTATTTAATTATAACTACATGGGCAATCTTTTTTCAAACAAGTTCATTTTTGACTCATGTACCAAACATCGGCAAAAACGTCTGATATAACTAACATTATTAAACAACTATTATAACATTATAATATGTGATATTAACTGAATAATAATATCTAAAGGAGGTACTTAGGCAATTATTAATTGACCAATGTTTATTATTCAGGAATATAAAGAAACGAACAAGACAAGTTGGACTTGAGGTAAGGGATCCTACTCCTCTCTTTCTTTTTAAGTTCACTCTTTTATGTCATTCCTTTTAAAGCTCATCTTTCTTGTTCTTGGGATGTTATTTTAAATTACTCTTACTGAAATTTTTATGTTCATATGATGAGATACCCTATTCTCTCTCATCAATCCATTTTGGAAGTTTTGAGTGGCACCATTAGGTTGCCGAATTTTCGTAAGAGATCCAACCTCTCTATTTCTTTTTAAGTACTCTCATTTATGTCATTTCTTTTAAGCCCATATTTATTATGTATGGGGATGTTATTTTATATTCCCCATACTTTAATTTTTATGTTCATATTATGGGATACCCTATTTGATCTCATAAATCCATTTTTTGAAGTTTTAAGTGGCGCCGTTAGGCTGTCGAGTTTTCGTAAGGGATTTTTCATCTCACTTTTATTCCCGTGAGATTTATGCTACATTTTCCACAATTTCCTTTGAGTGGTGTATGTACTGCCCATTATTTTAATCATTGTGTAATATAATTCCTTTTATGAGTATTTACATCAATGTTGTATTGTTTTTCTTTCACGAGGTGTATGTTTTGAAAGATACCCATGTCGGTAAGGAAACCTTTCACCCTCCTCTTTTTAAAAGACTTCTTTTGTTGGGTCTTTTAATTTACATATTTTTCTGTTGGGATATGTTCTCATAGATCCTTATTGATGTAAATTTTATGTCCAAGGGATGAGATACCCCATTTTTTTATCTCTCATCAACTCATTTTGATGTGAGGCCGTTAGGCTGTCAAGGGAACTTCTTAACCCAATTTCGATTTCTTTGGGTTCAACATGTAGTTATTGAATATGTCATCCTTTGAATATGTGTGAATGACCATTGATTATTTTACAATTAATATACACTTATATTTGGTGTATTCGTTTGTCACACATAATTATGTAATTTATTTATCCTTAAACCAAGGATACCATCTTTGTAAGGGACTTCGTCTCAATCTCCATTCATTGAGGCATATTTTGTTTTATACACAACCTTCGTTTATACAGTGAATAAACCCATTTTAATTTTACGTTTATCCAAAAAGGAATCTTTTTTATACGAAGCGTTTTACTAAATGACAAAAGGGAATGTTTTTGTCGTACGTATGCGGCAACAACGACTTCTCCGCCTCCGTGACCATTATTTGAGTTCAGGCTTCCTCTACAAGCCAAACCTTCTTTTTAAAAGAAAAATAAATACCATGTTTTAAATTTCTTTTATTTTGGTATTGAAAATGGTTTTCATAATGTTTTTATCATATCAATGTGTTTTATTGATATCTTGTGATTGAAATATGGAAATTTTATGTTTCTTTTATGCATGTTTTATGCGATACGATTATGTTATGGTTCTTGGGCATTGTTATGAAAACGGGTGGTTCCGTGATAAACTAAGGGCGGGTGAGCCCGATATAGCTCTCCAATGCATTGTTAACACGAAGGAGTGAAACATTAAGGTTTCTCTGAATAGATTTAGGGAATATAATATGGTGGGTATTTCAAACGTAACCAAGAGGGTTACTCCTTATGTAAGAATGTTATGAATGCCTCAAGTTACCTTTTATGTCTTATGATTTCTATGATTTATTCATGATTTGATGAGGTATGTTAAAGTGCCTATGTTTTATGGGTAAAGTATGATTTCATTCTTATGTATATATAAACTCATGTTTCCTTTCCATATTTTTATAACCCTTACTGAGCTTTTTATGCTCATCCCAAGTTTTTGAAATGTTTTTCATAGGTCAAGGGAAAGGTACATGATGTGATGATAGTGTCAAGGATGTGTCAAGAAAGAATCCATGTATTATTTTCAAATATTTTTCCATTTATGGGAAGAATGAATACTGTCTTTTATGTAACCACTTTGTTTAAAGGTGGAATGTAATGCAAGTTTCATGATCTAATTCTCTAAAACTATAATCCTGAAAAGATACTCAATGTGTAATCTTATAATAACTCAAGATTAATTAAGGTTTAAGGCTGGGGCCTTATATTAATCAACTATACCTAACTTGTTTTATGGATTAAAATAGTTTTTCAATTAAAACATCATGCCAGGTGCACTACCTATATAATGGGATTCAAGGAATGGTACACAACCTCCCTCAAATAACTTTCTTCAACCCCTTATCTCGTTGATTCAATTAAATTAGTTCTCATTTTATCAATATAAATATTTTTTTCTCATCATTAAGTTTATAATTAATGTCTTACGTTATTATATCAATAATATAATGTTGCATATATTCCTTATTCATTAGAATAGCTTCAAAAATGACATCTTGAGAGTTCAACCAAATTTGTTTGAAAACACTATGCATCACGTAATCATAAATGAAAAACATGTTTGAAAAAACATGAGTTAAATAACGCATTCATAAGACCAAAATTTTATATCTTGTTCACATGATATGTTTTCCCAAAACCTACAACATGAGAGTTAGTGTTGGGGACCCCATGAGTAAGACTCCAATTGTGTGACTCTGAGCCTGAGACTAAATCACATGACCCCGATCACATAATTGCAATTAAAAAACCTAGATGTTAAACATTTATCATGATATTGAAACTTGAATATCCAATTGTGAGACCTTGATGAATAACTCTTTCCACCAATCTACTTAAAAAATATCTAAAATTCAGATTAATATCTTAAACATTACATCATTCCTTAAAGTTGTGAAAAATGGGTATTTATAGGGGATTTCCATTAACTAAACCTTTAAAACCAAACTCTTTAATTCATTACATAACCTTAGATAAAATAAACAACTTTTGTTGAAAGACCCAATTTCACAAGACCCCTATCACAAGACCCCAATCACAAGACCCCAATTATAAACCTAATAAACCCCACTATTAGATGAATTAATGTAAACACAATCATGGATAGATTAACATACTTTATGGGATTAGAAGATTTCTACAGGATTATAATATTTCTTGAGTTTTTAATTGATACATGGTCTTCTGGATATTTAACACACATGAACATTGCATGATCCTTAATGAATTTTGTTCTTGACCTTCATCATGAGTCATAATCCTTTCTACCTCATACATCATAACTCCCTTCATATGATTCACCCAATTTCATCGTGTGGCCCATTAAAATATACATGATTGATATATTAATTTTTCAATATGTGATCTATGTGATCTATATTGGCTTATACGACTATGTTATCTATATATAATTACATGATTCAACCTCCTTTCTTCCATATTTTATGCCCCCAAAATTTGGAAAATTATGGGGAATGATTCCATCTTCTCCAGCATACATTAAGGCCATACACTTCCATTTATTAAAAAAAATAAACTTCTTTAATAATCAAATTCCATGATTATACTTGAACAAGATTGATAAAAATGCAACACTAAATTTTCAACAAAGATCACATTTGTTTCAATGGCTATATATGATGCCTCATTTATAAATGTTGACCCATGAGTTTCTTTTTTGGAGGTTTGTTTGCAAGGTATCCTTCACTAAATTCAACCTTTAGACTCTAACCTTCACAAAAAATTAATCCTTAAACCTAATGAATTATGATAATGATAACCCTTTATGAAGAATTCTAATTTTATTAAAAAATAAGGATTCTCAACGTATATTTTGTCCTCATTCTCAGGGTCCACAACATGGGTGATCTTCCCCAGCACCAACAGTTAGTATATGTCATAAACTTTGGTCAAATATCTTCAACACAATCCACATAATTCCCTTAAAAAATACCAATGAAAAATTAAGAGTTCCACTATATACATTCCATGCATGTTAAAATAAAATTTGGGTCACAATACTTATGACCCTTGACTTGTGTTTAGATATTTCTCTTATTTTATCAAAATTACTTGAGTCAAGAATATCCTCTATGAACCCCAAAATAACTTCACATGGATCACTTTCTATAGTGAATTATATATGAGCCTCCCACTAGGATTAAGGCATGATCCTTCCTCCCTTGACCTAACTCACTGACTAGTCTAGGAACCTTAGGGAAACCTAATGTGTAATCCCCATATAATCCCCTATTGAATTCTTTTTTGAAATATAACTGATCTTTTGTTATCTCTTATTTTCACATAAATAATGAATAATATGGGTTTATTGATTTTAATTAATCAATTAATTAACCATATTGAAACACATCTAGTTAAAATTAGGAAAGATTTTATCCCTTATTTCATGACTCTAAATTTTATAACACATGACCTTAAAGCAGAAAGTTATGTTGCATGAACTGGTCTTCCTATATAACCTTAAACTACACACCGCAAACTAATATGTTTTAATTCCTATTATATAAGATACATATAATTCCTATATGAGGTTTAATCCCATTATCCTTAAACATAACTTTATCTATGTAATGATCATATGATTCTTAATGTGATTATCAAAAAATAATTCCTTGAGTCCAAATACTATTCTTGTTTTCCTTAAATGTACCTTGAGTTGGGGTAATCCCCGTAATTTCATAATATATGGGACTAATAATAAGTTTAATACTTCATCTCTCTTGAATCCCTTCTTTATATATTTATTAATAAACTAGATGTTGACAACCATAGTTTATCCTCCTACTAGATGTAATTCCCAACTCTTTTTACTTATCCCCTATGTCATTATCTATAGAAAAGAAGGTAAAATCCATATATGGTACTCCTACTCGGTGTAAGACTCAAACATACACTCTCATATTTAGTTACAAATGTTATGGATGAATTAGAAAGGACCACTCTTTATATATACAACTCTACCTTTTAATAGGCACCTTTCACCTAGTAGTCCCTTCCGCCTGACATTAAATTGCTCAAAGAAGGTCATGAATGAAAGAAAATAAAAGTCACATCAATTGGAGATGATTTTATTACCATAAAAGTAACCACTATGATATTTTTCTCCTGAAATTTAACTGTATTACAAGTCCCATTAGGTGTAATCGAAAATTGTGGTTTCTAATTCCCTTCATTGAGTTATATTGGAATCCCCTTCTGCAGGTCCTATCCCAGCCATAAAATTACTCCTGTCACATTTTATTGGATCCCAAAACCTTTTTTATGGTGAAAAACTCTAGAGTTCCCTCTTATATGGATCTAAACAACAGAGTAACCCAATACCTGGTTCAAATGTTAGACATTATAATTATGACATGTAGTGTCATCTTAAATACATGTTGTCTACCAATCAATTTATTAAGTGTAACTTGTAGAGTTACTAATTCTATTGGGAAGGGTTCAGGAACATGTATTAAATCTTTAAGAGATCCCTAGAGTGGGAAATAATTTCCCCCAAATGGTGAGATGTTCCAGGCCTCTCACCCTCTCAACCAACACATATTCAAAAGAATCATGGGTAAGTCCCATGGAATGCCTAACTTTGGAAAGTAGACCTAAAAAGACTCAAAATTATATAGGTGTAGAAGGCCATAAAAAAAATAGAAGGAAATTTTAAGGGATAATAGGTTATTTTTCCTATTACATCATTCCTATTGTGTGATATATATACTATTATATCTATATTGAGCCATGATATTTGGGTTTTAGGTGAGATATCTCCTAGATTACCTCCATTGTAGTGCTTGGAGGGTGATTACATGGGGGAAATAAGAAATTATCTAGGTGATACCCCAAAGGGAGGAGGTGAGGATGTGGCATAGGAAGAGGCTCCATGGTTTTTAGTTTATCCACCAAGGATGGAGGAGTTTGAGAAATGGATGGATGATCATTGTAGTCAGATCCTTTTGAACTACTAATATTATTCCAATGTATCCAATGTACATTATAGTTTGATTATTTTGACGTAAATTGATAATGTAATAATGTTTTTAAGTGTTCTCATCAAGTTTAATCATATTAAATTAATTTTCAATTCATTCTTTCATGTTTTTGAATTATTTTTGTTTTGGTGTAAATTTACCTATGTATGAAAATTTTTTATAGGTGATGCAATTGGCTAACTGTATATTTGGATATGTTGAGAAATAGACATCATCAATAGACTATGTAAAATAAATTCTTATTTTTATTGTATACATCATGACATCAGTTACATGGAAATCACCTAAGTCGAAGAATCACCTATGTGACAAAATGACTATGTCGATAAAATAACTCTATAAATCAACTACATTGAGTGATAGAATACATGAATAGAATATCTGATGAAATTAGATATGTTGTTTCAAATGTCCAAAAAATTCATTTGGATATATAAAATTTGGCTATGTGAGAAAGAAGTCTGTATGAAAAATTTGGCTACATGAATAAGACCTATGTAATTTGGATTCATGAAGAATACTTACATAATATGTGTATGTGAAGAATAGGATAATGGATAAATTCAACTACATGAATTAAAATATTTGCAATTTGGGTACATAGTGATCTAGATTCATCTACATGGTTCTGAAACCAACATATTTATTACTTTTTGAGTACTTTAATTGTAATATAATTTTCGATGTATGCATTAAATATTGGATTAAAACTTTTAAGCATATTTGTTTATAAAAATATTGAGAGTTTTGAGAGAATTTAATATTACAATAATAATTTAATTCTCTATCCTATTACAGAGTAATTTTGGAGAAAAGGACATATAAATTTAATTTGAATAATATATTTTAGGATCTCATGCTATGACTTTAAGAGATATGTTTATATGAGTATTTGAATGTGAAAAAGAGAAATATATGGACCCAACACAAAATATTACTACATTCATTCTAAAATCTCTATCTCTATCTATTGAAGCTTTCATGAATCTACTTTGTTATAAGGTAAAGTAGAAAAAGATTAAATTTTATATAATTGTGATTAAAATACATATTTTATTGTGTTTTTAGATGACTCTCACCGATATATAATTTATTCATATTCTTTATCAGGTGTATTTCATCTCCTTTGTCTGTTGCATCTTGCAACTGTGAGGTTTATCTGCAACCATTAAAATTATTTCCAATTATTTGTAGTGTGAAGGTTCCTGGAAAATGACCATTGGATATTGGTGTTTTGTAAATCCTTATAGGATCTTAGTAAAATCTCATGGTATTGTACTATGTTTTGACTAGATACAATCAGTCATGATGTCCTTGAGAAAAATACTGGAATTCCCTAGTAAAATGATTGTTACTATTAAAAATCACTATCCTATAGGATTTGTGACTTGGTGGAGTGGACAAGGGGACTCTTATTTGCTGAACTAATATAAATATTTATTGTTTGATCTTTTAATTTCTGGTCATATTACCACTTTTTGAATGTGTTATGTAAATATATTAACTAGGCATACATATAAGATGGAGTTTTTCTAATCTAGTAAAATTTTGAGAATGGAAATCACCCCTATTGAGTCTTAGTTCATTCATTCTCTACCAAAAAAATTCTTCTTAAAGGTAGCGATTTTTGATTTATCAACTATATAATGTTGAATTGTTATGATCTTCTTCAAAATAGATTTTGATTTTGATATCATAGATGGTATTTATATGGTAAGATCTCCATAATTCAATGGTGAGAATTATGGTTCCTTGAAGGCATATATGATTATGTATTTGAAGAACCTTAGTTTGAAGATTATCTAAAAGACATGACGACCTAGGATTTTACCATGATGGAAACCAAAATATTAGATGATAACATTGATACTAGCTATTCTTAAAAATCCAAATCCTTTAATGCTATAATAAGTGGACTAGGAATTAATGAGTTCAACCATGTTTTAAAATGTTTAATAACCTATGAGATGAAGAGTACTATATCTATGGGTTATGAAATAATAAATAACATGAAATATATTTAGATACAATACATCCAAGATTATGTTTGATCCTTTTAAAATAAAGGAAGGTTAAATAATAACACAGTTGAATGTAATACTTAATTATGTTGTAAATAATTTTTATGCTTTATGAGTACCAATTCATGAACAAATTAATATCTCAATGTTCATAGAATTCTACCATCCAAATGGAGTGCAATTTCAGCTACCATTAGCCAATCTACCAATGATAAATATTTCAAAATAAAAGATCTTTTTGGTACTCTTATGATATAAAATTTTTTAATGAAATCTAATTCAGGTGAGAATAATCTTTTGGAAAAGGAAAATGCTTCATTGATAGTTTCTAATTCTAAAAATGATAGTAACAACAAGAATATTCTAATTTCTAAATAATCTAAGGAAGAATATACCTCAAACAATTTGGGATTAAATTATAACCATTCTCAATTATAACTAATGTTAAAAAAAGTTTTATATAAAAAATAAGAGGTTTCAAAAAACCCTTTAATAAGTATAATAATAATGAGTGAAACAATAAGGTGGTTAGATTCTATGAGTTTATGAAACTTAGTCACATCAACCCCAACTACCATAAATTGGATGAAAAAATAAATACTGATAAAAATAATTTCAAGAAATTTTGATATAAGAATAAATTGAAGAAATATACAAATAATATATGGAAAACTTCTAAAGATTCTAGCAATAAAATAACATCAAATTAAGAAGATAAAATTTAAAATCAAAAGGCCAACAAGTTATTTATAGAACACTATGATGAATTGAATAGTTTTATTATTCTAACCATGAGACTGATCTTCTAAAGAATTAAATAATATTTTATCATTATTGAAACAAAATATGATATCTTGAATAAGGAAAATAAATCTCTTAAATACTCAAATAATATTGCAGTTAGTAAAAAATAGGAATTAAATAAAAAAATTATATTTGAAATTCATCATAGAATATTTATGTGTATCTTGTATTGAATAAGGTTAAAAAATTTTATACCCTCATAAATAATATCAAGACTATTAAAATGTTTCAAATATTTTCACAAAAGTTGAAAATTATATTAACTAAATCTTTAAAAACATTATGTCCCAAAAAAATAAATTTTGAATAAAAATCCATGGTGAAAAACCAATGATTTAGAAAAAAATATTTTGTTCCAAATTATAAGAATAATAATATATAAAAATATATTGGTTTTAACAATCAGTGATCATAGAATTATGATAATAATTTCAGTTTAATAAATCTTTTATTATTTGGAGTTAATCACAACTTTCATTCATTTTTTTCCAATATTTAGTGATGATATTTCTCGACATTGCTAATAGATTTTGGTTCCCAAATACTTATTTACTATTAATTTTGGGCATAAGAGAATATTGGAACCCACAAATTCCTGTTTAATTTGTTTAATAAGGAAAAATAACTAAGAGAGTTAATGAGAAATAGGGTATGTATAATGGTTTCTCAAGGCATAATAGTTTAGATTTATCTAATTTATATTTATTATTAAGAATTAATGGATATTATGTCAAATTTAGTAATAGTTCCAAAGAAATGATTATAGGATTAGAATAAATTGATAATCCAAGATTAGACCTCATTAAAAATGTTTTTTATATTGAAGGATTAAAGTAGAATCAGATAATTATTTACAAGCTTTGTGATGGATGTGATTTTTTAGATTTTTAAAATGATTCGTATTCTATTTTTAAAGATAAAATTATTAAATTTAGAGCACTCAGAATAGAGAATGTGTATAATCTACATCTTAATTATTTGTTTAAAATAATCAACTATTTAAATATGAAAAAGTGAATCTTGAATTCTTCATAGAATAATTGGACATTGTAATACGTATTCTTTGAGAAATATGTTTGGGATGAATTTAGTTTTAGATTTTCCTCAACTTAAATTGATCGAATAGAATCAATGTTTTGTATGCAAAATGGGGAAACAATATAAGTAATACTTTAAATTAATTAAGGGGGCATCTAAATATAGGACTCTAGAACATATCTATATGAATTTTTTTGGTCAATCTATAATTGATATCTAAGAAGAAAATATTTTTTTACGTGTTAGTTGATGATTTCTATAGATTTATATGGGTTTTATTTTTTATTTTTAATAATGAATATTGTTATGTTTTTATACATTTTTTTGTAAATTTTATCAAAAATAGAAAGATGAAAAAATTATTTCTTTAAGTAGTTACCATAGAAGATAATTTGAAAACCATGGGTTCAATTAATATTATTCAAAACACAAAATCAAACATTCTTTTTCTTTACCCCATAAAACTCACTAGAATGGTATTATCGAAAGGCGTAATAAGGCATTGTAAGAAATTTCTAGGATAATGATATGTGAAAATAATTATCCCACTAATTTTTGGGATGATGCAATAAATACAGAATGTTTTTCTATAAATAGAGTCAAAACATAAACTATTTTAAATAAAAAACCATATGATCTATGGAATAATAGAAATAAAAAAGTTAGAAACTTCATTTTTTTGGATGAAAAGTTTACATTCTGAACATCGAGGACAGTCTTAGAAAATATGATCCAAAGGACAAAGAGGGAATATTTGTTTAATATTATAGAACTTACAAGACTTTTAGAGTTGTCAAAAGAAGGTAAATGATTATTAAAGAATCAACTCATGTGAAATTTGATAAAAGTGATCCATTAGATAAAAAATGACTCATGTTCATAATCCAAGAGTTTCTATTGAAAATGAGAGACCTTATAATCATTTTGAAAATATAATGGATGATGTGGAACATGATTTTGGGGAACCAAATTCAAAAAGTACAGATATTAGTGAACCTAAATGTGTTCTTCCTAGACATCCTAAAACCCCCAAAATCCATACCTTATATAATATTATTGGAATATTATATTAAAGGATCATGATTAGAATATGTGTAGGAAAAAATTTATAATTTTTTGCATTTTTATTTCAACTAGAATCAAAATATATAGAAGAATCATTGGTTGATTAGAGTTGGGTTTCAACAAATCCTGAAGAGGTAAACCTGTTTAAAAGGAATAATATATGGGAATTAGTTTGTTGCTTTATAACTATCTTATTTTATGAACAAAATGGGTTTTTCTGAATAAAAAGGATGATATTATTGTGATTACTAGGAACAAGGCTAGATCTGAAGGTATAGGGTATAATGAAGAGTAAGTTATAAATTACTAACATTTCTTTTCATTCATAGATAGACTAGAACTTATTAGGATTATTCCTAGGAAATGATTCACATATGAGTTTATAATAATATTATATGGATATAAAATATACCCTTTTAATTTTTTTTCTTATAGAGGATGTGTATGTTGAACAATGTTTATATTTTTAATGTTCCAAATATCCAAATTCAGTTTTCAAACTTTCCAAATCACATTATGGACATAAACAAGATCCTAGAGAATAGAATGAATGTTTATCTTATTTTCTTCTATAAAATTGAATCTTAAAAGGAGTGGAAGATCCTAATATTTTTTAAAAATAAAAATTCTCAGATATATTTTAAGTTCACATATATGTTCAGGATGTGTTTTTTAGATATAAAAATAAAATATTTTATAAAATATTTTCAAAACTAATGAAAAATTAATTTTAAATGATCATGATGGGAAGGTTAATTTTATTTAGGTTGTCAGATTTATGAAAAATACTTTTGGAATGTTTGGAATTAAATTAAATACATAATCGAAATAATTAAAAGGTTTTTACTTGAAAACATTTAAATAAAATTAACTCCTATGATTTTTAATGAAAATCATGATTTGGATGAAGTGGAGAAACCAGTTAGGATAATATATATTGAGAAATAATTGATAATCTACTATATTTTACCTCCAATAGACTAGAAATTATGTTTTTATTATAATTATGTGCTATATTATAATATAATCTAAATTAATCCCATTTTAATGATAAAAAATATTATAGTACTAAAAAGGAATAATTTATCTTTCCTTTTTCAAAAAACATATGTTTTTAAATTGACTTATTATTATGATTCTTAATATGGCTTAGGTATATTAAAGAGTAATAATACATTAATAACGTACTAATTTCTAGGAAAATCCATAGTATCTATTTATAGTAATAAATAACACCCAATTACTCTATCTACTACTAATGTAGCTTACATTGTTTCATTATGTTTTGTGTACGTGAGTTATGGATGAAACAAACCTTATTGAATTTTGAGTTCAACTACAATTAAATTTGATAATACCTTTTATCTGAACAATTCAATCAATCCAATAATCCATTCAATAACAAAGAAAATATACATAGGGAATCAATTTTTGATAGATCACACTAAAAAATGGGATATCACTTTTTAATTTATCTTTACTAAGAATAAATTTGGGAATATTGTTACAAAGACACCTGTGTGTGGACATTGTAATTTTATTAAAATGTTGTTGGGGTTGTTTGAATTTAAATGATATTAATTTATGTAATAATTTTTTATTTTAATTATATTTCAATTTCAGTTTTTATTTTTAATATCTTTACACTTTAACACATTATGAAAAATAAATTTATTTTGTTTCTTCAATTGGTTTAAAAAATTTATTCTGAATACATGATTAATTTATTATGATTCTATTATAGAATATAAAATTGAATTTCATTGATTTTTTTATTTACTTATTTATTTTCAGTTAGAATTTATCCTAAATTATAAATTGCGTTTCATTCAATCATACAAATTAGACAAGTGATGAAGACGAAAAATTAACTATGGGCCTCCTTACCTTTCACCTAAATATTTTATCCCTGAAGAAAAACCGTAACCTTATTTATCTTCATATTTAATCATTACCTAACATAACCCTTTATCGATGAAGAAGTCCAAGAGAGGAGATGATGGTAGTTATGGTTCTTCAATGAAAGATAAGGAAGGCGAGGCAACCTGTAGTGTGTTAGTAGGGATGGTCATAAATATTTCATAGCTATGATATACAGAAATATTGGGGAATAATGTATTTCAATTCCAATGATATGAAGTTTCCTTTGATTAGAATAAATGCGGGATCTTTTTTAGGGTGAATAAAATTCCTTTATTTGAATTACAGAGTTTCAGTTCGGTGAGTTAGATGATGTCCTATCATTGAAGGTGAATGAAAAAGCCGTTATTGTTTATTCAGTGGAAATTGTTGAAGTATTTCAATATTCTAAGGTGGGTGAGTTTAGTTTCATCCAAACACTAATTGTAATGAGTATAATTATTCCAATTGAAGTATTCAAGTTTCTCTTTAGAACCTCTACTTTCAAGGAAATGGTTTTGAAAGATCTAGAGTCTCAGAGGAACGTACTATGTAAGAAAATTCAGACTGGGATTTATTTATGAACTTGTGAGATGGAGAAATTATTATTTCAAGGGATATAAAACAAAAATTTCCTAGTCATAACATTGTCGTAATCTTCCTCAATATATGATGTTGTTTAGGTATCATTATTTACTAGGGGAAAATGTTTAATTACTATCCCTTTAGAATTCTAATATCTATAGTGCTAAATAACATGGAAGATGATCTCAATGAGAGAGAGGCTATGAAATTTCCCAAGAGTAATATTATCATGACCTTCCTCTGAGGGACTCTGTCGTGACTACCCCAAGCCTGCCTCTAATAGGCCATGGGCTGGTGACTAGGGATGAGTAGGCATATCCCACAAATGTGAGTCATTTTCTTAAGAACCTATAAACAGACACCCTAATGAAAGCCACATCGTTGGAGAGTAAAAACAGTAACTAAACAATGTGCATGCATACCACTGTAACCCAACAACATATTATGAAATAAAGTAAAGTAGTAAAGTACAACTGGTCCAAAATACAAGCGCACTAAAATAAAGGCAACTACAAAGCTTGAATCACAAATAAGGTTACTTGAGTTGCTGTAGAAATTTTCCAGAAACACCTCCGCTCATCTTGTAACTCCCCGACCCCAAAAGCCTAGAGTTAGTGCATTATTATTTATCATTTGAATGATCACAAAATATCATGTCTTGAAATACCGATTAGTTTAGTATCCTTGTAAGTACTAGATATATTCATATGGTTTACATTACATCATAAAATTGAAAAATACCACAACATTGTTTCCATAGAAAACACTGAGATCCCATAGACTATCCCTGCAGGTCAGTCATAATATACTTCTTCACATCCTGTGAAAAATAAAACATAGAAAGGGGTGAGATGAGATGCTCAATAAGGATAACAATATAGCTAAAAGATTCATAAATAAGCATAATCATTTATGGCAATGTATAGAACTAAAAGAAAAGCCTTTTCAACATAAACATCATCATAATATGGAAAATATAAATCAATGTAATTCCATTTACATACTCACATGGATATTCTAAAAGTCGAATAATCACATGAAATATGAATAGCCACTTTCATAATGATGGAATGCATAATTCCAGACTTTCATAACCACATAGTCAAGAACTTGTGCCAAGACAATGAGTAATATTTATTCAAGGCCTTGTGCCAAGACACTAGTTTGTATCATGAGACCTACCGATGCATCGATGAGCTAAATCAGGCTCTGCCTGTCACTTACTAAGTCCAATTCATTCCTCATATGAAAAGTTTAAAACATAACACAAACATTCTTATTAAAACTAGCATACAAAATGTCAATACATTATCCATAAAACATGAATGGTAAAAAAATAAAACATCCACAATCAAACATATCACAAAATCTTCAATACAATATGGAAGTTTTTTATTATTATAAATCAAATTCAAATAATCATAAAATCCATCAAAGGATGTTGATAAAGATGAAATCAAAACATTTTTTAGAGAAAAATCTCATTCAATTTTGAAATCATTTAAGAGTCACATAATTATAAAGAAAACATTTATTTTGAAAATATTCTTGTAAGCCTGTAGGAGAAGCTTCGACGATGTTGTAACAGTGGAAAATAGCCACACCTGCCATATAACTTAAAAAAATATTCGTACCTTAATTTTGTTGAAAATGTTAGAAGGTACCTTATTTGGAAAACAATGTAAAGATTCCATTGAAAAATTTTTATAAACAGTAAAAAAAGGGTATAAATTACTTTAACTCATAGTCTAGTAAATATTAAAAATGTTTTGGAATACATTTTTAAGAAACATGGATGTGGATGATAATGAGGTCCCAGTAGATACTTACGTAAAAATAACCTCGGACAATAAAGAGATTGTGAAATTAACCCTTACCTTGTACTTTTCCTTGGTCGAGGGTAGGTTAAAATCTTGTATAATGGTGAAATAATTGATATTAAATTATAAAAAAATCATATACATTAATAATATATCATATATGACATTTTAATATTAATTTGTTAATAATATTGTAGTATTATCGTCGTTTCAGGTGTTAACTAATTCATTTTCCTTTATATGTTTTGTTACATAAGTAATGTTTGTTATGGAGAAGATGTATCCTATTTATGTTTAGAATGATATTAATTCTTTAAACATTATTTTTAATCATCTAATGAAAATTAGTCTTGAATGGATACGATGGGGAATGAATCCCATCCCATTCATGGAGATGGTAATCTGTACGTACACCCGAGTGAGATTATCATTCTTTTGATATCAAAATAATATATAATTTGATGGAATATCATATATACAGAATCCTTATCATGTTATATTTATTATTTACATCAATTACACATCATTATCATACCGATCCAAATAATAATGTATTGAATAACAATTACACCACGACATGGAGACGGTAAGCCATATATACACACATATGGTGACATGTCATTCAAAGGATGGATAGAATAATGAATATGGTTGTGACATATTTATAATAACATCACAGTATATAGAAGATACTGGTGTTAATATTTTAGAATTGAAATAACAAATAAATAGGTAGTGGAATAAGAAAGGAACTTGAAAGAGGTGATGAAATATTTACCTCTTCTTCGGGCTCTTCCTTTGTATTTGATCAAAAGGGCTCCTTAGGTTGGCTTTATAACTAAAGAAAAGACTCTAGGTTGAAGGTATGGCCTCTTAGAGAGTATTTGGTCATGGGTTGGCTGAGTCAAATGGCTTTTAATGAGTTAATTACAGATAAGGGGGAGTTCCCTTTTATAAGAGGGGTGAGGGGCACCATAGGAAAAGCTAGAAATAGTATTTTATAATAAAACCATTTTCTGTTTATAATTGCTAAAAAATGAATTATATAATGGATAAGGTGGGTATGGGTCTAGAACCACTCAACCAATAGGTTTTAGATATGTTTACGTCACTATATTAACCTTATATTTTAGATTTAACTCTTAGTTAAATAGTTTGACAATTACCGTGTCTCATTGTATTTTTATATTATATGGTAAATAATATTACTATATACTTCCAAGAAAACACCAAGTGGTTCATTAATGTTATCAAAATCATTATATATGTATTTTTGCGTAAAATTATATTTTTAGGAATATAATATCCATAAATAATAAAATATTTGTTTTAAAAATTCTTTTTTGTGAATTTTGACACTATTTTGTATTTGGTTTTTTTCTAAATTTATAGAAGAATTATTACTTCGAAAACAATTCATATAACTAACCCTAACATGTCATATTGTCATATAATATTAGTGGAATTTATAAAAAGTATCAAATTATTTTTTTTGGATATTTATAATATAAATTATTTTAATATTTCATTATTTAGGTAATTACTGCAACATCATTGTGTCATAAATAAATTAAATTATTTAATGTCTAAAAAATATAAATAAAATACCATTTTTAGGAAATTTTTTTAGCTTTATAATGAATATTTATAGTATAATTTATTTTATGTATAACCTTATATTAAAAATTTTTTAATTATTAAATATTAATTTTAACTCTTTTAACTCTTCTTTAAATAAAATAATAATAAATATCCTAATCTAATCCAAGTGAACCAAAGAGGTTCATATTTTATTCCTAAGGTTGTTTATGGTTTAATTATACTTATCAAATAGAATTCGGACATCTGTAAGGTTAAAAAAAATATCATTTTTACCCTTAATTACACTATTTACTTTTAACCGTGGTAAATAAAAGTAAAGAGTTACTATTCCCCAAAAATTATTTTCATCTTATTGTACCACATTTTACTTACTGATATCAACCATGTCTCTATGATTTTTGAAATTTAACTCACAGAAGTGGTAAAATTATGTTTTATGTAAATTTTCAAATGCTCCTAGGAGGTGGGTAAAAGACGATGAAAAGTTCAATAAAATTTTATATATCTAATATTATTACAAAATGACTCTAATGAATTAAATTGAACATATATAGGTATTATGTATCTACTTTGAACTAAAATAAATCTAAATAAAATAATTCATTATTTAAATAAAAATTTGGTTTTAAACTATAACTTATTGTTCTTAACTATTCATCATAAATTGAAAGTTTTCAGAAAATACCAAAAATTCACCCTAAGCTAATTTTGATATTCAGAATCCAAAAATTAAGTTTATTTTCAAAGAAAAAATTTATAAAATTTCAAAAACTAGGTATTACTATTCATAATGGATAGTTTGATTGGTTGCGGTGTGTTAGAATTTGAAGTTGCGTACAACACAGGCTATTGAATTATTCAAAGAGAAGCGTACCATGGAAGCTTGGGGTGTTACATTATCCCCTCAGTCAATTTATTTATTCCTTGAAATTTATAGAGTATTACTATGTAGAAATACTCGGGTGGTTCTTCATCATAAATTCCTCAGGTTCCCACACTGCCTCTTCTATCTTCTGGTTTCTCCATAAAACTTTTACCAGAAAAGTCGTTTGGTTTCTTAGCACTTGTTATCTTGTATCAAGAACCTTGATAGACTCTTCACAATAAGACAAATCAGTTTCCAGTTCAAATTTATCATAGCTGAGTACATGCATTGGGTCAGGCTTGTATTTTCTCAATAGTGATATGTGGAACACATCTGGAACTTTGGAGAGAGTTGGTGGCATTGCCAAATGCTAAGCTACAACCCCAATTCGTTCTAGAATTTTGAAAGGTCTGATGTACCTGGGACTCAATTTTCCCTTCTTACTGATATGTATAACACCCATCCATGAAGATACCTTCAATAAAATATGATATCGTACCTAAAATTCAAAATCATTCCTTCTATTATTGGCATATCTCTTCTTCCTACTTTGAGATGCTTTGATGTGGGTTTGGATTACCTTCAACTTTTTCTATCATTTCCTCCCCATGTTCTGAGCCTACGAGTTTTCTTTCACCAACACCATCCCAACAGGTTGGTGTGCGAGATCCCTTTCTGTATAATGCTTCATCTGGTTCCATCTGAATACGTGAATGGAAGCTATTGTTAAAAGAAAGTTCTAATAGAGGTAAATATTGATCCCACATACCTTGAAAGTCATGTGAGAAAGATCTAAACATGTATTTGACGGTTTGAATAGTCCATTTTAATTGTCCATCAGTTTGAGGGTGGTAGGCAGTGCTCAAACCAAGTTCAGTATCCTGGGATTTCTGAATATTTTTCCAGAATCTTGATGTAAAATGGGGATCACGATAAAAAACAATCAATAGTGGTACTCCATGAAGTCTTACAAATTCATTAATATATAGTATTTCTAACCGTTCAAGTGGTAAATTTTCTCTTATATCATGAAAATGTGCTGACTTGGTAAGAAGATCAACAATGAATCATATTGCATCATTCCTTCTAGGAGTCTTTTGTAGTCCCATGAAAAATTCCATCGTGATATCATCCCTTTTCCTTTTAGGTATGGGAAGATGTTTCATGACTCCTCCATGCTGTTGCCTTCCAGCTTTCACTTGTTGACAAACCACACATCTTGACACAAAATCAGCAATCTCCCTTTTCATGTTGTCCCACCAAAAATGTTCTTTCAAATCTCTATACATTTTGGTGCTCTCAGGGTGTGTAGAGAAACTGGAACAAAAAAACTCTTCCAAAATTTCAAAATTCCATCTTTATATAAGAAGTCACTCAATCTCCCATTATTCACAGCAATAATCTTCTTTTGAAACTCCTCATCACCGGTCTGAGAATAATTTATTATTTCTAGTAAAGATGGTTTGGAAACCATTTGAAAAATTATTGATGATGCACCTTCCATGGTTATTCCCATATCTATCTTTACTAGATCCATGAGAATAGGATCCCTTTCAACTCTCATATTGTTCAATACTCCTTGATCTTTTCTGCTCAAAGTATCTGCCACCTTATTTTCCTTCCCTGGGTGGTAGTGTATCATGAAATCATAATCCTTGTGTAGTTCAAGCCATCTCTTTTGCCTCATGTTGAGTTCTTTCTATGAGAAAATATTTTTCAAACTCTTATAATCAGTATATATCTCACATTTTTCACCATAGAGATAATGTCTCCATATCTTCAAAGCAAACATTACAGCTACTAAATCAAGATCATGAGTATGATAATTTTTCTCATTAATTTTTAGCTATCGTGATGAGTAGGCAATAACACTATCATTCTGCATAAGGACACCACCAAGTCCTTTCTTTGATGCATCACTATAAATAACAAACCCATCATTCCCCAATAGTAGAGTAAATATAAAATCATTGAGTAATGTTCTCTTATGTTCTTCAAAACATTCTTCACACTCTTTTGTCCAAACAAATTTAGACCCTTTATGTGTGAGCTTGGTTAATGGGTTTTCCAATCTGGAAAAATTCTGGACGAAATGCCGATAATATCCTAATAAACCAATAAAGCTGCATACCTCAGTTAAACTCGTTGGTGCTGGCCATTCTTGGATTGCCTTGGTCTTAGAAGGATCAACAAATATTCCATCCTTAGAGACAATATGTCTAAGAAAAGATATCTCCTAAAGCCAGAATTCACACTTGCTAAACTTCCCATATATTTTGTAACTTCTAAGAGTCTTCAGGATAATGCGCAAGTCATTTTTATGATCTTCATAGATTTTGGAGTATAATAAGATATCATCAATAAATAACACTACAAAATCATCAAGATATTACTTGAAAACTATATTAATTAGATCCATGAAGACATAGGATACTTTAGTCAATCCAAAAGGCATTACTGTAAACTTGTAATTCCCGTACCTGGTTCAAAATGCTATTTTCGGAATGTCTTCCTTTTTCACACACAACTGATGATATTCAAATCGAAGGTCAATATTTGAAAAGTATTTATCTCCATGAATTTGGTCAAATAAATCATCAATGCGAGGTAGGGGATACTTGTTCTTTGTTGTTATAACATTGATCTCCCTGTAGTCAATGAACAACCTCATAGATCCATATTTTTTCTTAACAAAAAGGAAAGGGGCTCCCCATGGAGAAACACAAGGGAGAATAAATCCTTTAATACTCAATTCCTATATTTGTTTCACTAGTTCCACTAATTCCATAGTGTCCATTATATAAGGGGTCTTCGATATGGGCCTTGATCCAAGAATTAAGGCAATGGAAAACTCAATTTCTCATTCTGGAGGATGTCTAAGTAAATCCTCTCGAAACACATCATCATATTATTGCACAATAGGTACATCCTCTATTTGAACATTCCTTTCTCACCCACAGTTATTTCATTCTCTTCCTCCCCAATAATTGAATTTAGTTGATCTACTGGGGGTGGATCTAGATAATAATTAGGTGGTGATGTTTCTGCCCTAATGATAAGGTACTACATAACATCATAAATAATTGTAACCTCCTTCATCTTACAAAAAAAATTTACATCATGGTCCAAAATACAATCCATACCAAGGATTATATCAAATTCAATCATGGTATAAGGATGAGATCAGTAGATAAATAACCTTTATATGCCTTAAAGAGAACTGATTCACAAAAAATTGTTTCAATGATACTTCCCTTAAAGGTTTTGACTAAAAAATCCCCTGTTAAATAAAATTGGAAATATCTTATTTTCATAGAAAACTGGGAAGATATGAAACAACGCGATGATCCAAAATCAAATAAAGATTTTCTAAACATGAGGAAACCATTAAATTACATGCCACTACGTCTTTTGGAGCTTTAAACTCAGTAGTAGTGATAGCATAATCTTGGCCTTAATCCCTTGGCCTTTTCCCAGGTACGTTCCCCTGACACATAGGACATTCATTTGAATAATTTCCCCTTTCTCTACAATGGCAGCATTCAACATTAACAACCTCTTTCTTCCCCTTGCAATCACGATCTTAGTGGCCTTTTTCACCACACTTATAACAGAATCCCATTCCCTTCAGACAAGTACCAGGGTGTTTTTTCCACAATTAATGTAAGATGGATATTCAAATTTTCCCTTGTTCCCCTTATTTCCATTTCTAGAGTGTTCAACAGATCTCTTCATCTCGTGGTTTTCCTTACAGTCATAATACTTAAAGAATAATCGTTTATTCTTAACAGTACAAGAGACAGTATCTTCGTACAACGAGATGTATTGTGAGACTAATTCTTGGAGGAGAAATGGTTTTAACCCATAAAATAAACAATAAATCTTACTTATTGGGTTATGTATATAATCTGTAGTGTTCCTCTCTAACCATGTAATGTTAGATTCATACTTTGCGACATTCTCATCCTCATTTTTGCCTCATACTAAGAAAATGCCTTTCCATATCTGCTCGATGGTCATGAGGGAAGTATTTCTCTAAGATAATTTCTTTAAACTCCCTCTATTAACTATTTGATACATCATCATCTTATTTTTTGTTTTGAATCAATGACCACTATTGATCAACATCTCCAGTGAGGTGGTAAACTTCAATGACATCATTTTACATTTCTCTACTCCCAAGGCATGGAATATTTTCCCTAACGAATTTATCCATTGCTCAGATACTAGTGGATTTGTACACCCATTGAATGTTGGTGGTTGTTATCTCATGAAGAGATCTCACAGTGATCCTCCATGCTTCAGATCAGGGTTCTCCATACGGGTAAGGTTATTATTCATAACTTGAGTGAGGTTTCCCAGTATGGTGATTAGCTAATCAACACCAGTGGCATCACCAACTCCACTATAATTATTTTTATTAGGAGGGAAATCCCAAAATGGAGTGCGTGCATTGATAAAGTATCCATTCCTTACACAAGGTTCCATTTCTAAACAATGGCATAAAGTTGATTAGTTTATGAATCAAAATACATAATTCCAAACTTGTAAAATACTTAACCTAAATTGAACAGTTTATAGATATAATCCATAATAATAAAAATGTTTTCTTTGAATATGTGTATACTCATAAACCCTTCATATTTTTTTAATGAAAATGAGAATTATCCTATGTGTATCCCCCGGGAGTGTCATACCCAAGAGTGCAGTAAGGCCCATTTTTGTGCACCAGTTCTTCTTCAATTCTAGCTCAAAGTGGTGTTTTAGGGTTTTCCCCCGAGTTACATCTGTACCAGAGCAACCTCTACCTACTTGTATCTAGAGAGGGTTATATTTCTTGGCAAACTCACAAAATCACTACAATACCAAAATTCTAGGATGTTCTTATATACTAATCATCAAAGTCTATCTTAGGGCTCTGTGCTCTAATCAGAGTTTATCTAAATCTAGTTTCCAAAGTTTGTACTAACCTTCCTTTGATACCAACTGCAATGCCCTGACCCCAGAAGCCCAAAGTCGGTGCATTATTATCTATCAATTTCATGATCACAAATGATCAAGTCTCAAAAGACCGATTAGTTTAGTTACGTTGGAATTACTAGATACATTCAAAAGGTTTACATTAAATCATAAAATAGAAAACTATAACAACATTGTTTTCATATAAAACACTGAGATCCCATAGACTATACATGTAGTTCATTAATAATATAATTCTTCCCATTCTAGGAAAAATAATACAGAGAAAGGGGTGAGCTCAGATGCTCAGTAAGGATAACAATATAGAGAAATATTTCATAAATAAACATAAAAATTGAAGGAAATGTATTGAACTAAAACAAAATACTTTTTAACATAAAATTAATCATAATATGGCAAACATAAATCAATATAATTCCATTTACTTACTCACATGGATATTTTACTAGTCTAATAATCACATGCAATATCAATGGAAACTTTCATAATGATGGAATGCATAATGACATACTTTCTTAACTACATAGGCAAGGCATTGTGCCAAGAGTACAAATAATATTTTTTCAAGGCCTTGTTCCAAGACACTAGTTTTTCTCATGAGACATACCAATGAATCAAGGAGCTATAGTGGGATCCACTCGTCACTTATTAAGTCCAATGCATTCCTCATATGAAAAGTTATAAACATAACATAAACATTTCTATTAAAACTAGAAAATAAAATGTCAATACTTTATCCATAAACCATGAATGGTAGAAAAATAACACATTAACAACAAAACATATAAAAAAACATTAATACAATATGGATGTTTTGTATCATAATAAATCAATTTCAAATAAGCTTAAAATCCATCACAACAGATGCTGACATATATGAAATCAAAACCTTTTTAGAGAAATATAACTTTCTATTTTGAAATCATTTCAGAGTCACGTAATTATATAGAAAGAATTTATTTTGAAAATATTTTATATGCCTTGAAGGGAAGCTTCCACGATGTTATAAAAACAAAAAATAGCCACACCAGGCATATAAGTTAAAAAACATTCTTACCTTAATTTTGTCGGAAAGGTCATAAGGTACCTTGTTTGGGAAATGATAGAAAGATTCCTTTCAAACCATTTTATAAAAAGTCAAACAAGCGTACACATGAATTTAACACATAGCCTAGTAAATATAAAAAATGTTTTGAAATACAATTTTATGAAACATGGATGTGGGTGATAAAGAGGTCTCAGTAGATACTTAAGTAAAAACAACCTCAAATAATAAAGAGATTGTGAAATTAAAACCTACCTTGTACTTTTACTTTGAAAAGGGTAGGTTATCCTCATGTATAATGGTGAAAGAATTGTTATTAAATTATACAAGAATCATATACATTAATAAGATATCATATATGATCTTTTAATATTTCTTTGTTAATAATATTTTAGGATTATCGTCGTTTTCGGTTTTAACTGATTTTCTTTCCTTTATATGATTTGTTATGTATGTAATGTTTGTTATGGATAAGTTGTATATTTTTCATATTCATAATGATATTAAGTCTTTAAAAATTATTTTTAATCATCTAATGAAAATTATTCTTGAATGGATACAATGGGGAATTAATCTCATCGCATTTGTGGAGACAATATAATCCGTACGTACGCATGAGCGACAATATCATTATTTTGATATTAAAATAATATATAATTGGATGGTATATCATATATACAGAATAATTATCATGTTATATTTTTTATTTACATCAATTATACAAAATTTTTATACATATTTGAAAAATAATGTATTGAATAACAATTACACCACAACGTGGAGACGATAAGTCATACGTACGCAGGTATGGTGACATGTCATTAAAAGGATGGATAGAATAATTAATATGGTTTTACCATATTTATAATAACATCATAGTATATTGAATATACTGGAGTTATTATTTTATAATGGAAACAACAAAGAAAGAGGAAGTGGAAGTAGAAAGGAATGTGAAAGAGGTGATGAAATATTTACCTCTTCTTCGGGTTCTTCCTTTGGATTTGATCAAAAGGTCTCCTTAGGTTGGCTTTATGAGTAAAGGAAGGCCTCTTGGATGAATGGAGAATAGTTTAGAGCGTATTTTGGCAGGGTTTGGCTGAGCCAAATGGCTTTGAAGGTGTGAATTAGAGAGAAGGGGTAGTTCCTTTTTATAAGAGAGGTGAGGGGAACCTTAGGGAATGATAGAAATATTATTTTATAATAAAATAATTTTCGGTTTCTAATGGTGAAAAAATGAATTATTTAAAGGATAAAGTGGTTATGGGTCTAAAATAACTCAACCAAATGGTTTTAGATAGGATTTGGTCACTATACTGACCTTATCTATTATATTTAACTCTTAGTCAAATAGTTTGACATTTCCCATGTCTCTTTGTATTTATATATTATATTTTTAAAAAACATACTATATACATCCCAGTGAACCCCAAGTGGTTCATTAATGATAGAAATATCATTATATAAGCCTTTTGGTCTAACCTTAGATTTTTAGAAATATAATATCAATTAATAATATAATATTTTTTTAGAAACTCTTTTATGTCAATTTTGACATGATTTGGTATTTTGTATTTTCTAAATTCATAACAGCATTATAACATGAAAAAATCATCTAACCAACCATAAAATATCATATTAACCTTGATAATCAGTGGAATTTACAAAAAGTATCAAATTACATTTATTTGGATATTTTTAATATCAATTATTTTAATATATCATTAATTAAGTAATTAATGCATCATCATTCTATCATAAATAAATTAAATTATATAATATCTTAAAAATATAAACAAAATACGATTATGTAGGAAATAATTTTATATTTATAATGAATATTTATTGTATAATTAATCTTATGTATAACCCTATATTTAAAATTTTTTAGTTATTAAACTTTGATTTTAACTCTTTTAACTCTTCTTTAAATGATATAATAATAAATGTCCTAATCTAATCCAAGTGGACCAAAGAGGTTCATATTTAATTTCTAAGGTTTTTTCTGGTCCAATTATACTTATCAAATAAAATTAGGACATGTGTTAGGGTGATAATAATATCATTTATACCCTTAATTACCCTATTTACTATTAACCAGGGTAAATAAAAGAAAAAAATTACTATTTAACAAAAATATTTTCATCTTATTGAACCACATTTTACTTACTGATATCAACCATTTCTCTCATATTTTTAAAATTCAACTCATAGTAGCCTTAAAATTAAATTTTATGGAAATTTGCAAATGCTCCTAGGAGGTGGGTAAAAGACAGTGAAGAGTTCAATAAAATATTGTATATATAATATTATTACAAAATGACTTCAATGAATTAAATTAAACATATACAGGTATTATGTATCTAGTTTGGCCTAAAATAAATTTAAATAAACTAATTAATTATTTAATAAAAATTCAGTTTTAAACTATAACACAATGTTTTCACTATTCATCAGAAATTTAATGTTTTCAGAAAAATATCCAAAATTCACCCTAAGCTAATTTCGATATTCCAAATCCCAAAATGAAGTTCATTTTGAAAGATAAATTTTATAAAATTTCAAAAAATGGGTATTACTATTTATAACAGCTATTTTTATTGGATGGGGTGTGTTAGAACTCGAAGTTGCATACAACACACACTATTGTATTATTCAAAGAGAAGCATACCGTGGATGCTTGGGGTGCTACACATCTAAAAAAAACAATGCACTACTGGGTACAAGTCCTAGTCCTACTCCATCAAATAATCCACCAAAGTTTCTGTCATCTGTACGATACACATCACATGTGGGAAAAGCCCGCGCATGGGTGAGTAAATAAATACTCAATAGGGGACCGCAAAACCACAAAGCAAAAGACCACAAATGAAAACACCACCAAGAAGCTAAAATGAGCTCAACACGTGTATATGTCATCAAAGAACATAAAAATTACATTGAGGTATACTCATAAAGGATTCTAAGATGAAATGTCTTATATACTTCTATCCATACGGTTCCGTGTGTAGCACACTCGATTTTGGGAGATCCCACTTGAGTAATCTGGTAGTAACTAGGTAGAAAAAGTTTTCCAAAATTATCAAAGAGAACATTTGGTCTCAATATGTCATGAAGTTATTTTGAGATGTCTAGAATCACAAATACAAGAAGTCTTGATATCATAGCCAATCCTTCATCACAGGATTTTGCTAAGGGCACACTAGTCTCGGGAGGAATCACTCCTTGATCCATCGTTTTATTAGAGACTATGCAAAGCGGTCCCACTTTTTTGGGCCCCACCCAATGAGAACACACTTAGAAATACCTGAAGTACATTACATCAATTGTAACACTCTATATTTTTTACTATTGAGAAACTCATCCCTGATGAGTCATAGAGGTTTGCTCATTTGTTGGGCCACTAAGGTCTACTCGACTACCCTGCCACTAAGGTCTAGTCAACTATGACTCATCTACCAGGACATTGAGTTCCTATTGGATACTGCTTTTATGTCAGTCCAATAATTTCATCTTGGATCAAACTTATCTATTGGTCCACTAAATTCCGCTCGACAACATCTCCTCTACCGGGCCATTGTGGTGAACTCATCTCTTACTCGTCTTCCAAACCACTAATGTCTGCTCATCTACTGATTGTAGCACTCTTTATTCCTATATAATCTAATCCTCAAGACATCATTTATATCCCAAAATCCATGAATACTCACTTGGATTATGTCAAAAGTATTGTCTTGTCGTGAGGGTCCCAACACCGTAAATGTCTCATCAATCGAATGCACATTTTGAAAGTTATGACGGTTTTAGTAAAAGGTGGTTGGCGGGGTCCATGGTGACCGGACCCAACTTGAATCAAACCTAACCCGGATCCCACCCTGTCCGATATCCCCAAACTATACCGAATGGGCCTTCCCGAACCGGCTAGGCCACGGGTTCGACACACTAGGGTGGCCTGACCTTCCTTCACTTGTCTCGTCCACTGTGAGCATACTGGCTTATCTCACCCAGGCGCAGCGGTGGTCGCCATGTCTTCTCTCATTCAATGCTGCAGGTTCACCAAATGACCGCCTTATGCATCACTATAAGGGCCTTCTAGCATGGTTCCACTGGACCATGGCCCTCTGGTCGTGTGACACAGATCGAAGCTGCATTCACTGGAGACCCCTCCATTTGTTGTTTCTTATGGCCCTTGTCTACCACCCCGTGGCCAATGCCATGGGTACCTCCACTACCACAGTGCGCTGTTGGAATGCACCTCCTCCCACACACATCCACCACCACGTCCCACCATCAGCTGCCATCAGTTCCCACAGGTCCTACCACATGCAAAAAGAGTTGCTTTGGTGGTTAGTTCTTTAATAAAAGAATTATTTTGGGGCCCTAAAGTCGTCGATGTACCCATTATGATTTCAATGTAGCAATGTCATTGATCTGGGAGTTCGGTCACAAAGAAAACAAGAACTCCCACAATATAGGGATCTAGCCTTGTTTATGTCAGGACGATTCATACGTGTTAGAATAAAAGGGTGAATATTAACAATAATTTTCCATCCCTTCGAGCACGAGATAAAGAAATCCATCCTAAAAAAACAAATGAACCACAGATCAACCTATTAGTGGGTTGATCCCTGTTTATTTTTTAGAACGAATGAATGGAGAAACAATCTAATCAAGAACAAAACCCTACCACGAGTTGGATCACTGGATAATGTAGATTGAAGTCACTTCTCCAAATCGATCCTTATTCTTCCAGTGTTTTTCAATTTTTCATTGCTCAATCAAACCCCAACCTTTGATCTCTCGTCACCAACGAGAGATCCTCATCCCCCATGCCTTAGAAAAACTCTAGATTTCCGATAGAATTTTCCAACATTATGAATTAAAAGCTAGACCATATCCCCAATTAATAGAGGAAACACAATAACACGTTTCAACATTACTATTTCTCTTTGAAACAACATCACCAAGCTGCTTCATTTATGAAATTAGAATGGGTTGCTCCATCACTACATTGCAGTGTCTCCATGCTGTGAAATGTTAAATGGAAATAAAATAAAATTCTTCTTAGTTTAACGTATTCTCCTTTAAAAAGTCAAAAAATAAACTTTTACCCTCAACTCACAATGGTTGAGCTAATGTCCTTCTTAATACGAACATCTTATTAAGAAATCAACGGTAGTCTCAATGTTTTAATCCGAGTTACCATTTTTGAGTTATGAGGATTTTAAACTAAAATACATTTTATTTAAATTATTTAATTTTTGGTTACGTCCCAAAAGCCAACTTTCACAGCCGTCCTGTGCCAGCCGATGTTAGGATCCGCCTAAGGAAATAATTTCCTCACAAACTCAACAAGCATCTTGTTTTTTTTTCAATTTGAGTTACTGTTCATGAGTTATAAAGAGTTGAAGAATAAAATAATATTATTTTATTATTTTATTTACGATAATACCATTTTCATGTTTTCCCATTGGAGACCTGTGCCGACTAAATAGAAGTCGTGACTAGGTTAAAACCACTACTCTAAATGCAATGATGCCCTTGGATTTTTGATCTAGGAATATATTTAATAGTTATTCCTTTTTTTAGGAAAAGTTCTCACGCATGCTATTTAATACTTAACATGTTGTGAGAGATAGTTCCGACCACTATGGGCATCAGAATTGCAATCCCTCTCAATTCCTAGTCTTCTAAGTTTCATAATAATTTTCTAAAATATAATGATGAAAAACGGATCAGTTACCTCACCCCCATCTTAAGGATTTATTTTTCCTAAAGGCAAAACAAGGGATTCCTAAACAGATGAGGGTTGAAGCACAAACTTGTGCCACCCACTCCAATGTGCTCTCTTAGATATTCATGTGACAAAACTAAATGTGTAGTAGAATAATTTATCTCCCATAGAGAGTAATCAATATTGAATCTGCAATCTCTACTGAAAAATATTCAAATGTCACCCCTTCATCAACTTCCAACTGACCCTCGTCAAATCATTAGTCTGTAAAGGAATCTTGAGCCCTCTAATAAACTCTTCTCTTGGGTAGTTAGGAAGTGGGTTGACTCCGTGAGTCTGTCAATGATCATCTAGATGGTATCATGTCTCTTAGAGTTATGTGGTAAACCCATCATGAAGCCCATCTATATCCCTTCCCACTGCCTTATCGGTAACCCCCAAAAGAGAAAGAATAACCCATGAAAATGATTAATACAAGCATTCAATTTTTTATCTCAATAATTAAGCCCATATTCAACCTCTTATGTTATCCCCTGTGTCCTCTTGGACACCCACACACATACCCTGATGCATCTCTCCACTCTAGGTGTCACTGCTACAACAACACATCCTCTGAAAAGAAGAACGTGATCCCCACCTTTCGAATGTCTATCAGGGGTATTCCCTATGGACAACTGATCACATAAAGACTCAAATTCAGTTTCCCTAAGTTGTGCCTCCCTGAATAAATTAAGATTGGATGGGTAAGAACCAATGAATTGAGATAATCCACTTCATCCCCATCCATGAATAATAAATATAACGAGAACAAAATCATTGTTTCCTCATTCGAAATCTACAAAATAGATCTCATATTGACAGAATCCGCTACCATATTACCCCTACAAATGTTATTGACTAATTTGAAGTCATAATACTAGAAGAACTCTAACCATCATCTCTGTATCATGTTCAAATCATTCTGGTGGAAGATATACACGAGACTCTTATGGTTAGAGTAGAAATTAAACCATTCACCAATGGAGGTAGTGTCGCCACATCATTAATGCAATGACTACCACTTCCAACTCAAGATTGGGGTTCTCACCAAACTCTGCCTTAATTTTTGCAAATCCTATGGGCACCTTTACATCCATGCAAAAGGCTACCCCTTTCAACTGATCGATTAAATCATCATCCCTTTGGAAGTGGATACTCGTTTTCCATGGCCACTAGGTTAAAGTGCAGGTATTGCACACATAACCTTGAACACTGGGTCTTAATAAGACCTTCCACTACAAGTCCCCCACCTGCACCCTTAGCTCGAAAATATCTCCGAAATACATCCAATATATTGATAATGACATCCGTTCCATCTCAGGGTGTATAATGACGCAAAAGTCTATCTCTCTACGGGGAGGTTATCTGAGAAACATCTTCTAGAGGGGCATCCCTGTACTCTTTTTTTACTCCTTGGAAATAAAAAATCAAAACATCCACTACCACATGGGTATGTATGTCTAAATCAAGTGTGATCGGTTGCGCCCTCCTATGAATGAGCTTAACCTATTCTACCTTGGTTTCCTTTTTCACCAACCAAGGGAAACCCCATTCCAACACTGCAGACTTACCAAATCCTTTTTCCTAAAACAACCAATCTAAGCCTCAACTATGGATGACCTGTCAATACCAAATCAAACATTGTTTGGGCTAGACGCTATCCCAAATAGGTTCCAACCAAAACTCTTGCCTCAAGGGTCAAATGACACCATCAACATAACTATGAATATTGGGTCTCCTCCCATAGGTATCCCAGAGATAAGGGTCAAGTCAACAGATTAACCAGAAAATCTAGCTCTTGAAAAAAGATTCATGATAAGAAGGAATGATTAACACCTATGTCTATTAATACAGAAGCTAAGATTAGTCACAAGCCATTCCATGAATCATTCCTAGAGCCCTTAGGTCATAATCCTAGGCTTCATGTAGATACCCCCTTCAACTATCCTCTAACTCCAATGAGCCTGGTGTGGACCACATTCATGTGGTGGTTGTAACATGTCGAAATATATACCTCCTCATACTACTATCCTATCTCTTCTAAAGCGTCTTCTTCCCTAAAAAATATTCTATTATTATAACTCTCTCTTCCCTGGTGGCCCATCCACCATTTCAGTATCGAACGATGGGATAGAAAATTTCTAACATGATGTACCCTGCTATATTTTGATAATCCATACCTTTTTATATGATAGATGGACACACCCTATGAGTCTTGAGATATAGAAACCTTATCTTAGGACCTTTTTTTGGAATATATCACACATCCAAGTCTCCAAGAATGGTGTTAGATTCCCACTTTCCCACTGCGGACATCCAATGGATATATCTACCCATCCAAAAGAAATTCATCCATAATGGTTTCCTATAGCACCATAGCATAAGTAGAAATGCACAGAAGAATAGTGATGGCTCAGATGACCCTGAACAAATAACGCTCAAAGGTCCGATCCCTAAAGCACTGGTCGTGTCATATTTATCGAGTTACTAGAAAAATTAATATTCCTCGATGAATACTCAGCTACCGACATGTCATCTGAACTATGATGTAGAAGCACTTGGGCACACATATCCATTAGATTTTATGGTAACAGAACCTTATTTGAGAACGTTTCTGAAGCTCTATCCACAAAAAACTCCACTCATCATTAGATCGGGTAATCTAAACCCCAACATCGCCCTGCTGAGAAACATAGAAGTCTCACTTCTGAGACCACAATCTAATTTAATGATGCCCTGAATAGATGGAAAACTCAGTCACCACCTCAAGCCAGTCTTTATCTGTCTATGAGTCGGGCTCTCCTCGGAACTTGAGGGGTCTCTATCACTAAAACTTATAAAGTGTGCTCATCCCATGCATCTCATACGCTGGTACTACAAGAACCATGTTCTACTCCATAGGTGGTGGTATAGATGGTACACCACCTGATTTTGTTGTCTCTAGTACAAACACTTATACCCATCTTGTCACCCAGCAAATAATATTTGTGATCATGTGGTGGAATCCTGGATCACTGTCTACATGGAAGCACCTTTATATAAAAAAAGTTGTACCACGATCAATTGAGTATACCTTGTGAGATGACTCAATTATGGCATGGAAAAATCAGAACATTTATATATGACTCATGTACCATCATTTTTCCATGCAACTAGAGTTTTCATATACTGAGTCAAAAAGAAGAATTCAAGGTCCTGGTGTATGGATACATCGGCTGCCACACCAACACTAGATTTTGTGGCCTAAAAGACGAAATCTAATAACATAACACCGTTTCCCCAAACCAAAATCATAGGATCTGTGTTCTTAAGGTAAAATTGACCTACCCTGATACCAATATTTCACGATTCATCCCTCAGAGCCTGTTCCCTAACTACCCCAAACCTACCTTTGATAGGCCAGGGGCTGGAGACTAGCACCGAGTAGGTATATCCCACAAATGGGAGGCATTTTTCTAAGAACCTGTACACACACAAATGAATGCTGTAAGACTGGAGATTGAAATTAATATATTATGAATGATTGTGCATACCACTACAAACCAACCACAAATTATGAGATAAAGTAGAGTGGTAATGTAAAATCGGGCTAGAATGCAAGCCTGCAAAAATAAAGACAATTGTAATGTCCGAACAACAAAAAGGGTACTGAAGCTGCTGTAGGAAGCTTCTAGAAAACCCTCAACTCATCTGATCTCACAAGGCACTGCCTAGTACTGGTCTTCGTGTTGCTCTATCTAAGACTCCACCAAATCATTGGTCCTCTTCACAAGACACAACATGTAAAATCAAAGCCCGTGCATGGGTGAGTAAAACAATACTCAATAGTGGACTAAAAAAACCAAAAAGTAAAATAACAAAAATGAAAACACCACCAAGAAGGTACAATCATCTCAACACAAGTATACATCATCAATACATATAATATGAACATCCATGTACACATGTAAAGGATTCAAAAGGGGAAATGTATCATCTACTTTCAGTCATACAGTTCCATGTGTAGCACGCTTGATTATGGGAGATCCCACAACCTGAGATATCTGTTAGTAATCAGGTAGATAAAGTCTACAAAAATTATTCGATAGAACAAATGGTCTTGATATGTCATGATGTTTCCAAGAGAGGTCTATACTGAAAGAGTTAAGAAGTATCGATATCATAGATAATCATTCATCACATGATTATTCTCAAGGAAATTTCGTCCTTGGCGGACTCACTCATTGATTCATCAAGTCATCATATACTATGCGAAGAGGTCCCACTTCTTTAGGCCCCACCGAATGAGAACACACTGAGAGTTACCCGAAACAAACTGCTTCAGTCATAACATTTAACATCTTGTACTATACAGGGACTCATCCCTAATGAGTCTCTAAGGTCTACTCATCCATCGAGCCACTGAGGTCCACTTGGATACCAGACCACTGAGGTATGCTCCGCTACCTCTCATCTGTCAGGAAAATGAGGTCTTCTAGGCTACCAATCATCTGTTATGACATTGAGGTCTACTCAACTCCATCTCATCTTATAGGCTACTGATTTTCGCTTGGCTACTGCTCATATTCCATGCCACCGATGATCGCTCATCTACTGATCATATTCAGGGATACTAATGTCCACTCGGCTACTGCTCATTTACTGGGCCACTGAGGTCCGCTCAACTACTGTTCATGGAACACTTGATTCCTAGAGAATATTCACATAAATACATCAGTGGTATCCCATTTTACATGAAAAAACACTTGGATTGGGTCAAAATGAACATCACATCGCTAGGGTCCAAACACCATTAACATATCATCAATCAGTCCAACAATTTGGATGTTAAGGAATTTTTATTTAAAAGGGACGATTAGGTTTGAGTTTGGTCTGACTCGCCCCGGTCTGGGATCCACCAACCTGAATTGGATCCAACCTAGTCAACTGGGACGGAGCTGGACCGACTGGGTTTGGCCCGAATGTGTGGGCCATGGTTTCGGCCCACTATGGCACCTGACCCAGATTCTTCCACCCGGCCCGCTGTGAGTAGGCCGACTTGTATTTCCTGGATGTGGCAGCGGTCGCCACATCCACTCCCAGTGAAAGCAGCGAGTTCGCTGCATGACCTCCCTGTAGGGTGCTATTGTTCCCTCATTCTATGGTCCTACTAGACCGCAACATGATGCTACGTCCAACAGAGACCATACCACCAGCTGTTTCTGGCAGCCGTCATCCACCACCCCTCGACCAATGCCATGGGTCCTCCTACGCCATGGTACACTACCAGAGTGTGCCGCCTCTTGCATGTTGCCACTGACACCAGCGCCGAGATGCCGACATGACCTTCAATAGGCCACTGATCTTTCTCTAGTGGTCTGTTCTCTGATCTGTGAACAATTTCAAGGTCCTTGGGTCATCTTCGACCCTATTATGATTTTATATTAGCCTTATTTTCTATTTGGGGGGTTCGGTCATGAGGAACACAAATTATCACAATGGAGGGATTCAACCTTGTTCGTGTAAGCCCGATTCCTCCATGTTAAAATAAAATATATATTATTAACACTGAGTATCTATCCCTTTGAGTCTGATATAATCCAATCCACCCTAAAAGAACAAACGACCCATATATCCACCTTTTTCTGGGTTGATCTACATCTTTTTAGAAGGAATGAATGAGGATACAATATCATCTTGAAAAAAACCCTACCTTGAGTTGGATATTTTGTAGACATTTATTGAATCAATGTTTCCATGTCAATCTTTGTTTCTCTGGTGTTCGTTGATTCGTCGCTATTTGATCGGACCCCAAACATTGATCTGCTATCACCAGCGAGAGAGCCTTCTCCCCCTTGCCTTAGGAAAACTCCATATTTCTTATGGAATAATCCAGCATTATGAAATTTAATGCTGGACCTTGTCCCCAATTAATGGATGACAGATGTTAACGAATTAACATGTTTCAGTGTTACTATTTTGTTTTGAAAAAATGCCACCACAAGGCTTCATTTAATAATGGTGACTGAGATGCTCCTTCGCTGGACCGCAAAATCTCCATGTTATGAAACATTAGAAGGAAATAAAATAAAAATCTGTTAGTTTATTTTATTCATCATAAATATTTTAAAAAATTACCTTTCACCGTCGACCTGCATAGGTCGTTGTTAAGTCCTTCTTAAAGAGAACATCTCATTATGAACTGAAAAATAGTCTCATATTTCTAATCTGAGTTACTGTTTATGAGATATGAGGATTCAAAAATAAAATATTTTTTATTTAGATTATTTATTTATAGTTACGTCCCCAAAACCAACCCTCACAGTCGGCCTACACCTGTTGATGTTAGGCCCCACTTAAGAAAAGCATGCCCTCACGAGCTCAATGGTGGTATCTGATTTTCAATTTGAGTTACCATTCATTAGATATAAAGTCCTGAAAATTAAAATAATTTTATTTATTTATTTTATTTATGATTATACAATTTTTGGGTATTCTCTCTAGAGACCTACACTGACTTTTCATATGTTGTTCCAAGGGTAGACCCACTACTATGAACTCAACTATGTCATATGATTTCTGATTCGGTCACCCTTTAAAGAGTTATGCAATTTTTTCTAGGAAAACTTCTCACACATGATATATAAAAGAAAAAAAATTCAACGGATATTCTTTTGCTCTCCAGGCTGTGAAATTGTACGTTGTCTCAATGCCTGTTCTCATAATTTTTCCATGAATTTTCTGAAAACAGAACCAGAAAAATCCAATCGGTTACAAAAACCCTATTTGTAGCTCTCATGAAAACATTTAGCTATAACTAGGATGCATCCTATATCTCTATAAGATATATTGGACCAATGTTTTCTACTCATGACAAGTTACATTCAAATCCTTCAATTGTTCCTTCAATTCCTCATCATACTGCTATTTTGGGTCAAGCCTCCAAAATATTGTCTTCCATATAGGTTAAAACATTAAAAGTGATACTCAATAATGATCCTTCATCCATTTTACATATACAAATATAAGATACCAATTCTATCATAGAGTTCTAAAAATCATATATCATCAAAAGGATTGATATATGAAAAGATGATATATAATTTATCATTGGAAGAAGATATTAGGAACTAGCACCTGTAGATACTTATAAATCCTACAGGAAGAGGGTGAATGTTTTATTTTATCTATCAACAATTTATATGCAATATCGTTGAAATAATGATTCTTTATTTACTACCGAATGGTAAAAAATGAATCAATATATACTAGAGATCTTAAGAAAATGGAATTTTATCCTTCTCTTACTTATGATTTTAGTATTACTTCTAATAATATTGATGATGTGTTTAGTATACCTAGATAGATTCCAAAACACAAATCTGGTCTTGAGATAGAGTTTAGCTCTTCTTTTTATATTAGGAGAGCAATTCCACCTCTAGTGATGGACCCTCGTACCACCTCTCATTCCTCTACAACCTCTAAAACCCTCCAACCAACCTTCCTAATTTTGATCCAATCCACAAAGTAGTGTTATAAATATAATTAATTAATCTATTGTTTTTTGGATCCTTGTAATTATATATATATATATATATTCATTAATAAAATACATATTTTCATTATTTTCTATGTTTCAAAGCAATAACTTTTGTTTAATGTGTTTTATATTATCTATAGTTGTTAAGTGACTGTTTTTATTTAATGTTTTTCTTATTTGGGGATGTTTTTCTCTTATCACATTTCCAAATTCATTTTTTCCACAAGGATAATTTTATTTTAGTAGATTACATAACTAGTCCATTACTACAAGTAAAAAATTAATCGTTTTTCCTCCACTCACCCTTCTATTTTAATGACACAAAAAATAGTAAATGTACTATTATGGGGATAAGACATATGAGATAAAGGGGGTGAAGTCTGATTAAAGGGGATAAGAAAGGCGATAATTAATAGACAAAAACAATGTTTTAAAAATATTATATATATATATATATATATATATTACATAGTTTTTCCTAAAAAATCACTAAATCCTTTAATGTTTCATGTTTACTGTATAATGGATTTTTTGATCATCAAAAGGGGATTTTTTTTGAAATTCTAATGTTGTTACAACATTTCCCATTTACTTTATGTTTTTATATCATCAAATACCCTTATTTTTTTTCAATAATTATTTTTTATTTTTTCTCATCAGGTTTAATATTATTGAAGTCATCTTTAGTTCATACCCTCATGTTTTGAAATTTTTTAAGTTTATGATGAAATTTAAAAATGTAATTAATGATTAGATATGTGAGGAAATCCTCCAAATGGATATTTGGATATACAACGAAATTCTCTATGTCAATCATACTTGTAAAGGAAATACCTATGTGAATCAACTATATTATGAAATCATCTAAGATAAAATCACCCATGGTGAGGAATCACCAATGTGATAAAACAAATACATTGATGAAATGGACATGTGAATATTCTAAATGGTGTAATTGTATTCATGGTGAAATCATATACATGCTTCCAAATGGCTACATGATTTATTCGAAAACAAAAAATTTGGATACATGTGCAATAATTCTTATGAAGGATTCAGTTATATAGAAAATGCCTATTTAATTTGACTACATGAGGAATAAGTACATGGATCAATTCAACTATATGAATTAAAATATATGGAAGTCAACGATATGTTTATCTATAGTATTCTATTTAGTTATTAAACATTCATATTTTTTACTATAGGTGTAGTTTAAGTGAAATTTATTTCCAACGTGGATGTATTAAATATTATATTACCAATTTTAAGTAAAATTATTTATAATTATGTTTCAATTCCCACGAGTTGAAAATATTACAAGAATAATTTAATTCTTCAACCCATTACCGTGGTCTTTTGGATTTTTTTAATTTAATTCCAAGACAAGATTTTATAGTTATCGGGATGTGTATTTAAAAGATATGTTTTATATGAGTAGTCAAATATGAAAAAAAAAGATATAGAGCTCATATAGAAGTGTAGAAGAAATTACATTCTCCACTCTCAAAATCTTTGAAACTTTTCATGTTGATACTATATTCCATGGTAAAGAAGAAGAAGATTCATATTTCTATAGTTTTTCTTCAGAGGAATACCTTACTGTGTATGTAGAAGAATCCTCTAAAGTAGTATTTTATTATTATTATCTCTATTGGAAATTTATTTTGTTATATTAGTAACATATTCAATCTATGATAATAATCTTTAATATATTATATTAGTTTTTACTATTGAATATTTGAAGGTTCATAGTAAAAGAACCTTGAATGATGGTGTTTTATAAATTCTTAATTATATCGATAAAATCTATTCGCATTTTACCATGTTTCAACTTGTTTCAATAAATTGTGTAGTCCCTATGAAAAGGAATGTAAGTCCTAGTGAAAATGAATGGTACTTGTGAATATCAAAAATATATTAGAGTGGAATGTTTGTAGAGTGGAATATCTGATTTCTATTCCCTATACCACTATAAATCATAGGTGTTAAATATTTTTCTTTACAATATTATTTTTGCTACTTTTATTTGATATGAAGATATTTTAATGTATCAAAACATTAAGATTATGGTTTTATAATCCAATATAAATTTAAATAACTCAATTCATCACCTATTGAATATTAGTATAGTCATTCTATGGAAAATGTAAATTAGTGTGAGTAATATAGAGTATTTACTGAGGATAATGAGGAGTTGATCCATCTATAGAAAAATTTTAATGAGAATTCCAATCACAACATCCAACATTTTTAAGGGATAATGTGGACTAAAAGGAGAAGAGTATTGGATTGATTCTATATAGATAATGTTTGACAAGATTGTGAGTCCACTTTGGATGAGAGTAATATTGGCCACATACATTCTTATAGGACAAAAACATTAGTGGGATGTATTATTCTATGAAGGAAGACATGGGGGATGGTATAAAAGTAATTTTATGTGATTTAATTTGAATATTTCAATCATGAGATATTTAGGATAGAGAGATCCCATGAGTTTATGTTGAAAATTTTATATGTTTTCTATGATTTTCTCCAAAGCTAGAAAGAGATGGGGATACCGATCTGTATAATATTTAAGCATCTATTACAGAATCATATCAAAGATACAATAAATTTATTTAGGTTAATATCATTATTTGAGGTAGTAAACATTGTTTTTATGGTATAATAGAAACTGGAATATGGGATCATAAAATTGTGGTATGTTTTTCTAGGTGAGATTAGTAGTAGAGCTATAGATAGTTGGAAGTGAGTCCGTTTGGAGACCCAACAGAGTAGTTGATAGTAGTTGGATTTTTGGGAACCAAAATTCAATTAATTTCTTATTTATCTACAAATTTTCTGTAGTGGTACACCTTAGGGTCGATCATAAGGTGGCCGCTAACACAATATTTTCACTATTTTAATCTAACTAATATAAAACTAACATAACTAATATATATATAGGGGAAAAGACTATGAAAATACATGAAATATAAATAATATATATATATATATATATGAAAATACATAAAAAAAATGAAAAGGAAGCAAAATAAAAATATATTAGTATAAGGAGACTGTTGCTCTCAAGGGTTCGTAGTGGTGTTATCATTATTATTCAAAATATATCCTCATTATTTTACTCAACATAGTGATCCAAAAATTTCACTCTAAACCCTATAATTTCATTGGTATTACCCTAAAACAAGACCAATAAATGAAGGTTTAATATCTTCTATATCAATAACTAATTCAAACTCCACCATTTTAATGAATTAGATATCAATGAAAAGAAAAATGGGTTAATGAGAATCAATAGTAGAGAATGTCGTAAAACTGCTCACCATGATCATTTGAACCACAATTTAAATCAATGATTAATATATAATAAATCATGAAATATTGATAAACTATAAATCCACCACTTCCACCCTCTAACAACAGTGAGGGTTAGCTCTACTCAAACATGGAGTTAAAAGAATTACCATAGGAGAATCACAAAATTGAAAACATAAATAGAAAAATAGATTGAATAAGAATAAGAATAGATACAATAATAAAATTGAAAATATTAATAAATAATACATAAAAATAAACCCACCATTCACCTTTAAAAACTTCTATCCTTTTGTATGGAAGGTTAGACACACATTTATAGGGAGAAAGGTGAGAAAAATTGGTTCCACAATTCGACATGGAGAATAATGCACACAAATGACCCAATTAATGGAGGAAAAATAGAATTTAGTATTGATAAAAATTTTTGTTTTCTTATCTATCATACTCCCTCAAAATTTTATATTTATTCTCCCTCAGATGTAGGAGTTATTTCTATTTTGTTCTGTAACAGTCAATATGTCCAGGTGACCTTTATATTCCACTTTTCGAACATCACATTCTATAAAGACCATGAAAATAGACTATTAACGAATTTAATCATAAATTAATGATATAAAATAAATTAATATCAAGATCCAATAATATTTTTAGATTCACTATGTTGGACCATTTGGAAATAAAAGCTCAATAAAAAAGTGTCCAAATTTGTGCATAGTTTATATGACTCATATTGTGACCTAATTTTGGCCCTCCAAATGATAGATTGATCTTGGGATCTAGAAAGATGAAATGAGAATCAATATTTTAGGATACATAAAAAATAATATGACAATTTCAATCAGTGAATCAAATTTTATGGCTGAATATAGAATAAAATTAAACTATGGGATCACAAAAATTGGACTTTAGAGCAATTATTCTAGAAAAACACAAAAAAATTAAAATGTGTTGATTCCACATAAAATAAAACTATGATGGGATTATAAATATTTAATTATAGTATTATATATTTGAAAATTTTATCTTCATTACTCCCCCACACCTAACCATTCCACTCTCGGCCAATCATCGTATATCCAAGTCAAAATCCACACAATAATAATAAAATGAGAAAATGTTAATATTCATTTCAAAAATTAGACTCTATCTTGTCTCCTCTATGAAAAAAATATCTCTTATTTTCATTCCTCACATTTAAATTTGTTCAACATCAAAAAATCTATCAGGGGCCTAATCAAAACACTCCCCACATTGAATTTTTTGTCACTCTTCACTCAAGAGGAATTAAGTCTACAATTATGCTTATAATTGGAAATATCATGAATCACTATAGGATTTTGAGAATTATTATTTATACATAGTGTGAAACATGAAAACTATTTCAATCATGCTATATTTTTCAAGGTGAATTCTGTCGATTAGGGTTGCTGGGAAAATGATTTACAAATATTAGGGATGAAGAGAGGATATTTGACTCTTAAGTACAATGCACAAATAATCAAGTGAAAAAACAGGATGAAACTCAATAAATTACCTTAAAAATGTGAAAAAGAACACCAGATCCTTTTTATGAAATTATACATGATCCAATCAAGCATTAAAAATTATTATTTCATCCATGTTCTCAACTTTATTCTTCATTTTTCAATGCTCTAGAAAGGAAAAAATTTTGTTTTGTTTTTGTAAATTTTTTTCGTGGATAATGAGATGATAATTGAATATAATGAATGAATGAAAATCATTCCCATGATTTTAGAGATGTACATGAGTCATATAATAAATTAAAAAGATAAACTCAACATTATCTCAATTTTTTTCTTTTTCATATTTTTTGAGGAGGAATGGATAAAACAAGTAATGAATTTTGAAATGATGACTCATGACTAATTATCTCATTTCCCACTACCCAAAATGATGAATCAAACCAAAAATCACCCAGAAATTAAACACAGCCCAACGAGCGAACCCAAATTACCCTTCCCCTACACATAAACATTAAATATACTTACAAAAATACTATGAAAGTGTGTTAGTAATGAAAAATTGTCTTCTAATATGGCTTAAAAAATAAGTTAATTTGTGGAATCTAATGTATAATGAAGGATAAATGTAAAGGTAGGTCATAGATCAAAATTTATCTTTCCAAAGAAGTTCCTGAATAAAATCAAGCAAATTGCGTGAAATCCAAATCTTCAAAAGATAAAAAATCCAAATATTGGATCTAACACAAAATCCAAGTTCCTCTTAAGAGTGTGTGGGTATTAAGAATAATATGTACAAGTGTATTATAATAAAACATAGGTTAAGAAAAATTATTTGGAGTTTTTTTTATCGGCATGGATATAAAAAATTGGTCAAACTCAAAAAAATTCTATAAAATCCAATTCCATGAAAAAAGTATTCACATCCACAATCATTTGAAATCCATTATTTCAGAAATAATTTCATTTTAATCCAAATTAATTGATGTGTGAAAAATTATTATATATTAAAGTAAGCTAAAGGTAAAAAAATCGCACGCAAAAACAACGAACCAGGTTGACACCCAGTATAAAAAAATGTTACTAAGCCTCATTATTACTTAAGAAAATAAAAATAAGGGCATAAAAAATGAATAGAAAGAAACATACAACATGGATTTATTTTTGAATGGAATCCATTAGTAAAAATACAGTATACTTCCACTAAAACTATACAGCATGAAATAATGAAAATTATTTGTAAAATAAATAAAAAGAAAGAGGAAGAGAAAATAATGGGGATAATGATTGGTTTGACCCCCCAAGCTGGTGCTAGGTTTTTACAATCCCTAGTCAAGAATTGCGGTGGTTTAACCCAAATCCAAAGTTGTATGAGGTTAATTTCTTATAAAAATACACATCTTATTTTTACCAATATCCATAATAATGTTGTAATAGTTAGAACCCCCAATGAAAAATATTACCCCACCACCTAGAAGAGATGAAAATTATTATTAAAGATCACGAGGGGGTAGGAGAAGAATGTAGGGTTGATCTCTATTATGTTTCGATGGAGGAGTGGTGTCCAATTGTGGTAAAAGTTGATAAATATTAATTTTATTATATTCTGCTTCAGGTTCAAAAAATTATTCCTCATTTTTTTGTTGTTTTGTACCATCATCCTCTTTTGCAACATTGTATAGCTCGATTGGCTCCTCCATTATCTACTCAACACATGAATCTTTTTCATATTCTCCCTCCAGGGCCTGAAGTAGTGGTACTGAATCTAATAAATAATCATAAGGGAGGTCATATTGAAATTCAAATTCAATAATTTTTGAAAGAAAATAATGAACATAAACTAAACATTTTTCAAAATTTTCATTTTCAGACTCATTTTTTTCAACTAGGGAGGCTGGGAATGCATTTATTAAAGATGAAGTGGATCTTAATGTTTGGGTTTAACCACACCAATGTATTTTTTAAATTTAGGTGGAATATACATTTCTTTATCTCCATATTTTTTTGTTTCAATTTAATCCAAATAATAATAATTTCTTCAACTTCGACAGCCATTGACAAAACCAACTTACTTACTTTCTCAAGATCTTTGGAATCATTTTGAATTAATTCGAATTTTGTTGCATATGTTGTGAATTTTCAAGAATTTGAATATCTAATGTATAATAATTATTAAAAAATTATACACTAGTCCATGCATAAGAAAAATCAATAATTAAATCCATGACCAAAAGAAATAATGATATTCAATAAAGATATTTTTAAATGTTTTTGTGAAATTTTTTAAGAAAACAAATGTGTGAATGATCTTAGTCTCACCAATAAATTATCCAAATTGATGCTAGTGGTTTTTTACTGGACCACAATTGAATTAATTTATTATTTACCTAATAATCTGTCATAGTGGTACACACTAGTGTCGATCAGAAGGAGGCCGCTCACATGCACTGGAATTCTATTATCACTGTTTTAATCTAACTAATATGAAACAAACATAAATAATATATATGGGGGGATTTGATTTAGAAAATAAATATAAAAATAAAAATAATATATACATATAAAAAATAAAATACATTAAATTACAATGAAAATGAATGAAATACACAAAGATGTTAGTAAAATAATTTCTCTCGGGGGTTCATAGTGGTGTTATAATTATAATTCAAAATATGTCATCACTATTTGACTAAATGTGTAGATATATAACTTTCAATATACACCCTTTTGTTTTACTTGTATTACCCAATACCAAGACCTTATCCTGTAGGATTTACATATTTTACATCAATACGTAATCAAAACTCCACCCTTAGAATGACTCAGATATCAACAAGAAGGAAAATGGGCGAACAAGGAGGAGAAAAACAATAGTAGAGAAATTAGGGCGACAGATCAATAGGATCATTTGAACCACTATTTAAATCATATATAAATGTAAGATAAATAATCAAATCTTAAAAAACTCAAACACCACCATTTCCCCTGTAAGGACCCAAAGTTTTATTAATGAAAATTCCACTTTATCTAATTAAATTTCATATTATGTAAAATGGTTATATAAAATATGAACTTATTTCATTTTATGTTTTTTATATTTTTAAGTACCTTTAGTAATTTTTATTGTTTCTCATATAGTCGTTGAACAATGATCGCATGATTAGTATAAATATAGGGCTTTAACAAATCCAATTTACTCAACCAAATGAAGTGATGGCCTCATCCAGTAGAATTTCTCCATTTGAAGGCCATTTATTAGAGATCATAAATTAGGTGGCTTCCCTGGGCGTAGCTCTTACCCAATCCCATGTTGAACTTTATCAAGTTAATATTGAACGGAACTACCTACGGGAGAAGTGGAAGTTGTTAGAGATTACCACCTGAGAGATGTTATCTGAGTCACCCCAAGAGTTTGTCCCCATCGAGCACCATACACTTAGGTATTATGTGGGTGTTATAATGTGTTATGTAACAAGGCATTAGCACTATGATTAGGTGCACATTTTTAATATAATAAAAAATATATTTTCATTTTATTATAGTTACTTTGTAAATGGGTTTTAAAGAAAATAGATTATTTTTAGTTAATATTCAATTAAACAATCTATTTTGATGAATTAATGGATTTTTAATTAAATAATATTTTAATAAAATATTATTAATAAATTAATTTTTATTAAATATAAATGATTTATATTTTAAAAAAATATAATTGTAATTTTTTCTAAGGTTTGAATGCTGTTTTTTTTCAAAACCCTTGAATTCTCAATAAATGTCGGTTTTTATTTTAAATTTAAAACATCACATATTTAGAAAAATATTTAGATAAAATTAAGATTATTTTTGGTTTCATGACATCAAAATTATCTAATTGTGAATTGTTCATAATTTTTGGAGACAGTAAAATTTTTGGGTAAAAATTAAATACCTTTTAAATATATAATGTAATTTATGACATCATAATGACCCAATAGTGATGTAATAAAATAATAAAAATGCGATTTTTGGCCAATATAAGTTTTATAATTAAAATAATGTGATTTAATATTTTTTATATTAATTTTATGGTGCCTTAGTTGACCCACAAAGTCTTAGAAAACATTTTATCTTTTTAAATTGATTTCATTGAGAGTGTGAATCACCTCCATATAAGCAAGCCTCATATTATAATAAGTTCATCCATTGGTGTTATAAAATATTTTTTCCACTCCCATTTTGAAAAAAACAATCGGAAAAAACCATGGGATGATTTTTTTGATTAGTTATATGTGTAATGTCCAAAACCTAAATAATAAAGAATTCCCTCTATTTTTCTATATAAACACACCCTATATCACACTTCCGCTTTACTAAAAAAAAATTGGAGCTCGACCAACCTATGAAATCCTCTCTATATAATCCCCAATAGTTTCACCAAGCTTCTAGTAAGCCTCTCTTAAGCCTCCCCCAATCCTTTGGTATCACACTTCCATGTATGGTATTTCTTCAATTCTTATTTTTGTCCATGTTTCTTTATAATGTTATACCCTTTTAATTGCAATTAAAAATATTTTGGTATGATTTCACACATCCCATATATGGACCTTCTTATGTATTAATGATGAGAGATCCATTTCACTCTCATTAATACCTCCCATGTACACTCGTTTCCATGTTCAAATTCCATAAGGGATTTCACTCTCATTATTTACATTCATGCAATTCTTCTGTATTATAAATCTAAATTCCATTACATATGTTAGTACACATATCTATATGACCCAATTACTTTTCATTTCATGTAAATATGATGATACACCCTTTTCTATCTCATCAACCATTTTTCTGAATTCTTCTGTCCTACTATTATGCTGGTGAGTTTACAACGTGATTTTCCAAGCTAATGTCATTTTGTAGCGAATACCATCCCATTTCGCTATCAAGGTTATTAACCTTTATGATCATTTACATATTGATTAGATAGATTCATGTATTAATTATAAGATCCATTATCATAAAATAAAATAATATTTTTAATGAATCATTGTTATATGTTTGATGGGGCACACTTACGTAGGAAATGAAATGATTAAGAAGGCTACACCCTGCTTTTACTCAAGTGAATTGGGTAAAGATTTCTATAATGATACATCAAGTGAAATGAGGGTTTACTCATGATATTTCATTTTTAATGAGTTTTTACCCATTCTCTATTTTAATGATCCTTGTCTCATGCTAATATCATGTTAAATCACTACTGGAAAATGGACCTATCCCCACGGTTTTCCTCAAAACCGTGGGGATAGGTACCCCCTATACCCACGGTTTTGGAAAAACGTGGGTATAGGTCAATTTTCAAGACCTATACCCACGGTTTTCAAAAACCGTGGGCATAGGGGGGTCTATCCCCACGGTTTTCCAAAACCGTGGGGATAGGTCTTGAAAATTGACATATACCCACGGTTTTCAAGAACCGTGGGTATAGGGGTACCTATCCCCACGGTTTTGAGGAAAACCGTGGGGATAGGTCTAGGATAAAAAACCTATACCCACGGTTTTTCAAAACCGTGTGTATAGGTTTCCCATGTGTACGCGGGAAATTTTTTTTTTCCGCGGGAAAGATTTTTTTTTGGCGGGAGTCCTATACCTACGGTTCATCCCTCTATACCCACGGTTTATATAACTATATTTAACTAAATATAAATATATATACACATAATTGATAGTAGGGTAGTGGTTAGATGCGGTACTTTGCAGCGAAGAGGTCGTGGGATCGAAACCCGCCTGCAGGTTTATTTTAGGATCTATACCCACGGTTTTGAAACCGTGGGTAAAAGCCATTGACACTATGGCAATTGGGAATGTTTTGTTGACACGGTGGCAGAACACCTATACCCACGGTTTTGGAAAACCGTGGGTATAGGCTGGGGACCTATACCGACGGCGTTCCAGCCCACGGTTCCCAAAACCGTGGGTATAGGCCTTTTTTCCAGTAGTGAATGTTGTTGAAAAATTTCCATGTTATGATAATCATGGTATATTATTCTTGTTATGCCTTGTTTACTCCCTCACCAGGATTTATATCTCACCCTTTCCGTATTCATGTACTCAAGTTATCCCATGCAATGCTAAGTGTGATGGAATGTTTTGGTGAGATAAAAAAGTGTTCAATAAATTTGTCATGTTTTATATTCTTTATTGTTATATAATATTCCTAATCCCAAAAGGTACTAGACCTCTTGATCTACTATCATGTATAAAGTGAATATTTTTTTTTGATAAATTTTATTTAAGTGTGAAATAAAGAGCTTGGTTTTTATAGTAGGCATAAGATGATAGGTTTAGTTATTTTTTTGAGATTTGGATTAGAAAACACTAACGAAAGCCTCAGGGGTAAGAGTTTGTATAATAAAAACATCCATAAATTTTGGTGAGTACTGATTAAGTGGTTTATCCAGAAAATAGATCCTTGTTTAGATACGATTATGTAGAGGTGGCTCTAGAACATTTGTATCGAGTACTGAAACCCAAAAAAAACCACTTTTATCTAGGCTCTAACGAGAACTAGTGCATGATAACGGGCATTACTGTCGTCTTGGTTATGACACTCCTGTGGGATATGCTTAGATAAATTCATAATATTAGTATGAACCACTATTAAGGAAATAAAAAAAATTCACATAAGAATATTTGTTGGGAAGTAGATCATGTATAACATAGAGTTATGCTTATTAATTCATTTGTTAAAGAAATAATAGTAATTTATAAGTCAACCATTTTTCCCTTGGATTACCATTTATGTGTTACCCCTATATTTCCTTTTATTCGAAACAATGGCTGTTAATAGGAGAACTCATGCTAACAATCGATGCAAAGATTAATGTGATGACTATTCTAATGAGATGCCCAATCAGATGGGAGAAGGAATCATGAACAATTTGACGATACTATCTCAGTTAACTCATGTTTTGAATATAAACATGGGTAAAGAAGAATATTCAAACCCCCTATGAATGAACATGTTTCAATTGAGAACTTTATGGGACAAATGCTGCCTACTTTTAGTGGATCATCTGATCCCTCAATTTCTGAACAGTGGATCAACTCCATTAAAAACATCATTTCCATCCTTCAATGTTTCAAAAAAGAAAAGTTTATTCTAGTTGCTTATTGTACGGAGGGTGAAGCTAATCAATGGTGGACATTAATCAAAAATAGAAATCATGAGGAGGATTTTGAGGCATTTTATGGAAAGTATTTCCCGAAAATGTTTTATTGATAAATATTTTCCTCTCACCCTCCAACTTGATGGAAAGATACTTCCTAGGCCTCAATAAAAATAACAAATAATCAATTGAAGTGTACGAGGAAAACATCAAGAGGCTCACACAATATGTCTCCATATTTGTTGTTAACCCAAAATGCACGGTTGATCGCTTCTCTGGTGGCTTAAAACATATCTTACGGAAAGCCGGAGTGGTCCATGAATTAAAGAGCTATGAGGATATTGTCTGATGTTCCCTCAAAGTTGAAATGGAGATCATATATTCTTTGGGGTATGATAGGGATAAGAAGTTTAAAGTGGACTTTTATTATAGGCGTCTGATGAATAAATCCAATACTGCTAAAAAAGTCCAGCACCCCAATTGCCAAAGGTGTGGAAAGAAGCCCCCTAGAAATTTCTTGAAAGGGAGGAGGAAATGATTTAGGTGTGGAAGGGAAGGGAACCTAGCCATTAACTACTGACATGAAAAACCTATGGCTGTGAAAGAGGAGAGGAGCACTTCGTTTGAACCTCAACACATTGTTCATTACTTCAACTGCAAATAACCATGGCACTAGGAAAACCAGTTCCCTAATCCAAGGGTTTTCGGAGGCTACCAATAACCTCTAAGGAAGAAAGGGAGAAATTTTTCCATTACTACCACCGAATTGAACCCCAACAATGAAGTGGTGACATGTACAGTAGTTATTAATTTACGAATAGCGAATATAACTTTTTATTATGGTTCTACTCATTCTTCTGTGTCCATAATGATTAGTAGGACAATCCCAACACCAACAAAAATCTAGGATGTTAATATTTTGGTGAGAACGACAACTAGGGAAATCATTGTATCCCATGAATGTAACTCCTACCCTTTCATAATTTGTGGATTGAATATCCCAAAAAACCTCATCATACTCCCTCTAGTGGAATTTGATGAAATTATTTGCATGGATTGATTTTCCTTATATAGAGCCAACATAAATAGCCGTGAGAGGGAAATCACTCCATATGTCGAATTGACCCCCGATTCTATATATGTACAAACAAGAGGATGAATATTCTTTGTCACCATCATCTCAAGCATGGATATGACTATTATATGAGAATGAATATCTAGCTCAGATGACTGTGTCTAAGGAATCAACAATCCTTGATGACAAGCCTGTTGTTAGGGAATTTGCTGAAGTGTTTCCCAAGTAATTTCCTGGTCTTCCTCTTAGAAGAGATGTTGGATTCTCAATTTATCATATACCTGGGGTGTTTCCAATATCCATGAATCCATATAGAATGGCTATTTTGGAGTTTGAGGAGCTGAAAAAAACTACAATAGAATATGAATAAAAGGTTTAAATGTCTAAGTGCTTCACCATGGGGTCCACCAGTCCTCTTCATTAAGAAGAAGGATGGGTCAATGTACTTTTTCATTGATTATCATGAGCTCTAAAAATTCATGAAAAGAACAAGTATCCTCAACCCTGAATTGATGACTTTTTCGATCTAATATGTTGATCACAATACATCTCCAAGGATGATTTGTGGTTTAGATATTACAAAGGGTGATGAAGAAGGATATCCCCAAGGCTGTTTTCCCTATAAGATATGGGCACAATGAATTTGTAACATTCCATGTAAATAGAGAATATTACATTTTTCATATTTGTTAATATTTGTGAATTAAATAATAATTTTACTTTAAATGAGTTGTTATGTGCAATAGCGTACCCGATACACAACAACAGGTTTCTTTGAAATCTTACACTGCACACTAATAATATAATAATATTCTTTTAAATGGTAGTTAAATCCTAGCCATTATATTGGTAGGAATGAACAAAAACAACTATAATATGATTATACATTATTGTTAAATGTATTTACATTTATCCAATAGAACGTTAGAGGCTTAAAATATGAATAAATTTAATTTTTAGCATAATTTACATTAAAAGGATGATTTTCCTCCTTTTAATATAGAACCGTCATTAAATATAGTTTTAGTCACTTTATAACTTTCTAATTGACCAAATTAAAATTTTCTTTAGAATGGGGACATCAAAATTTACTTTGTGTAAATTTTTGGGATTATTCTGATAAAGTTCTATTTTATAATGAATAGTGAAAAATATTGCATTTGAATTTAAAAGTGACTTTTAATATAATTTATTTATATGGTTAGATTATCTTTTTAATTGGTTTTAAAGTGAAAATAAAATATATTTGTACCATTTAATCCAATATTGGCCATTTTAATTAATTTCACTTTGAAATTTGACATAACCAAGTATCAATCTTTTGATAGTTATTGATTCTTAAAAATAAGCTATTTGTTTTGATAACGAGAACTAATTTTCAAATTAATTTATGCCAATTCTATGTTTTGAATTTGGAAAAATAGACTTCATTTTTGAATTCAGAATATCAAATATATCTTAGGCTGAATTTTTGGTATTTTTCTGAAAAACATCATTTTTTTATGAATAGTGAATCCACTTAATGGTAGTTAAAAAAACTGAATTTTTCATTTAAATGAAAATTTACCACTTCTGTGTATTGAATTTCAAAAATCCGACAGACATGGTTGTTATTGAGAAGTGAAATTTTAAAGACCCCAAACTTTACATACATGGACATTACATTACTTTTTCGGAATACATAATACATAACAAAAAAAGACACAAAAGGACCGTAATAGTTTAGTGTCTTTAGAAACATGGAATATAATCTTCTAATCGTGGTGAAATATCTTCAACATCTCCCATAAAGAACTCCCCCTTTTTTTTTCTTACCTAAAAACTTTCATTAAATCTAGGGGAAAGAAAACATATAAAGGGCGAGCTCAAATGCTTAGTAAGGGAAATCATGGAGAAAATAGAACAAATCATGTACATTTGAACTTAAAAAACATGAAAATAATGTTTAGACATCAAAATCTTGAGCAGTGACATTAAACATGGAATTATGTCAAGAATAGATCAAAAATAAATTTTAATCATGATAAAATAGCATGGAAATAGAACATGTAATTATGGAAACCATTAAGCACAAGTTATGATTTCCAAAGTAGCTAATGAATTACTGCCAAAACCATCTTAGTGGAAAAAATCCCTTTTTGAATTGAGTTCACTCCACGTTCCAGTCCTGTATCACTGAACCGGATTAAATTACCGTTCCAGCCATGTCAATATCATGAGATATAAATCATTACCCAATGCATTGGAGGGAGATATAGGTCCCACCCATCTCGTATTGAAATCATTCTTACTTGTGATAGAAAATAATCATAAATCATTCATCATAACCCAAATAATAAAATGGGTTTCATAAACATAATCTAATCATAACATAATCCATATAAAACAAATGGATATCATTTCATCATAAGAGAAGTTAACCCATGTAAATCATAGAGACATTATACATGAAACAAACACATATGAAATAATGTCATCTTAGATGGAAAATGGTTTTGATAAAACACTTGAAACGAATTCTTGAGGAAATGATCCTTTCTTCTTCAAAATAATTTTCTTTTCACAAAATGCCACACAATTTTAAAAGAAAAGGATTTTAATGAAAATAACAATGAAAACTTGTAGAATAATCTTCATTAAAATTTGGCTTTATGAAACCATAAAAATCCGTTCATGCCGTATAAGTTAAAAAAACATTCTCCTCATACTTTTGTCAAAAAATTCAAAAAATACCACATATGGTAAACAAAAGATAGATGTCTACCATAACATAAATTAAAAGTCAAAGAGGTGTAAAAATGAATTTATAAATACATGTAAAAATATTAAAAACTTTATGAAAAACATTTTTATGGAAATGGATTAAAAATATAACCCTAGTAAATACTTATGTATAAGCAATCTCGGATAAAAATGTGATTGAAAAATTATCTCTTACCTTAGGATCTGATATGCTTCGTACATACCCGAAACTTTTGTATAATGATTTAAATAAGGTCATTTAATTATTATAGAATCATATTCATTGTTATGATATCATATATGGTTCACTTATGAATTTCTATTACCCGTTCTTTTGTAAATTCCATGTTAAAGCAGCTTTTTGGGTAAAATCGTTTCATTTATCGCAAGTGTTTCGACTTGTTGTTCTTGATATTATTACTGATATCCTGATTTACTTAATTCCAGAATGTAAAACATGATTTATATATAATATATATTCAGCATATAAATATATACAATAGATCTATAAATGGAATGAAATACACCGTTTATGGAGACGGTAGGCCATACGTATGCATGAACGTTGTTTTCATTTCCTTATTGAATTAAATGGAATTAAGTAAATGAAAAATATATGTACATAAATCCGGTATCATTATTATGTAATATCTTTCATGATTATTTATTATATATACTTTATAATCATACTATAATGGTTAATCATGGAAAATGAATCTCATCGCATTCGTGGAGACGGTAGTCCGTACGTACAAACGAGCGATGATATCATTCCCATAATTATTTAATAGAATTGGAGTGGATGATATAATATCTCAGAATCAGTATGATATAATAATTACCATATATAGTTATTATTTACACGGTTATACCCATCCAAGTAAGGTGGTGGTGGAAAAACAGATTACACCATGGCGTGGAGACGGTATTCCGTACGTACGCATGCACAATGATTTTGTTTTCCATAGGATTGAAAGAAGGTTAAATGGGGTTTTTTTAATATTTATAATAACATATAAGTATATTAGTGATACTTATGTTTTTAATTTATAATTAAACAACTAATGAAAATGAATTTTAAGAAGAAAGAAACTTGAATGAATCAATAGAAGAGATTACCTCTTTTCTGACGAACCTCGTTTATGATTCCTCTAAAGGGACTAGATTTGGACTTATGAAAAGACCAGAACCTCCAGAATGTTTCTAGAGAAGTTTAGAAGTGAAATGATCAGGGGTTTGACGAGCTTGAAAGCTCAAAGTTGTGTAAATAGGAGAGGGAAGATGTGTCCTTTTATAAGGGAGGAGAGGGGCACCTTTCGAAACCTCAAAAATATTAATTTATAATAAATCAAACCCCAGATAAAAACCTCCAAAAAGGACTCATATTTGAATATTAGATGAGATAGGGTTGTACTATCATCAACTAATAAATCTTATACTTGTTGGGAATTTATTTTATACATTGTCAACTTGATTTCTCCTTATTTAATCTAATTAATTTTATTTGTGGTAATAAGATTTTAAATTTTAAATTGTTATAAATAATTACTTATGGGTAGTGAATTTTCCATAATTATATTATTTATGACATTTTAGACCATATAAATTTCAATTTATAAATTTTAAATATATTTTTGATTTTTAAACACTTTTATTTTATGTTATTTTTATAAAATAACAATAGTGTCAATTTTGACACTATTCATTTATTGGAATTTAAATAAAATCCTCACAGAATATATGTTCAAAATAAAATAATTATTAGATTCATAACATGTCATATTTATCTATAAATTTAGTTTAACACATTAAATAGTTCATATAATATGTATTTTAATATTTTTAAATCCATTTATTTGATATTTCAATCAATAAAATAATTTCAATATCTCTATTGTGTCACCTTTAATGATAATTATTTAATCCCTAAAAATTATAAATAAATTCACATGATGTAGATACTTTAATTAGATTTATGGAGACTACTATAATTCTATGTTTCATGAAGTTTATCACTAAATTAAAATTATTATACATATAATATTTAAGAGAGTGACATGTTGTCACTTTCTTTGGTTTTAATAATAATTAAATTATTTTCATGGTAAAAAGTCCATAAAATGAATCTATTTCGACCCTTAGGTGATATGGGTAGACTTTTAGTCATCAAATATAATTTTTTCATGTGTTAGGGTAATTTAATAATATTATTTTTACCCTTAATTACCCGATTTACCTTTAAATGCAGTAAATAAAAATTACCATAGTTACTATTCATAATATCAAAAAAAAGTAACCTATTAACATAATTTGGACCCACTGAGTTCAAATATGGAATAAATTTTTTAAAATTCAAAACACAGAAGTTTAATTAATTAATTTAAAATTAATCTCATTGTTAAGAAAATGGGTTTTAAAAGTTAAAAAATTGCCAAAGATTGAAATGTTTTTACCTATGAATCCAGTTTAAAATTAATGGTAATGACATAAATTATAATAAATGGTAATAATAAATTATATTTATACTTTATAACCATTAAATATTATACATTAGCCATATAAATTATTACGATGAAATTTTTTTTTAAGTTAAATATAGCGTGTTTTTACTATTCATTAAAATATGAAAGTTATCAGAATAATATGAAAAATTTATCCAAATTAAATTATTATATACTGATTCCAAATAAAACTTTTATTTTGTCAAATTGTACTTATTAAAATTTCAAAAACTAAATTTAAATTGGGTGCGCCATCAAAAGGCGGAAAAAGTACATTTTTAAAAAAATACTTATTTTACTCAAAATATTTATTTTGTTCTCATACGATGTTCTAAAAAATGTGTAAGATGAAAAATAATGTTATAACAGTCAAAATTTAGTTAATAATATTCACAACGGCTAGTCCACAATAAGATTATTACAATATATCATTGTTTAGTGAAACCCGATATTGCGTACTACACATGCTATCGAGGAAGGTTGCGATTGCATTTAATGCAAGCCAAGTCAGTGCTACATGTAGTGAAAGCTCCCTTTGGTGTTGCTTATAATATAATAAAAACATATTTCATTTATAAATTAAACAAAATCTATAATTAATGTTGAATAGAATAATTTCAACAAAATAAACTTGAAATTATGTGTAACACGAGCCATGAATAGTGTTGTGTATACTGCGAGCTAATACGGTGTTGCGTATAGTACAAGCTAATCTTGGTGTAGCGTACAACACAAGATATCAATGAAATTAAAAGAATTTATTTTTCATTAAATCTCGGGGTATTACATTCTACCCTCCTTAAAATGAATTTCACCCTCGAAATTCGTCGGGGCTATAAATGGTTTACTACTAGAAAGTTTCTTTAATAGAAACCCACATTGTAAAAAGGAATACCAAAACTTAACATTAAAAACTATATTATGAAACATAATGGTTACCCAAATTAACTAATCACTGAGTTTCCACATAGGATAACATAGGTGAAGATGTGGATATGGAAGAGAAATCTGACCATCAACTTCTAATGAAGAGTGGTAGAGGACATGGCTATGAAAAAGACAACAATCACAAAGACATAAATTTGTGATTATCTAAGGTACCATATGATTCATCATATATAAGAGCACTAGGACACCATTTTTTGTTTTCAATATCATTTTCCTAAAGTTGATAATTTTGAATTAGAAGAAATAGTTACTTGATTTCAGTGTAATATCATTGTTGGTCATCCTATGAAAAAATTCCACTTCATCTCTAATTTAAAGAAATGAAGTTGAATTTTTCATTCTCGATGTGTTAGAAAATCATGCGATAGAATGATAGGCCATTCCATCTACCTATATCATAAGTTATTAAATATACATAAGTCCATCTATGATTAGAGTAATCGTATATGGTTCTTAAAATGGACTCATACTTCATCTATAATACCTCTTAATAAAATAAAACCAGTTTCTACTAACCAAGGACTTCCTGTAGGCTAGTGGTAGGTGATATAGGCATGTCACACTTTGGTTGTGGGTTCGATTCCCTCAGCAATGTCTGACACGACCGGTTGTCACCTATCCTGCAGGTTGTCCCTTTTCTTAAACTACACTATTATTCCATCAATAATATCGAAAAAAATTCAAGCCTTAAACCATACTAAATTATGTTCAACATAATCCATTCCAATCTTTATGGTTATCCAAAATAATTCTTTCCAAACTCATAGTATAAAGCAAACGATTACAAAAAATGTTATATAACAAGCACATGAATACAATCATTTATCCCTCATATATCACAAGATATATCTTGTTGATCTCATTCCAAACATGTGAATAGCTTATTCTTTTATTCCCTTGAAAAAATGAATACCCATTGAACCTTAGTGAAAACAAGAATGCTGTCAAAAGTTAACTCTTTCCACATACCAAAATCCCAAAAATTTCTATATACTCAATCCATGATATCAGTCATGAGCTCATTTCATTTTCTCTTTATCCCTTCATTCTGCGCATATCGTCTTCTTTCCAAAAATATTTCGATCACTTTTCATGGTTATCGGTACCATATAATTATTGAAAACAAAAACATAGATATTCCAAAATTCTATGATTCCATAAATGTGATTCCATGATACTATTTTCAAATCCCATTACATAAACACTTTATCATTACACAACATCATTGTCATACTAAACATCACAAATAGTGATCACATGTGACTTTACTTTATCCTTTTCCTTAATAGGTTTCTCATGTTGATCATCATTAACCCTTGGATTAGGGCATTGATTAGCATAATGCCCCGTTTCCTTGCACTTGAAGCATTGATGTATTGGTGGAGCGTTCCTTGTAGTCTTTTCTCTATTCACATCATTAGCTACATTTTAACCATTACTTTGACACTCAACTGCTCTATGACCTTCTTTTCCACACTTAAACAATTTTATAGTACCTTTTAGCAATCTCCACAATGATTCTTTCCGCAATTTGAGCATAAAGAAACATTCATCTTCGTTTCACCATTGTTCTAAGATTTCTCCTTAAACTCCATCTTTTGTTTTTTGTCAAAAACATGAGATTGATATGTAACACCAACTTCCATTTCTACATTGACAGCACAACGAACAATTTCTTCATATCTACTGAAGTCTCTTATAGACAATGCCCTTCGAAGACTTGGTTTTATTCCACTGAAGAATTGATCAAATTTACATTCTGGTTGGATGATAACGCCAGATTCATACCTTTAAAACCTCATAAAATTCGCCCTATATATATCAAAAGATTCATCATCCTTTTTCTTAAGCTCAAGGAAATCCTTTTCCATCTTTTTTCTAAGAACACGAGGGAAGTACTTATTAAAAAACATGTTCGTGAACTCATTCTATTCCATGGATTCAACTTCATCTTGGGGACTTGTATTTTTCACTAGAGTCCACCACTGGTCTACTTCACCTTCTAACTGGTAAACAGCCAAAATTAATTTTTCATGTTCCGAACAACGAAGTATTGAATATATATTTTCAATGGTACTAATCCATTGTTCAGCCACAAGTGGATAAGAAGACCCCCTGAAAGAAGGTGGATGTTTCCTCATGAAGGACTCAATAGAATATTGTTCCCTTCTCTGCTCACTTGGAAGTCCAGAATGATTCATAGATTGTGTAAGTATAACAATAATATTCTTCACTCCATCTCCAACAAAATTGGTTATTTCAGAAGTACAGTCATTGTATTGTCCATTACATTGATCAACATGGTTCCTTCGGGTTCCAGCCATCGTCTAAAACCAAAAAAGAATAGTGTGAGAGGTAAAAATAATGTTAGGGAAAACAACCTAATAAAGGGAGACTACCTTCAATATATAACATCTTAGGATTAATTCTAAGATTGTTACCGTAATTCTAGGAATATTACCTATACTTATACTTAACCTTAGGGACATCCCTAGACATAACGTAGAAATATCTCTAGAGATCTCACTAAAGTTTTCACATCCTAGTTTCCAAAGGTTGACTAAACCTTTCCTCTGATACCAACTGTAAAGACCCCAAACATGACGTACATGGACATTACATTAATTTTTCGGAATAATTAATACATAGAAAAATAGACACACAAGGACCGTAACAGTTTAGTATCTTTGGAAACTCGGAATATAATCTTCTAATCGTGGTGAAAGATCTTCAAAATCTCCCATAAAGATCTTCTCCTTTTGTTTTCTTACCTAAAAACTTTCTTTAAATCCTGGGGAAAATAAAACATATAATGGGTGAGCTCAAATTCTCAGTAAGTGTAAGCATAGAGAAAATAGAACAAATCATATACATTTGAACTTAAAAAAACATGAACATAATTTTTAAACATCAAAATCATGAGCAATGACATTAAACAAGGAAGTATGTAAGGGATAGATCATAAATAAACATTAATCATGATAAAATATCATGGAAATAAAACATGTAACTGTGGAAACCATTAATCACATGTTATGATTTCCATAGTAGCCAAGGCATTGCTGCCAAGACCATATTAGTGGACAAAGTCCCTTTCTAAATCAAGTTCACTCCTCGTTCTAGTCTGGTATCACAGAACCGGATTAAATTACCATTCAATCCATGTCTATATCATGAGATATAAATATTTACCCAATGAATTGGAGGGAGGTATAGGTCCCACCCATCTCATATTGAAATCATTCTTACTTGCTCCACAAAATAATCATAAATCATTCATCATAACCCAAGGAATAAAATGGGTTTCATAAACATCATCCCATCATAACATAATCCATATAAAACAAATGGATATCATTTCATCATAAGAGATGTGAAACCATGTAAATCATAGATAAATTATACTTGAAACATACACATATGAAATAATGTCATCTTAGATGGAAAATGGTTTTGATAAAACACTTGAAATGAATTATTGAGGAAAATATCCTTTGTTCTTCAAAATCATTTTCTATTCACAAAATGCCTCACAATTTTAAAAGAAAAGTATTTTATTGAAAATAACAATGATAACTTGTAGAATAATCTTCATGAAAATTAGGCATTATGAAACGGTACAAATCCGTTCATTCCGTATAAGTTAAAAAAGAATTCTTCTCGTACTTTTATTAGAAAAGTCAAAAAGTACCATGTATGGTAAACAGAAGAAAGAATCCTACCATAACACAAATTAAAAGTCAAAAAGGGGTAAACATGACTTTAAACATAAATGTAATAATATTAAATACTTTATGAATTTTTTTATAGAAATGGATTGGATATATAACCCTAGTAAATACTAACGTATTAGCAATCTCAGATAAAAATGAGATTGATAAATTTTCCCTTACCTTATGTCCGATATGATTTGTACTTATCCAAACCTCCTGTATAATGATTTAAATAATGTAATTTACTTATTAAAAAATCATATTCATTGTTATGATATCACATATGGTTCACTTATGACTTTATATTACCCGTTCTTTTGTAAATTCCATGTTAAAGCTGTGTTTTGGGTAAAATCGTTTCATTTATCTCACGTGTTTGGACTTGTTTTTCATGATATTATTACTTATATAATAGATTGATAAATGGAATGAAATACACCGTTCATAGAGACGGTAGGCTGTACGAACGCATGAACGCTGTTTTCATTTCCTTATTGAATTAAATGGAATTAAGTAAATGAAACATATATGTAAATAAATCCAGTATCATTATTATGTAATATATTTCATGATTATTTATTATATATACTTTATAATCATACTTTAATGGTTAATCATGGAAAATGAATCTCATCGCGTTCGTGGAGACAGTAGTCCGTACATACGCACTAGTGATGATATCGTTCCCATAATTATTTAATAGAATTTGAGTGGATGATATAATATCTCAGAATAATTATGATGTAATAATAACCATATATAGTTATTCTTTACACCGTTATACCCATCCAAGTAAGGTGGTGGTAGAAAAACATATTACACCACGGCGTGGAGACAATATTCCGTACATACGCACACGCAGTGATTTTGTTTTCCGTAGGATGGATAGAAGGTAAAATGGGGTTGTTTCATATTTATAATAACATATCACTATATTAGTGATACTGATGTTATTAATTTATAATGAAAAAACTAATTATGAAGAATTTGAATATGAAAGAAACTTGAAAGAATCAATATAAGAGATTACCTCTTCTTTGACGCACCTCCTCTAAGCTTCCTCTTAAGGGACTAGAGCTTGTCTTTTGAGAAGACCAGAACCTCCATAATGTTTTTAGGGAAGTGGATAAGAGAAATGGACAGGGTTTGGCCATTTTTTAAGGCTCTAAATTGTGTAAAGAGGAGAGGGAGGAGGTGCCCTTTTATAAGGGAGGATAGGGGCACCTTTGGAAACCTCAAAAATATTAATTTATAATCAATCAATCCCAACTTAAAAACCTCCAAAAATTACTCATATTCGATTATTAGATGAGATAGGGTTTTAATATCATCAACCAATAAAATTTAGACATGTTGGGAATTTATTTTAACTATTATCAACATGATTTATCCTTATTTAATCAAATTAATTTTATTTGTGGTAATAAGATTCTAGATTTTAAATTGTTATAAATAATTACTTATGTATAGTTAATTGTACATTATTGCATAATTTATGAAATTTTAGACAATATAAATATTAATTTAATTTTTTTAAATATATTTGTGATTTTTAAACAATTTTATATTATGTTATTTTTATTAAATAACAATAGTCTCAATTTTGGCACTATTAATTTATTTGAATTTAAACAAAATCCTAAAAGAATATATGTTCTAAATAAATGCTTTAATAGATTCATATCATGTCATATTTATCTAGAAAATTAGTGGACCACATTAAATAGTTCATATAATATTTATTTTAATATTTGTAAAACCATTTATTTGATATTTCAATCAGTAAAATAATTTCAACATCTCTATTGTGTCACCTTTAAGGATAATTATTTAATCCCTAAAAATTCTAAATAAATTCACATGATGTAGATAATTTTATTATATTTATGGAGACTATTCATGTTCTAAGTTCCATGAAGTTTATCACTAAATTAAAATTATTATACATATAATATTTAAGAGAGTGACATGTTGTCACTTTCTTTGGTTTTAATAATAATTAAATTATTTTCATGATCAAAAGTCCATAAAATGAATCTATTATGACCCTTAGATGATATGGGTTTACTTTTAGTCATAAAATAGAATTTTGGCAGGTGTTAGGGTAATTTTATAATCTTATGTTTACCCTTAATTACCCGATTTATCTTTAACTACAATAAATAAAAATTACCGTAGTTACTATTTATAACATCAAAAAAAATTAAAAGTAACCTATTAAAATAATTTTGACCCACTGAGTTCAAATATGGAATCGATTATTCAAAATTCAAGACATATATGTTGCAGTAATTAATTTCAAATTAATCTTGTTGTTAAAAAAATGGGTTTTAAAAGTTAATACATTGCCAAATATTGAAATGTTTTTACCTATGAATTCAATGTAAAATTAATGGTAATGAAATACATTATATTAAATGGTAAAAATATATTCTATTTATACTTTAAAACCATTGAATATTATAATTTAGCCATATAAATTATTACGATGAGAAAAGTTGTTTTTGAGTAAAATATTGCGTGTTTTTAATATTTATTAAAATATGAAAGTTATCAGAATAATATGAAAATTTTATCCAAAGTAAATTTTTATATCCTGATTCCAAATAAGAATTTTATTTTTTCAAATTAAAGTTATAAACATGTCAAAAACTAGATTTAATGTGGGTACGCCATCAAAAGGCGGCAAAGCTGCATTTTTTAAGAAATTCTTATTTTACTCGAATAATTTATTTTGTTCGCATAAAATGTTCTAGAAAATGTTTAATATGAATAATAATTTTATAAAAATAAAAATTTTATTTAATAAAAATCATAACTTCTAGTCCATAATAATATTATAACATTATATCATTTTTTAGTGAAACCCGGTATTGCGTACTACACACGCAATCGTGGAAGGTCGCGATTGCGTGTAATGCAAGCCAAGTCAGGGTTGAGTGTAGTGCAAGCTCCCTATGGTGTTTCATATAATATAATAAAAAAATATTTCATTTATACATAAAAAATCTATACTTAATGTTGCGTAGAATAATTTTCACAAAACGAACTTCAAATTGTGTGTAACACGAGCCAAGAATAGTGTTGCGTATACTGCGAGCTAATACGGTGTTGCGTATAGTACAAGCTAATCTCGGTGTAGCGTACAACACAAGTCCACAATGAAATTGAATGGATATTTTTTCATAAAATCTCGGGGTGTTACAAAAATGAGGTTCGTTAAGATTAAAATAATTTTTGGTGAATAGTAACTTTTGACTTTCATTTACAGTGGTTGAAGGTAAGTAGGGTAATTCAAGGTTAAAAAGAATATTATAATAATTGAATATTACCTTAACACTTGTACTAACATTATTGGTTGAGTCATGGCAAACCTTGGGCATCTTTTGGTCGATTTTGAGACCCCATGGAGCCACTTATAAAATATAACGACACTATAGATTAATTAATTTAATGTAAAGACAAAATTGACATTAACAAAAATCTTCTAGTAATTAATTTTTTTATGGTTTTATATAATTATTAATTTCGACTATAAATATTCATTAGAAATTTAAAAGATTTCATACATCATGGTATTTTTTTTATAATTTTTAGACATCAAATAAATTAAATTATTTATGATACAATAATAATGCATTATTTACCTCATTAATAAATGATTTTAATAAATAAGATTATAATGATTAAAATATTATCCAAAACATTTCCAATTACGATTGGATGATTTTATTTAGACCATGAGTAATCTTATCTTCTACTATAATGATTTTTGGACATTTAGAAACCGAATATCATTATATTATAAAATAATATTTTCACACTTTCCAAAAGAGCCCTTCGCCCCTTATAAAAGGATACCATTTCTATCAAATCACTCACACCTCTCAAGCCATTTGTCTCTTCCAAACTATACCCAATTAAGCTCTATAAATCCCTCTCCTCCTCTTAGTAGCCTTACCTTATGCAGAAGGAACATCAGGAAGTCCTTTTGGTTAAACCATAGGATGTTATCCAAATTTAAGGCAACAATTTCGCTTAAATTTTTTTCTTTTATTTTACTTCTCCAACCCCTAAACTCTTTTTATTACTTTATTTTGAAACAAAACCAGTATCCTCCATATACTAGGATGTTTTTTATGAGAAATATTCAAACTAAACTTACACACTCCTCCATCTAATGGATGAAGAACATGATGTTTCTGTGGATGGAAAACTAACGCCTCACAAAACTATGGTTGTTCGATTTTCTCCTACCACCTCTCATGGTGGATATTATGATGGAAATGTATTTATATAAGGTATATATTATGTTTAATATTTTTTATGCTTCTTTACTTTCCAATTATTTCAAACCATTATGGTTTCCATAGTGGATAAATACGATAATCTCATTTGAGGAAGTGCGGACTACCACCCCCTCAAAGTGATGGGATTCGTTAATGACTTATGTGGGATGTATAAAGGATGGAGTTATTGATATTATATATGATATTATATTGGAATTATAATATACCTATGTATCATTATGTTTTATTTCCATTAAAATAATAAATAGAAATGAAAGTAGCATTCATCCGTACGTATGACTTACCGTCTCCATGAACGGTGCATTTCATTTCTTACCTCAAAATGTTATGTAATATTATAAATACATGTATATTCTATATATATATATGATATCTATGATATCTATATCTTGATTATCATTCTGGATATAATGGACTATTGACAACATGGACAACTTGTAAATATAATGTGTTCATTTTTGACTCAAGTACCAAATATCGACAAAATGGACGTTGTTAACTTAAATGATTACAAAATTATTATAACATGGTAATAAGTGATATAAAAGGAATAATAAATTTTAAAAAGTTTATTAAGATAGTAAAAATTAAATTTAGTTTATTATTCAGGAGATTAAATAACGATCGAGTCAAGTCAGGCATGAGGTAAGGGACTTCGTCTCAATCTCCTTTCACATAGGCATATTGTATTTTAATAGACGATTTTCTTTTTTACGCAGTAAAACACCTTTTAATTTTCATTTCATTCAAAGGTAATCTCTTTATATGAAACGTTTTACTAAATGACAAGAAGGAATGATTTTTTACGTAAGCGGTGACAACGAACTTTCTGCCACCACAGATATTATTTGATCTTTGGCTTCCTAAACAAGCCAGAATGTTTTTAAAAGGAAAAATAAATACCATATTCTATTTTTATGTATTTTTCTATTAGAAATTATTTTTAGAATGGATTTATTATTTCAATATCTTGAAATGATATTTTATTATTGCAATGTGGAAATTTAATCTTTCCTTTATGCTTTTGTTATGTGTTATGATCATGTTATGGTTCTTGGGAATTATTTAGGTATATAGATGGTTCCGTGATAAAACTATGGCGGGTTAGACCGAGATAGCTCTCCAATGCATTGGGTAACACGACGGAGGTAAACATGAATATTTCTCCTAAGAGATTATTGGGAATATATTGTGATGGGTATTCTAAATTTACTCCCTATATATCTATGATAGCTACAATGTAATTATGATATGGATGCCACAAGTTACATTTATGATTTATTATTTCTATGTGTCTTTCATAAATCTTATGATTTCATGAGGTATGTAAAAGCGTTTATGTTTTGTACGTATTTATGAAAAAAAATTTAATTCATTTTTTTATGACCCTTACTGAGCTTTTTATGCTCATGCCAAGTTTTTAAATGTTTTCATAGGACTTATAGATAAATAGGGTCAAGGATGGGATCACGAAAAAGTCATGTTGTCTAAAACATGGAACTAGACATGACTCTTTTTTTCAAGACTTTTTATTTTATGGAAAAAATGGAAATTGTGTAGAAGTTTCTACCTTATAATATTTTGAGATGTAATAGATATGTCCTAATTCTCTAAAACTCTAAACCAGAAAAGATCCTCAAAGTGTATTATTCATTTCATTCAATATTATGTAATGTTTAAGGCCAGGTCCTTATAGTTGGTATCAGAGGTTGGTTTAGATAGCTTTAGGGATTATGAGTTTTCGTTAGACACATGGTTAGTCCCTATGTCTATTATTTCAGTTAAATCCCTAATTTTTATCTTTTTCAGATTAAGGAAAGTTTGTTACAAATGGAAGGTGGAGGATCTCAAACATCATTCCTATCTATTCCTGATGACATGCTTGAAATTATTATTGAAAATTCATTTTCGGATGATTATGAAACTTTTTCTAGCATACAACTCACTTGCAAGCAGTTTTTCAGATATCAAAAACCTCCACTATACCTCGATATCATCGCGGATCATGAGTCGTATTTAATAAAATCATATCTTCACAATATTCTCATATTTTCAAGAATGGTAAACATTTTCAAGGGATTTTTAAATATTTTACCTTATCACAAGATTTTCAAGCATGTTGTGATTTTGAAAAAGGTGCTGATGAAGGAGACCTGTTGCACAACCTATTTATATTTGATTTAAAATATAGTCTCTCAGTACATGCTTATGGTATTTTAAAAAGACCATTGATTGAAAGTTTCAACTCAAATTCAGTCTGACTATTTTATAAAAACCATGTTTTATCAGATGTTTTGAAATTATATGTCATGCATGATTATTTTCCAAAACTATTTTTTGGGAACACCCATATGACCCATGTTGTACAAGGTGTATTTGGATAAACGAAGAAAATGATTTTAAAGGATCCCTAAATCATTGTTTCAATGCATCGACCTTCTAACTACGAGAACAAGATGATGATGAAACCATATGGACACCATGATGAATGTATGTTGTTCTTTCTATTAGTAATAGTTTTATTTTATCATTTGGTGGTAAAATAAAATAATGTAAAATATATATAAGGCTTCATTAATTAAAATGTATAGGTATTAATGTGTTGGGATTAAAATGAATGGTATAAGAAAAACATTGGGGTTAAAACATGTTATGGTTATTTTTTTGAGTTTTATAAAAAAGGACAACCCGTAAGATGGGTGACAACCTATCGCATCCGAAAAGGCCATATGAATCTAACCCACAACCAAAGGGCTACAAGGGCGCATCGCCTACCACTATCCTACTTCAAGTCCCTGGTTAGTATGACTTAATATTTTAGTAAAATGATATTATGGAACAAGAATAAGTTGATTTTTGGAACTTATGTTTTATCAAATGGATATACTTAGTATAAAAAAAGATTTGGTGATTAAGTGATAATGGTTGTTTTGGAAGACATTGTCTCTTTTGAGGAAACACTATATGCCTAAGGAATATAGAATACTATGGGATTTAAATTTTGGAATTATTTTTGAAAATTTTAGTTTGGAAGAATATATGTTTTTATTGTGAAAAAATGACGAGTTGGTTTATTTATGAAAATGATTAACCTATGATGGAGAATATGTGATTAGGTTAATTACTTTTCAATATGAGACCTTGTGAGTAACTGTTGTTATATACAGATAAATGTTAAGATTTATCTTGGAAGACTATGTAATTAAATCCTTATGAGATTTGGTTTTCAATCATAGTTTTATTACTTTTGAAGACTCTTATGGATAGTTGTTTATTGAATTGTCTTTCTTGAACATTGGGATTTGTTTGACCAATTTTGGAGATTAAGAGTAGTTGTTGTTTTTTGTAAAAGATTGTCCTTTCTGGGTATTATCGTATCTCACAATAACCATTTTTTTAGTATATGTCTAAAGACAAGGTAAATATATATTTCTTCTTTTGAGGATTACGTGATTTTCTAGAAGATGATTCTTGTGCTTTTGTTGTGACCAAGTCTTTTTGAATGGTCATTATTTGGATAAAAGATTAGTTTTTTGTAGAAAGTTATTAAATGATGAAACTATTCTTGAAGGTAAGTATATTTCCTTATGTTCTTATTCTATGTAGTAAATTAATTCCTAAAAATTATGAAACGTAATGTAAAACAAAAGTGTTGTTTGTTTATATTTCCTACTGGGTAATCAAAGACCGTTTAACACATCATAAGTTTGTGATTTTATGGTGGTTAACTTTCACCTAATCATGTTTTCTATCACTCTCCATCAGAACATGACCATTTTTCTTCTCCTTCATATCCATGTTTTCCTACATTGAATCCTAGAATGGGTTATCTCGGGTGACCTTTGTACTTCACTTTATTTATTTTAAAGTGATAGTTTTACTATCTCTTTTCCGATGTGGGACTTTTAAGGATGTTTCCATGCCCAGTTTTAAATTTGTGAGGATAGAATTCCCAAAAGGGGGGAAGGATGTAACATCCCAGGTAAATAAAAAATATGAAAATTTTCATATTTATTAATATTTTTGAAGTAAATATTAATTTTCCTTTAAATGGGTTGTTATGTGTGATAGTATACCCGATACGCAACAACGAGTTTCTTTGAAGTCTTAAGTTGCACACTAATAATATAATATTAATATTTTAAATGGTAGTTAACTCCTAACCATTGTATTGGCAGGAATGAACAAAAAATAACTATAATATGATTATACATGATTGTTAAATGTATTTACATTTATCCAATAGAATGTTAGAGGCTTAAAATATGAATGAATCTAATTTTAAGTATAATTTACATTAAAAGGTCGATTTACCACCTTTTAATTGAGAACACTATTTAAATATAGTTTTGGTCACTTTAATACTTTCCAATTGACCAAATAAAATCTTTCTTTATAACGGGGACATCAAAATTTACTTTGTGTAAATTTTTGGGATTTTTCTGATAAAATTCATTTTTTAATGAATTGTGAAAAATATTATATTTTAATTCAAAAGTGACTTTTAATCTTATTTATTAATATTGTTATATTATATTTTTATTTGTTTTTATATTTATATTCAAATATATTTTTACCATTTAATCCAATGTTGGTCATTTGAATTAATTTCACATTGAAATTGGACATATTGAAGTATCAATCTTTTGATAGTTATTGATTCTGAAAAACACGCTATTTGTTTTGATAATGGGAATTAATTTTAAAATTAATAAATGAAACTTATATTTTTTGAATTTGTAAAAATATACATCATTTTTTAATTTAGAATATCAAAATATATCTTAGGCTGAATTTTTGGTATTTTTCTGAAAAACATCAATTTTGGATGAATAGTGAAACCATATAATGGTAGTTTAAAAAACGAAATTATTCATTTAAATGAAATTTTACCACTTCTGTGTATTGGATTTCGAAAATCCAACATACATGGTTATTATCAAGAAGTAAAATGTGGATCATTAAGATGAAAATAATTTTTGGTCAATAGTAACTTTTGACTTTTATTTACTGCAGTTAAAGGAAAATAGAGTAATTCAAGGTAAAAAAGAATATTATAATAATTAAAAATTACCTTAACACTTGTCCTAAGCATATTGGTTCAGTCATGGACGACCTTGTTAATCTTTGGGTCGATTTTGGGACCCTATGGAGCCACTTATAAAAGATAATGACACTTTAGATTAAATAATTTAATGTAAAGACAATATTGACATTAACACAAATATTTTAGTAATTAATTTTTATATGGTGTTATATAAGTCTTATTATCAACTATAAATATTCATTGGAAAGATAAAAATATTTCCAACATCATGGTATATTTTTATTATTATTTTTAGACATCAAAAAAAGTAAATTATTTATGACATAATAATAATGCAGTATTTACCTCATTAATAAATGATTTAAACAAATAAGATTATAATGATTACAATAGTATCCAAAACATGTCTAATTCTGATTGGATGATTTTATTTCGACCATGAGTCATCTTATCTTTGACTATAATGATTTTTGGATCTTTAGAAACCGAATATCATTATATTATAAAATAATATTTTCACACTTTCATAAAGAGCCCCTCCTCCCCCTTATAAAAGAAGACCATTTCTAACCAATTAATTACACCTCTCAAGCTATTGGATCGTCCAACATCTGCCCAAGTAATATCTCTACATCCCTCTAATCTTTCTAGAAGCCTTACCATAGGCAGAAGGCACTTCAATAAGTCCTTTTGGTAAAACCAAATAAAGTTACCCAAATTTAAAGGTAACAATTTCTCTTAAATTGTTTTCTTTTATTTTACTTCTACATCCCCTAAAATATTTTTATTCATATATTTTGTAACAACAACAGTATCCTAAATATACTAGTATGTTTTTATGAGAAATATTAGAACAACACTTACACACACCTCCATCTAATGGATGAAGAACATAATGTTTCTGTGGATGGAAAACTAACGCCTCATGAAACAATGATTGTTCGATTTTCTCCAACCGCCTCTCATGGTGGCCATTATGATGGAACTATATTTATATATGGTATAAATTATGTTTATAATTTCTTTATGATTCTCTAATTTCCAATTATATCAAGCCATTATGGTTTCCATAGTGGGTAAATACGATAATCTCATTTGAGGATGTGCGGACTACCGCCCCCTCAAAGTGATGTGATTCATTAATTCCTTATGTGGGGTGTATAAAAGATGGATTTAATGATACTATATATGATATTATACTGGAATTATAATATAACTATGTATCATTATGTTTTATTTCTATTAAAATAAGAAATAGAAATGAAATTAGCGTTCATGCGTACGTACGACTTACCGGCTCCATGAATGGTGCATTTCATTTCTTATCTCGAAATGTTATGTACTAGTATAAATACATGTATATACTGGATATATATGATATATATGATATATAAATCATGAATTTCATTCTGGATATAATGGACTATTGACCACATGGAGAACTTGTAAATATAAGGTGTTCATTTTTGACTCAAGAACCAAATATCGAAAAAATGGACATTGTTAACTTAAATGATTACAAAATGATTATAACATTGTAATAAGTGATATAAAAGGAATAATAAACATGAAAATGGTTCTTAATCTAGTAGAAAGTATCTTTAGTTTATTATTTGGGAGATTAATGAATGATCGTGTCAAGTCGGACATGAGGTAAGGGACTTCATCTCAATCTCCTTTCATTGAGGCGTATTTTTTTAATACACAATTTTCTTTTATATGCTTTATAAAAACCTTTGACTTTTCATTTCATTCAAAGGGAATATTTTTATACGTGGCTTTTTACTAAATGAAAAACGGAATTTTTTAATGTAAGCGGTGACAATGAACTTTCCACCACCGCAAGTATTATTTTCTATTTGGCTTCCTTAACAAGCCAGAATGTTTTTGAAAGGAAAAATAAATACCATATACTCTTTTTACATATTTTGGTATTGGAAATGATTTTGAGAATGGATTTATTATTTCAATATCTTGAAATGGTATTTTATTATTGCATTGTGGAAATTGTATCATTCCTTTATGCTTTTGTTATGTGTTATGATCATGTTATGGTTCTTGGGAATTTTTATGCATACACGTGGTTCCCTGATAAACCTAGGGCGGGTGAGCCCGATATAGCTCTCCAATGCATTGGGTATCGTGACAGAGGTAAACGTGAATGATTCTCTTATTAAATTATTGGGAATATACTATGATGGGTATTCCAAAGTAACTCTCTATGTAACTATGATAGCTACAATGTAAGTATGATATAGATGCCACAAGTTACCTTTATGATTTATGATTTCTATGAGTCTTTCATAATTCATATGATTTCATGAGGTAAGTAAAAGAGTTCATGTTTTGTATGTATTTATGAAAAAATATTATCATTCTTTGCTTTATAACTCTTACTGAGCTTTTTATGCTCATCCCATGTTTTTAAATGTTTTCACATGACTTATAGATGAATAGGGTCAAGGATGGGATCAAGGAAAATTAATTCTTTCTAAAACATGTAACTTGACATGACTCTTATTTTCAAGAGTATTTATTTTATGGAAAAATGGAAATTATGTAGAAGTTTCTACCTTGTAATCTTTTGATATGTAATAGTTATGTCCTAATTCTCTAAAACTCTAAACTTGAAAAGATCCTCAATGTGGATTATTCAATTAATTCAATATAATGAAAATTTTAAGGCCATGTCCTTATAGAATTCAAAGTAATGCCTTTCAAACTCTCTAATGCGACATTAATTTTCATGGGATTTATGAATAGTGTCTTTAGTGATTACCTCGAAAAATTTGTGGTATTCTTTATAGATGGTACTCTAATATACTCCAAAACCAAGGAGGATGCTAAGGAGAATCTAATTACTGTACTTGAGACCTTGCAAAAGGATAATCTCAATGAAATGTACAAAAATTGAAAGTTCTAGTTGAAGGAGGTATCATTATTGGGTCATATCATCACATGAAATGGGATATATGTGGATCCCTAAAATTAAATTTCAATTTATGGATGGCCAAGGAAAACATTGGAAACAAATATTCATAGCTTCTTAGGGTTAGATTGCTATTATCGCCTATTTGTCAGAAATTTCTCACGATTTTCCAACCATTTTACTAAGCTAAATCGGATGGGTGTAAAGTTTTCTTTGAGTGATGAATAAAAAAGAGATAATCAAGAAGTTTAAATGGAGGATTATCACTACACATGTGCACAAGTGGAGAACAATGTGTGGTAATTAGTGGGGCTTCGAAGAATTGATTGGGCTGTGTCTTGATGGAAAATTACAAAGTCATTTCCTACAATTCAAGGAAATTGAAAGTTCATGATCAAAAATATCCAACACATTATAAGGAGTTGGCTACAATGATCTTCACATTAAAAATTTGGCAACATTACCTCATTGTGGAGAAGTGTGAAAAATATAAGGACTATAAAATCCTCAAGTAAATATTTACACAGACATAGTAGCATATGTACCAGCGAAGATGGTTAGAGCTAATCAATGACTATGCCTGCTCAATCCATTACCACCCTGGGAAAGAGAACAAGGTGGAAGATGATTTAAGTAGAAAGGACCCAACGATTCTACCATCAACAAGAATTTAAAAGTAATCAATGTTCTTATATTTGATGAAGATGAACTAGGGAATCATAAAGATGAGAAAATAATTAATCTTTTCACAAATGATTGATGAACCATCTCTTTTGGAAATGATAAAGGCTACTCGAAAGAATAATGTTGGAATTCATAAGAATGTGGAAATTATCAGAAAAGGGAAATACTTAGAGTTTAATGTTAATTAATAAGGAATTGTGAGATTTGGGACAAGAATATATGTTCCATAAAATCTAGTGTTAAAGAATAAACATTTGGATGATGCACATATTTTGAATTTCTCCATTCACCCAGGAAAGACGATGATGTATCGAGATCTTAGAGAGCATTATTGGGGGGATAACATGAAGATGGAAATCGATGACTATACATAAATGTTCCAGGTATGTATGCAAGTGAATGATGGGAGAAAAAAGTATAAGGGGATGATGCAACCATTACCCATACCAGCATCGAAATGGGAGAACACCACCATGGACTTTTTCCCTGGACTTACGAAGTCATCCAAAGGAAAAAATTCTATCTGGGTTGTTGTGGATCATCTTACAAATACTACACACTTCATTTCAATTTGAGAGCACTTATCATTAGATCAACTAGAAAAAATATATATCAAATTAGTTGTCAGGATACATGGAGTACCACTATCTATTTTATCTAATCTAGATCCATAATTCACATCTATGTTCTGGAAGAGTCTTAAACATGCTCTAAATATAGAGCTGAACATCAGTATGACATATCATCCTCAAAATAATGGCCAATATTAGGAGACTATCCAAACACTTGAGGACATGTTGAGATCATGCTAAATGGACTTCAAATGAGGATGGGATTAACATCTTCCTATGGTTGAGTTCTCCAACAATAATAGTTTCCAATGAATCATCCAAATGGCTTCTTATGAATCCCGATATGGGAAGAGGTGTAGAACACTGACATGTTGGGATGAATTTGGGGAGAGAAAACTCTTATGTTCTGAAATGGTCGAAGAAAAAGTATAGAAGGTTAAGACCATCCAACATCACATTAAAACTGGTCAGAGTCGACAAAAGAGGTATGCTGATAATCATCGATGAGACCTAGAGTTTAATGTTTGAGACATGGTGTTACTCTGAATATCAATGTGTAAGAGAGTTATGAGATATGGGGATAAGGGAAATCTTAGTCTAAGGTACATTAGCCCTTTTGAGATCTTGATCGCATTGTAGTAGCGGCATATCAACTTGCACTCCCTTCGAACCTATTTCATGTACATGATGTATTCTATGTATCACTCTTGAGGAATTATATACCAAACCCATCTCATGGACTCAATCCAATGGTGGTACCATTGGTGAATGACCTCTCTTTTGAAGAGAATCTAGGAAAGATCTTAGATCATAGGGAAACATTTCTATGGAATAAGACAATTCCCCTCGTCAAGGTGTTGTGAAAAAATCACAAGTTTGAAGAAGCAATGTGGGAATCAGAGGAAGTGATGAAGCAGATTTACCCTCATCTATTTTAGTGTGGGAAAATGGAATTTTTAGGGAGAGGTCTCTAAAGTGGGGAATATTGTAATGACCCAAACATTTATTAATGAAAATTCCTATTGATCTAATTAAATGGATTGTTATGTAAAATGGTTATATAAAATATTAAATTCTTTGGTTTTATGGTTTTACAATTTAAAAATCAGTTTATAATTTTAACCATTGCTAATATATCCATTTAACAGTGATCACATGATTATTATAAATAGAGGGATTTAACAAATCCAATTTTTCAGACAAAAGAAGAGATGGCCTCATCAAGTAGAATTGCTCTGTACGAAGCCCATTTTTCAGAGCTCAGAAAGTAGGTGGTGTCAATGGGCTCCTCTCTTGAGCAATCACAAGACTAGCTTCAACATGTAATGTTGGAACAGAACAACCTATGGGAGAAGTGGAAGTTGATAATGATTACCACCTGAGTGATGTTATCCTAGACAAACCGAGAGTCTATCACCATCGCAATCTTACCCTTAGGTCATATAAAAGTTTTTATAAGGGGATATGAAATAAAACCTTAGCACTATGATTATGTGGATTATTTTTTTATGTAATAAATAATATAAAGTCATTTTATTATTGTTACTTTTTAAATGGGTTTTAAAGCACAAATAGTATTTTTAGTTAATATTCAATTAAGAAATCTATTTTGTTGAATTAATGTATTTTTTAATTAAGTAATGTTATAATAATATATTATTAATAATTTAAACATTATTAAATATAAGTTAACATATAATTTTGTGAATAAAATTGTAAATTTTATTAAGGTTTGAGAGCTGTTTTTTAAAAATTCTTGATTTTTCGATAAATGTCATATATTATTTTGAAAGTAAAAATTAAAATATTTATATAATTATTTAGATAAAATGACTATTATTTTTGGATTCATGACATTGAAATTATATAAGATCTAATTTTTCATAATTTTATGAGACAGTAGAATTTTTGGGTAAAAATTAAATACCGTTTAAATATATAATGGGGTTTATGACAATATAATGACCCAATAGCGATGTAATAAAATAATATAAATTCTTTTTTTGACCAATATATGTTTCATCTTAAATAATTTGATTATATATTTTTTTGATTAATTTTATGGTGCCTTAGTGGACCCTCCAAGACTTATAAAACATTTTTACTTTTTAAATTGTTTTCTTTGCGAGTGTGACTCACCTCCACATAAGCAAGCCCAATATTTTAATAAGTTTGAAAATTAGTCTTATAATATAATTTTTTCCACTCCCTTTTGGAAAAAACCATGGGCCGAAATCATGGGATAATTTGTGGTTTTGATTAGTTTAATGTGTAGTCTCCAAAAACTAAATAATAAAGAATTCCCGCTATTTTCCTATATAAACCCACCCAAGTTCCCACTTACTCATAACTCAAAAACATTTTTTATCAACTAAATGCTTCCCTCCCCTACCTATAATTCTTAATAGGTTCCCCCCAATCCCGTAAAGCCTCTCTGAAGCTGCTCTTAAGCCTTTGGGATCACACTTCTAATTAAGGGATTTCTTCTTTTCTCATTCTTTCCATGTTTTTTATGTTGTTATACCATTCTAATTTCAATTACAAATGTTGGGGTCTGATTTATGACCTCCTATATACTACCCTATTTTATTAATTATTACATACCCCTGTCATTCTCATTAATTTCTCTCATGTACACTCATTACCATGCCGAAATTCTGTATGGGATTTCTCTCTCCTCATTTACATTCAAGCAATTATTTTGTATTATGAATCTAAATTCCATTAAATATGTTTGGAAATGTATATATATGACCCCAATAATTTAAATTTCATGTAAATATTTTGAGACACCCATTATCTCTCATCAAGCATTTTTATAAACTCTTATGTCGTGTCGTTATGCTGCCAAAATTACACTGTGGTTTTCCACACAAAAGTCATTGTGTTGGGAATACCTTGCCCATTTCTATATCATAGGTATTCATCTTTTTGAAAATTTACTTATTGATTATAGAGTATAATGTTTGAATACCACATTCCTTTATTGTGGAATAAATTATAATGTTTAATTAATCCATGTTAAATGATCCATGTTGCAAACTTGTGCAAGAAATGAAATAATTAAGAAGGGTGTGCCCTGATAGGGCTCTAATGCAATGGGTAAAGATTTGTATCATGATAAGTCAATTGTAATTAAGGTTTACTCATTATAATTCAATTTAAATGAAGCTTTAATCATGATAGACATGAAATGTGATTTGGATATTGCTAATATCATGTTAAATGTTGTTGCCACATTTCTATGTTTTGATAATCAAGGTATATTAGAACTTTATGTTCTTTTTTCTCTTGTGATCCATTGATAATACTATGACAAAAAATATACTATATTCTTCATGTTATTCCTTGTTTACTATCTTATTTGGCTTTATAGATCTCCCTTTTCTTATTCATTTCCTCAGATTATTCCATGCACTGTAATGTACGATGGAATGTTGTGGTCATGTAAAATAAGTTTTCAATAATGATGTTCTGTTTTATGTTCTAAGTTGTTATGTAATGTTCCTAATCCCCAAAGACAACATACCTCTATAATTTATATTTTGTATCAATTGAATATTTTATGTAATAAATTAAGTTTATGTGTAAAATAATGTTCATGGTTTTTATACCCCCTCAAAAAATAGTGATGGTTAACTCTCCAAAACATGGATTTAAAATATGTACAGTGGATAAAACACAAAACTGAAATAAAAATAAAAAATGGATAGGAGAATAATAATAAAATATAAAATAATATATATTTAAAATAGTAAAAATTAATACTGAGATAAAACTCATACATTCCCTGTTGAAAATGGAAATCCTTTGATATAGGAGGTGAGACACATATTTATAGGGAAAAATATTAGAAACATTGGCTCCATAATTCATCCTCCGGAAGTATGCACATGGATGGCCCATTAAACTTGGTAATATGTGAATTATTTTTGGTGAATGTTGTTCCATTTAATCTTTCTCTTCTACCTTAAAATATTCATATTTTGTGGTCCACTTATGTATTTGTAATGGAAGTTTTTTCTGGAACATTTAATATGTCTAAGTGAGTCATCATATTCCACTTTTCCAACATCTAATTCCATGATTACCATGAATCCAATAGATTAATGCATGTAATCATTAATTAATGTTGTTACCTAATTACTTATATATAAATATATATTAATTTCTATTATCATAATCATTGTGCTATCCCACTTGAAAATATAAGCTAAATAATAAAAGTATCCAAATATATGCACAATTTTCATGACCCAGATTGTGAGATGCTATTGGACCTCCAAATGATGGATTGATATTGGGATGTATAATGATAAAATGGGAAAAAATATTTCAAGAAACCATAATAATGTTACATCACAATTTAACTCATTTTATAAAATATTATGGCCGAAATAAAGAATAAAATAAAACTATTAAATCCCAAAATTAGGCCATTTTAGCAATTAAGCTTAAAAAACATAAAAACACTAAAAATGAGACCACTGTGCATAAAATAACTCAATGGTGGGATTAAAAATATTTAATTATAGTATTAAATATAATAAAATTTTAGCTTCATCACTCCCCCACACATAGACATTGCACTCCTAGACAATCATTATATATCCAAATCAAAATCCACAGAACAATAAAAAATGAGAAAAAATCGATGATCCTTTTTAAAATAAAATTATTGAATATCTCCTACATGAAAAAATTTCCCCTAATTTTCATTATTAACATTAAATTTTTTCAACCTCATAAATCTATCCATGTATCATTCACATCCTACCTCACATTTAATTTTATGTCTATCTACAATCAAGAGGAATTAAAAATGAAGTATGATCATACATGGAAATTTTAGGTATCAACATAAGATTGAAAAAATTATAATTTATTCACAGCATGAAACATGAAAAAAATTTCAATCATGAGGACATTTATAAGGTGAATTTTGTTACTTATGTTTGGTTGGAAAATGATTAAAAAATTTGAAGGCTAAATAGAAGAGGTTTGACTCTTAAGTATAATGCATGAATAATAAAGTGAAAACCCAAGATGAACCCCACTAAGATCCACGAAAAATGTAAAAAACAACAAAAGACAATTTTTATGACATGATAGATGAGCCAAAAATTATGAAATTGAATTATATCATCTAATTTCTCCCCATTTTTTCATTTTTTTAATACAATAGAACTGCACAACATTATTTTCCTTTTTAATTATTTTCTCTTATATAATGAGGTAATAATTGATTAAAATTAATGAATGACAATAATTAAAATGATTTTAGAGAGTTATATGAGTCGTAAAATATTTCACAATGATGTATTCAAGCTCATCTCCATTTTTTTTAATTATCTCAATGTTTTAGGAGAAATGAATGAAAAAATTAAGAAGAATTAAATGATGATTCATGCCAAATTACCTCAAAATAAAATTCCAAAAAGGATTAAACAAACCAAAAATCACCCAAAAATGAATGAATTCCCAAGGAAAATAAACAAAAGTCCCTTCCCTTATACTAAAACATGAAATATCCATGAAAACAATACTAAGAGTGCAGGTAGGTAAGGAAAAACAAGCTGGTATTATGTCTTAAACATATAAGGTAATTCATGAAATCTAAGGGATAATAAAGGGTATATGTAAAGGTAGTTCATAAGTTAAAATTTTAATATCCAATTAATTTCATCAATCATATAAAAAAATTCCATGAAATACAAATCATCAAAAGAGAAAAATAAAAAATTCTAGTTCTCACACAAAATCCACTTTTCTCTCAAGAAATTGTGTGTATTATGAAGAATATGTCAATTTATATTTGAATACATCCTAGAATAGTAAATTTGAGTTTAAGTTAGTGTTTCATTTCAAGGGATTTCAAAAACATGAAAAACTCATAAAAGTTCAGGAAAATCCAAATCAAGGAAAAACTTTTCACATAAAAAATAATTTAAATCCATTTATTCAGAGATTATTTCAATATTCTCAAAATAAATTAATTTGGAAAAAATATCAGAATATAAATTGAAGCTCAAGGTTCCTAATAATGAAAAAAATAACACACAAAACAACTAACAAGGTTGACACCCCATACATAAATTTCACTAACCCTCATTGCACCTCAATAAAATAAAAATAAGGGCAGAAAAACTAAAGAGAAAGAGAGATACAACAAGGATTTAGATTCCAGTACAAACCATGAGTTATTCCCTAAGATACTTCCACTTAAATTATAAACCATTAAATAATGATAATCATAAGAAAATTAAAGAGGAATTAAAATAGGGATAATTCTTGGTTTAATCCCCCAAGTGGGTGCTAGGTTTTTACTGCCCCTAGTCTGGAAGTTGCAGCGGTTTGACCCCAATCTGAAGGTGGACGGTGTTTATTTAATAGAAAACACCACATATTATTTATACGAACATAAATAATTATATTACAGATATTATAAACAGAAATAAAACATAAAATAACCCTAACCTCTATAAGATATGAATATAAGGATTTATATATCAAGAGGGGGAGGGATTAGAATTTAGGGGTGCTCCATGTTTTGTTCCACTGGAGGAGTGGTGTCCACTAGTGGTTAAATTATTAGAATAGGTTTTGGATTCACTTCTAGTTCAGGTTTATAAAATTATTCCTCACGTATTTCTTTTGTTGTACCATCATCCTCATTTACACTAGTGTACATCTCAACTGGATCCTCCATTCTCTCCTCAACACATGAAACTTTATAACCATCTTCATCTTGGGCCAGCAATAGTAGTACTGAATTTAAAAAATAATCCATATAGATATTAGATATAAATTAAATATAAATAAAATTTGAATGTAAATGTTTCACATGAATTTAATCTCCCCCAAAATATTCAGTTTCAGACTCATTTTTTCAATTCTGGATGTTGGGATTGAATTCGTTAAGGAGGGAAGTGGATCTTCATGTTTAGATTTAACCTCACAAATGCCTCTTGAAAATTATGTTTCATATTAAAATATCTAACTTCATATTTTCTTTGGTTTTATTCCATCAATATAAATTTAACTTCATCAAATTTGGTATCCATCGACCCAACCGACCTGCTTTCATTTTTTTAATAATGAAATTATTTTGAATAACTAAGGAATTTTCTTCCATTTTTTTAGAATTTTATAGAATTTGAAAATAAAAATGATATTGATTATTAAAAAACACATTTACAAGACAATTTATAAGAAAAATCACTAAATAAATCCCTGACCCAAAGAAAAAATATTATTCAATAAATATATATCATTTTATGTTTTTCAAAAAATTTATTTTTTTTGGTTTTTTTGAAAATCAATGTGTGAAATATATTGGCCTCCTAGATAATGGTGAAAAATTAATAGAAATTTTTTTTGAACCAATATTCTATTAATTTATTATTTATTTATGAATTGACTACAATAGTATACCCTAGGGATGATAACAAGGAGGCCATTCACACACAATGAATTTCTGTTGTCACTATTTCAATATAACTAATATAAAACTAACATGACTAATATATATTGGGGGAATTTATTCCTAGAATTCATGAAATATAAATTACATATATTTAATGAAAATATAGAAAAAATGGAAAGGAATGAAAAACATAATGATGTTTGTAGAGGAAGACCGTTGCCCTCAGGGGTTCATAGTTGTGGTATCGGTATCAATAAAAAGATATCCTCATTAATTTATTAAATGTAGAGATAAAAAATATTCACAATAAAACCTATAATTTTATTTTAATTACCATGAACTGAGACAAATTCATGTAGTATTAATGTCTTACCCATCAATACCTAAGCCAAAATCTACCATTTGAATGACTCAGATATCAACATGAAGGAAGATGAGTGAATGAGGAGGAAGAAAACAATAGTAGAGAATTTGGGGAGACCCTCAACATAATAATTTTAACCAGTATTTTAATCTTGGAATAAAATAAGAAAAATCATGAAAGATCAATAAACTCAAACACCAACACTTCCCCTTGTAACAACAGAAAAGGTTATCTATCTGAAAACATGGATTTAATTGATGTATTATGGGAGAAACAAAAAATTATAAACCAAATAAAAAATAGATATAATAATAATTATGAGAGATAAACTAATGTAAATTGAAAATATTAACAACTAATACAAAAATAAAACTCCAATTCCCCTTTGAAAATTTATATACATTGGTATGGGAGGTGAGGCACATATTTATATGGAAAAAGTGAGAAAAATTGGCTCTATAATTCTACCTCCAAAAGTATGCACATGGATGATGCATTACATAAAGGAATATTGAAATGTGGTGTTTGATAAAGTTGTTAAATATTTCATACCTAATCCACCCTCATAATTTCATCTTCATTAGACCTATTATGTAAGATCTATGACTTTTTTAGTTCGAAATATTTAATCGGTCCAGGTGACTCTTCATATCCCACTTTTCCAACTTTTAATATCATAATACCCAAGAAACTAATATAGTAATTCATATAATAAATTATTGATGATGTTAATTCATTACTTATCATTGTACATGTATATTATTAGATTCACTGGACCTACCAACTTGGAAATATAAGCTCAATAACAATTTTTTATAGATCTGTGCACAATTTTCGAGACTTAAATCATGAGTAGATTTTGGGCCTCTTAATAATGGGATATGTTTTGGATCAATAAGGATTAAATGAGAAAAAATATAATAGAAAATAAAAAAAATTATTTTTATAATTTCACTTAGTGTATCATGTTTTTTGGAATCTATAAATAATAAAATAAAACCGGTAAAACCAAAAATTAGGCCATTTTAGAAATTAAACTAAAATAACATAAAAAACCAAAAAATGTTACTACTAAAAATAAAATAACACTGTTGTGGGATTATAAGTATTAAATTAAATTATTAATTTTTTGAAAATGTTATCTTTATAAATCCCCCACACTTAGCCATTTCAATCCTAGGCAATCATCATATATCCCAATCAAAATACACACAATAATAATAAATGAGAAAAAATCCAAGAACATTTCAAAAATAAAATTCTATCATTTATACTACATTAAAAAAAATTCTACCTCATTTTTATTACTCACATTTAAATTTTTTCCAACCTCATAAATCTATCTGTGCACCAATCACAACTTACTTCAAATGGAATTTTATTTCACTCTTCACTCAAGAAAAAATATATATGGAGTTATGCTCCTGCTTTGAAATTTAATATATCCCAATGGGTTTATTAAAATTATCATTTCCCCATATAATGAAAAAAAAATTCAATAGTTTTTTATTTTTCATGGTAAATTATGTAGCTTAAGGTCTGTGTGAAAATGATTTAAAAATTTTATTGCCGAATAGAGGAGGTTTGACTTTTATGTACAATGCATGAATAATAATGTGAAAAAAAAACAGGATTAGGCTCACTAAAATACCAATAAAAATTTTAAAGAATGCCCCAGAACCTTTTTATGACACATTAAATGATCCAATAATTGATTTAAAAGAATGATATCAACAATTTTATCCCATTCATTTCATTTTTTAAAGCTGTATAAAGAAACAAATTTTTTTATTTTTTTTATTCTTTTCATAGAGAATGAGATGATAATTGAATAAAATGAATGAATTAAATCATTAACTTTATATGAGTGAGGTAAATTAGTCATAAAAAAATTTATAATGTGAGATTGATGCTCATCTTCATTTATTTCTTTTTCAATTTTTTTGGAGGAGAAATAGATGAAATAAATAATTAACAGTGAAATGATAATCATGAACAATTATCTCATTATAAACATCAATAAATTATGAAACAAACCTCAAATTACTAAAAAATGAAACACATCTTAAATAATTCACACTAATGGTTATTCCCCCACACTCAAAATTGAAATATCCATGCAAAAAAACTAATAGTGTGGGTAGGTAAGGGCCATTTAGCTTATATTACAACATAAACCTATAAGGTATTTCATGGATTCTAATGGATAAAAAGGATAGATGTAAAGGTATATCAATGGTTAAAATTTATTTCTCTAATTATGTTCTTCAATCACATCCAAAATATTCCAAGAAATCCATAACTTCGAAAAAGAAAAATTAGAAATTCAAGGTTTAAAAAATTGATGTTTCTTTCAGAAAAGTATGGGTATTATGAAGAATATGTTATGTGTATTAAAATACATCATAGGTATGGAAAAATTATTTTGATCCAATGCATCATGGGCATCAAATTAAAAAAATGTTCATACTCATAAAAATTCTTGGAAATCCAATTCAAGGAAAACTTTTCACATCAACAATCACATAAAGCCAACTTCTTCAAAAATCCTATTGATTTTATCAAAATAAATTGATATCTGAAAAATTATTAGAAAATTAATTGAAGATAAAGGTATTTTAAAATTAAAAACATAAGCTAAAAATCACACACAAAAAACAACTAATTAGGCTGTCACACCCCACACTTAAATTTCACTACCCCTCATTACAGCTCAATAAAATAAAAATAAGGGCAGAAAAACTAAAGATAAGGAAAGATGCCACCTGGATTTATTTCTCATTGGAAAAGATGAGTTAATATCTGTTGAAAAAGATGAGTTAATCTCCACACATTGGGCCAATAAGGCCTTCGGGCCACCATAAGGCCTTCAAGCCACCTTAAGTGCAAATACAAACCAGAAAACCTACAAGAAACAAGCTCTATAAAGAGGATGATCAAGGAGATTTCACCACTACAGAAGCTACATGGATTGAAAAAATGAGAGGTTATGTCACCTGCCATCGGGATAATCCTGTGCATGCACGAGATAGCCTAGCTGAAGAACCATGCGATGGTGGAGTGCTGATTTCACGATGAAGATGCTGGAGAGGAGCAGTTCCAAGTAGTTAGTCTGGGTTGTATGTAATGTTTGAAGCCTACAGGTAATGAATTATTCTAAGTCCTATAGTCCATATAATACTTACACCTAAAGGCCTTTTAAGGGTTCAACCTCACCTTATGAAAGGTGTATTATCAAAAATCAATAAAATTGAATGCCTTCGGGCCATTGGAGGAGGAGGGAGGAAAAACTAAAGATAATGAAGATGCAACCTGGATTTATTTCTCAGTGGAAAACATGATTTAATCTCTATGATACTTCCAATAAATATAGATTGTATGAAATTAATAAAATAATAATAATAATAAATAATATTAAAGAGGATGGGAAAAGAATGTGGATAATGCTTGGATTGACCCCCTAGTGGGTGCTAGTTTTTTACAACCCTTAGTCAGGAAGATAATTGGTTTAACCCCAATATGATTATAGATGGTGTTTAATACATAAAAAAAATCAAATCATATTTTTAAGAATGTCCATAAATAGATTATAGTAGTTATAACCCCAAATGGAAAGAGAAATAACCCCAACCCCCAAAATAATTGAAATAAAGAATTTAAGATCAAGAGGATGGGGAAGAATTTTGGGGTGCTCCCTATTTTTTTAATGGAAGAGTGGTTTCCACTGGTGGTGAATTTAGTAGAATATAAAGTTATGTATCTCCTTGTTTAGTATCCTTAAATGATTCCTCACATATTTATGGTGTTTTATAATCATCCTCATTTATACCAGTGTATAGCTTGATTGGATCCTCTATTGTCTCCTCAACACATTACACTTCTTCATCTAATTCATCTAGGGCATGTAGTAGAGGTACTAAATATAAAAAATAATCCTAAAGGATATACTATTTAAATTAAAAATAAATAATTTTGGAATGAAACTACTACATATAAATTAAATCTGACTCAAAATTTTCAGTTTCATAATCCTTTTTTTCATGAATGGTAGTTGGGAATGTATTTGTTTGAAAGGGTAGTGGATCTTCATGTTTGGATTCAACAAAAAAAATTTTTCTGGAAATTTAGGTTGAATATTGATTTATATCTCTTATTATCTTATTTTCTTCCATTGCATCCATATATCATTATCTTCTTTAACTTTGGTGTCCAGTGATGCAACCATGTTTCTTTCTTTTTTGAGAAATTTGATATTATTTTGAATCACTAAGTCATTTGTTCCATTTGTTATGCATTTTAAAGAATTTGAATCTTCAATTTCACTTCATTTTAAAAAATTCAGTACTATTGTATGCATAAGAAAAATCACTATATTAATTTATGATTTAAGGAAACAAGGATATTCAATAGTGCTCTTTTTTAAGGTTTGTGAAACAATTTTTTAGTTTTTCTTGAAAAATAGTGTGTGCAAGTTGTTGGCCTCCCACGAAAAGGTTCCAAATTTATAAGAGATGTGTTTTTTGAATCAATATTTAACTAATTTCTTATTTTCAGAAGAATAACCATAGTAGTGCACCCTATGGTTGATCACATGGATACTTCTCAGACACACTAAATTTCCATCATCGCAATTTTAATCAAACAAATATAAAACAAAATTAACTAATATATATATATGGTGGGGTTTAATTTTGATAATACATTAAATATAAATAATAATAATAATATATATATATTAAGATATATAAAAACACAATTAAATGGATGGAATAAAAAAATATGTTAGTGTAAGAAGACCATTACTCTTGGGGGATCATAATAGTGTTATAATTATTAATTAAAAAATATCCTCATTATTTTAATGAATGTGGAGACTTAGAACATTCACTATAAACCCAATAATTTTTAGGTTATTACCCTACATGGAGACCTATTTATATAGGTTTAATCTATTACACATCAATTCCTAATCCAAACTCCACTATTTGAATTACTATGTTATCAGAAAGAATGAAAATGGGTAAACGAGGAGGAAGAAAACAATAGTAGTGAAAGTGTGGAGACCACTCAAAAAAATCATTTTAAACACTATTTAATTTGTAGAATAGAATAATATCAATAATTAAAGGTCAAAAAACTCAGACAACACCACTTCTCCCCTCAAAAAATAGTGAGAGTTAGCTACCAAAAAACATGTAGTTGAAACAAGTACTGTGGTAGAAACACAAAATTGAAGAAAAAAGAAAAAAATGGATAATAATAGAAGAATAAGAGACACAATAATTTATATTGAAAATATTAATAACTAAGAGATAAAAAAGTACACATCCCCCATTGAATATGGCTATCCTTTGGTATGGTAGCTAAGATACATATTTATAGGGAAAAAGTGAGAAAAGTTGGATAAAAAATTAAACATCCAGAATAATATGCATGGATGACCCATTAAATAGAATGATATTGGAATGTGTTCATTAATTAGGTTACCCATTTTTTTATCCCTAATAAACCATAAAAATCTCAGTTTTATTTTCCTTCATATGTATTATTTATGGGTGGTTTATTCTGGAATATTTAACATGTCCACATTACTCTTTGTATTCCACTTTTCCAACTTCCCGTGCCATAAAGGCCATGAAAACCACATATTAATACATGAAATCCATATTTAATTAGGTTAATTAATAAATTATCTATATACATGTCCATTTTTATGTTCATTTGGTTCCCTCACTTTAAAATATAATCTCAATAATAAATGTGTCCAACTCTATGAGTAGTTTTCGAGACCCAGATTGGGAGATTATTTTGGGACATAAAATGACGGATTGATCTTAGGATATAGAATTATTAAATGAGAACCATTATGTAAATAAAACTATAAAGATTAATTTCACAATTTCATTTAATTTAGAAAATATTAATTCTGAAATATAAAATAAATTAAATCAGTTAAATCCCAAAATTAGGCCATTTTAGCAATTATGCTCAAAAAACCTTAGAAACCAAAAATTGAGATAGTTGAGACTAAAATAACCCTATGGTGGTATTATAAATATTTAATTTTAGTATTTAATATGTGAACATGTTATAATCATCAGTAGTCAATGTAAATGTTAAATGATTCCATTATAGAGGTGATAGTTGATGACACTTTTCTAGTGTGGGAAGACAAGGAACATTTGGGGTTACTATGATTATCCAATAAAAGTGTCAAAGGGGTATGAAATGATAAGACAATGGAGATTTTTTCAAAGGACCTCACAATTACCTGGGATTTATGGACTAGGAGAGACTCGTGAGCTTGAGGTAAGACTAGGAGTGGTACATGGAGTTGGTTGCTGGGATACCATGACACACATGAGACATAGAAGTGGAAAATATAAATAGTGATGGTGAAAATGGATTACTATGAGTAAAAATCCATATTTAGTACACACTTAAGGTAGTCGGGATTTAGGCCAACTATATTTTATTGAGCCGATCTATAGAGAGTAGGTTTTGGAGTTGTTGATAGTTATTGGTACACTAGGATCACGTTTTTTTCTTGTGTTTTTATAGTGTATATTAGTGCATGAGTTGTGTATATATTAATTGGATTAAATATGAACTAGATAATATGTGATAATTAGGTACAATGCATGGTAAATGTGGGATGTGTTAACATCAGGATTAAAATAGGGAATCGGGTATGATGAGGGATAAAAGTGGGCAGTAAACATGTTGCAGATTAAAAGTTGGCATAGAGTATGATGTGGAATAAAAATTGGCATCAGGGACAATTAAAGAGATAATGGGTATTAATATTATGTTGGATATTTATAAACAATTATAATTAGCTATGTTTGAATATGTAGTGTGTACATGATGAATTGGAATGATACCATCATTACAGATGAAAAATTAGTTGTGGTGAGGTCGAGTAGGTGATTCCTATTGTGGGGAGTACACATATAAGTGATTGTGTTATTATAATTAGGTGGTTGAGATTATAAAGGAATATATGGATGTGTTTAATGTTTTCTTGCTATTTTTTAAATTAGGTGAGAGTTTTTCTCCAGTTTCAGTAAGGGCTTGATAGTGGGTTACACAATATTTCTTATGTATGATCTATCATATGGTGGGATGATTGTGTGGCCCTTGGTATATAAAATGGTGATTTGGATTGGACATCAGGTCAACCGTATGAATTTAGAACCTTTAGATTTATCGTGTGTTTAATTTTTGTTTGATTCTATTGTTGGTATTAATTTTAAGGAAGTATGTAGTTTTTTTGAATGATTTTAGACCTATTTTAAAATCATCAGTGAATTATAAGAAATAAGGATTTTTGGATTTTAAGTATCACTTTTTTGAAAAATTCCCAAGTGATAGATGTTTATGTTTTTATTTTGATATGTGTAATTTTTTATTTGAAAACCTAATAAAATAAATCTAAGGCATGTAATGTATAATATATGCAATTTTTAATGTGTATGATTCATCCTATGAGGTATAACATATTGTTCATCATTGGGAAGGATAATGTATATTATCTATGGGTTTTTGAGTTAAGTAAAAACAATTATGTTTAGCGAACAATATATTATATATGTGTTAATATATTATATATATGGTATTTTATATAAGGAAAAAATATTAAAAATGAAACATATATTTTGTATGGGATGTAAAATATTTTGTATTGGATTTTTTTCTCAAAGATAAGGATATTAATTAAGAAATATATATATTATATATGGGGTAAGATATTATGTATCAATTACGGATATTACATATGGAATTCTTAATAAGGATAATATGTTAGGTGTGGATTTTTTGTGAAGGTAAATATTTTACATATTGAAAAATTATATTACATATAGACCTTTTTTTAAGGATGATAACTTACTAGATGTGTGAAACTTACATATAAAGGGAATACCATATGTAATAAATATTTCTATAAGTAATATATATTACAAATAGAAATATATTACATATGGATATGTATAATATATCTTATAATTGGAAAATAATTAAAGTGAAGAGACACTAAAATAAATAATATTTATTAAAATATGTTATGTATGGGTCTTTAAGGGGAGATATATAAGGTTTTTCATGAATTCTAATGTTACATTTTTAATAAAATGAGTTTTTTTTTATTTTTCTAAAATTATTTACAAATATCATTTATATGGAAAATAAGTTATAAATGGGATTTGAGTACCATTTATACCATTCAGTAGTTTTTAGCACTAGTTTATTTGTTCATATATCTTTTAGGGATCTTATATTATTCATGTTAGAATCTCATGCAGTCTGAACCAGAGAGTAAACAATGGTAAGGATACCTACCGTATTGAATTTATTATTGGTTTCTCTGACTGTATTTCATGTTTCATTTAGTGGTAACCTAAATGGGGTGGGTGCTCCATGATTTTGGTTAATATAATAATTAAATATGGATGTTTTAGAGTTCTTATTTGAGAGGAGTTCGACATACTTCATAGAGGTATCACCTTAAAATTTATGATGTTATACATGTGGTATGCATGTTTAATAAATAATAATGGGTAAGGTAATATATGTGTAATTGAGAACAGAATACAACTGGGTTAAGATTTATTGAAGGTTATTCTCACAAGATAAATAACAGATATTATCTAGTATGGAATACATTCCATGTATTATGGGTTTAGGTTATGATTGTCTTGACATGACATGTTTTAAAGTGGTGATTATTGTGTTTTGATGATTTATGTGGTTCCATGGAAACATTTTGGGTGTCACACATGTGATTTTAGGTGATTTTTATCAACACATTTCAGATTTAAAGGTCATCTGTATAGCATAGATGGGGTTGACCATTACTAAATGTAGTAGTAAAGGTTCAATGATGGTGTGGCCTAGGATTATGTGGATGTCACTCACCATGGGGGATGAGGCCCTTGGGGTCATGCTGGAAAAGGATAGAACCCATCATATGGCTTAATCTAATCATTATGGGTGGTGACCTCCATTTATTATGTTTCAAATGGAGATGGTGTTGATCATCAGTATAGAGGAGGTGTGCACCGTATATGGCCACAATTAGTTGTGTGTAAGACCACTAGGTGTGTGACTACATGGATATTTTTAATTGTAAATAAATTATATTATATTATTTATATTCATTTTAATTTTATGGATTCAAATCGGTATATATTACTATGATAATATTATAAATAATTTAATTAATTTATTGAATAAGAATAAGATTTTTCGTGGGAAAAAGAAATAGTTTTTATTTTAAAAAAATTGTTTTTCCATATACCATATTGTTTTCATTAAAAGATAAATTAATAGAATTTATAAATATAATGTGATAAAATAGTATTCATTTTTGGTTTCAACATGTTGTAATCATCTTATTCTGATATTTTAGGATTAATCTGAGAAAGTATTTTTTTGTGAATTATTAAAAATGACAGTTTTTAAAAATATCAAATATTTTTTGACATAATCATATAAACGTAAAACAAATATTTTTGAAACATATTTGAAATATATTTAATAAAAATATTATCCAATAACTAAATATTAATTCTTATTTCTTTGTAAATATGAAAATATTTATTGATGTTGACGTAGTTCTCACGCAGCATTAGAAATTTCAAACATGGTGCCTTTATGATAGAATATAAGATGGGATAATACTATTATCATATCAAAGGAAAACTTTTATGAATAATAATTTTTTTATGAATTCTTAAATGACATAATAAATTAATTATCCAAATTCTTACCCAGTGCTTGCGTAAGGTAAGAAAATTCATGATCTTATCATAGAAATGATATAATGATTTAAATGAGAATTAATAGATATATTAATGGTTTTTGATGATGATAGTTTTGAAAAATAAAATAAAATAAATAAAATAAATTTATTTATTTATTAATAATAAAACATGTTAATTATAAAATTTTTTTACGCAATGTGGATGAAACTCTTGTACAAGAAGAAGACCGGTCAAAGTAAATGGGTTTTAAAAATACATAAAAATGGTGATATTAAAATGACTAATATGTTTCATGACATTTATAGATAAACATTATTGTTATGAAATTATTTAGATGTTTAAATCATAAACACTTATTTATCTCTATATTTTTTAAAATCAAATTAAAAGAATTTCTCTTAAAATGACTTCAAAGGGGGTTTAATGTCAATAAATAATTTATAAATTTATAAAAAATAATTAAATATTATCTTGTGTTAATAGGGTAGGGTAATTAGTTATAATATCAAATATTTTTCATATTTAACCATCTAACATTTTAAAATTTCATTCTTCTCCGTTAAAGATTGAAAATTTTAGAAAACACCATTACATTTTTCCTACAAATGGTGACTCATTCTAAACTATTAAATAAACATAACAAGTTAGTTTTTATCTCCATATTTATTCATAATATCTACCTAGACATCCCTTTACATATTTATAATTCTAAAAAATTACAAAAAATCTTTTCTCCAAAGTATTTAGTCTCTATTTAAAAGAGGTGGTTTGAGGAGCATGGTAACAGTTTAGAAGACTCATTATCTTCTCTTATTTATGATTATTTATCATAAAATTATTTCAAAACATTTATAAATATTTTTTAATTATTATATTCCCATTTTATTTTCATATTTTGGATCTATCTTTAGGAAATATGTTCCATTACCTCTATCCAAACACTGTTTCTTACGCTGTGACTATGTCAAAATAATGGATTTTCAAACATGATGTATCTTCATTTTAATTCTCTTTTCATTTTAAACAAAATATGGTAAATTTAAAGGTTACCATAAAAAAAATTTTGTATATGAATTTTTTTTCATAAAACTCAAATATTTATTTTGTTTTCAATTATTTTAATCTCATTTGAAAAACATCGTTCACCTTGGTTGTTTAATTCTACACAAGTGATTGATGATGTTTTTGTAAACTTTTTTCTTTCATTGATAATATGAAGAATATAATTTATAAATGAATATAACATTAATTATCAATTAATTTTTATGATTATGATTCTATAATACTTATTTATCCATTATAATAATGAATTTAACTTTGAATAATCATAATAATTTTTAACCATAAAAAAATTCTTTTTGAGGAAATTTTTATGAATAGTTTAAATTTAATGAACTATAGAGACACCTTGATTCAATAATGATGTGGATAAAATAAATTTAAAATTATATATCTTATAATAACCATGAAAAAATATTTTTGAACATCACCATAATGTTGTATTATTTTGATATGTTATGGATATAACGATAACAAAACGACTGATGTAAACAATATGAATTTGGAAAATGAATGAAACATGATAGAAAATGAAGCAAAAGGAATAATAGTATAGGAATAAACACGATAAACGTTTTTAAACAAATAAATAATTAATATAATTTTGGTATTTATGAGGGTAAAGGGTGTACAAGGTGATATAGGACTCAAGTTAAAGGTAATTTTCATTAAAACCTTTACTTTATTCATTTTAATATTTTCTTCTCAATTATTTCATCTTGATGTTGATATTACTTATTTTGTGTTACCAGTTTCCTTTTATATTCATATATGATTCCTTATGACCATTTGTTATTGGCATTTAAATTCTTTAAGAAATAATTAATGGAATCTCTTTTCACACTTTTTATATGAGTCATTATTTAAAAAAGTGTAAATGTAGTATAGTTTTAAATTATTTTTATATGATCAATATTTCCCTCTGGCCTTTTCAATTTTATTTACTATGATTACTCTTTAAATTTTTATGGTATTATAAATTAATTTTAATTATCATTGTTTTATAAAAAATTATTTTCGAATAAAAGTTATTAAAAACGTAAATGTTATTTATTCATATTTTTATGAGATAAATGAAAATACCCATGCTTATGTGCTAAAATGTATATTTATATGAGTTTTATAGTGTAATTAAAGATACTATGTGATTTATTTATGTTTTAGTTCCTATAAATTTTATTATGGATGATTCTTAAATAGATATCGAATGTATTGGGTAGTGATTTATTCTATAGATAAATTATAATAGAGATAACTGTAGAGACCATTGAATTGTAAGGGAAATTTTAAGGGTTATTATAAGAGTGATTATGAATATGAAGTCTTAAGAAATATACATTATTATTATTATTTTTCTTTATTATTTCTCCTGAGTTGATTTATAAAGTTATTTGGGTTATTATGTTTATTTTATGAGTGATTATGGGTTTTCATGAGCTCAATGTTTGTTAGTTGTAGTTGAAACTTCTCATGGGTTTTGATATTTATTCAATTAAAATATGAGTTTTATTTATATTTATACCCGTTATTAAGCCTCATTTTATCATCTCATGTTTTTAGTTATTAAAGAGTAGAAGTAATCATTTGTTCAAAATCAAGTTATCAGGATTTGACTTAAATAAGGAAAGCATTTTATTTACAAAACTTGTTTTTGTGGAAAAAATGTACATTGAGTGGAATTGATGATTTTTTATTGTAATGAGTTTAATAATAATCTATAAATATAATTTAAAAAGGTTTTGGGAGTGTATGTAATTAAATTTATTCTATAAACATAGTAATTATAGAGTGAATATGTTCAAGGTGTTAAATGGGTATCAGAGTAGAGTGTAGACACCTTTACATGTTAGGATGTTGGTAAGGAATCAATGGAAAGATAATTTTGGGATACTGATAATGTTTTTTGGGAATAAAAAAATTCATTTGTGGTTATATTAACATGATAAAATTTTAGATTATTTTAAGGATTAACATGTTTCATCTTCTATTTTATATCAATTTTATAATGGTTTTCTTATAATGTAATATGGAAAATAAATTAAGAAAGAAATAAGAATATATTACCATTCCATATCAGCACATTAAAATTGTTGTAATAGGAGTCGAGTAGATTGTTGACATGTTAACTCAATTAACAAAGGTTATAATTTTTGGTACCCATGTAAGGGAGAGACTAAATTCATGCAAAGAAACATACCAATATTTGATCATTTCTTGTGGTAAAATTTTTCAACAATTTGTGGAACCTCAGACACTGTGTTAAATGAAGGATGGATAAGTTCTTCATAGAAGAAATTTAAATTTTTGCTTCGTTTAGAACATCAGATGGTAACACATGTAGTTTATGATCTTAAAGGTGAAGATGATCAATGGTGGTCTCTTGGTAAGATTACCTAGGTGAATAATGATATTTATTACATGATATAGAATGTATTTTATGATCATTTTATTGAAAAATATTTTCTTAAAGTACTTCATCATAAAATATAATGAAAATTTCTAATTTTGAAGAAAAAGTAGGAGGACTCAAATACTGATTTTGAAGAAATATTTTCTAGATTGCTAAGGTATGAATTGAATTTTATTTTACACTATGAATGTAAAATTGATGGATTTTACATTGTTTGGAAACCGATTTAATGAATGGTTTTTTTAATAATGGATATGGAAGTTATGATTTTATTTATGGATTGAAAAGGGTGAGATATTGATTTTTGAGTCTTATTTATCTCATAATATTAGGAATAATTGGTGATAATACTGGGAACGAATGGGGGAAATTCTAGAGGTAAGATATTTAAATTTAGCGTATGTCTAAAATGTAGTAAAATGTATCTTGGGGAGTGTGTTATGAGATATATAAAGAGTTATAAATGTGGTAAAATTGAACATATAACTCATTAATTCAAATAAAGAAGACAGATAAGTCTAATAATGTTTAGAAAATAGTGAAATGTTTTAATTATAATGAGATCTGCAATTAGAAAATGTGTTTTAAAAGATTATTTTGTCTTAGATCTAGAGATACCCTTAGTGGTATTGAATCAAGATGATGGGAGAATTAAATCTTTCTCTATAGTCTAGTTCATTCCCTTTTGGATATTATTCCCACATCGACAAGTACTATATTCAACCTATTACATGAATCAAAATTTATATATACCTCATAGAGTGACAAATAAATATTTAAAAATATTAAATATCAAAGGGATAAAATGATTTTTTCTTAGTTCACAATATAGGGACATTCCAAGGATGATATATCAATATTTTTTTAGTTATACTAGAATCCTTTTCGATTCACTAGTAAGGTTGATATAACGTTTTTTGTAGTCACTCCATGTCACATGCACTATCTTTAAAATATTTAAGTTATTGTTACTACTCAACCAAGATGAAATATCTCTTTTTCACAGACACACACATATGCATTGAAGGATATTCTGAAATTTATTGACTTATAGGTCTCTTTAATTGATTGGAAACATAACAGTCAATACCAGATTATAACTGGAATATAATTACATCACATTCTTGATTTTATGTTAAGTTAATTTCTTATTTAGTTAAAATGTTTGGTAAAGAATTTTTTTAGATAACTTATTCTTTCTCAGAACACATTCTATTGAAAAATTCCCCTTTCAAAAAAATACTTTCAGGAAACTCCATCTTTTATAAAACAATGCTCTTGTAATGTCTAACACATGAACCATTCTCAATACTATTTTTTTTACAATTTAAAACTTTACAAATAAGCATTACACAAATAGTATCTGCATGAAACTTAGTGATTCATGGAATTTCACTCTCATAACTCAATGGTTCATGTAACTTCTTTAGGAAACATAGACTTTGTAAAATATCGAACATTTTCACTCAATAAATTCCCTTGTAAAATTTTATACCTTCATCTTTTATGTATTGGGTATTTAAATAAAAAAATTACCTATCACATAAATTGGAATCTTTTCCTTAAAGTAACTTCAGTTCATGAAAATTTCAATGTATTTTTTATTCACAAAACATTTATTAATTGCCTTTTATTTTCCAACATACACCTATCCATGGAAATAGATCTTTTGTGATAATTTTTTACATTATCAATATTTCATCCACCTTCTTCATGATGAATTTCTTTTGAACCTTCCTAACATTCATTAATCTATTATTTAATAAATATTCAATTCTGAAACCTACCCAATAACACTATCATGAAAATTTACCTTTGTGATAAAACTATTGTACCCTCTTAGACAACACATTTTTTAAAAAAATCTTTATTTTGTCTATAAAAATTATGAAATTTTTCCAAGGATGTTATTATTAGCCAATCAGATTTTTAGAACCCGAAATTTGGAAGACACTAAAAAACTATGGAACCTTTAACACTAAATCCTCATGCATTGATTAGCTCCATTTCACAACTTTTGAAAACTTCCATTATGATCGAATCCATTCTCATCATATACATCATATTACAAATTATCCTATATCAAAAATACTATTTAAGAGGAATGTTACACACTAAAATATACCTATTTAATTCATCTTTAACAACCTGATATAGGATTGTAAATTTTCTTGACTTCTGTAATTATTTTCTACCCAGATTATACAACATTGAGATAGATATTTTTCATTAAGCTTATAATCCTATTGAAAAACTAATGGATTTTATAGTGAATTTCCTAACAATATCTAACCTACTAGGATTTATCATACACACATCTCATTACCATCCCAAAAATTTATTTTAATACTCCCACCATACTTCTTGATACTATGGTCCACAATATATACATCACCAAATATAGGTTTCATTCCAAAATTATTCCCCTTTTATTATTCCAATACTATCATAAATTCATCCTTTGTTACAATTCTTCATTTTTGTACCCCTTTAACATCCAAATTAAAAGGGCCATGTGAATATATATTGTAACCTCACACTCTCTCCCCCATTAAAGGCCCATTAGATCTATATTTTTTTTCAACTTTACCCTCTTGTAGAAATCCCTAATGGATTCAATTATCTATGGATCTACTTGCCTTTATTCCATAATCTTCGTGCAACAAAATCTCAATGGTCTCTAAAAAAATAGATGGGGAATACACTTCTGTAATAGATTCATAGAAACATATACAGTAATACCATTTATCATATTCTTCATACACGTATTATCAAATCATGTGATACCATAGGTTAACATATAAAGTCTTAATGGATATATAAGCCATTTTTAGATACAAATCTAAAACCATTAGGCTCCATCCTTTACCTTCATTTCAATATATCAAATTATTATTGAAACATCTTTCTCCATATTACATTGTATGTTTCTATCTATCATTTATTGTTCCATATTACTGATAGATTTTTCAAAGATTGAAATTACCAATTATAATGGAGTCATTGATAAATAATCTATGTGAAATTGGTTGGAAATCATTGTAGGAATCAAGTGATTAATATAAAAAACTACAATTTTTCCCATGACACTCACAAAATTCAATAGATTTTAGTAACACATATTTCTTCCATTTTTAAATCATTAGGTGATATCTATCACACCAACACCAAAAAAATTAATTAATCACAAGTTTGTGAGATATAAAAAAAATTATTTCATATAACAACACTTGTTAATGATAACCTGATGGTTCCACTTGGTATGCATGATCTTAAATTTGTCATAGGAATCATTTATTAGAAATGGATAAACAACCAAGGGTGCTTATCACCAAATCTCCTTAAATATATCCATCTTTATAATGATACCATTTATTAATACCCAACATTATTCTGGTTACAAATATTAAATTACTCTTCAGAATAGGGAGACTAAATCTAAGGAATAGTATTGATTTTCTAGAAATTTCTTGGTATATTGAAAATAGTCAATTGATACCATATTGTTAGAACAAAATAGATTAAATTGAAATACACGAATGTTATTTCTTCAACACTAATCTATTCTTTCATGGTGTTATAATACCATGTGAACTGAGCCCTAAAACTAGATTTTGAATATTTAATATAACTTGGAACAACTGGATCATTAAAATATTTCATGGAAACCTCTTCATCTTCATATCATTCTCTGCATCAGTTATTCTACTTTTTTTTCACTACATGTGACTTCCAACATTCTCTTTAAGGATCATATCATTTTTTGACACCACTTGTTGATTTTGTTTCCATAAATGAATTTCATGTATTATGAATCTTTTTATCACATATATCTCCAATAAACATATTCACTTATTCCCTTTCAGCACATACACACCCCATAGATCATATCACCCACTTAATTTGGTATAAATTCTAGCATAGTTTAAAAACATTTAAATTTATTGGGATATGTTATGTCTATAATTATATGATAAAGAATTATGGTCAGTCATGACAGACCAACCCTTTACTTCCATCTTTTATATATAACATTATTGGGGTGATTAATTACATAACATTACTTACAAAACATTAACTTCATATAAATTACATGATATATTTATCTATTTTCTTTGGACATTTCTCAACTGAAAACAAGGAACATTCATTTTTCAATGATTCCTCCATAATTCAGGAAAATTATTAATGATATACCTACATGATTAAGAATCCTTTTCACACATTCTCAATATTATTTTTGTTTATGGGTTCAACTTGTTATTTATTATTATGATAGAAGTATTAATCCCATGTTTATAAGTTTTATTCATTAATTTACAACATGTTTTCCTCTTAGGATTCCTCCACGACCAAAGGGATCTTTCTCTTGCCGTTACTTCTCTCACCAAGGAATAACCTGTAAAACCACTAAATAATCCACCATAATCTTTTAAGATTTTAGCCTTATGAGTCACCTTATACTTTATCACTTGAGGCATGTATTTCATTAATAATATGTTATTCTTACCCAATATTTTATTAGTTTTAAAATTTTTGTTCCATATTTTTTTAAATTATTTATAGGAGGGCTCTAGTGAGTGTATCATATCATGTTCTTGAAATACCTATTATTGAGATCCCTTCTTTTCATCTAAGATTTTAAAACTGTTATATAGTATAGAAGGACATCTTCTTGTATATACTCTCTCATTAAATTTAACTATAGTTTAGTATCTTCTTGTATCACCATTTTTCCTTCTCATATTTCTTCTAGATGAAATATCTTTTAAAATTCCTATAATTAGTATATATAGAACATATCATAAAAAAACATACCTCATGTAAGCATATAAAAAATTATATGTAAGTTTAACCCATGTTCTTCTCGAGACAGCGTGCTTTTGAACTTCAAGATACATACTCGAGGTGTGTCCTAGTCTTCCACAATAGTATCATTTCAAAGACACTTTCTTCTGAGATAATATACTTTCAAATTTTTTTGATAAATTCTAATTTTATTTAGATTGAGTAGTATTCTAACTTGGATTTGTCGATTTATGATCTGGTGACTTAAATAATCCAGTTTTAGGTTATTCTATTAAGTCAAAGTAACCTTCTTATTTCTCATAGAAAAACCATGATTTATATCATGAAAAGTCATATTATGATATTTCTCCATTACGAGATATTTCATCTCCATTAATCTAACACTAGATTCATTCCCAGATTTTCATCATTCTTGAAGAAGTGTCCTGAGTTTGATGAAACTCTCTTTTAAATATTATTCCCTTATAATTTTCTTTTCAGTCTCACTTTTAATTTCATCGAGTAATTAACTCTGTTATTTTAATTTAGATCCCATATTATTTATGGCAATATTTAGGACCACTTATAGTCTTTTCCTACTATTTTTTTTGTACATATATATTTGATGATATAATACTAAAATTTCATCATGGTCTCCCACTAATCCACATTATTTAGTAATATCTGGATTTATTATTGATCTCTCCACACACTATACCCAAATCAATTACCATACACCAAAAAAAACTTCTTTCTTATGGTAATTCCCATTATATTTGAGTGGTTAACATTCCAAAACAAAACGTCTAAAAATGTTCTTCTCAAAGTTATCATATTCAAATGGATACTCTTATTTTTTCTTTAAACGAATTTAATTTTCTAGAGACTCAATATTTGTATCTTGTTCTTTTACAAAAGATATCAAATTTTCAATCAACCTAGATTTCAATTCAAAATTCCATATGTTCTCTACTACTTTTTTCGATTTCAATTAAGATTTTTTATTAGTTAATTAAATATCTCTAATATTAGTCCATATTTTCTCTTGGATTATCCATATATTTAGCGTAATGTTTTAAAAAAACACCAATCATTTGAATTTAAATTATTTAAATATCTAATTTTTTATGTGATTCTACAAGATCTACAGGAAGTTTAATAATACCCTTTGGTTATTAATTCTCTAGGGAGAGATATGAATTATTTAATTTATCAAAAAACATACACACCATATTTATAATTAGATGAAATTTAAAATGTAGAATAAATGAACTCAATTTCATAACACGATCTCTTGAAATTATTCTTATTATCAATTTTTTTATTCTTCAATATTTTCATAAATCTGTATTCACGATTCGTGTTCACGGGTTTCTCCTAATTTCCAGAGCTATAAAAAATAGAAGATTCATCATAGAATCCATATACATAAATCTAAACTCCAATTCTATGGGATAACATCAAGTTTAAAACAATTCAATCTGATACAACTTGTTATAACTAGAGACACCCTAATAGGGGGGGTGTGAAATAGTGTGATAAATAAATCAAACTTTTCTCCATAATCTTGTTACCTACCTTTAGGATCTTTTTCCCACATAAAAAGGAACTCTATTTAACTTATTACATGATTAATCATTTATCTTTAACACAAATGGTGACAAATAAATATAGGGGAAACTAATTGATTTATGAGACAAAAATATTTCAATATGGTTTACCACAAATAGATAGTATAAGGAGAAAATGGTGAAACTGTATTGGTCATATTATATTACAATAATATTTACTTGTTTTTTGGATAATTGTTTTGTTTGTGATTACTTCATTCCCAATACACTATCATTACTAGATTTAGGGATTGTTCACTCTTCCATTATTTATAAATACCTCTTATTCACTCAGAGACACTACTTTTGGGAAGATACTTCCATAGTTTATATAATTTTTGGCCTCTTCAATAGATTGGAATATATATATCTATACCTGATTAACATGAGTCTCTTCTCGCATAAATATCAGGATTTGATACTATTTTAATTTACAAATAATTGAAAATGGATGATAAATACATTATGTTCATGTGACATGGTCTTTTTGGAAACTTATTCTCTTGACAAAATTTTACTTTCATAAAACTTATACTATTTAATAATAATTATTTCATAAAAATCCATCTTTCACATTTCTATACTCTTTTAGTTTATAATGACTGAATCATTATCGATACTATTTTTTATTCAATATAAACCTTCATTCCAAGAAATGATTTATGCAAATAATATATTTACAAAATGAAATGATTCATAGAAGGAGGAAGGGAGAGAATTAGGTGAGGGATATTATTAATGAAATTCCTTCTAAATTCATCAAATTCTATGCTTTCTATATTAAACTTCTATATAATTCATCACATATAAAGCTAAAGAATTTTCCTTTTCACATCATGGTATAATGACCCTATGCACGAGAGTCCATGAGTTTTTAATATGGAACAAACGTTCTCACTCAATCCACATCAAGTGAAGCAATTAAGAAAGGCCCATTGAGAGAAAAACTTGAATACATGTATCACATGGTAAGAATATATTTGAATCATTCTTTTAAATATGCACCGTGATCCACAAGATATTCAAGCTATAATGTAAAATAATCCAAGCCATCAACATGGAATAATGGATTTAACATGAATTTAACCCAATGTTCAAAGCCATATCAAGAGGAAATAAGTAATAAATAATAGAAATGTTAAATAAAGAGAAATTTCTACAAGTATTAAACTCTAAAAATGAAATACAACAAGATTAACATGGAATTATCATGCCTTAACCATATGTCCTCAATTAAATCTCAAGGCATGAAGCTATCATGCTTGACCCTTTATGTTATAAACCAAGCCAAACCACTTTGGAACAAACAGTATACATACACAATAACATGCACAAGTATAAACAATAAAAAGTAGGAATATGTATTGTTAAAGGGTCCAATTAACGGTACAATTACCATTTTAAATCATGTTATCAATTAAATACATTAATGTATTATACCATACACCCACCCAAGGTGAAAACAACACAAGGAATTAAAAAATTATGACATTTTAGTTGGGAACACCCAAAATAGGTTTACAATAGGCATGTTGAACCCCCTTAGTTAGTTTTCACCAGAATACAAGTTCACAATTAAAAAAATAACAAAAACTAAACAATTTAAAGTATGATACAAAGACATCGCTGGTAGTTTTCGACGAGCAGAACAATGACGTGACATGAAATTAGTGATGGAAAAAGGTAAAGTGTGTATATTTCTTACAATGGTAATCCACATTTATAAGGAATTCTATTTAGTTTATAAAATATTCCAAATTCTAATACATGACATTTAAACAAAACAACCATGACTAATCCATTTAAATTATTTAAATGGGGTAATTACTAACTTTCCACAAAACTGGCATCAACAATTAAGCATATGAAAAACATAGACAGAAACTAAGAAGGATATAAATAACTATCAATAATTTTTTTTGGTTTAAAAGACATCACACCTCTGTTGTAGAGGCTTTAGTATAAAAACATGACCAAGCTTTATTAAAAAATTATTAAATTATATTTAACATATATTCAAAAACTCATTTAGTACTAATGGAAATAATGGAATGTGTGAAATCAAGTAACCAAGGAACACTCAAATTTAAAAAGGTGAAAATGATTTGGACCCTACCTCAAGAGGTTGGCCATGGAAGATAAGTAAAATTAATTTTCACTATGTGTTTTTGTAGACAATGGACCTTCATTGGAGGGGTTTTATTATAAAACCATGAACTTATTTGTAAAATGAATCACTAATCATATTTAATCATTTATTCTAAAACCAATTTATAGACATAAATATCTAAAGGTTGTGGGGAAATCATGTAAGTAATGCATTATTGAATTAAAGGGGCGAGGATAAGGATACTTCCATAAGCATTAGACCAAGACAACCCTCGACACTTTTATGATTTGGAGGCAACCACTTGAAACCACCCACACTCGCACACACATACATTATATTACATATTTAAATATATATTTTAATCCAAAACACATATTCCCATTTCCATGAGGGAATATGTATGATATATATATATATATTTCAATGTATCTGTGTACCTTCCTTCATATATGTTCAAAACCCAATGTAAACATTATTAAGAACAATGTTGTGGCAAGGACAATGTCATCCATATAAAATAATAAGGCCTAAAAATAAAATAAAGACCATAAATTAGAAGTATAGAAAAAATGTAGCATAATTAAAACCCTATGTTGGATAGTAGTGAGAACCCAAAATTCCCACAACAAGGTCCACACAGTTAGAAAAGAAATCCAGAAACTCAAAAATCACAAACTCCCCATTTATTAAACGATTAAAAAAGAAGAGCGACAAAAAAACAAATGCAAATTCATTAGAGATGAACCAAATTGAATCAAACCACCTCTAATTTGGAAACATATTTAGAAATAAAAACCTATGAGAGTTGAGAAGCCTTTTCCACAGCCTATTAATGGAAATAATCCAAAACTAGATCAATCTATAAACCTACAGTTTGGACTACAACTCACCATACACTGAGAGAGGTAAAAACCATCCATGAAAATGAGGATATGTGAGCGAGGAGGATTATCTCATAGAACCAGAGATAAAACTAGAGGAAATTTGACCAGATTGGCTTGTAAGAAGGATGTTGTAAGGAAAGAGTTGTGTGCAATAGGGGTTCTCATAAGGGTGGTCACGTGTTGGAGAAGAGGAAGAGAGGGGAGTTATGAGCCATGGGTGTTCGACCATGGGGGATCATGCGATGTAGTGAAGGATAAGAGTGAGGGATTCACGCCATGGGGTATGAGATATGGGGTCATGTTTCTCAAAAGGGAGCCTAGGGAGGGGTCTGGTCATGCGCTGTAGGCGAGGGATGGGGGAAAAGGAATCCCTCATATTGTTTTTCTTAAAACATAACATAATAATAATAGTAATAATAACAACAACAACAGAAATAACAATATTATTATTCTTATTATTAAATAATTTCATTTATATCATTAGAAAATTTGAATTAATTAAATAATTTTATTTAAAAACACATTGTAGTACTCCAAATCTCAAAAACTCATTCCGGTGAATGGTAAAAAAATGACTCATCCAGTACATATGAACAAATTAATTTCTATTGAATTTTTTTGTCCAGTTTAAAAGTACCTAGTGTTATATATAATAAATATTTAAAACTTATATTAATTCAAGTGAGTTTTCCAATGGTCTATCATATCATCTATTTTACATTTTTATCTACTTTATATTTTAAATTTATGTTTTGACCCTTAAAGGCTACCTATTTGGGAAAATGCCATGGAATTTTTTCATTAGAATAAGACACATTATTTATTTTATTAAAAACATATCCAGAAGATTTTTATCTCCAAATTATGTCCAAATAATTATATAGTCATATCCTTATGATTTTATTAGGTTCTATCCTTACTATGAGTCCTTTCATTGAATGTACGGACTCAATTTTAAAGAGGTTGTTTGAGAACAAAGGTAAGAGTTTTCAAGTCTTTTTATGCACTCTAATTTAGGATTCGTTGTCTTATAATTATTTTAAATAATCTCTTATTTTATATCCATGATTTTATTACCAATTAATTATAATATTTTTAATCCATAAATTATGAAATATAATCCATTACCCCTCACCAAAATCTTTTATATAAGCCAACACTACGTTAAAATATTGGTTTTCCAAAAATGATGATTTCCATATCAATTATCCTCCTAATATTTTTGAAAAAATAAGTAATATTTAATGGTAACCAAAAAATAGTATATCTTATAAGATAATTATTTTATAAAACTCAAATATTTATTCTATTTTCACTTCATTTAAACTATTCTAAAAAACATTTCTCACCATCATGGTTTTACCTAAGTGAGTGATGATGTTTTCATAAACCTAGGTATTCCATTGATATATTAAAATATTGATTTTAAGATTAAATATAAATTCTATTTTCAAGTAATCTTGTGATTATGATTTTGTAATGTTAAATTATCCATTAAAATAATGAATTAAATGTAAACAATCATAGTCATTTTTATCCATAAAAAGAAACTTTTTGAGGGAAATTATTTGAATAGTGACTATTTAATGACCTATAAAACTCCATTGATTCTATAATGATATAGAAACAATACCATTTGAATTTTCAATATTATTAAACCCATGGAAAATGACATTTAAACATTTCATTATATCATGAAAATATTGGATGTTATTAACCGAATGATCATAAAATGACCAATGTAAACAATTAAAATTTAGAAAATGAATGTAACATGATAATAAATGAAAAAATTAATAGTAATAAAGAAATAAATTTTTTTAAGTTTTCTAATCATGTAAATAATTAATATATTTTTTTATTTACGATGGTAGGTGACATATAAGGTGATCCAAGACTCGATTTAAGTGGATTTTACTTTGAAACCTTTACATAAAATGTTTTTGATTTTTTCCAGTAAACTATTTATCCTATATATTAAGATTATTTATTTTTTTATTAGTTTACTTATCTCTACTTATATGATTTAATAAGGGTTTTTATATTGGAATGGAATTTATATACAAAGAACGAATGGAATCATTTTTAGATTTTTCTATGTGGGTTATTCTTTACAACAGTGTGAAAGGAGTCTTTTTAAATGATTTCTTCAGAATCAAATTTTTCCCTCTATCTTATTAAATTTTCATTACTAAGATTCTTATTATAGTTATAATTTTATTAAATTTAATTTTCATCCTAATCATTTTTTAAAATTATTTCTTTTTAAATAAATTTTATTAGAATCATAATAATAATTTTTTATTATATTAAGGGTTTAAATAAAAAATCATAGGTTTATGGGTTCAAATGTCATTTTATTAGAGTTTTATGGTTAAATACACATCATTATTTGTTTTATTCATGATATAGACATCTAAAATTAGATACAATGATGGATGTGTCTGATACAACCCTCCCATGCATTGAGTAATGATTTATAATCCAGAGACATTTTGTTAGAGATAACCAAATAGTTTATTCAATTATTTAAGTGACTATAAGTGTGATTATGAATATAATGTTTCATGTAATCCCCATGATTATTATTTTTAATTCACTCTTAATTATGAATTTTTAATGATTTTTTTGGTTGAGAAGTTGCTTTTATAAGTGATTATGGTTTTCTGTGAGATCAATGTCTATTATTTAACGTTGATAAATTTCATTGGATTCATGTTTCTACCACTAGAGTGATCAGTTTTATTTATTTGTATACCCTTACTAAGAATAATTTTATCATTACAAGTTTTCAAATGATTTTTAGTGTTTATTAATGAGTAATAATAGTAAAAAAGTCAAGATACAGTTATAGAAATTTGTTATGAATAAATAAAGAGCATCATTTAAATAACTTCTTTTTCTCAAAAAAAGACATTGGGTGGATGTGTGGATTTGGTATTGTAATAAATTTCGTAAGACTTAAAAACTCAAAATAAAAATTTCATGAGAATGTATGTAATTCCACATCTTGTATAAATCATGTAATTATAGAGTGAATATGTTTGGGGTGTTATAGGATGTTCGAATAAGGTTTTCTATATACATTGGAGATGATGATCCACACATGGTAAAAGATGAGAATATCCATGACATGGGATTTGTTGGGTCTTTTAGATAGTTCTTTTAAATAATGTATAAGTCATTGGTACCTGTGAGATAAATATTTTACATTCCATTGGGTCATAGGAATTGATTTTGGATCATGATACCCAATAGCTTGGAGTTTTTTATAAGAATGTGGGTGATTTTGATATGAAAAAAGGTGAATATATAATTCTAATTTTTCATCAGAAAAGTAATGTAGAGTCTTACTCAATTCTAGTTATACATGTGTGGATTATGTTATGTAGTATGATTTGGTTTTAAATTTGTATTCTTTGAATGCATTGATATATGTATATATATCAGTTAGTGACACAGTAAGTTGTGGCTTATTGAGTTCCTACTCACACCATGAATAGGATATTTGTGACTCATTATGTCTTTAGGGTTATTATTATAGTTAATGGTAAAGGTTTTATGTTAGGAAACTAATCGATTTGGGGGTGTGTATTGTTCAAGAGATGGATAACATGATTTTCATACGACTAGAGTGATTCCTTGGTGCCATGTTTGATGTTTATTTGATTAATTTTTTACTTGTACATGTGTGGTTTTCCTAATGGAAATCAATTTGGGTTTTTATAACTATCATGGAATGGTAACGAATTATTAATGTGACCATATTTATATTTTAGTATGTTGCTTATTATTATTATAATTGCATCCACTATATTATGTTGATGTTCTTACTTTAAAATTTAGAGGCCATAATACCTCCACTATCAACTAATAAACCCTCACTATGATTCAATATCATTTGGTGTATGGATATGAACACCTATGTGCTAATTTCTCACTTGTCAGGTCACTATGGGGAGATAAGGCTGGGGAATAACAAAATAGGAGTTCAAATGGACCAATGAGAAAAAAAACCAGATCTAAGCACTTTTGACCCAACACAAACACTATGACTGGTCATCATACCATGAAAAATATTAAGAAAATGTTATTTATACATTCATGGTCAAGTTCCATGAATTATTTAATGAAATAGGATTTTTTAGTTACATGGTGGAAAAATTCATGTTCTAAATATGAATTCTTACCCAAAGGACCATGTATTTCAAAAATATTCCATATTTGCTCCCATTTATTTAAATATCAACTCAAAACATCGCCAAAGAATTTTAAATACTAAAATACGTCTATTATAAATGTTTCTATCTTTTAGAAACAAGTATCACTGTGTAATCCATATCTCATCACTCATTTCCCCTTAGAATATTAAATCTTCCATAAATTCAAGCCTATTTAATAACTCAAAATTCAGTTTTTCTAAATATTGTCCTTAAACCATAAGTCTAGATACTAATATGAATATTTATATATCTTTCAAAATTATTATGATTTAATTATTGATCTTTAATCCATTTTAGAACCAATATAACATATACCCATCAAATATGATGATACCTATTAAAAATAAAAAATTTAACAATCCTAACACACACAAACTTCAAAAAACTATTATATAGAATAGAAATAAATGTAAACCTAAAAAACCATCATTTTATATGTAATAATTTACAAACCACATACAAAAATTCATACTCAGATGCCCTGGGGAGTGATGGATGCCTTTGAGTGGAGAGGTGAATCAATTTTAATTGAAAACCTTTTTGAATTTCAATCATTTTAAAGTCAACCTACATGAATTATTTAGTCTTGATACACTCTTTATTATCTCTCATATCCTTACCTATATTATACTATAAATAATGTCATAAGAATATAATGATTTTTACTAGGATTAATTATAAGGCATATTTTTTCCTTGGTTAGTGATGCACCCTAATCAATGATTCTCTACTATAATAAATATCGATCAATTTTGGGTGAAGTGTGATTTAAAACCCATAATTATACCATAGTATCACCAATATTATTTCATCAATATTAACACTATCCACTTTCTAGTGACTCATAAGGCATCAATATTCAACTTCACACTAGAATACTTTAGTAACATTCCACTGTAGTAACTGAGTTTCGTGGTGTTCTTCTTATATACCCAGTGTCACACAAGATAAAATTATTTTGGACATGTATAAAAAATATTTTCCTTCCATATATACCTTTTAAGTAGATATCTAAAGAACATAAAGATATCAAAACATCAACAAAGTAAATTTCGTTCAAATAACTAATTTATTCTTCAAATTCAAGAAGACATTCAAGAATATTATGTGACTTGGCCACTGATCGTAGCTCGAATTCACAAATCATTAGAACCTGATCAAATAACTATGTCCCACATTATTATCCTATTGTATAAAAACCTATAATCTCTTCATATCTTCAACTAAAATGTCTCTAACACTAGATATTACAAAACCTTCTTCTTTTCATTATATTGGGCTATCACACACGAATCATAGAATTATGAATGACTTATTATTCTTCTTTTTTACAACATGAATTAGATTCTTATTATTCTAATTTGAGAGGATGATGTTTTTTTATGGAATCACATTAGCTCTCACCTTATCAATTCTCTCTCATAGTTGTAGTTCTTCTTACTTCGTTTTCTATCTCTCCACTTTTTATCTTCTTATACCCACTCATGTATATGGTCAGATCCTGAACTATATATTTCATTTAAAACTAAGATACATAATATTTCAATGGGAAAAAGTTAAAAAAAGAATAAAAGTGCATTTATAGGATACCCAATTTTTGTTCCCAAAATTACATGTGTATTATTTTTCAACACAAATGGAATTTCTTAAACACCCTTAATTAATTGTTCTTCTTTCTTATACTTATCATTAAAATATCTTGACAAAATATCGATAGTAGGTAAAACTTGTTATTCCTAAAAATAACTCCACAAAAATTCACAACTTTATTTTCCATAGTTGTATAAAATATAAAAAATAGATGTAATGTGGAACTATTTTTAAAACATGAGACATTCAATAAAAAATACAGTCTTTAAAGCTGGATAAATAAATAACAATATAATATCCACTTCAAAATCATATCCAATATCCAAATATTATGTTTATTTTATGCTTATATGAATATTTTTCCTTCAATATATTTTTATCTGCATTATTCTTGAAAACCCAAAAAATCCTTTTCATTTATCATGGGACCATGAATTGGATCCTCTCTTTTGATCCACCTCAAAATATGATTGAGTTATTCCTAAAAAGGGTTCAATGTGTTTTTATTTTGAAAGAAAAAAATCATCAAGTAAATTCATTTTATCTTTAGAATCTGTAATATTGGTAACTCTATTTTTAAACCAATACATAAGAAAAATTCTGTCACATGAATTATATCTAACATACATAGTGGTGGATCTATTAATAATTCACTTACATGGAGATTCATCTATACAAATTTGGATATGATGTTATAATATGCCAATTATAATACCTGAGTCTTTATTAACTTACTTGTATCTAAATGTAGATACAAAATATATTTTTTCTACATGAGAATTAAGATAATCTACATAAATCTATTATATTATGAATTATTATAGTTCTTTTAATTTGACTATTGGGATCTATATTCACATCTATTGTTTCTAAATTTGGATACACAGTAGATTTTGGAAATGAAATTTTCACACATGGTTCGTTTGACTATGTTACTAAAATAACCTGGATGGATATTGACATATAACAATATTTATAGACATAGTTACATTGGCTATGTGGATTAAACTATTCAGAAATTTACTTAAGGGAAAACTATTCTTATCCATCTTACATATTTCATTTTTTAGAAACTATGATCCTTTAATTCATCTAAACTCAATCTCATCCATTCATAAAAACTTCAAAATTACTTTTGGAATTCATAAATATTTCTCTAGAACTTATAAATGATTCCCATTAATTATGAAACTCCAAAAATTATGACAACCAAAATAATTATAAATGAAATCCCCTTTTTAAATTTTTAAATTTCTTATTAATAAAGGAAATTATAAACAATACATGTACTAATTATTATATTTAAGACCACTATAAGTTACATCCATTTAATATTTAAACACATTTAACAATCATAAATATTGATAGTATAACTATTATAAAGTGACTGTATGATTAGTATATATATATTGCTTTGACAAATCCAGTTGACATAGAAAAAATATGTGATGGACTCGACTAGTAGGTTTGTACCTGATGAATCCTTTTTATTGAAGCTTCCTAGGGGGATAACATCATTGGTATTTTCCTTTGACCAGTTCAAATCCACGATTCTACAACTAAAGCATAAATTAGACTGGTTATGATATAATTCCAAGCTCATCGACATCATGGCGACAAATATGTTCACAGAACTAAACCATGAAAATCACACAATTACACAATTTACCAAAAGTGAATTTTTCTGGATTAATAAATTGATATAAATTAATAATATGAATTTTTATACATTTATTTTTAATAAAATATTGATTATATTAAACTTTTTGTACTTTATAATTACGTAATAAGTTTGATAAAAATAGATTTTGATACGATGAATAAAAAATCATATTTTTGGGAAATATATAGTTTAAATAAAGACACTTTTTTCATGAATTGAAGAATTTTTGAAATAAATAAAATTTAAATAAATTATTATCATTAAATAATATTTTATAAAAATAAATTTTAATATAATTTTATGAAGTCAAGTGTATTTTTTATGAGGGTTAAAAAACTGTTATCGTCAAAAACCTGTATTTTTTAATAAACTGTAAATTTATTATTGAGAATTAAATATACCCATATTTATAGATTTATTTTGATATAATAAATATTATTATTTAAATAAACCTTTAAAAATTACCCAAAAATTATTTTTCAATATTTTCTCTGATAGTCAAATTTTTTGGGTCATATTTAAAAATGGTATAATTATATAATATGTATTATAACATTCAAGAATCCCGAAATTCGTGTAATAAATATAATAAAGATTATACAGGACCAAAATTAATTTTCCCCTTTAAAAAATTGTATTTTTATGTTATTAATAAACCCATAATGAATCCTAAAATACCAATATTATATTTTAAGGTTTCAAAATAAATTCTTTACCAAATTACTCACCTCTACATCCCCTACGATATTATTTTAAATATTTTAGTTCTTAGCCTAATAAAACTATAACATCCACTTGAATTTGGTAGAAATAATTGGAAAAATAATTGAATTGTTTGTGGATTGGATTAATCTATCATATAGAGTCCAAACCCAAGGTTTAGACATTAATAAAGAACTCACCTCTCTTTGGATAAAAAATCCCACTGAACATCCCATTACACTTCACTAAAAGAAATTAGAGAATGAATTTCATATGAAATTGTATTTTTATATCCCTCCCATGTTTCCCCAAATATATTAATAAGATCCACTCACTTTTTAGGAATAACCCACTCAATGTATGATATTCAAGAAACTTCGTTATATTATGCTTTTGATTCCTTATTTTTCACATTGGTATATTTTTTATATATTAATCTTAATATACATATGATTTACATGTGATGGTGGACCTATTTACCTCTCTTTAATCCCTTACACGAATCTTTATGTACCCCTGTTATGCTGTTGAAATCATCTTCTGATTTTACCATGCAAAACATTTGTGTAGTAAATACACATCCCCATTCCAGTCAATGGTATTCACCTAAATGTGTCTATAATTTATTGATTGGGTACTTACATGTATTTAACCCAATAATCCTTTATCATTGGACTATATGCATTGAAATATGATCCTATGTTGAATGATCTATGTGGTACATTGATACATGTAGAAGACATGAATGTGACAGGTGGGATCAAAATTATATATCCCTCAAATGGATTGGATAATGTTTTTATCTCACTAGATGTTTTATATGTTTCATGGGAGGATATCATAAAAACACTTTGTTATGATTTATTAGTGTTTATCCCTGACTTATTCTTATGATTCCATGCTTTATATTGTTTCTACATTTTAATGTGTTCGTTACTTTGTAATCTTATACCATGTTTCGGTGTTCAAGTTTTTGATTATCACCCTCTTGTGATACTTTTAAATGACTATTGAATCACATGTATTAATTTTATCATTTTATGAATTTGTTATTTCCACACTAGGATCTACATCACACCAATTTCTTATGTACATCTCTCGGTTATCCCATATAGTTTTAGAATATCAATCTAATTTATGGGAAGGATATATAGTTTTAGTTTAGGTCATTATATTTATGTTTAAAATTATTATTCAATGTATCTAATTACCCAAAACACCAGGAATCACAATCTTATCTAGTATTATTATGTGTATTATATTTAAAAAAATTATAAATTAAGATGTTTTAAAATATGGGTTTCCATAGTTGGTATCATAGAAAAGGCTAGTTATTTTTTGGGATATGGATTAGAAAACTACAGTGAAAGACATAGGAAAAAGATTAAGAATAGGAAAACACCCATTAATGTTGATAAGGTATTGAGGAAGTAGTTATATAGAGAATAAATCATTGTAAGGATATTATAAGTGAATATTTCTCTACCATAGTTATTCCTAGGAGTATCCAAAAAGGGAACTTTGGGAAGAACTCGATCATCACCTAGTGTATGGTATGTATGTCTTACTAGACTACTGATTTGACACTCATAGGGGATATGCATTGTTAAATCTCAAACCTCATTTTGAACCCTTATTAAGTGTAAAAAAATACTTATAAGAATTTATATTAGTAAATCTATCATGGATAACTTAGATTGACACCTAAAATTTATAGGTTAATAAATATATGTCATTTATGAGTGATGTCTTTAATTTTATCGGTTTCTAAGTAATTTTTTTAATAGTTTAGAAATTATTATCTAGAATTTTCTCTTAATTTTTTTCAATGGATGAAAATTAGAGAAACTAATTCTATAACCAATGTGATGGGAATCATAGTGATTAAACAAATTAAATTTCTAACATAATGTGGGATAATTTAATATGTATTTTTCTCATTAAAAACTATCCATCAAAAATTATGATAGACTACTAGTAAAGATTTGAGTATCCAAACCCATAAAAGAAGAGGATCAAAATGTCTCCTGGAAGTTAATATGATAAAGGCGATAAGAGAAAGATGATTCAATTTACAACATCTAAGAAATGTGGAATGTTACACAAAGGTAAGTGTTCCCAAGGATCAAGAATATTTTTTGGGTGTGAACAAATAGGGCATAAAGTAGCTTATATTAATGAGAAAATGAATAATTCATAAAACATTATGGAAGAAAGTAATGTTCTATCAATGGTACTATAAAGACCTAAACCAATATTTCTAGATTAATAACTAAAACATACTGCGTAAATATATTTTTTAAAATAAACTACAAAATAAAAAACATTTTATACAACCAATGATATTTTTTGTTATAGATTTTGGAAAATTAGGGAAAAACCTTACATAAAATCAAAATTCACAAAAACAAAATTACAAAATAACTAATTGGATTCATGTGAATTGAATCATTAAACAAATATATACACCTTTTTACTTATAAAATACCTATGAAAAACTTTTTAAATTATGGGATGAGCATAAAATTTCCCAGTAAGGGGTTCCAAAATGAGTAAAAAATACATAAAAATTTATTTGAAAAGATTATATATTAGATATTTTTTTTAATATTATATTTTCCATTTAAAAATAATATAACAGTGTATTTATGGAAAATATATTTCAAAACCTTTTAAAAATAATTATCATTTCGAAAAGTAGTAAAAGATATCCTCTGAAAAATACATGGATTTCTCCTTAAAAACCAATTGAAATAATAATACTTTTATGGATTAAAATTATACATAGAAAATGATGAGAAATAATTGTGTCCACTAAAGGTATCTTTTGTATTAAAAGTCATCATTGTGATCATGGGTTCACTCTTTATTTCTCATCATCTCATTTGATACCCAATGCATAATTTTAAGAAAATATTTTTAAAAGATTTTAATTTCTCATTTATTACGCATCAAAATATTTTCAAAATTTGACACATATTATTTTCATTGAATAAAATAATTTAATAACTTCTAATATTGAAAAAAATTTCTTTTATAGGATATATCCATTTTTCAAAAAAATAATTACTTAATTTTGAAATACATTAACATAAATTCAATAATATTAAAACAAAATATAATATTAAAATAAATTAAATGTCAATAAAAACTATAGATGACAAAAATATATAATATCATGATTTAAAATAAAATATTTTCCTAGAAAATAAAAAAATTTCCAAAAAAATAACAGTTTCAAAAAAAAATCAAGTCACATTGAATCTGAATCATCACATATCATTCTCTATATTCCTCTTCATCAGAAAACCAGTTATCCTAACAATATACAATCTCAAAGGGTGCTATTATACCTAAAATAATACATATAGAATGAGGAAATGGGTGTTTGGGAGATAATTTGGAAAAGTATTGTTGATCTAAAAGGCTAGAGGAGGTAAAATTATGTGTAAGAGTTCCCATTTATAATTAAGGTGAGGGGCGATTTCAAAATTTCTCAAAATATTCAAATATATGAACACATTTCTACTTCCAATAGCATCCAAATAGCCTCTAAATGTATAATGGATGATATTTTTGACCATATTATATCTCAATTTAAATTATTTATTTTTTTGTGATTTTTAAATAATTTATTAAAATATTATATACATGAAATAAATTATTTTTAATTTTAAAACTATTTATTACATTGATGTTATGAATATAAAGATTACAAGATATATTATTAAAAATAATTTTAATACATTCATAATTTTTCATTTGCATCTATAAAATTCAAGGATGACTTTCATTAATTCAAATTACATAAATTTTAATAATTTTTTAATAAATAATCTGATATTTACTTTAATTGAATAATTACATCCTCATCGTTGTGTAATTATTTATGGAAATTATTTATTCACTAAAAATAAAAAATAAATTTTATGTGGTAGATTAATATTTTTATTTCAAAATAATATTCATAGTTGAATGTATATTCAAGATAACACAATATTAAAAATATTACACAAATTAAAAACAAGAGTGTGAAATGTTTGACTTTAAAATAAATGAAATACTATATGGTTCATAACAACTTCATAATGGAAAAATTGAAATAAATAAAAAATGGGAATGATTATGGAAAAAACATTTATTCACACAAAAAAATGTTTTCCTATTTTCTATGTAACATACTAGTTCATATAATTTTGATTAAAATCATTTTATTGAGGTTTCCATTAATTAAATAATTATTAAATCATCATTTTGTAAGAATTTAAGGTATTTATTTATTCTCTAAAAATATAACATAAATTATCATGTTGAAGATAAATTTTTTGTCTTTAAAATGAATATTTATGGTGAAATATATATTATGTAGAAACACATATAAAAATTTTTATACAAATTAGATACCAAAGTCTAAAGAGGTTGACTATTTTTTAAATAAATGAATATAAGGGAATGTAATCCAAGTGGACAAAAAAGAACTTAAATTTGACCAAATGATGATTTTTTGGGAAAAGTACTCAACCTATTATATTTATTCAAATTTGTGGGTTATTAAATGGTTATTAAAATTTTCAATAATATAATTTTATTGATTGTTCTTTTGCTCGCACAAGAACTGTGTTAGTGTTTCACAAGCATAATGTCAATTATTTCATACGTAAAAATTAAAAATAAATTTCTATAAAAAGTAATAAATTAGGATCAATATAATATTTTCTATTCTTTCATTTTGTATATTTACTCATATCTATATCACTGGAAACATACTAATTTTGTTAATTTGAGTTTTCTTTTCATTCATAAGAATTACACAATCATTTGAATTATATTGTTATTTTATAACTCAAAAATATTGAAATAATTGTTGAAATAATAATTAATACATAATATTTAATAAAAAAATACTAAAAATACTTTTTATCACTCAATTTATATCTATATAGTAAAAAATTGGCTTTTCCAAAGCTTTGAAGGCATTGCATCAGCACTGAAAATTATTTTCATGTTAATAATGAAAAAAATATAGTTTACAAGTATTTAGTTATTTATGTAGAATATTTCTATTATAATAACACATTTTTTCATTCCATATATTTAATTAATTTTAATATCTTAGCTAGGTCTTGACAATTTCACAAAATATACAATATTTTATAAAGAACTGTTTTTTTACAATTGAAAAAATAAAGAATAATAGCAACATAATAAAAATTAAACCAAAGTAAATTTTGATATTAATATTTAAAAAATAAAAAAAATTAAAAATTATATTTATAAAATTGTTAAAATTTTGTTTTAAGTTAGGTGTGCCATAAAAAGGTGACAAAACCGCCTTTAGAATAATATAACTTTTTGTGCGTAAAAATGGAATTATTTTGATATCATGTATAGAAAAAACATAGGTTTAATTTCAAACATCATATTGAATATATTAAATGTATTTTTCATTAATAAAATCCCAACTGAGTGATTTTGTTTATTTTCTTGGTATAAAACACACTAGTGCATATTTGAATAGTTTATCTGAAAATATTTCATTTTATTTTTAAAAAGGGTTTCATTTTCATTTATAAATAACTGGTCACAAAACAATTCACCACATATTATTGTTTAAACCATATTGCCTTAAATAAGGTTACCTTCTTTATACACTCCAATTTATTGTACAGGTTATTCTGGTCACATGTAATTAATAATATTTAGGTGTTTGTTTCTACACTAACGAACATAATATTTCCTTCAAAATTTTTTTGGATGTTATAGGTACCATTAAAAATTATATATTTTAAATGTGGGGAACTTGGGAATTATCCATGAAAACTCTTTATTCCAAGTTATTACAAGGATCATGACAAAAAAAATATACATGAAAATGGGAAATGGATAGTCCTATGTTGATATAGAAAATGATGATTAAAGTACACATAACCTCTACCACAAGGGTGTGCATATATCCTTGTATTTCAATTCATTCCACAATATAAAAACAATTATGTTTTCTAGGAACAATGACTCCCACCCTAATATTATTTGATATCATATGGAAATTTTTTTTTATTATTATATTACAAGTTGATGTTTGTAGAAATGTTCTTGAAGATATTACCATTCTACATTTATTGGAATTTTATGTTATCTTACTTATATAATGTTTTCCTTTTATAGACACAATATAAATTTTTGGGAGAAGGAATTCAGCATCCATTCCATGGATTACCCTATGATTCTATACCTATATAAGGATGAGGATAAATCTTTTTTGGAATTATCTTCCCAATAATTTATATCATTTATTTTTGAGTATGCATGCCAAAATAAATTGATTGATATTGAGAAAAATATATTCCATGATTACAAGCCCATTTTTAGAGAATATATTCCATAAATAATGGTATGTAATTCCACCTAAAATATAGTTTTATTTCTCTATTTAACATAAACTAGTAGAGTGTAACACCCTGAGTTTTTGTGAAATTATTTTTCGAATTAATTTAAATTGTTTGATATTTTTCATTTCAAACAACACAAAAAACAACTTGTTTTATATGAATGAACAAATTTATTATTTATTTTTAAGCTTCACCATGTTATACATTCATTATATGATACAATAAAATAAGGTTGTGCTGTATGCGACACTGACTTGACTAGCGGTATAAGCGAAAATGAATATCTTCTAAACAACAATTTATTTATACAATTAATAAAAAATGATATTTATACCTTATAAAAAATAATATGAAGATTAATAAAAAATTAAATATTATTTATAATTTTTTAAATAAATAAAACATTATTATGATAAAACACGTAATTTTTGGTAAAGTATTTATATGTTTGGAAATACTATTTCCTCAAAATAACTTCGTTCAATGTTATTCTGTGAAAAATAAGAAAATTAATTTTAGGCAGTTATAGAAATTTAATTTTATAAAATAAATATAATTTTTGACATAATAATGTCACAATAATCTTATGGTGAATTTTTTTGATTTTTTTGAGAAACCTTAATTTGGGTTTTATAGTGAAAGAATACTAAATTTTAATTCAAAACGACTTTTCTTCTAATTTATTTATATAGATAAATTATATTTCATGTTGTTTATAAATTCAAAAGAGATAAATTATTAATATATTAAACCAATTTTGTTAATTTGAGTCATATTTTGTCAAATTTATATATAAAATCTTAAAAATGTTTTGAACATTCTATCTTTAAAAACCTGCTTTCTTGCCACATCTGTGAGATTAGAATTGAACTTACTGTTCCTCATTTTAGTAATTGATTTTTGGAAAATAGTAATACATGGTTTCAATCAGTGAAATATTTATAGTCTAATAAAATTTTACTTCATTTGGGGCAAAAAAATTACTAGAAGTGATTAAGAATAATTATGATGATTAATGTAAAATTATGCTTAACCAATAAATAAATCATAAAAATAAGGGCCAAAATGACTTATCCACTTGTCCAAAAACAATTGTATGAAAATATTTTGGATATCAACCTTCAATTACTCTATATGTTTGTTTTTATGACCTTTATTAGTTAAAAACATGCGTATACAAACCTCATTTAAAAATACAATGTGTGTCCCCTCCCTCCCATAGAAAAGGCCACCTCCCCTCCTCCTTATTCAATCCCATCAAACCAAATAAGTTCAGAAAATATCCACCCAATTACCTTACCAAAATTTAATCCTTCTTCCTTGAATCCTCCCTTTGGGATGAAATCTAACCAAGGACGCCCTTTTTTTCAAACCAATTGGAGTTACTCAATGAAGAGGTAATATCATTCTTCAAGATCCCTTCCATTATTTTCATTCTACAATACCTCAATTATTATTATTAAATAAAAACAATATATACTTCTTATCCCCAATATACTGATATTTTTTTTGATTAGGGTTCTACCTACACTTAAACACTCTTCCATATACTTGGTAACGAACATACCATTCTTTGGTATGGTGGACTACCGCCTCACGAAACAATGTTGTTCGTTTTTCATTTACCACCTCTCATGGTTGGGAATTACAATAGAAAATCTATTTTATATGATATATATGAAGTATATGATGTATTTATGATTCTTCAATTAGTATATAACACATACCATCATGCCTTCCATTTTTTGTAAATTTGATAATTTCATTTGGGGAAGTGTGGACTTTCACCTCCTCAAAGCGATGAGATTCGTTCACACGCTAAATGGAATGTATTAAAAATGGTTTTAGTGAAATTATATGATATATATGATATATTAAATCTACTATAATGATATTATATATGCATATATTTCATTCAATTTCATTCTTTCAATATTACATTGAAAAATGAAAACAACGTTCATGCATACGAATGACCTACCGTCCCCCTGAACAGTGTATTTGATTTTATATTTACATATTATAATGATTTTTATAAATAAATATATAGTAAATATAAAATATATTTATATCAATTATTAATTTATAGAAATAGTGATACTAGTATGAGGACCACAAATCTAAAAAATTAATACACATGAGGAAAACAAAATGAATATTACCCGAGGAAAAACCATAACACCAATTTGTTAATAAGGGGGTAATATAATGACATAATAAAACCATATATGGTATTAGATATAACAAATTTTTTATTTAAAATAAGTATTACAAACTTATATTTATTATATATATGATTTTTACGAGTATAAAGATAGTCAAGGAATAAGGTTAGGGAATTTCATCTCACTTTTTATTTTCCTGAGATTCATGTATTATTCACAACTCATTTACATTGTATGGTTTTTATACATCTGTTTTATTTATTTTAATATTAATATAATTAAATTAATTTGTATTTACATATCCATTTTATGATCTTCCATTCATGGGGTTTATGTTTCAAAAGATTCCAAATTGGTTAAGTAATTTAGTCTCAATTTTCCTTTATTGAGACACATGCCATATTATGATAATATATATTACAATGAGGTGTATATACTACCTTTGACCAGTTATACAATGAATATATTTATTTTAATGATATTTTAAGATTTATTTTATTCCATTTTTTAATTATTCAATGTTTCTAAATTGGTAACAGTTTATAGCTACACTATCATTATCTATCAAGATTGTTTATTATTATGCTCCCATTGATGAAATATTTTGATCCATTATTCATGAACTCTCATGAGTTTTCCTAAACTATGGTCATTCATGTTATATATATGTAATGAAACTATTTTCCCACTCGTTGGAAAATAATATAATCAATAAAGTGTTATTATGAAGGTCTGACATTACCTCTCTCTTCAGTTAGAAATATTTGTTCCTTGAAAAACATGTTTTCTAAATAAAATTCAAAAAAAATCTATACTATTATCCATTGATATTTAAAATAAAATTTTACTCATTCTTTACCTTAAATATTATATTTAAAAAGTAATATTGTAGTTATTTTCTGATCGATTTGTTTTTTAAACTTGTTTATAGTGCAAAAGGATTGTTTGGTATATAGAAATTTTCCCCCATCATGATTATCATTACCTAGAAGATTTCATTAAAATATTTAAAATATATTTTCATTAAAGAAAATTTTTCCAAACATTTTATATATTTTACCTTTTAATGTTTATTTCAATGATAAGGTTTTCAAAAATGATTTATTTTTAAAATGTGTTTTCAATGGTATATTTTTGAAAAGCGTTTTAAAGGATTTTCAAAACATATGTTATAATTTTTCAAAAGGGGGTTTTCAATGAAAATTATTTCAATAACTTCAATGATTCATTGGTAAGTTCAAAAAAAACCTTCAAAGAAAAAGGTTTTCAAAATGATTTCAATATTCATTATATGTTTTCACAAGGAAAAGGTTTCAAAATTATTTCAAGTATTATTTATAATTTATCAATGTATTTTCAATGAAAAATGTTCAAAAAATATTTCAATTCTTCTATTATATATTCTCTAGGAAAAATGATTTCAATTTTTTTGAATCTTATTTTATATATTTTCAAGGGTAATGGTTTTAAAAATTATTTGAAAATTTTTTATATGTTTTGAATGTAATTTCAAAGAAAATGGGTTTTAAAAGTATTTATGATTTATAATTATTCTTTAAAGAATAATTGAAGTTTTCCTCAAAAAAAGTTTTTAAAAGGATCATTCTGAGTTATTTTCTATCTGAGATGACATCTATTATTGTACCATATGAATTTCTTAGAAATGATCCACAGGATCCATTCATATTATTTAACTAAGCGGTTTATGTTTTTATGAATTATTTTTATAAAATTCATTTATCTTTCATGGGTTATATGTTCATGAAACTTATTCCTCTTCTATGAGTTTTATGATTATGAAACATAATTATTTTCATGGGTTATACTTTGATGAAATGATTATGAATCATTTCTTTTTTCTATAGTTTAAAATTTTATTACAAGTATATGAAACATATTTAATTTATGGGTTGTGATAGTATGTTTATGAAACCCATATCTTTTTAGGGGTCATGATATGATGATTATTTTATTATCTTTGGTCACATTAATGAAATATTTTATTATGATATAGATGAGACTTATATCTCCCTCCAATAAATTAGTAAAATATTTATATTTCATTAGATAATAAATGGAATCAATTCGAGGGGCTAGATAAATTATGGAAAGGTGGGAAACTCAATCCATTATATGGAAAGGAATCTGGATGGGGATGATGGTATGTCCTATCCAGTAGGTTTAGTCTTGATGAAGATGGAATATGGGGAGAAAAGATCCACTATGGGAAGATGGGGAAACTCGAACCAATATGGGAATATGGGGAAAGCTGATATATTATAATGAAATGAATGAAACTAGGGAGGCAGGTGTGTCTCACACAGTAGGTTTTGTTACCATGTTGATAGAAGATGGGCAAACTTGAGCCACTATCAAAATATTTAAAAACCCAATCCTCTATGGGAAGATGGAGAAAACTGATCCATTATGGGAATATGGGGAAACACTATCCACTATTGTAATATGGGAAAACCTGATATACTATGTGAAGATGGGGAAACTTGATCCTTTATAATTAAAATACTTTAACTGGAGATGGTGTCGTGTCCATCCTAGTAGTAGTAGTACCCATAATGTGCCCTGATAAGTTCTAGTAACATTTCATTTCTTATAGGGAATAAAATTACATAGTTTTGTGTTTCCCACAATTCCATGTCTTATTACTATGTTATTAGTTCAATGCATAATCTCTTATTTCCCTTAAAGTTCATGTCTTATGAACTACCAATATTTATTCCATGATTCATGTTTATGATCTTTGATATGTAGGGTATGATCTTATAATGTTATGACCAATTTCTCACACCATTTTGTTTGAGTTATTCTTATATATTTTCTTTATTTAGACTAAATAGGCATTTGAGCTCAACTTTTTCTTACATTTCCTTTTCCCATATTATAAAGAATGGTTTTAAAGTAGAATTACTAGAGGGGAAGATCTTTATGGGAATCAAGAAAGATCATTCAATGAGTTAGAAGTTTTTTGTTCAACCTTTCCAAAGGAACTAAGCAGACATAGTATTTGGATGTATTTTTTGTAGTTTATTATGTATTCCACAAAATTAGGTAACGTATATGCATGTTAATAGTGGGTTGTTATAGTTGGTATCAGAGAAAAAAGTTTATTAAACTATTGGAAACTAGGATGAGAAATATTTAATGATATCCCTAGGAATATTTATATGGATATGTATCGGGATGTCTTTATGGATATGTTTATGGATGAGTAAACATATATAAAAATATCTTGGATTTTTCGTAAAGGATAGATCCATTGGTTTCATAGGAATACATCTCTATATAGACACTACAAGTGGATTTGGGTCTGGTATAGTTATAACATGGAGTAAAAACTCTAACAATGTGTGTCTCGCCCGACTTGGACGTAAGATGATACAAAAAATGGGTCTTACTACACACCTAGTTTGACACTCCTTGGAGATATGCATTGCGAATTCCAAAACTCTTCATAATCAATAATGAAGGATTTAAAAATTATATGGTTATTTATAACCTAGGATAACAATATAGTGTAATAGATTATAGAATGTGTCATAATTTATACATCCAATATGTTTTATTTCATTATGTGGTACCTCACTATGGTAACTATTTCTTACTCAATGATTTCTAGTTTTAATAAATAGAGGGAACCATAATAAACTAAGTTAACATTGAATGTGATAGTCAATTTTTTAATAAGCATTCAAATGGGATGATCATTAGAGAGAAAGATATTATGTTTAGACCAATTCAGTTATCACGATATAATATTAACAATATTAGAATCGGTGATATTAATTACACATAAAATAAGTGGAAGATAGACTTTTATAAATTATCAATGATATGGAATATAAAGGAAATATGATTTGTCTTCTTGTATGTCAAGAATAAAAGAAGAATAACCTTAAGGAATACCTCAAGTGGAAGATAATATGTTATCTTTATGGGAAATGGTTCATAGAGTGATGAATTTTCATGGTGTTAAATGTATTATCTATAGAGACCATTAGTATTACCCAAATCAATTCCATGAATGAATAATTCACTTCTAACCCAAAGAAGGACCTATTCCATACCAATAATTAATGTGAATGGGTTGAAGACTTTATGTATTTGGATTCCAGAATCATGAATGGTGAACTATATATTGATTGTTCATTTTATGTGTTTGGTAAGGATTTAAAAGAATATGGGGAATTGTTTTAGCAGAATAGAATTTGATTTTATAAAAGGATATTTTTTTACTAAGGTGAGGTAACCCGTAATTTACTCTTAATGTTGAGATAATCGTATTTGGGTAAAGATATATTGGATATGAATAAATAAATTTAACGATATTGATTACCAAAGAATTTCTAAAGTATTTTTGGTCAAAGTTGTCAATGTTATCATGGATGAAGTTTAAAACTTCTTGGATTTAAGGAATATATGCAATAATCTATGGATTAAGGTAGCATGTATGTGTTTCAAAAGTGTTTATTGTAATTTCTGTTATTACCATGTTTCAAGAGAATATACTATAAGGCTATTTATATGTTTGGAATGCAAGAACCAATATATAATTTGTGATATATAGCGGATCAATGCTTATATTATTTCATTACATTCATTCTAAAGAATTGTATTTTCATCATTAAGAATGGTAATAAGGTTAACCATTTGTAAAAAGTTCATGTTTATCTTTAGAGTCATTATTTATGTATTGAGGTTGTATTTAAATACTTAATTAAATAGTAATTTATTGATTGACCTTATTTGAAATATATCAATCATATTTATTTTTTGAAAAAATTTAAATGTGGTTTTATAAAAGTATAGTTGATTCGTTAGGTGAAAACTCCTTATGTTCAGAAAGGCTATCATTCTTAAGCCCATAACCGAAGGACGATAAGGGTTTCATGCATACCACTAGCCTACGGAATATCTAAGTTAATGTGTATTTTTATTAGTTGAAAAATTTTATTACTACATTTTAGTGATGAACCATAGTGTTCATTTCTATTTGTGGAGATTAACTTATTATCCATTTTGATTTTTAATAATACTTAGAGACAAATAGTTAGACTGGTCAGCATTTTATGCGCCTTAAGATCCATTAAAATCTATTTTAGTTCGTCATACTTCAATGTTAATTTCGGTATATCTATTTCTTCATGTAGAGGATGAATTATATATTGATAAAAGCACAGAAAAATAATAAATTGAATTTATAAAAATTTACCAGGTCAAAATATTTCTTTATATTCTTATTCAATAAAAAAAATTCCTTAATGTTAGGGAAATGAATAATTTGTTATCCTAATACCATTATTTTTGTTGAACTGATGAAATTTAAAATAATCATATATTTATTAATTTTAGGACATCAAATATTATTTAATAATTAAAATTATTGTCATTTATGACCTTAATAACTCATTATGAATATGTACACTTTTCCTCCAAGTTAATTTTTTCTCTTCCCATCTTTGTTCTCCTACGTCGAAACCCAGCTATGAGTTACTTTGTGTAACCATAATGGTGCCAAAATTCCATTTTTAAAGGAATTTTTTGTGTCAACTATTATGATGTTGGATTCTATTAAAGGAAAATAAAATATTAATATATTGATAAACCATATGAATTTCTAGGGTGAAATTCATTTTAATGGGGTAAAATGTATCACCTTGAGTTTTTGGGATTTTTTTCAAATTAATTTAACCTTTTCTATATTTTTCATTTCATGATACATTAAATAAATTTATTTTTAAATGAAAAAACGATGTTATTCTTTCTTTTTAATAAAAACTATCTTATTGTTTATTTATTTGATACACCAAGATACGTTTTCACTACATGAAACATCGAATTGGCTTATGTTATAGACAACATTGAGTCTAAAAAATCAATAATTTTTTATTTAAATAATTTAATGATATAGTTATAGCATATAATTAATAATATGAATATTAATAAACATTTTTTAAATATTAAATATATATATTATATAAAATAATCATAATGATGATAAAATAATTTTTTTTTGGAAAAGTCTTTATATAGTAAGAAATGTTTTTATCATTTTCTGAACAATAGTAAAATTAATTTTAGAAAAATTTATAAATTTAATTTGATAAATTAAATATCATATTTGAATTCATAATTTCAAAATTATCTAAGGGTAAATTTTTGGATTTTTCTAAGATACCTCATTTTTGGTTGATTAGTTAAAAATATTAAATTTTAATTCAAATATGGTTTTTCTGTAATTTATTTATATTGATAAATTATATTTTAAGTTGTTTTTAAGGTCGAAATAGATCAATTATACATCAATTAATCCAATTTATGTAATTTTAGTCATTTTAGGTTGAATTTAGATATAAAATCATAATGAACCTTATAACATTCTCACATAAAAACCTACGTTCTCGCCACATCTTTGAGTTTAGCATTATACTTAATTTTTCTACTTCAAACAATTGATTTTTTGAAAATTGACATAAAAAGTAGTAATAATTATAATATTTAATGACTAATAATATATAATTAATTTTTTACCAAAAATATTAGTGAAACTGATTAAGACAAATTATAGCGATTAAAGTAAAATTAAGATTAGCGAGAGAATCAACCTAAATCTTAAGGACCCAAATTACATATACACCAAAAAAACACAAATTAGATGGCTATATTTCATCCATAAAACGTAAATAATATTTTTTTTATTTTTATGACTATTTAATTAAAAACATGCGTACTCCAATTTCTTTTTAGAAAAATACTAATTGGGTCCCCCCGATCACCTATAAAAGGCCACCACCTCTCACACTTCTTTAAGCCTCACAATTAACATAATTTAGTTTAATATATGGCCAATTAAAATAAAAAAATCAAAAAATTATTCCTTGAATCCCCCATTTTTTCATTAATCCCACCAAGGGAAACCCAAAGGGCTTTATCAAAGAAGAGGCAACATACTTTTCAAGATCACTTGCTTTATTTTATCCACTACATGAATTATTATTTTCCCATGAACACATAAAAACATTATAATAAGGAATATATTGGTATGTTTTTATGATACGTTTTAGACATAAACTTACAAACACTTCCATATGAAGTGTAACGAACATACCGTTCTTGTGTACGTCAAACTTCCACCCCACGAAATAATGCTATTATTTTTTCCTCTACCACCTCTCATGGTTGGGAATTATGATGGAAAATATATTTTTATATGAAATATAAGATATATATGATTTTTTGTGCTCATTTTATTATTATATTACACATACTATAATGCTTTTCATTTTCTAGAAATATGATAATTTTATTTGGAGAAGTGTGGAATACCCCCCCTCAAAGCACTGCGATTCATTCACACACAATATAGAATGTATTACATATTTTTTTTAGTGAAATTATATATTATATATGATATATCTGTTTTAATTTGGTTATATTATATATACACTTATATTTAATTTACATTATTTCTTTTAATATTATATAACAAAATAGAAATATTATTCATGCGTACGTACGGTTTACCGTCTCCATGTATGGTGTATTCCATTTAATTTTTCTACATTATATTGATTTTCATAAATAAATATATAATTAATTTACATGAGATTTATATCATGTATTAAAATTTTAAAATCATGACATAATTATGAGGAAAAAAATCTAACAAATGAAGACACAGGTGAAAAACAAAGATATTACGCCAGGAAAAAACTTAACATAGAATTGTTAATAAGTGGGTAATATAATGTCATAATAAAACAATATATGGTATTATATATAATAATATCATTACACAAAAGATGTTTAAAAATATATATATTTAATATATAGGTGGTTTGTATGAGTATAAAGAGAGTTAAAACATAAGTTAATGGAATTTCATCTCACATTTTTTGGGAGATTCACAACTTATTCACCACTAATTTATTTTGAGTGGTGTGTATACTACCTATGGATTAATTATATGATTCTTATACTAATATTAATTGTTATTTAAATATTCATTTTATGATATTTAGTTCATGAGGTTTATGTTTCAAATGTTACCAAATTGGTAATGTATTTTTATCTCAGTTTACCTTCTTTGAGTCACATGCCATGTTATGTACAAATATTTTTCCACAAGGTATATACCATTCCATTGAAATGTTATCTAAATAATCAGATTATTTTTATGATACGTAAATATTCATGTAATTTTATTCTTTCAACTATTTTATGATTCAAAGTGATCAAATTGGAAATAGTTTATAGCTATAATCAAACAATTTATTGAAATTGTTCAGAATTATGTTCCCATTGAAGAAATATTATGATACATTCATAAATAAATATTATGATACTTCTTTCCCTATAGTTATTCATGTTATATATATGAAATTTTACCATTTTATAATGTTTTGTACATAAGATACCCATGAATATGTTTTTTGGAATGTTCGACTTTACCTCTCTCTTCTTCCAGAAATCTGTGTTCCATCAAAACCATGTTATCTAAATAAGTTTCAATAAATATAACTCTATTATAATATAATATTTAAATGTAATTTTTACCCATGTTTTACTTTAAAAATGTATTTTTTAAAAGGAATCTTCTTGTCATTTTCTAGCTGAGGCACTTTTCTATTCTTTTTCAGTGAAAAAGGAATGTTCTATATTTATGAATTTATGCACCATTATGAAATCAATTCACTTGAATATTAAATTAAAATATTATAAAGTTACTTTTTAAAGGAATTATTCTCCTAATATTATTGAAATTTTATTTTTTAATGATATTTACAGTGTCAATGGTTTTAAAAAATGTTTTAATTTTTAAGAGTGTTTTAAATGATTTTCAAAACATCCTTTATATATTTCTAAAAGGCTATTTTCCAAGAAAACAATTTTAATGACTTCAAATATTAATAGATAAATGTTCAAATTATTTTCAATGAAAAGGGTTTTCCAGATTTTTTATAGGTTCTCAATTGAATAGGATTTAGAAATGACTTTAATCCTTCTTTATATGTTTTAAATTTATTTTCATTGAAAAAGTTTTTGAAAAAGTTTTCATGCTTCTTTTATATTTTTTCAAGGAAAAAGGTTTTAAAATTGTTTTTAATAATATTTTATATATTTCTAAGGGAGAAGGTTTTCAAAAAAAAAACACGACTTCTTTATATGTTTGTAATGTATTTTCAAAGAAAATTCTTTTCAAAACATATTATGTTTTAAAATCATTTTTTAAAGAAGAAAGGATATTTTTTTCAAGAAATTTTTTTAAAAGGATCCTTCAAAATTATTTTCCTTCCAATATGACATCTGTTGGTATTAATCATCCCTTTTTTGGATATGATCCAAAGTTTTCATTCATATTTATATTAATGGTTTATGTTTTTATAGAATTATTTTTATGAAACTCCTTTCTCTTTCATGAGTAATATTTTTATAAAACACATTACTCATCCACGAGTTTTATTAATATGGAACCAAATTATTTTCACATATTATTAATTTATGAAATGATTATGAAACATTTTTTTCATGGGTTAAGTGATGATTAAATATTTTTGAAACCATATTCATTTAGGGGGTTATGAGACGATGTTTATAAAACCCATCACTTTTTATGGGTCATGATATTATGAAAGTTTTATTACTAAGTTGAACATGTATGAATGATATTATTAAGAGATGGGTGGGACCTATATATATCTTCGATGAATTGGGTAAAGATTTATATCACATTAAATACTGGTCAGAATCAAGTCGACGAGATTTATCTATTATGGGAAGATGTGGAAAGTCAATCCCTTACAAGGAAAGGTCTGTAACTAGGGATGGTGGTTTGTCCCACACACTAGGTGTAGTCACCATGAAGATGGATGATGGGGAACCTGATCCTCTATGGGAAGATAGAGAAACCTGATCTAATATGGTAATATGGGTAAACCTAATCCCTTACAAGGAAGGGAATACAACTGGGGATGGTGGTCTATCCGACATAGTGGGTGTAGTCATCGTGATAAAGGAATACGGGGAATCCTGATCCACTATAGGAATATGGGGAAAACAGATCCACTATGGGAAATGGGGAAACTAAATCCCATATAATGAAATGAATTTAACTAGGGATGGTAGTGCATCTTTCGTAGTGGGTATAGTTCCCAAGAATTGACCAGATAAGTCTTAGTTATATGTCTTGACTTATAGGGACTAATATTACATGTTTATATGTATTCCAGAATTCCATGTCTTATAACTATGTTACTATTTCATTGTTTATGATCATGTTTCCCTTATGATTCATGTCTTATGAACTGTCATTATTTATGCCATGATTTATATTTATAATCTTTGATATTGATTGTATCATTTCTGTTTGTTATTCTCATGTTATCACGCCCTTATGATCGTGTTATTCATACGTATTTCCTTTATTTACCCTTAATGATCCTTCAACCTAGCCTATTTATTATGTTTCCTTTCCCTAGTTTATAAATAAATTTATTATGTATAATTAATAAGGGTTAATATCTTCATGGGAAACATTGATGATATTTCACTGAGTGGGAAGATTTTAGTTCCATGTTTCCAAAGGCACTAAACTAACATGGTATTTGGATATCAATTTTTGTAATTTTATAATTTTTGCACAAAAAGTATGTAATGTCTATGTAAATTACGACTGAGTTTTAACAGATCAAGTAACATTATAATTGCACGTTATCACCAAAAAAGGGATAAATGTGGATCCTTTAAAAATAAATACGACTGAAGGATGAGATAAACTAATTGATAAGATTAAAATCAATATATTTATTGGATTACCTATGAGATAACATTAATATGTGATCAACCTCTAATGATTTTGAAGCCCACTAATGAAGATAAATCTGCATATGTTGAATAATGTATAGAATGATGTATGTGAAGAAATATTTAACGATACAAAGATGAAGCTTATCGTAGCACATATGCTCACATTAACCACAAGTGGATAAGTATTTATGATCTATAATGATGAATCCAAAATGGTATTAGGTTATTACTCATAAATAATGAAATAGTGATATCAAATACCTCCCACAAATTACTTATTCGTGATAAGAACTACCCAACACATGATCTGGAATTTAATGAAGTGATCTTTACATTAATGATTTGGTTGAATTACCACTATATGGAGAAGTGTCAAATATATATAGACCAAAAAATCCTCATGTATATATTCACAAAAAATAAAATAAATATGTTCCAATTAAGGTGTCTAGGTTTGATAAAGGATTATGTTTCTTAGTGCCATTACCAAACTAGGATGAAGAAGAATATGGTAAATGTTCAGAGTAGATAGTATATTTCAACCCAATCTGTGATGATAATTTTAAGGGATCCAATATTTTTGGACATCTAAAGGATCGATATTGGAATAATAAAAGGATATTCATCCTAAATTCCTCAAATTACTACCAAAACATCCATTTTTAGTAAGATCATGTACAACCAAATACATGGGTTTCTATAGAAAATAGTCCCAAATATTACAGAGTTCAACATTGTTATTGATGGATTTATATGGTTTGGAAACCATATAAAAGTCCCATAAAAACAATAACTAAAGCGTGAAATTCCTTATTATGTGCATAAACCATACTAATATATAAATCCTTGAAGATATCAGATGTATATATATTTTAGGAAAAAAAATTTGTGATAACATGAAGGGGGATAATGAATAGTTTTTATCACACATCATGGTATGCCAATAGGTCAAGATTGAATGAAAGATGTCTATGTGTAAGATGCAACCATTTCCCATAATAGTATGTAAATTAGAAATCATTACAATTAAATTTTTCATAAGACTTCCTAGAACCTGTAATGTTAATAACATCATATGGGAGTTAGTTGATTACCTTACCAAGTCAAAACTATTCATTGTTATAAAGGAATATTTCTCTTTTGACAAAATGACCATGATTTACCTAAGGGAAATTATAAGACTGCATGGAGTTCCAATATCTATTGTATCTGATCGTGATCCAAGGTTTACCTTGAGGTTTTGTAGAATCCATTATTAAAAATTGGATATAGTACTATGATTTAACACAACTTTTCAACATCAGATAGATGGTCATTCTAAAATAACCATTCAAAATCAAGTTGATATACTGAGATATTTTTTAATGGGTTTCCAAGGATGTTGGGATCAACACATTCGACTATAGAAGTTATCATATTACATGATTTTCAATTCTATAATTTAAATTAAATCTTATGATGATCTATATGGGATGAGGTGGTAGACTCCGACATGCTATGATGAATTTGGATAGAGGAAGATAATGGGACCTGATCTTATCCCAAAGACAATAGAGAAGGTTTTAACTATTAGATTTTATATGAAACATTCCCAAAGTAGAAAAAAAACATCAATGAACATAATCATTGAATAGTACTGTAGTTTGAGGATTAAGATAAAGTGTACCATTTTATACTGGTGTGGAAGAAATTCATGAGGATTGAGAAGAATAGAAATCTTATTCCAAGGTACATTTTCCTCTTTGGGACCCTTGATAACATCTTAGTGGTGGATTATCATCTAGAACTCCCACCTAACATATCTCATGTACATGATGTGTTCCATGTATCCATCTCAAGGAATTATATACCAAACCGCTCACATATACTAAATCCATAGGTACTACCATTTCAGAATAATATTTCATATGAGGAGCTTCTGGTGAATATCTTATATTAGGGAGATAAGGTTATAAAAAACATGAATAATCACCTTGTCCATGTTTAATCGAAGACGTACAATATTGGGGAAGGGAATTTGGAAATAGAAGAAGTGATGAACGATAAGTTACCTCATCTTTTTTAATGTTAAAATGAAGTTTTGAGGGAAAAATTACTGAAGGAGAAATAATGCAATGACCCAAATATTTATAAATGATGTTCCCTTTTTAAATATAAAAATACCATATTATGAAATTAAATTATAGAAAACACATTAAAAAATTTGGTTATTTGGGGACCAATACATGTTATATCCTATTATACTTATAATATAATTAAGTATCATAACTATTGATAGTGTAGTCATTATATAGTGATCATATTATTAGTATATATATATGGTTAGGATAAATCCATTTAACATAGAAAATGGTTGTGATGTCCGTGATAAGTAGGATTGTACATTATGACTCCCATTTATCAGAGCATTAGAGGGAGATAAAATCAATGGTCCGTGATCTCATCCAAGAACAATAAAATATTCAACAACTAAGTCACAATCAAAACCACTTATCAGATAATTTAAGGATCAATGAGTCTATGGACCAAACCTTGTTCATTGATCCACACTAAGAAAATCTCACCATAACATACCTTTCCCTTATGGAATTCTTGGGCGCAATAAATAGATATGTATATAGATATTAATAGTAAGATTTTTATATTTTTATATTTAATAAAGAGTGATTATATTTTTATTTTATAAATTTTAATTAAATTACATGTTCTAAAACAATTATATTTTTTTATGATGAAACACAAATTGTATTTTTCGGAAATATATAGTTTCAATGAAGAAACTATTTTTGATTAATTGAATAAATTTTTAAATAAATTATAATTTAGTACAATATTATTATTAAATAATATATATTTAGTATATGTGATAATATTATTTTTTGATTTCAAATGTAATGTTTATAAGAGTTAGAAAAGTGTTATTGTAAAAAAAATTGTATTTTTCAATAAATAAGGGTTTTTTATTTACATATTTAAATTTTAATATCTAGAAAATTATTTAGTAAAATAAATATTATTTTTTATTTAATCACATTGAAATTATCCTACAATGATTTTTTTCCTAATTTTCTAAGACAGTCAAATTTTTTGGGTAAAAACTAAATATGATTAAATAATATTTTATGAATTATGACATCATAAAAGCCCAATTTTGATGTAAAAAAATATAGAGATTATTCATGACCATATTTATGTTTAAAATTTAAAATAACATATTTTTATAAATTTATAATTTATTTTATAAACTCTTAAAGAATATTTCAAAACCTATATAACACTTAAAGGTTTTAAAATAAATTCCTTATAAACAAGACTCACTTCCACATCACCTCTAGTATTATTCTTAGGTGTTTGGTTCATAAACCTATAATATAATGAAATTGAAACCTAATTTGTAAATAACATATAAAAAACAAGGGGAATATTTTTTTAGGATTAATTCATCATATATAGTCCAAAACCTATGTTTAGAAATTATTAATGAATTTCCCTCTCTTTTGTCATGGATACCCAAACAACCTTCCATTTCCCTTCAATAAAAAATTAGAGAGAATAATTTACTCATCTTTTACTTCTCTATAGCCCTACCAAGGTTCACTAGGATCTTAATAATGTTTCACCAAGCATTAAGAAGCACCCTCTACTGCTAAGGGATCCTCTCATTTCCCCCTTTATTCAAGCACCTTCTTTATATTATCCCTTTTCATTCCCAATTGTTCTTGTTGGGATATGTTTTTACTGATACCACATACTATAATTATTTTTTTCCGTATAGTGATCTTCCCATTTCAATCTCATTAAACCCTTTCCATGAATCATTATTCCCCCATTTATTGAAATTGAAACATTCTTGAATTATTTCCATAACTGACATTTGTGAATTGAATACACATCCCTATTTCAACTCAATGGAATACACATATATGTACCTATCAATCATTGATTGGTGAATTACATTTATTTATCCCAAACTAATTATTAATGGGAATAAATTTTATGATATATGTTCCTATGTTTAATGATCTATGTGGCATAGTTATGCATGCACATGATATAAATGTGACTGGTGGGTCCAGAATTATACAACCCTCCAATGCATTGGGTAATGTTTTTATCTCATGATACGCCCTGTATAGTGCATGTGATCTTATACTAAGAACACTAATATATGATGTATTGGATGTTATACTTGAATTATGCTTATGATTTAATGTTTTATGTTTTTTGAAATTCCAATGTTGCCTGTATATTATCATCTTATATCACATTTTGATAATCAAATTTATTAATCTAGCCACTTTTATGTTATGTTGATATTCCAATTAACTCACATTTATTAATTTCATCATGTTATTATTTTATTATTACATTACTAGTTTTTATATCCCACCCATTTATTATATACATTTGTAAGTTATCTCATGTAGTTTTTGAAGATCAAGAGAATTTATGGGCATGATATGGAGTTTTAGTTTTTGTCTTTTTTTTCTATTTCAAGTTGTTATGGTATGTACCTAATTACCCAATAAATTTAGGACTCACAATTTTATAGGGTTTCATTATGTGTATCATAATGTAATAAATAATAAATTAAGGTTTTTAAAAACACAGGTTATCATAATAATAATTAAATCAGGGCATTCCAGTAAATATATCCATAGCCCCTATATGAATACTCTGTAATCAATCCCAATCCATCTCCATTCACTCAACCCTTCAACTAGGAGTGTGTAGACATTATCTATAGTAACCAATATAATTTTTTGTCCTCATATGGGTGATATGATTTTAGATTTACATCTTTCCTGCTTTGAACCTAATTTATACATGATACCCTTATCCATATAATATTTAAATCTATCGGTTTATCATCTATATTATCTCACTATAACTCTTCCACTCAACCCATTAAAGACAAAGATCCTTCAATTTTAGTAATTTTCATAGAATTTAAGATAATATATTTATATTTTTTATGTATTGAATGGTATTTTCACTTTTATATGTTCATACAGGTATTCTAGGGAAACGATCTTCACTATTCTCTTTTCCCATTATATAGGAAACAACTTATTCATATAAATTTTACCATATATCCATAATGGGAGGACCTTATCTTCTCTTCATATTTAATGAATGGATTGTCCAAATAATCCACCTCCATATCCCTTTTCATTAGTTACAATGACAAGACTACATAATAATAAAAGGGTTAATTCACTACGGGAAAAATGGGTATTTGCGACGGGTTATTTGCGACGGGAATAAATCCCGTCGCAAATAGTCCCGTTAAAAACTTATTTGCGACGGGGGTAGTTACCCGTCGCAAATAAATAGGCTTTTGCGACGGGATTGCTTTCCCCGTCGCAAATAGTTTTCCCGCGATGCGTGCCAAATCGCGGGAAAACTATTAGCGACGGGAAAATATTCCCGTCGCAAATAACCGGCGGCGGTAAAAGGTATTTGCGACGGGAATATTTTCCCGTCGCTAATAGTATGTTATTTGCGACGGGACCCGTCGCAAATAACTATTTACCCGTTGACCGTAATAAATGCAGGCTAATGTATTTGTGACGGTACCCATCGCAAATACAAGTATTTGCGACGGGATACCCGTCGCAAATGGCCCCGTCGCAACTAATCTAACCTATAAATACCCCCATCCGTTTTTTTCAAATCATTCTCATTCTCTATCTTCTCCTGCTCTCAAACTTGTGTTTCTAAAGTTGAGTATTTCTTCAGTTTAATTTTTTTCTTCGGAGCTGATATTATAGTTTTGAAGAACGATCAGAGCAGATCAATTTTCAAGGTATTTATGTTCATTTTAATTTAATATTTCTTTTTAATTTTCTATTAGTTTCAATTATTCTTAATTAGTTGTAATTTAATTATGTTTATATTGTTTTCTTACTTAATAAATTTAAATTATTAGTATTGTTCATAGTTAATGGTAATTAGGAATAATTAGTAATAATTTTTAATAATTAAGAATAAATATTAATAATTAGTAATAAATACCAATAATTAGGAATAACAACATTGTTACATTATTAGTATATTTTATTATTAATATTAAAATAATATAATTTTTTATATATATACAATTCTGTTTTCATCTGTGTGTTTACTGTCTTCACATGTATTATTTGTATGTGGAGATAGAAAACGCACAGATGAAAGGAGAATTGTATATAAATCAGAAAATTATATTATTTTAATATTAATAATAAAATATACTAATAATGTTATTATTTGTAATTATTGGCAATTATTCCTAATTATTGGTAATTATTCATTTAATTACTAATAATTAGGAACAATTATCAATAATTATCAATAATTAAGAATATTTAGTAATAATTAGTAATAATTACCAATAATTAGTAATAATTAGTAATAATTATCAATAATTAGTAATAATTAGTAATAATTACCAATAAGTATTAATAATTAGTAATAATTACCAATAAGTAGTAATAATTACCAATAAGTAGTAATAATTATGTATAATTTGGAATAATTACCAATAATTAACAATAATTAGTAATAATTAGTAATAATTACCAATAATTACCAATAATTAGTAATAATTAGTAATAATTACCAATAATTGCCAATAATTACCAATAATTACAAATAATTAGTAATAATTACCAATAATTGCCAATAATTACCAATAATTACAAATAATTAGGAATAATTAGGAATAATTAGGAATAATTAGGAATAATTATGAATAATTAAGAATAATTAGGAATAATTAGGAATAATTAGCAATAATTAGGAATAATTAGAAATAATTAGGAATAATTAGTAATAATTAGTAATAATTAGTAATAATTAGGAATAATTAGGAATAATTATCAATAATTAGGAATAATTAGGAATAATTAGGAATAATTAGGAATAATTAGTAATAATTATGTATAATTAGTAATAATTACCAATAATTACCAATAATTTGTAATAATTTGCAATAATTACCAATAATTAACAATAATTAGTAATAATTAGTAATAATTACCAATAATTGCCAATAATTAGGAATAATTAGGAATAATTAGGAATAATTAGTAATAATTAGGAATAATTAGTAATAATTAGTAATAATTATTAATAATTAGTAATAATTAGGAATAATTAGGAATAATTAGTAATAATTAGGAATAATTAGGAATAATTAGGAATAATTAGTAATAATTATTTATAATTATTTATAATTAGTAATAATTACCAATAATTACCAATAATTACCAATAATTACCAATAATTACCAATAATTACCAATAATTACCAATAATTACCAATAATTACCAATAATTACCAATAATTACCAATAATTACCAATAATTACTAATAATTAGCAATAATTAGCAATAATTAGCAATAATTAGCAATAATTAGCAATAATTAACAATAATTACCAATAATTACCAATAATTTGCAATAATTAGTAATAATTAGTAATAAATACCTAAAATTAGGAAAAATTAGAAAAAATTAAGAAAAATTAGGAAAAATTAGGAAAAATTCTCAATAATTAGTAATAATTTCCAATAATTAGTAATAATTACCTATAATTAGTATTAATTACCAATAATTAGTATTAATTACCAATAATTAGTAATAATTAGGAATAATTACCAATAATTAGTAATAATTACCAATAATTAACAATAATTAGTAATAATTAACAATAATTAGTAATAATTACCAATAATTAGTAATAATTACCAATAATTACCAATATTTAGTAATAATTAACAATAATTGCCAATAATTACCAATAATTGCCAATAATTACCAATAATTGCCAATAATTACCAATAATTAGTAATAATTATGAATAATTACGAATAATTACGAATAATTAGTAATAATTACGAATAATTAGTAATAATTACGAATAATTAGTAATAATTAGTAATAATTACCAATAATTAGTAATAATTACCAATAATTAGTAATAATTACCAATAATTAGTAATAATTACTAATAATTATCAATAATAACTAATAATTATCAATAATTACTAATAATTAGCAATAATTAGTAATAATTAGCTATAATTAGTAATAATTAGCAATAATTAGTAATAATTAGCAATAATTAGTAATAATTAGTAATAATTAGTAATAATTAGTAATAATTAGTAATAATTAGTAATAAATAGTAATAATTAGTAATAATTAGTAATAATTAGGAATAATTAAAAATAATTAGGAATAATTAACAATAATTAGTAATAATTACCAATAATTAGTAATAATTAGTAATAATTAGGAATAATTAGGAATAATTAGGAATAATTAGTAATAATTACCAATAATTAGTAATAATTATTGTTAATTACCAATAATTAGTATTAATTACCAATAATTAGTATTAATTACCAATAATTAGTATTAATTACCAATAATTAGTATTAATTACCAATAATTAGTATTAATTACCAATAATTAGTATTAATTACCACTAATGAGTAATAATTACCAATAATCACCAATAATTACCAATAATCACCAATAATTACCAATAATTACCAATATTTTCCAATATTTTCCAACAATTACCAATAATTACCAATATTTTCCAATAATTACCAATAATTACCAATATTTTCCAATAATTACCAATATTTACCAATAATTACCAATATTTACCAATAATTAGGAATAATTACCAAAAATTATGAATAACTACCAATAATTTGGAATAACTACCAATAATTTGGAATAATTACCAATAATTTGGAATAATTACCAATAATTTGAAATAATTAGGAATAATTACCTTATTACTTTATTTGTATATTTTATTATTAATATTAAAATAATATAATTTTCTATATTATATACAATTCTCTTTTCTTCTGTGTTTTTTCTGTCTCCACATGTAATATTGGCATTCTTTTTCAAAATTATCAACCTACTCGCCAATGGAGAGGTGAAAGTGAATGCCAATATTACATGTGGAGACAGAATGTGAAACACAAAGATGAAAGGAGAATTGTATATAATATAGAAAATTATATTATTTTAATATTAATAATAAAATATACTAATAATGTAATGATGTTATTATTATATAATTAATATTTATGAAAAAAATTATATTAGTATTATTAAAAAAAATTAAAAATCAATATAATATTAAAATTATCAATATTAGTAACAGGTTTTGCTTTATTCTCAATATATTCAATCCTTGCTTGAGTGGTTTTTCTAACAAATTATTCAAAACTAGTAATGCTTTTATATTTTATAGAAAAATATGGAACAACGAGGTCGTCAACAGTCATTATTAGATGACCGCATATGGATAAATCAACGTAGAAATCCAAATGGTTCTGGTTTAAATCCAGTATATATAGAGGGTGTGGAGATTTTTTTATCATTTGCGGCATCAAATCCAGAATTTGTTTTAGAAGGAAAGATAAAATGCCCTTGTAGAAAATGTGCATTGAGAACGTTTGACACGTTTGAAAAAGTGGGGGAACATCTCTTGCGTTTTAGTTTTCAAGCAGATTATGTTTTTTGGTATCAACACGGTGAACGCAGTTCCAGAGCAGGTGATACCAACTTGATTCCGGATCCATCACAGTTTCAATATTTAGTACATGATGTTGCAGGTTCATCTGTTCAACATACAGAATCTCCAGCTGATATAGCTTCAAATCCTGAGTTGGGACCGTCTGAATTTTATGAGTTGTTGATGTCTACTGAGGATGCATTATATCCTGGCTGCAAGATGAGAAAATTAGAAGCAGTTGTAAAATTTATGGCTATCAAATCAGATAACGGAATGTCAAACACCGGTTTTGACCAGATATTTTCTTTGCTGAAAACACTGTTACCCGAAGGAAATGTTTTACCTGCAAATTACTATGAAAGTAAGAGGTTGGTTCGAAATTTGGGACTTACTTGTCAAAAGATTCATGCATGTTCAAATGACTGCATTTTATATTCTGGGGAAAATGAGTCGTTGGATAGTTGTCCCACATGTGGGAAACTGAGATATAAAGAAGGACAACACGGGAAGTCTGGTTTGATTCCTGTAAAACAGTTGAGATATTTTCTGCTTACATCCAGACTTCAGCGTTTATTCATGTCTAAGAATACAGCGACAATGATGTCATGGCATAAAGAGAATATTTCAACCGATAAAAGCTTGAATCATCCAGCCGATGGTGATTCATGGAAACATTTTGATAGAGTGCATCCATCCTTTGCTTTAGAAGCTAGAAATGTTTGACTGGGCCTTTCCACTGATGGTTTCTGTCCGTTTGGATCTTATGGTAGTCAATATTCATGTTGGCCTGTTTTTTTAACTCCGTACAATTTACCTCCATGGATGTTGATAAAGGAGCCATATATCTTTTTGACTTTACTAATTCCAGGACATCCGAAGAAAAATATTGATGTTTATTTGAAGCCATTGATTGATGAATTAAATTTATTGTGGAGTACTGGTGTCAGTACATATGATGTTGCAACGAAACAGAATTTCATACTGAGAGCAGCATTGATGTGGACAATAAGTGACTTCCCGGCTTATGGGATGTTATCTGGCTGGAGTACACATGGTCAGAAATCATGTCCTTACTGTATGGGAGAGAACAAAGCATTTATGCTCATTCATGGAAAGAAACCTTGTTATTTTGACTATCATCGCAGATTTCTTCCAGCTGATCATCCTTTTCACAGAAACAGGTCTCATTTCAGAAAAGGAACAGCTGAAAGGGATGGACCTCCAAAAATGCTATCAGGTTCGGAGTTAAAATCGGTTGTATTTTCATTACCTCCCATCACTATTGGTCCCACAATAAACCAACAGAAAATTTCTGGTTTTGGGAAAGAACACAATTGGATTAAACGTAGCATATTTTGGGATTTGCCATATTGGTCTGATTTGTTGGTCCGACACATGTTAGATGTCATGCATATTGAGAAGAACTGTTTTGATAATTTGTTTCATACAGTTTTGGATATGCCAGGAAAGAGCAAAGACAATGTAAATGCACGTTTAGATCTTGCCCAAATTTGCAGGCGTCCAGAATTTGAACTATTTGAGAATGTCAGAACAGAAAGGTTACTGAAACCAAAAGCAGCTTATACACTGTCTAAAGAAAACCGTTTATTATTTTGTCAGTGGATTGTAGATTTGAGACTTCCAGATCGCTGTGCTTCCAATTTGGGTAGATGTGTAAAGAATGGTCATATTACTGGATTAAAAAGTCATGATTGTCATGTTATAATGGAGAGACTTCTACCCATTGGATTAAGAGGTCTGTTGAATTCTGTGATTTGGGATTCCATAATAGACAAGTCTCATTTTTTCGGGAAATTTGTGCGGCTACGGCAGATTATGATGCTCTAGGCAAACTTGAAAAAGATGTTTTTGTAATTATATGTAAACTGGAAAAAATATTTCCGTCGTCTTTCTTCGACTCAATGGAACATTTGATGTTACATTTCCATATGAAGCCAAATGTGGAGGTCCGGTACAATTTCGATGGATGTACCCATTTGAAAGATGCATGCAAAAATTGAAAAGAAAAGTACGCAACAAAGCATCTGTTGAAGGATCTATTGCAGAAGCTTATTTGCAAGAGGAAATATCTTTTTTCTGCTCCCATTATTTTGAATCTGAGAATCCTTCAAAACACAACCGAATGGGACGGAATGAGAGGAATATTGATGAAATCGACAATCAATTATCTGTTTTCAACCAGTCAGAGCTTGGTTTTGGTGGAGTTTCTGAACGCTGGCTTTCAGATGATGAACCTCATAGAGCTCATACGTATGTTCTGCTCAACTGTGAAGAGATGACATCAGTTGTACTATAAGTGTTTATATCACTTATTCTATCATTTATGTTACAGTAAATAACTTTGGTTTTTATAGGTTGTATGATAATCATATCAAGAAACAAATTCCACAAATTACAGCAGCTGCTCTCGAAGAATGTCGACTGAAAAATTTCTCTCAGTGGTTTGAAAAACTGGTAACATAAATTCTTTATCTTTTAGCAACTCATTCAATGTATAGTTTACTATATTGATAAATATTTCACAAATTTTCAGGTGTCTCGACATGCTGATAAAATTGACAAACGGCTGTGTGTATTGAGTAACCCACCTTCCAAACTTGTTAAAACTTATAATGCATATGTGGTGAATGGATTTCGATTCCACACACATGCATTTGGGGAATCGAAAAAAACAATGAACAGTGGAGTTATCTTGAGAGGATCTCATCATCGAGAAAATGAAGTTGACTTTAATGGCATACTTGATGAAATCATTGAACTCTGTTATCTTGGACAACATTACATAACCATGTTCAAATGTCGTTGGTTGGACACAGAGAGAGGCGTGTGTGTTCATCCGACTCATGGAATCATCGATATTAAATGTAAAAGTGTTCTCGCAGTAAATGAACCATTCTTATTGGCTCAACAGGCATATCAAGTTTATTATGCAAAGTACTGTGCAACATCAAGAGACTTGACTGATTGGTGGAGTGTAATAAAAATCAAAATTCGAGACAATCAGTTTAGTCAAAGTGAATATACTTTCACTGATGTGCAAAGAATTGATGTTTTTCAAGAGAGTACTCAAAATCAATCTTTTTTACAAAGAGACATGAGTATCGATGATGACACCCCACATTTAAGAGTCGGTGATGACGATGGTGTTAATGATGTCACACATGAATTTGAAATGGTAAGAGATGAAGCAACTGCAACTCGAATGGATATCGATGATGTTGAGGAGGAATATGAAGATGACATTGACATATATGAAGATGATGATGAAGATGAACACTTATAGAATTCCATGGTATTTATATACAATCATAATATGTATATATGTATATATAATAGTAATTATCAATTATTTGCTAACATTAACATTTTCTGTTTCAGATGGACGAGGCCACATTTCGTGAGTTGGCGGATGCTGACCTGCCTTTCGATGCGGATGAGTTGCTGGTAGATGACCCTCAGCCTACAGGCACTCCAGGGAGTACGCGGAGGGGGCGCGGTCTTGCACGATTGATGATTCCTGACCCCTTCCCCGAGCGACGTCCACGTCTTGGGTTTGATCCGCGCACCCGGAGGTGTGATAACCTGTGTGATAACCTGTGGATTTGACTAAGATTTCATTAATCTATTCAGATAATAAATGTTTATTATTTTTTTCAGTTTTCCGCATATAGCTGTCGGACAGGGAAGCGCTATTTTGCGCAACTATTTCTCTCAGCCGTGGACCACATGGGAGCAGATTCCCATTGATGTGCAGCAGGCCATGTTCGGCCATTGGTTGGTACGTACGTAAATAAATAATTTTTATTTTGAAAATTATTTCATTTCTAACTTGATATTTTGATTTATTTGTAGGGTTTATGGTATCCGATCGATGATACCATGCGTGACGCCATCCACGAGGCATGGGAGGTGGCCATGCGTGATCGCCTTCATCAGTTTTTCCACAATTTAAGAAAAGCTGCGATGAAGAAAGCAGGAGTGTCAGATTTTGAGGAGTCATGTAGAGCACACCGACCAGAGTATATTTCATCCCATGTATGGGATGGATTATGTGCGCACTGGTTGAGTGGTGCCTTTCAGAGGAGATCATCGGTGGGGAGGCAGAATCGGGGGAGACAGGAGGTGACACATCGAGCTGGGAGTCGTTCTTTCAGTACTCATAGACAGCATCTGGTACGTACATTATTTATAAATATTTTATATAACTATAAATATTAACAGTTTATTTTTTATTCTTATAGGCTGTCGAGCACCCCGATATTACAGAGTACGACGTATATCAGAGGATGTATAGTGATCCTGCTACTGGGGAGCTCAGAGGTGATCGTCAGCATCACATCGTGGTCAGTATTATTTGTTTTCAAGTTTAAAAATTAACTGCATATAATATATTCACAATTTTAATTTTAAATTGCAACTATAGGAGTCATATGAGGCTGCAGCGTCACAGGCCCGGCCTGAGAGTCAGGCCGAGTCATCAGATCAAACCACTGCCCATCAGTTTGATGAGGCGGCATGGATGCAGGCCACCCAGTATGCCTTCGAGAAGGGCCGGGTAGTTGGTATCAGCTCTCGACTGACTCTCGGAGATTATTATGGCAGTGTTGCGATGTCGGCGTCCAGCTCGAGAGGAGCTCGTGCATCTTCTTCTACACAGTATGAGGATCAGTTGCGATCTCAGACTGCACAGATAGAGAGTCTCCGACAGGAGCAGGAGCAGATGCGTCAGCAGCATGAGGAGGAGCGTCGACGCCAGCAGCAGCTGTACGAGGAGCAGGCGAGTCGGTGGCAGCAGCAGCATCAGGAGCAGATGGAGTACATGCGCCGACTCACTCATGCTTTAGGGATGGAGTTTCCTCCACCACCATCTGCAGATCCCCCACCTCCCCCCCTCCTTCAGATTAGAGTTTGTATTTCTGTTATAAAATTTGTGAAATCAAAATATTTTTTTTTCTATTCGTAGTTTATGTCTCATTATAAAATATTAATAATATTATATTTTTAAAAAACAATATTAATATGAATAATAATATTATTTATATTTTATAATATTAAATTATATATATATATATATTAATATTATATATATATATATTAAAATTTTATAATATTAAAATTTAATTATATTTTTTGTAATACTTGAATTATTTTAATATTTGAATGTAAAATAATTCTATTATTTTTATATTAATTAAAATAACTTATTAATATTTTTTTTATTTATGAATTATAATTGTAATATTATTATATTAATTAAATCATTTATTAATATTCTATTATTTTTTATTTTTGAATTATAATTCTACTATTATTATAGTAATTAAAATAATTTATTATTTTCATTTGTAAATTATAATTCTATTATTATATTAATTAAAATAATTTATTAAAAATTTATTTTTTTTATAGTATTTGCGACGGGATACTATACCCGTCGCAAATACTTGTATTATTAATAGTTTTTTAATTTTTTAAAAAAATATTATTTGTGACGGGACCCGTCGCAAATACTATCAATAGTATTTGCGACGGGATACGATGCCCGTCGCAAATACTAGTATTATTAATAGTTTTTTATTTTTTTTAAAAATCGTTTTTGCGACGGTACCGTCGCAAAAGGTATTTGCGACGGTACCGTCGCAAAAGTTATTTGCGACGGGACCTGTCGCAAAAACTATTTTAAAAGTTTTTTACAAAAATACGGAATACTATTTGCGACGGGGAGAATGCCCGTCGCAAAAAAAGGCTTTAGCGACGGGCCCGTCGCAAATAAGTGTAGTTGCGACGGGCCCCCGTCGCAAAAAGCCAGTTGCGACGGGATCCCGTCGCAAATAGCCCGTCGCAAATACCTGTTTTTCTAGTAGTGATTGAAAACAAATAAAACCAAACACCTTGGGACACCTCAATCTCCCCATTTGTGTTTATTTTCAATTAAAAATATTCCAACTAAACTTATAATGTCAATATAAATTTATCACGCCCTAATAAATTATAAATTTAAACTGGAGAAATATATTCTAATGAAAAATATAAATGACACCTTTCTCTCCACCTAATAAAAATGATTGGATTTCAAGATGATTTTTTAAATAAATTAACTTCCTCTCCCTTAAATAATTATTAATATCACTTTATACATGATAATAATTGAGATATAATACAATTGTAGTTTTAAGTAATGGGTATTGAACAAAATTTACTCTCTTTTATATTTCCAAATGGGTTACTTTTATGAAAAAATATATTATTCGTATGTTTTCTCTTCTCCTTCAAAAAATACACTTAACATCCAATTGATATAAGGATACCTGGAAGTATCACTTCTAAATAGTTTCAATTGATTATAGTAATTTATGAATAGTGTGATATTATTTGAATTTAACTTTGAATCTGATTTCTCTTAGGAATGTCTATCAATAAATATTCTCTAAGTCTATATTGACATTCTATTATTATAAAACTTGTGAGACAAGTTTAAAAAAATAAAATTGTCCACATTTTTACATGTGATTCAATTTTTTTCTTTCATATTTTTTAGATATCACATAATAGTATTCATGAATGTTCAAAACCTAAAATCTCATGAAGAAATATAACAAAATATTTCATGTTCTAGATCTTCCTTTTCCAATTAGATAATCACCCCTTTATTAAAATAATAAATTTATGTGAAAAAGTGTTGGATGAATGAAATTATACCTCTTTTATTATAATTTGAAGGGGATGTATAAATTTCCAATCATTATTGTATTTATAAATATATAGAAACTTCACACAAATTCAGATCTCCAAAAAAATGTATGTTTGTAAAAAAACATAAATATAATCCCTTAACAATAAAGAGCATTTAGGTTTATTTGGGAATATTGTGGATCTTCTAATACATCTTTATCTTGAGGAGGGTTGAGATATACCTCCCAAAACATTACATTCTTGTCTAATTTTTTTCATGCTTAAACCCATATATATCAAGATATTTCCACCTTTGAAAAGTGTGGTCTTATTTTAATAATCTATTTTCTTCTTTGTTGGAGTATTATTATTCAATTAAAAATAATAATACACTAGTTTTATTTTTCATATGGATCAATAGTTTGAGTAATCTTCATAAAATTTGGAAATATTATGAGACAACATTTGGGCACATGCTCACCTTTCTTCTAAGGTATGGATACCTTATTTCAATAAAAATATTATAACTTGTGATCTCCAATGATTTCCCCTTATTCTCAAATAGTTATTATTATATTGGTTTTTATGTAATATATATAAAATCACTATGGGCTAATTTCTTCCACATTCTACAAACCTATTGATAAACATTGATCTTTCCCTTCATAGGCTACTTCTCAACTTCTTCATAGGGAGTATAAAATAGTAGTAACATATTATTATCTTTCCCTTGGACAGACTAGATTAATGAATTTAGATTTGTCACAAATTTTATAAGATTCATGGAAATTTTAAAATCGTACATTGTGTGGAGTCTCCTACCATAATATAAGAACAAATTCTTTATAAGAATGACCTCAAAGTTTTATTCTTCATTGACTTACTCGTTGAATTTTCATTGCTAGAATTGGAACCCAAGGTAAAAATACATCCCATCTTAAAATTATTCTCATCCTATTGTGGTTTTAAGTTCTCTTCAGTATATATATGATACCTGGTATGATTTTACCAGTATCCATCACGATGGTCATCACATATATTTCTAATCTCATTGAATTTATTGAATCATTAAAATTTGTCTTTTAAAAGAATATTATTCCATTTATGTGAGGTAAGATACTTTTTAGACATAGGTTGATTCCATTATATATCCTTATTCCTCTATATTTAGGACTTCTTGAACTTTCACACAACAACCATGTGTTATGAAAATTGATTAATCTATATCCAAATCTATAATAGTTCCAAAACATTGAAATTAACCATGTTCTTTTCACTTCTTATATTGTCTATCCAACATGAAATTATTACCATTTTTAGGGTAGAAATAAAAAAAATTGGGCACCATTTGGGGAAAATTTGGTACAGTACATACTCACTTCTTTCATTGACTTGTTAGTGGACGTACCTACATTTTTTATCTTCTATGTTTTTACAAAATTTGTCTTTTTCCAGCCCATCCAAAAATTATTGATTTATTGAAAGTCATTAATATTCACTATGGGGTTCCTTTTTTACATTATATAGTGTTGTAAAACTTTCCACAAGATCTAAATATATTTAATAAAATATTGTGAGCCTTGTTTTATTAAATAATCACTTATAATGTTTTTGTGGCTACACATCGTTTTCCACCTTGTTGGGAATGTCCAACTTTTTCCTCTTTAATAATTTTTATCTTGAAAATCAACTCAAGGGACATCATATTTAAGAGGTACTTATAATTATGCATTGATATCATCCTTTCCTCATAATCCAATTCTAGAACATATTTCTAAAAAATCTATTTTAAATTCATTTTAATATTATGTTACTATTTTATTAAATAGTCTGTTGAATATATCCTTAGCCTTTACAAGTTTTGTGAGAGTGTTTTATCTTATAATATTATTTTGAAATTCATAATATATGTCATTATATTCTTATTTAATATGTGTAGTTTCTTTATATATATATTCTTGATATGAGATCATATATAACCTTTAACTTCATCAGGAACTATCTACATTTGACTATAGAGTAAAATTTAAAAAGCGATCTATCACTTGAAAGATTTTCAAATTATATGGATCTTGTACAAAATTATTATTATAAATATCTATAACTATGTTTTATGGAACAAAATCCTATCTGATAACTTTTATATGGTGGGTTACTATCCATCTCCTTTGATTTCCTCAATATCCTGGCCTTCTTCTTTATCATATTTATAACTATCTTGGAAGAGAAATCCATATATAGGATGAAAGTGAAGGTAAATAGATCCTCCAAATAAGTATATTAATTGTAAAACATCAGAAAATTACACATTTATATATATCTTAAATGGTAAACTCCGGTTTCTCTGATACCAGTTGAGTAGCATAGGGGACTGATGGACCACTAAGAGCAGAGGGGTGAATCAATGGTTAAGTAATTTTTTTTATAAATTTATTTAGTTTTTGAGTACACACTAAAAGTGTCTAATATAAATTTTTAATATTTTAATATTCATGTTATTCAATGTCCAAAAACACTATTTTTAGTGCATTTTATAAATTGAACTTCATTTAAAATCAAATGTACAATTCTGGTTTAAAGTAAAAAATTTGGGCCCAATAAATCATATGTTTGTGGAAAAAATTATGTTAATTATTTGAATCATATTTTTTGGAATATTATTGATAAATTTATTATAAAATTTGTTTTTTAGGATAAATGGAATAATCATAATAGAAGATGGATATTTTTGGAAATGAATTCATCAATATCTGGATAGTGAAAAATGGGCCATAGGCCAATCAAATAAAAATGGAGCAAAAAATTAAACCCCAATAATGATAAAATTTTTCTATAAAAATATAAAATAAATTTTATAATTTAATTTAAAAATGTCCAGAGATAATTATGAAGTTTCTAAGGAGATCTATGGAGATGAATTTGACATTTGATTTAAGGTCATGATTTGAAGGCTCATAAAAACCATCACATAATTTGAAGCGTAACTCCTAAATAGATTATCCAATTTTCATAAAACATTTATTGATATTTGAGGTAACATAGGGGAAGATATTTATATTAAATAATCATAAAATATGAATCCTTCCTAGATGACTTATTTTTATGACAATAGGGGGGATGAATCTAGTCTTATTTTTGTAGTCAACATTAAACGTCCAGTTTCTAATATTCCCACCCACCTTTTGAATCTCCTAATTAATGGGGAGGGAATTTATTTTTTTTGTGGTTAGACATAAAGATAATTATATGCCTATATATGTATCTGGTGGTAAAAGGATTTTCTATCCATATTACTCTTTCAATTGTAATTCTACACTTTCATTTTGCGATTAATACATCAATTTCTATCATGTATATTTTTCTTTCATGTTTATTTCTTAATAAAATTTATTCTTCATGTTATTAATTTCATTTATTTACTTTCAATTAACAAATTTACACCATTTAATTATTGTGTGAATATATTCACAACAAAAAATGTTAAATTGCTCACACAGTGGTTTAGTGTTTGTTATTTCATTGTTTTCACTTCTTGAATCCTGATTCTTAAAGTCGACTACCAACATTCATTGATTGAATATAATAGATGGAGGGATAAAATTTTATGGGATAACAATAGGTAATTAATGGGGGTAGATTGAATGTTATTTAATGTTCTTTTATATAAATTCATTATTTTAAGACATTTATTCAATGATTTGTTCTCTTCTTTATTTTAACCAACTTTAATGAAGAAATATTTTGAGTTCTAGTTTGATAAAATTATTTTGTGGGATGATGAAAGTGATAATCTTGTTACATTTGTGATTTGAATTATAATTTTTGGGATTAAATTTGTGAATGATGTTGTGGAATTATATCATTTTTTGATACATCTTGAATTAGTGATCTCAAACATTATAATAGAACAAATACAACCAATACCCCCAAAAGACAACCTAAGATCAAATCATTTTAATTAATTATTTTATATCAAGTAATTTTGTTTTTTTATTTTCTATTTAAATTAAATCGTTAGTTATTTAATTATAATCAATACCCAAGGTGTACAATTCATATCCAACCCTCCAACAAATCAGAATGTCTATAGGTTTCTTCTTCGGTCCTTGTGGATTTATTATCCCAATGTGTACTACAGGAGACTAATCACACCATATAAATTGGGAAAATTTTGGGACAACCAAATTCTTGAACCATTTATAGGGACCCAAGTAAGTATCTTAGACACTCAACTTATTTTATCCCCCAAAATTCTCTTTTCTCGCCTCCATTTCTATTATCTTTGCCCTTTCCAGTTTGTGTGTGTCGTGAAAATATCAAATCAAAATTTTATCTACTCCAATGTAGTATGATAAATATTAGCCCAAATTAAACTCAATATTTAATAAAATTTAAAATTAATATTGTAAATCCCATAACATATGGATTTTATTTTATCAACCTTTGAATGAATACCCATCACTTGGTGACATTTAAATTTTTTTAGATGATGAATGATTAAAGGATAAATTTCCACCCCTCCGTAGAATAGTTAATGATATCTATTATAATGAAGTACAAGATGTGAAAACTCTTATCCAACCAAATAGCTAACAACTTAAAAAAACATGTAATCAATTGGGGAATATAAATTTTAATGTTTCATCATTTAGATAAGAAAAAAATGAAATTGAAATGTATATGCACCTCATTCCCACACAGATTATCCCTTCCACTATTTTTATTGAAGAATCTTGTTACACAAAAAAACAATCATAAATTTACAATATAAAAAACCTTTGTATTTTTCATAGATGAATAGGATAAATAAATTTACGAAGAGTCATTAAATTTATAGGAAATTTATTTTATATATTCACAAGAGTGTAATTTTACATAATAGAATGATTTTTATGAATATAACACCATTGATGATTTTTAGAAACAAAAAACACTAAACCATTGGGAGAAATAAAAAACCTAAATTCCAAAATAATTCCTAATACTAATATGTTCAATTTTCTAGTTTATTCATCTATATAAAAGAATCTAAATCTATTGATACCTTTTCAAAATAAAACTGATTTTGATTTAATATGCCGACCAGTGTCTGAAAGTGTTATGCAACATAATATAAAAATTATGGTCATTCCTTACCAAAACATTTACACCTCCTTAGGTGATAACTAATACCATTCTTTTTTCATTAAATTTTCTATTGATACCCTCAATGTAGGAATTATCATTGATTTCTTAGGCAAGACTACAAAAGCAACCAGATCAACCATTTATGATATTCATTGGATTTTCCGATTAATTTTAGAAAAATGTATTATAATTTAAACAAATTAAAATCAAATAATAATTCTAAATCAAGTTTTACTGTAGAAAAATGGTTTCTCTAAAATATTGAAAGCTGTTATTGGTTATGTCTTCGACATCCATGTCGAGCTAACGAATTTAAAAAAAGTGCTTTTCAGGAGGGAACCCAACATATTAATTTTTTATTATTTTGTTTTTTATTGCGTTTTTATGTTAGGGGAAATCCATTGGGATTTTCAATGTGGTATATTTTCTTTTTTGTGTGAGATTTGTAAGTTGAATCATTTTTAGTATTTCTAAATAAAAACCATTTTTTCTAGAGTTTAAACCCAACCTTTAATCGTCCCTAAAGAGTCTACATGTGATGTGAAGCCAATGCGATCAATTTATTATTGATGAGTTAATAACGTACAAAAGTGGTTTTGTTTCATGATTTTATTTAAAATATCATTATCCCCTCTATCTTCCCAATTATTATCACACAATTTTATTCTCATTCAACACTAAGGTAAGTGTTGTTTTATGTTGGGGGGAGTGAAAATTTGTGATTTTATAATAAAATTGGTCTTTCATGGAGAATTTCAATTCATTATCCTTTCATGAATTAATGTACATTTAGAATCATGATGAAATTGAAGGTCAAAAAAATTCTTATTACATGATCATGATTTTAATTCATGTCTATGTTTATGAGAATAGACATTGGAAAGTGTGGTTATCTGATTTGATTTTCCAGCATTTACATTTTCATACTTTTAGTTAAAATACCACAACATATGTCTATTTGATCTTGGGTGTATGTTTTAGTTCTTGTGTCCAATTCATTATTGCATGGGGTTTGGGGCCACTAAAAGTTTTATTTGAGTATCCAAACAAAAAATTTCAAATTAAAGACCACGTAGAAAAAATATTAGTCTAAATGTGTGGCATCTGATACTTGGGGATCATGAATCTATTGTCTCATTTACAATAGTTTTGATTTAAAAATTTATTTTAGTGTATGTAATTAGCAAACTATTTGGGTTTCAACACATGGGGATGATTAATCCATAGTTTTCTTTCCCAGATTTGATCTTTTTATTTTTATTGTAGTAAAAAAAAGACAAAAAAACATAAAGGAAATAGAGAAAATAAAAAAATTAGTTATTTATATTATGGTTTAACGTGACTCAAACATGGTTATTACATTTATTTTACCTTGAATAAAATATGGGATCCATTTTTTGAGATACAGAACACACCATCATGCTAAATTGAAATATGATGAATTGTGGTGATGAATTTTAAAAAAGGAATGGGCATGAGATTGGTATAAGCTTATGAAATATTATCATGTTAAATTATTTTTATATTTTTATTGCCATTGTAAATGATTTATTTGGGTTATCATTTTATGTTAAAATGTTTTTGAAAAATGGAATTCAATTTCAATTTTTTAGAAATCTTTTTCTCAGGATAAGAAAAAGGCAAGTATAGGATGTGATTAAACACTAAAAGAGGATAATATCCATTGTTAATATTTCCTTTCTCAATTCATTTAATGTCCAAAAACACTATTTTTAATTAATTTCATAAATTGAACTTCATTTCACATCACATGTCTAATTAATGTTAAAATTACAAATTTGGGCCTGATCAATAACCTGTTTGTGGAAAAAATTATGATAATAAACTGAATTTCATATTTTTGGGATATTATTGATTAATTTATGTGGAAGTTTTTTCTTTTAGGATCAATATATTATTCCCTAGGTAATATGGATATTTTTTGGAAATGAATGAAGAATGTTTTAGGCAAAGCATAATGGACCTTAGGCTCATCAAATAAAAGTGGAACCCACAATTAAATCCCAATGAAGCTAAAATTTTTACAATAGAAATATAAAATCATAGGGATAATATAACTATACTTTGTATATAGAAAATTATGAATGTTTTAATGATAAATAGTTAGCCGAATATTTCATTTAATATTTGGGCCAGATTTTATGGACTATAAAACCATCCCAAAATATCAAAAATAAATTATGAATTGATTATCCAATTTTCATGATATTTTTATGGATATTATTCAAAACCTAGAAAAATATATCAATATTTTCTGACCATAAAATGTTTATCCATATTAAATGGCTTAATTTCACACCAAGAGGCGGATGAATATGGTTCAATTTTTGTGGTCCACATTGAATCATCCAATTTCTTTTATTCTCACCCATAATTTGAATCTCTTAATTAATGGATTGGTAATTTTTTAGTGTGGGGGTAGACCTAGGGATTTTAATATGATTATATAAGGAGATAGTGGTGATATAAATTTAGTATCCATGTTTTCCTTTAAATTTTAATTTCATTCTTTCATTATATAATCACATCATTAATTTCTCTCACGTATGTTTTTTTTCACATCCATTTATTAATAAACAATTTTATTCTTCTTTTTAGTTTAATTTCCCTTACATTAACACACCTTTTAATCATGATTTAAATTTATCCTCCAAAAAATGTGAAATACCTCACGCAATGGTGGAGTGTTCGTTATTTCATTGTTTTCACTTCTTCAATCCCACTTCTTTAAGTCAACATCATATTTCCATTGATCAAATATCATCAATGAATGGACAATATTTTATGGGTTACTCATAAGAAGTTTAATGGGAGTGTATTGAATGTTATCTAATATGATTTAATATTAATTCATTATTTTATGACTTTCATTCAATGAGTTATTTTCTTCTTCATCTCCACTAACATTAATGATGAAATATTCTGAGTGCTAGTATTATACAATTCCTTGGACTGGTTCTGAATGTCATCCACTAAGTGATTTTTTGATTAATCTTGGACTTGTGTAGGGATTAAATAGGCGAATGATGATTTTTAATTATCTCATTTTGTGAATACATCTTGAATTAGTGATCTGAAACATTCTAAGAGAAAAAATACGTCCAATCCTCCCCATGTGACATCCTATGATCTAATCACCTTAATTAATTTTTTAGATCATTTAATTGTGTATTTTTTCTATTCTTAAAATTAAATCATTAGTTATTCAATTACATCCAACACCCATGTTGGACAATTGATATATAATCCTCTATCAAATCATACTGTTAATAGGTTTCTTCTTCAGTTCATATGGATTCGATAAACCATGTTGTACTACAAACAACAACTTAAACCATATAACATGGGTATATTAGGGTGAAACTAGTTTTATATTCAACTATATAGACTTATATAGTATTGATCTTCTCTTTAGTATATCTCACAATCATACCATGATAATGTAGTAAATAATGATATAAGAAAACAAGGATTGTTACAAGGCATGACACTAATACCTACAGCTTTCATTGATTAATTATCTTCCACAATCAAGTATTGAATTATATAACTAATATCATTTAATTGAATGTGTAGGGTTCTTCACACAACAATGGAATATCAGAGTATCACTAATATTCTCTTAGATATAGTCTCACTTTCCTTCATCTCAAAAGAATTTAGTTTCTATCTTCCCATTGAAATAATTCTGTAGCTTCACATTAAAGTAACCAAGTAGCATAGTGTTCTTATTACATACCCTAATTTTCAAGGGTTTTATGGATTTACACCACATATAACTAAGAGTTTCTTTCCATATCCTCTGTGGATGTTGATCCCTTAATAGAATACAGATTTCATGACATCCAAAAAGTAGATCTCTTTCATATCACAAGTATCTTCTTCAAATTTAAGAATATAGTTAAGAATATCCTACAACGTGGTTATTGCACACAAACCAGCTTCACATATAGTTAAAATATTTTTAACCTATAATCTCACAAATTTAGATCATGTGATATTCAAATGTATCTCATCATTTATTAAACTCAAACTTTTCCAATGGTATATTTTGTAGGACCTTCTACTTGTCAATATCATTGTCTCTCTCACACTATCACTAGAATTATGGATTTATTATTATTATTATTCACTTCATCATATAGTTGATTACTATTCTACATTTCATTAATCTTTTAGAAGAAGATATTTTTCATGGTAGCATAACATATATTGAATTATCAACTTTCTTTTCATACATATGTAATTTCTTCTATTTTATATATGTATCTTTCAATTTTATATTCTCATATCCACCCACATGAATGGTTAACAACATTAATATATCATTAATTTAAAAATACTATCAATGGTATTTAATGGGGAAAATTTTGATTCTAGTATAAAAAAATTAAACAATACCAAGTACTGGTTCCCATGAATTGATGGGTGATGATTTTTCAACTGAAATGGTATTCTTGGAATACCCTTAATTAATGATTATTTATTTTTAAACATTTATATAAATGATCCTAAAATTTTTTATAGATCTCAAATGAATTATTCTTCCTAAAAATAATCCATAAAAATTCATTGCTTCATTTTCCATAGCTATATAAACTATAAAATAAAATTATTCTTTATGGGAGACATTTTTTACTGTTACAATTTTAATAAAAAATGTTCAATAATCAATCTTACATCTATACATAGTGGAAAATTATCTTCTTCGAGAACATCTAAAATATCTTAATATTTCACCAATTTTAATTTTTTGTTAATATCCAATCATTGATTTAGAGACCTGACCCAAGATAGACCGAAACCGGTGTCTACTATCATTAGATTGGCATGATTACAATGAATCAAGCACATACCTATCAAAAGTTTAATAGTCTTAGTAAAACATATATAAACATTATTCTTGACTTACAAATAAATACAATAATTACAATATATTATTTTTTTTCTTTAGAGGATAACATTATTCTTTCTAGTAGATCCTTGAATATCTTTCATAGTACATATTTTCGATTATTGGGGAAAGGATACATAATACGGGTGATCTCCAATGATTAGTAAGGGTATAATACAATGGAAGCAATAACAAATAAAAGATAATAAAAAAAATGGTAAGGAATATGAATGGAAACATAGTCCATTTGAATAGATATATTATGTAAAATAAATATGAATAGGTTAGAAAATAAAAACACATGTTTTTTAATCAATAATATTGGATGAAATTCAACCGTTGTTATATTGATGAAAAATCTCATGGATAAATAATTATCGATTCAAAATGAAGGGAATTATTCATTATTGGATGTTATTTATATGTAACATGAAAACCTATACTGTCTAGATCTATCCTCTGGAAAATATTCAACTATATATAGAAACCTATCAAATTTACCTGGAAACAAACTCGAAGGGTTTTTTCACTAACTACTTTAATCTAATGATACTTTCGATACATCAAGGGGATTACAATAAATGATCTCTAACCCATATGGGATTCCATAAAAATTACCCAACCCATGTATTTCATCACATAAGAAATTTTGATATAGTATAAAAAATATGCCATATCAAATATTCTTAGGGAATAAAAGTACATAGATTTATCATTATTTCATCAAATAATAATATAAAATTCAAAGTAAAAACCATAAAAAAATAGTGTATGGTGTAGAAAATAATCATATCTATGATAAATCAAATGTATACTTATGTGAAATTCAATGTTAAATGATAATAGAAAATTAATGATTTTAAGGGGACTAATAGAAATCATGAAATTAAATTTGAATTATACCATTTACGAAATCAATAATAAACCATATATATGATTTATAAGGATGATATAAATACACCAGATCTTATGTGGAGTAAATATAATTCATTGTTGTAATTTATGAATATAATTACTATAAAATTTTCTTCTAAAAACATTTTTGATGATAATATCATTTTGTTTTGAAAAAACGTTTGGAAAACAATTTCAATGAAAATAACTTTTGAAATGTTTTTAATTAAAATGTAATACTTTAAAAATTATATGGAATTATCAATGAAAATATGGTGGTTAAATCCATACATTCAATAAGTGGTAAACATATAATTCCATATACGTGGTAAAAAATTTAAAAAAATTCCATGATCGAAAAATGATAAGAATATTTCATTGAAAATCATTTTAAATGAAAAATAGGGTAAAATGTATTTAATAAATCATTCTGAAGAGGTATAAAAACATTTCATAATTTTTTTTAATAAAACATGGTCTTTTAGAAGATAATATATTCTACTACATAAGAGAAAAATTGAAAATGGGTTTTCTTAAAAACATTTTCTAAAACATTTTATGTACCAAAGATTGAAAAATGTTACTAACAATTGAGAATGGTCGTGAATAATTGTAGGGGGGAAATTAAATGGATTATGGATCCATTTTTTATATAATAACCTAAAATTTTAATTAAATATCATTACAATTTTATTGAGGATAATAATCTTTAAACATTCAAAGTGTCCCATACGAATTCAATAAATTTTAAATCATATTACTCATAATGAAATGAAAAAAAATAAAATTTTCTAATACCATGAATATAAAATGATTATTTATTAAATATATTAAAAGGGGTATTAGATACACCATAAAAATAATTATGTGGTGGACATGTCATTTATCTCACAAATGTAAAATGTGAGATGAAAATTCTTTACATTGAGTTTTCATTTCCTCACATATATTTATATTCCAAGATATACAACATGGGATAATTCATATTACATTTTTGATAAATTTTTCATGTTTATAATAACATTTATTTCCCTTTTTACCATGTTTTATACAATTACTTATCCAATTATGTTTATTTCATGTGTTTTTAAAAAATTCAATTTATGTTTAATAACAACTTTTGTATGCCATATATGGAAAAAGGGGATATTAAATAACATTTAAAGAATAGTAATCAAGAAATAATTATTATATTAATAATAAATTATACATTCAGAAAAAATTATTAAATATGTTTCTGAGAAATGAACCAATGATACAATCTTGGAGATGGAATGTCATATGTATACATGAGTAACACTCCCAATTTTGAATGATCGTTATGGAAATAAGATAAATAAGAATATATCTTAATATAATGATGCTTTTATCACAAAAAACATTTTATTTAATCATATATACATATATGTATTGATTTATTATGATTTAAAGGGACTCACATAGTTTAGAGGAGGCGATAGTCCACACGTCCAAAAACGAAATTTTCACTATTTTAAGCATGTGAAAGGGTAATAAATAAAATGATACATATTAAATTTAGAGATAAATAATTATGTCATGAATATCATATACATGTTTTTTATATCCCGTATTTTATATTAATAACATCTTTTATATCTTCTTTATATCATGTGGTTAAAAATCATATACATTTTTTTCTATATGACCATCCAACTTATTTTGGACAAGTTTATTGGTCATTTTTTCCTTAAGTTTATTATTGAGTCCCATGAAAAACTTAATGGAACCTTATGCATTGTAAATAATTTTAATTACTTTCTCTAATATTTTTGGTCAAAACTCAATTAAACCCATTAGAAATTATTAATTATAGTGATAAAAAAATTGGATCCATTTTCAAAATTACAATCATAGAAGTGTTAGAAATTAGTTTAAATTTAACCTCGCAAATGGGACAATAATGTGTGTTTTTAAAGTAAAAACTTTTAAGAGTTTTCTAGGTTTTCATATCAAATTTCAATGTGAAATTGATTAAACATTTCTAAATTAGATTAATTAATAAAAAATTGATCTAATTCAAATTTCATATCACATTAAGATATTATTTTACCATATAAATTAATTATATGAAAAATAATTTTTCAATTAAAATTCAGTATTTTTCATTATTCATGAAAAAACAGAACTTCACAAAAAAAAACACCATAACCCAATTTTTATTCTTATATTTCCAATATTATGTTAATTTTGACATATAATCTTAATAAAAGTGCGAAATATTATATTTAAATTAGGTTCTCAATTAAAATTTTGTAATAGTGCCTTATTAAAAATATAATATTTTATGTATAATGCTTGGGTTGTTCTTATTTTATGTTTATAAAATATATCGGATGAATATGAAAAATATTTCATTGAATATATAATAAATATTTTATCTTAATACCATTAACCTATTGTAATTAACTTTATTTATTATGATAAAATAGATTTGTGAGCCTAAAAAATAGTTTTCTGGAAAATTATTACCTTTTATATTCAATTCGTTCTTATATTCATTTATTATTCATTTGTAACAAATGAATTTATTTAAAAATTTTTGTAAACCATATATTTTCCTAAGATAGTTACTGATATTCATAATAGCTAGTTTATATGTTATTATTTTAAATAATAATATTTTAATATTATTTTATTTTTCAGCGAAACTCTGTTTCTTATGTAACATAAGCCATCAACAAAACTCATTGTTTCATACAAGGTATGATATCTCTGTGTTGAGTGCATTGAATTCTATATAATATGTTTAATTTACTTAAAATATTAAATTTATTATAATTTCATAGGATATTATATTCTCTTACACACTTGTTGTTAAGAGTCATACACACTATCGAATAAAATGTTTCTACTTTATATTTTGAAGGTGTTAAAATCTCCCCTCCATAATTAAATTTAATCCTCACAAATTAAACTTGATCCTTGTGATAAATTGTCTGATATTTTCTTTTTTCTAAACCCCTCATTGATAGAAGGGTTTATAATACATCCTCTATAAAAGAGATAATGGGAAGTACAATGGTCACACGGGATAACATATAACATTCTCTCTATGTAGGATAATGATAGTGGAATGTAGAGATATATTCTTGGATAAAAGGAATAAATATTTATAGGGATTTATTTATGTCATCAATAAGAAAAAGTGAATGATAAATAGAATTTTTGGGGCCTTAGATACTTAAATATGGAATGATTTATAAGACCATTGGTTAAAAAATATGTTATTAGGATAACATATTTTTATCATTTACATAGTGTTGAGTAATTATTTTACTACCTATGAATATATGAAAATACACTTTCCTAAAATGTTTCAATAAACAAAATTTTCATCCTTTGTTTGTTCATTTATAAATTTCATGATCATCAATTAATTTAATAAATAGATATCCAAAAATAAACATTTGATGCCTGAAGCACTAAAGTAATATTTTAACGAATCATAATGCCTCTAAATGATTGGGAAGTCTAAATACTTGTCGCTAATTATTATTGAATTTTAATATGGTTTAGAAATTAATATATACACCCTAAAAGTTACCCTACCAGTTCATTATTTATATTTATTCCTCAATTTTATAATCTTTAAATAATGACATATTATCCAAGACATTGCATTAGTCAGTGGTTGGTGTGGAATGATTCTAATCCTATGGTCATGGTTTTAAAACCCTGACCTTTATAAACTTGATTGGTTGTCACCTCGCATGTATGTTTTTGTTTTTTAAAAACCAAATTTATATAATTTCAAAAATTAATATAATTTGAATCCTCTAAATAAGGTTAATAAATAAATAAAATTTTTAATAAGGTTTTCAATACAACACCAATACATAAATACTTCATTTGATTATTTACACATAGATCATTCCATGTTATAGATTTTATCCCCCTAAGGAGGGCATCAGATTAGGTAATGTATAGGTTCCCCACGTCCATGAAAATTAACTATAGAGTAATTCATAGTACATATTTCATTTCCTTCCATCACAGTCTTAGTTTTTCAATGGAAATTATTTTCATAATGTCCTTATTTCCCATAAATAAAAAAAATTTCTAGTTACACTAAGAAACATTCGAAGGTGTCTCCATCCACATTCCTTAGATGAGGGAATTCGATCCATCTTCTCTCAACGGTCTGCACAACTTGAGCTCTTAGAAAACTCTATGCTTATTTTATTTGGTGAGTTTTAGAGTTGGTTCCGGTATATGTTATTAATCATATTTTTTCAAAACTGAATTGTAATAAACAAGATGTTTCACTCTTCTAAACACCTCATTCGGATGCTTGTTTTCACTAAATTTTCCATAATTTTAAATGTTAACTTGACTCTTTCAGGTACCATCTATTTACTAATACTAGAAATCATAGTGTGAGTAAAAATATTCATATAAAACTTTATAATAATTTATATGACATCAAAATCAGGACACATTATCTTCAATATAAAAAACCTTATGTATAAAATAGGTTATTCATTATCAAAACCCATTATGATTGTTTGTAAATAGAATGTGAATTATCCTAAGCGTATCCACTAAGAGTGTCGAACTGGGTACACAATAAGGTCTATTGTTATGTACCAGGTTATGATAAGTCTGATATGATGCACTTTTTCAGAGTTGTTACCACTAGGTATATCTATACCAAAACCACATCCACTTGTAGTCTCTAGATATATATTTATTTCTAAGAAGAACCATATAATTTCTACCTTAACAGAATTATAGGGTGTTCTTCTATACTTATCCCCAAATTATACCTCAGGGTTATGTTCTATAATCTATGTTATTTAATATCTAGTTCTCATGGTTGCTATAAAACATCCTATAATACCAATTGTTGGGACCTGACCCCAGATAGCTCGCTGCAGGCATCTACTACAATTTTATTAGTGTGATTACACAAAATCAAATCTAGGAGGACCAAAGAGCTTAATTTTCTTGGTAAACTAGATAGATACATGAGTCTTGTTTTAAAATTCAATACACTAATTAATACATAATTGTATTTATTTAGATGATAATATTATTCCATATAGTATATCCTTGTATGTCATTCTTAGTATTATTCTTGGATTTCTAGGGAAAGGAAACATAATATGTTTGACCTCAAATGATTTGTATGGTTATATTATAACTAAACAAATAATGAAACCATGTGAATAATAAAAATAAAAGGTAAAAAATCGAAACACTTTCCATTCAAATAACTAGATAAGACAAAATAAATATTGAAATGTAAGAAAATGAAAAAAGGATTTTTAATCAATAATATTGGAATGAAATGATACCAAAGATATGTCAATGAGAAATATTTTGTATAAATAATAAATGATTCAAAATAAAAGAAATTATTAATTATTTTCTGACATGTGTAAGACAGATGAAAACCTCTACTATCAAGGTCTATCCTCCATATAGTTTTAAACTATATTTAAAAATCCATTTATTCTTCTTAGAAAAAAACACGAAGGGTTTGTCCCAAACTAATTTATTCTTACGAGACTACTAATGCATCAAGGGGATTACATTAAATGGTTACCAAATGATTGGGAATTCCTTTAATGGACCCCAAATTTTTTCTTTCATGCGCTAATAATTCCTTTATATTGAATAGACAACATTCTTTTTCAAATATCTATATTAAATAAAGGTTACAAATTTATAAAAACATCCCCAAATAATCAAATAACATTAAAAGTAAACACCAGATGAAAAATTGTATAAAGTTCAGAAAATAATCATATCAAAGAAAAATGATACGGATATTTAGGGGAAATTCAATGTTATATAAACTTAGGAAGTAAAATATTTCCAGTGGACTAAAAAGAATAATGGATATAAATATGAATAATAACCTTAGAAAAATGAATCATAATCAAGTCAAAGGAAGAATATGTTTTTTATCAATACAAAATATCCCTAGTGGAATAAAAATAATGGGTTTTTTCATTAAAGAATATAAATACTATAAAATTATATTTTAAAATCATTTTTGAGGAAAATATTTTTTTTAATTTTTTTAAAAAACATTCAATGAAAAATACTTTTTGAAACATTTTCATTATATAGTAACCTTTTAAAAATTCAATATAATCTTATATGAAATGACACTAGGTAAATCCATACGTGCTGTATGTGGAATAAAATATTTCTTTTTCCTACTAAAAAAATTATGAAAATGATTTGTTCGTAAAGGGACAAGAATATTATTTTGAGAAAATTTTTAAAAGAAAGAAGGGTAAAAATTTCTTTAGTAAATAATTTTTAAAAGGTTAATTTTTTGACTTTTTTAATAAAATATTTTATTTTTGAACAAAACAGGTTCTTTCACTATAGTGATAAATGATGTCATGTTTTTTTAAAAACATTTTCTAATACATTTTTACTACCAATGAGTGGGAAAATGATACTAATACTTTAAAAATGTCATAAATAACCTTAGGGAGGAAACTATGGTGATTTAAAAAAATGGTCATATTATTTCCTCGAATGAGAATGAAAGACAATAAAAAATAATTCATAGAGAAAATAATCTTTAAACATTGCAAGGCATCCCATACCACTTTGTAACATTTTAAATCATAAGCCTCAAGAAGTAATAACATTAAATTAATATTTTAAATACCATTATGATGAATGTATTAATGAGATAATATATCAAATGGGGTAGTAGATACACCACAAAAAATAATTAAGCGTTGAACATGTCATTTATATCATGGATGTAAAAACGTTAGATGAAAATACATTACCTTGAGTCTTAATTACTCATCTGTCATTCTAATCATAAATAATAAAGTTATTTTTAATTATTTTACTAAATTTATAATGTTTTTAATGTTTATAATAACTTTTATTTAACTTATTTACATGTTTTATACAACTACTTAATCAAATAATTTTTCATCAGGTGTTTTGACCAAATTCAGTTTATTTTTAAAAAACAAGTTTTGTAGGTCAAATATGATCAAAGGGGACATTATATATCAAAAGAAGAATAATATTAATGAGATTACTTTTTATTTATACATAAATTATACTTCTAAAACCAATAATTAAATATTCTTAAGAAAAATGAACCCACATTACCATCTTGGAGACGATATGCCGCACGTACACATGAGCAATGTTCACATTTTTCAATGTTAATTATTAAAATATGGTAACACTATATATTTCATGAATGATAATTATATCATAAATAACATTTTATTTTATCATATATACCTATTTATATATAATTATTGTGACAAAAAATTATTCACATTTTGTCGAGGTGGTGATAATCCACAAGTCCATGAACGATGTCATAACTTTTTATATGTGTGAAAGGGTAATAAATAAAATGATATATATTATATTTATATAAATGTAATTAGTTAATTAATATCATTTAAATGATTTGAATTCACATATTTTTAATTAAAACTATCATTTATACATTCCATGTATCATGTAATCAAATCACATCAATTTAATGAGATGGTAGTCCACACTTCCACAAACGATGTTATTGTACATAAATAAAATGGAAAGAAAAAAGGTATGTTATATATACAAATTACATAAGAATAATGTAATTATATATATTATATATATTTTATATAAAAATAATGTTCATCATAATTTCTATCCATGAAATGTAGTAATGGAAAAATGAACAACTTCACTCTCTGAGGAGGTAGTTCACCGTACACATTAATAGAAAATTCATTAACCATTAGATAGAATTATGTATAGGTTTATAGAGAAAACAAAACAAAAAAATCATATAATATTTAGGATATATGTTTTGTAATATATATGTGGAATAATGAAAGTATAGGGGGTGAAGAAAGGGAATAAAACTAAACAACTTGAGAAAAGATGTTACCTCTTCTTTGAGTAAAACATTTTGGTTATCAGAAAAGGGATACCTTGGATAGATTTATTCAAAAGGGGTGACTTATTGGATGAGGGTTGGAACGGTGAGGATAAAGATTTGTAGATATTGTTTGATTGAATGTGGCTTGATAGGTGCGAGGAAGTAGGAGGAGAGGAGGCCTTTTTAATGCAGAGGAAGAGTTTCTCTCTTTTGAATTTTGGAAAATGGAATTCCGACCATGATTTTCACATTTAACATGGATATAATAATTCTATAATATTTATACATGAGATTATAGAGTCAAAATATGACCATAAAATAGATTTTGGGTAAGCATATATGTCAATTTTTCATTATGTTTAAGGTTTAGTCCCTTGCTAAGCTTAATTTCACCTCATGAATTGTAATTAATTATAATTACATTCAATAATATTTTTGGTAAAAAAATAATGAACTTATTGTAAATTATTATTTATTATTAATACATATATGGAATCCATTTTACCAAATTCAATTCATAAAATTTGGAGGAATTAATTTAAATTTAATCCTGCAGACTGGACAACAATGCCGATTTTTTTATTAAAAATATTTAAACATTTACTAGGTTTTCATACCAAATTTAAATTTTAAATTTATTCCAATGAGATAAAATTGTTTAACTAATGAAAAATTTATTTAATTATACATTAAAAAAATTAAAAATAATATTAATCTTTATAGATAAATTTAATGAAAATTCAGTTTTGAATTAAAATTCAGTATTATTAATTATTCATTGAAAAATGAATCTTCAAATAATAGTACAAATAAATCACAGAATCCGTATTTTAAGGTATATATTTCAATTATTAAGTTCATATTTATATTAAATATTTATAAAATCTCTTAAAATTACATTTAAAATAGATTATTCACTAATATGTGGTAAAAATTCCTTAATAAAAATATAGTATTTTATGGGTAATATTGGGTTCATTATTATCTTATGTCTACCGATTATATTAGATTAATATAAAAAATAATTCATTGAATATATAATATATATATTAAATTAATATTAGTGTAATTTTAACTAATTTAGTTTATTAGGATAAGAGATCTTTGTGAGCATAAATTAGTTTTCTACAAAAGAATTTTATTTTATTATCAACCGGTTCTTATATTCATATCAAATTAATTTGTATCCTTTGAATTCAATTTATATTTAGGTAAAACATATATTTTCATAATTTATTTAATAATCTTCATAATGTTTAGTTTATATATAATCATATTAAATAATAATATTATAATAATATGTTATTGTTCAGTGAAACTATGTTTTGCATGTAATGCAAGCCATCAATGAAATTCGTTATTGAATGCAACATATTCATAATATTTTTCATATAATTCCAATATATAAAATATATTTAATTTATTTAAAATTGTAAATACATTATAAATTATCATGATATTACATTCCCTCATGTGCCAGGTGTTGTGTGTCCCACACACTATCAAATACAATGTTTCTTCTTTATATTTTAATGGGGGTTACAATTGGCATATTTTTAAGTACACTATTCTTGAAAAACTCATAAATATATTCAATCCATCAAGAAAAAATTCATTATATCCTATAATTTTTTCCATCATAGAATATTCTTGAATCATAGATTAAATAAGATTTAGGATATTTCAAAATTGAAGGCACAACAAAAGAAATAACTAATTTAATATTACCACAAGGACAATGATTCTAAAAAATATTAATTTTTCACCCATTACATAAGTGAAATTTCAGTACATGGGTCACATTTTTCATACACAACATTGGAATCTTTATGAATCCCCTTATATGGTACATTCCGTATTATAATTTTGATATGTGGTTCTCCTATGAAAATTCTCCTGTATGAGTCTTGATTGACCTTTGTAGATTTGAATTCTATTACATAGCATATTTTGGTTATGTGTACATTTTAATACATCATATAAATACCTTATGGGGGGGGAGGGAGTTTAGATATGTTACTCTGTTTGAGTATATGGACCTTCATTTGTTTATATAGTTCCTGAATTTATATGCATAACATATTTTGGCTATTAAATTTTCATATGTTGTTTATTCGACTATGTATATGATCTCTATTAGATGGATCTTAACAAATATAAATATTTACAAATGTGGTGACCTAGGATATATGGATTTAACTATATAATAATTCATGTATTTGAAATCTGGATGTAACAAATTTTCTAGATTACATTTCATTTCGAACCAGGGATCCCCAACATCATTTCCATCCGATCTCAACCATTCATCCACACATCAAAAATTCATTAGGTGTAATTTAAACTTTCATAAAAACATAAAAATAATTCATAAAACTTTAAAATAAATAAAATAATCATATTAATGTATTTTAATAAATATACATTCATACACATGTGTGGATCCAATCAAATAAATCATGATTCATCTTTATTCTCTCAACCATAAACAACGATTGTATATGCACTATATATAATAATAAATATTCTTATTTTCTCATTATATGAGTTCTCTAATTTCATATAGCTTTCCTCCATGCTTTGAGCCTAATTTATATGTTATATAAACATCCATATTAGATTTCTAGCAATAGGTTCAGCAGTCAGCTTCAATCTCTTTAGCTCAACCACCCAACTTGTTGAAAACAATGCTCTTTCACCATAAATATTTTTCATATATTTGATGATTAAATATATCAATCAACTTATGTATATAACGTTCTTCCAACTTCAGTATATCTATCTAGGTATTCAAGGGAATCCATATTCACCATTCACATTTCCTAATATGTGAGAAACAACTTCTTCATATCACTTTTCCCATGTATCCATAATGGGAGGACCACAACTTCTTGTCATCCATAATGGTTGGAAAATCAAATAAATCACACATTTCAACTATTTTAATTTCATAAATTTAAAATTTTAATTTACCAAAAAGTCATAATTGATAAAAAATTCAAGTGAAAACCATTTTTCATTTCAAAAACTGTCAAAAAACCCATATAATTGCTCAAGGATTATAAAATCATTTCAATAAAACACATAATTTTTAATATAGTCCCTTCCCTATATAATGAGTCACACCCCAATGGGTCACGAGTGATTAATTGTTTACAAGTATGACAATAAACCAAATTTATTTCAAAATACGTTTTAACTAATGAAATATACTTGGATCAAAATAAAAAATAAAATTCGAGTTGTATAAAACCTTTAAAATCTATTTTACTCCAAATAGAAGTGGGAAAATACCAAAAAAGGAATTAAACCAAAATTTTCATTAAGAAACATTACAAAATTCATACATACAACACACCAATTGAGATCTAATTATCATAACCATAATACATAAACCATACGTTTCCAAGGAACACATTATTTTAATTGAAACTATATTTTTCACAATGTTTAAAATTAACATTATAGTATAATTATGAGAAATTATAATTTTCATACCTTCCTAAAAACCATTAATTTCATTTTGATGAATTTATTACAATAATATAAGAATCCTATATGCAATGAATTATAAGTTTTGATAAAACATAGGCCATGAAAACACTTGGTTTAGAAACATACATGAAAAAATGAATTCACAAATACTAAATCAAGTAGAAAAATTAAAAATAAAACATATTACCTTATAATCACTATAACATTTATATTATATAATGTTTTCAAGGAAATATATGATAATTAATAAAAAAATCCTAATAAAAGACACATGTTAAAGTATTCATGCATGAAAAAATCTAACAAACAATAATCTCCAATTATCATTATAATGAAATAAAATTGTTCATAAATTTTTACACACATAATGAAACATCAAAAACAAATCTCAAATAATTCAATCCCTTTTCAATGAAATCAAAATATTTGAAAAAACAATATCATAAAATTAGTTTGTAAAATAATTTTGATGGTGAAATAACAAATTTCTATAAAAGAAATCTAAATTTTAATACCCGTCATTTTGAATAAAAAAACCATTGATATATATTACGAAACCTTATCAAGATCTTATTTTAAAGAATAATAAATTTTTAAAAACATGTTTCACCAACGAAATCATATTTAATTTTATTAAAAAATATTATATTAAATACCATTATAAAAAATAAAAATATATATAAAATGAATCGAAAAACATATTCCAATTTATTATCTATCATAATATGTAATTTAAAATTAGCAATTAAAGTTATTTAGTGGCATTAAAATGGAAATATTCCCCATTCCATTTTAAATAATCCAAAAAAAAGAAAATAAGCATATAAAAACAATTATATTTTATTAACCAAACATCCAATAATTAAAATCCACCGATTGAAATACCTTCAAAACAATAAAATTTGTTTTTTAAAACAATTCCATATGGTTAAATTAAAAAATATACATTCTATATTGTCTAAATAAATTAATAATAATTTGACACCTTTTAATTTTACAATAATAGTTTCATGATTCTGAAAAAAGTCATTTAATTTATCACATTTGAAAATACTATACGATAACCCTTCCATTTAAAATAATATTTCAAAACATTAGGGTTTTTATTAACATATTATAATAAAACATATATCAAAAAATTTTAACAATATAAATTTCATGAATAACATTGATAAATCAATCTTCACATCATAAGTCATTTAAAAAAAAATTCAATATAAAATTTTAAACCCCCTGAGAACCATTTATAAAAATTCATTAATATATTCATATAAAAATGTCATGGTATTGAAATATATATCTTATAGAAAATGAGTTATCTCACAAATCATAGAATATGAATTGAATATGTATCAAGAAAATTAAAATATTATTTCACAAAATTAGATTACAACTTATAACCAACCTTCAATCAATTTGAAACACATTTTTATATAAGAAATATAAAATTAAATCACCTATATTGAAATTTTTTTCTTAATAAACCCTGTCATGGTAAAAAAATACAAAAAATTAAGGGTTTATTAATACTACTCAATCCAAATCATCTCATAGATACATGAGGTTACACCATAAATGGTATGATCTTGTCTATTCAAGGATTATTTCTCAAGTCTCAATAATCGTACCTCCCCTACAATCGACCCATGTACATTCTGGTATTGTGATACAAATTTATAACATAGTGTATTGAATACATGGCCATCATAATTTAACTGACATGTAAAAAACCTAAAGTATATTTTTGGTCATCATTGGATTAAATAAATTCTATTGCATATCTTAGCTAAATAATGAGGACAATTTATCCTTTACCAGTAATAATTAATATGTGAGGCAAAATATATATAAATTAAAAAGATCAACCAAAATTAAATTATACATGATATACTATGTGAATAGAAATATGAAACAATATCAGAAATGATAACACAATACCATTCCAAACATTTAACCAGCTAAGTCCATATGATAGACAAAATTCTTCATATTACTTCACGTCCATTTCTCCATAAGTTAAAAAATGGCCCACTTCTGTGAAGAAGAAATATAAATCGTACATATAAGATAACCAAGGAGAAGATAATTTACATGAACTGTAAAGTTATACATAACGAAAGTGAGATAAAATTCTAGTAAGATACTTATAAGATTATATCAATTTAATTTTATAAGAAAACCCATATATTAGTTTAAAAATATATAATAAAAAAGCACATTATATGTTTTGATTGAAGAAGAAACTAAAAAAATATTTATAAATTATTTTTTAAATGAGGAAATTCTAATAGTTTCAAAACCAATGTAAAATACCTTTACCCATTTTATCTCTAATCATGGAAATAATTTACCTAAAAAAATAAAAACCACATATCAATAGTCAACATTAATAAAATAAAAAATTCTTAATTATTTTAAACAGCATAGATTAGGGATAAAATAACACGGAAAAAAATTAATGGTCAATAATTATCAAAACCACTTATTGTATGTCATGTGATAATGAATTATGTCCTTAAATAGATAATATTGAACTGGGCTGATAAGACCCACCAATTACCCCATAATGTGATCATTGTAATGAACCATGGAAAACCCTCATAGAATCTCATGGTAGAAGTCCATTATTTTTGTAATTAACTAAACAACGTGATACTATCCTATTTTTAATCTAATCTAGTATAAAACTCATCTGTCAAATTCCTACTTAGCTACATGAGGTTTCTCAAGAATGATTCCAAATATAGGCGTGTTAAAATTTTAATATGACATTTCAAAATCAATTTACAATATATTTGATAAAATAAAATCTCCCCTTGGAGAAAACCTTAATGAAATAATCACAATCACATTGATATACAACATTCATCAATTGAAATAATATAATAAATGTCCACATTTTGAATAAATAACATCAATGTAATATAACATAAAGGGGTATCCGAAAAACCACATAAATGCCACGTTATTTCTTGATATGCATGACTTTAATCTTTTGAAAAGACAATGAAACCATGGTATGAATTTTTTATAAAAATGTAATCTTATATAAAATAAATGAAGTTATTTTAAAATTAATGAATCCATGACATTTTATTGGGAACATTTTTTTTACAATATTACATGAGAAATTTTTTTTATATTTTTTCTTTGAAAAACTCTTTTTGTGTCCTAATAAATAATCATTTAAACACAAAAAATATTATATAAAACATTAAATAATAATTTTTAAAAATAATTGATTATTTAGAAATATATTTCAAACACTCATTTGCCTATGACCATATCCAATAGAAATTAAATGGATAGAGAAAACTACTTAATGTTGATGAAACCTCAATACCATGTATAACTGATGATAGAAAAAAGGATAGATGAATGTCTTTCATCCTATTAACACAAAAATAGTAATTTAATTCAAGGGGGATTCCCATGACCTAGAAATCTCCAAATTTCAATTAACCCTAGATATAAAGTGATAGTGAGATATTGAAAATAATGGAGGAGAGGAAGAGTAGGATATTGGGAAACCTAACTAGGGACATCCCTTAGACATTCTTTAGAGAATCAAAGAGAAAATAGGAGTATAGGAGGGCTATTCCCCACTACAATAATCACATAATGGTAATACCATCAATACCCCATAATCAATAATAATAACAATGCCCACAATTTATACGAATACCAAATCCTTTATAACTATAATATTGAACAATAGATTAAGATAATAGACCCCAACTTACAATAATATACATTTTATAAATATTTAAAATAAATCTATAAAAACATTAAATAAATTATATAACCATACTAAATTATCAATGATTTTTTTATAACAACCCATAATTCAATTATGAGTAATATAATGAATTAAAGACATGAAAAATATTGTTTCTGGTTATCATTGATAAGATCATATTCATATTTTTTAGTCTTTGTGACCATGCATGGATTGAGAAACTATTGGATCTGATGCACCTCTTATCTGAATGTTTTCCCCCAAAATTTATACTAATAGAAACCAAGAACCATATCATAAGAAATGAAAAAACACACAAAAATATGATGTACTATAACTTATAAGACCATTTCAAACAAAGACACCACACTATATTGTTCACATATAAACCAAAAAATAACTTCCAAATACAATGAATAAGAAATAACAACACTTTCCATTAATATAAAAGGTATATCAAATGAAAATTACACATTTCATACGTTAGTTAAACTGCATTTGGGAACACATTTCACCTTTCCATTAAAGAAGAAAACTAAGGTAAAATATAACCATATATTCCAATAACCCTACCCTGCTTGTGTTATAAGGAAGTCCATTTAAACACCCTCACCCAAAGAACCATAGATGTTCTTCTAGTAATTAAAAATTATTACAAGGGGTCCTTGGGGAGGTTACTCCCATGGAGATAGATGTAAAACCATTCTCCTCAAAAATTCACTAGTATTTGGAACCATATCCTTCATTTACGATCTACTCAGTACAACATAACATGTGTCATCATCCCATTATTTTGAGATGATCACAAAAGTTTCTAGTCAGTAACTACTAGTAAAACGTCATTTCGGTATCCATAGAGAGAATTACACTAAGATCAAATCATCATGTGTACCCTTCTACTCGATTGATGAAAATTTCCACCTCAACTAGTCCTCTAGGTGATCAGTGAATCAATTTGAAAATTCTATATGTTTACTCTTACATATCATTTAGAATGTCATTATATGTCAAAAACGACTCTTATGCAAGTATATTTCATCTCTAAACATTAGCATATAATTTTCTAGCTTCTTATAGTATCCACTTATTTCAATACCTCTCCTCTACACGTTGAATATACCCCTTTTATATGATTCACTCCATTCACTAGAATGTGGTTTCACCATAAAGGTAGGAAACCAGAAGATATTCCATCTTTCATCCCACTATTGAACACCACAACTTTCACTGTTCCTTCTATTCTACTATTTTTGATGAATTAATTATATTCAAATACATAAAAATAACTATATATGGATATATAGGGTATACATATGGCTTTTAAAAGTTTAATAATGGAAACTAAACTTTTTTAAAATCACCACACATATATAGAATATAGATCTCACACCAATACCCAAAAATCGCACACCTGATAATTTTTTTATAGGTTAAGACTAACGATCACACACATTAAGACCATTATCATGTCTTTAACCAAAGTCCAACCATCCATCTTCAATTGTTTATCCCATTCAAATGTCACCATGTTTCCCCCATGGCTACAATCATCCAATCCCCATCGAGATAATTCCACCTCAGTCATCCAAACTCTATCCACTCATTACCTTTTTAAAAAACCTTATAAAATTTTCTATATAATTTCTATATATAAAATTGTTTTGTGTCTCATACAAATTTATTGTTGTACCATTAACTGGACTTTGCTATGTACAGTGTCCATGGGCCTAATCATTTCAAAATCCCACAATTCTGAAACTCAATAAGTGATATTACATAACCCAAGAGGTTCCTGTTACATTGATCTCCAATGATGCCTCTATAACCAACCTCCATCCAAAATGTAACTTCATGAAAACCATGCATCAATGAACCAAATAATCCCACCAAAAACCATCATAAAACCTTATATTCGCCATTAATTAGTTCAATCAAGGAATGAATGATCCTTTTATTCCTATGAATTTAATAATGGTTATAATAATTTTAGGATCTCACTAAATAATGGTAATTCTTTTGAAAATTTGAAGGAATTTTTATGGTCATTTCTATAGTGTCTAAAATACCAAATTCTTCATCACCACACTTTTTCAAAGAAATAGAATCTTAGGACATACGGTTATCCCTCTTATAGAATCTATATGGTTTTCTTTTCAAAGAATTTCCATAGTGGGTGATAAAAAACCCACATTTTAGACATTGAGTATCTTTAGATAATACTTGGCTAGAAGAATTCATCATTGAATTTACAATAATATTCAATGTTCCCAGTTCAATATTCTAAATGTTTATGAAAAAATCTATAATATCTTCTAAAACATAATTTTTATTAATAATTATCAACATCCTAGATATGGATTTCATGAATCTAAAATATATTTCTTTATTTACCGTGTATGATTATTCTTTGATGTAGTTTAAAAAACACAATGCACTTGTTTTGGTGAAAAAACCACCACTTTCGTGCCACGTCATCAATGAAGGAATTGTGTATAATGTCTTTCTATGAACAATCATAACTAGATAGTTTTTTATTCACTAGTTCCTCTACATGTAGAACAGTAACCCATATTACTTTTCATATATTTGTGAGTGAGACTCCAATTCTATATCCTCTTGGCTCTTGAACTATTTACCTCCATAAACTATTTCTCATTCAGAAAATCTCGTCTTGTCTGAATCTCACATCTCTATAACTTAAACACAATAATGATCTATTATCCCATAAGAATTATTTTGTTTATATAGATGATCATCATAGTAAAATTTTTACTAAATTGGTTTATGACAAATTCTGTTATTTCATTACTATTCTAGATAGAACTTCCACTTATCTTAGAGTCTCATTATTTTCTCCAACTGAAGATTATAAAACCTTAAAATACCCATTCATTAGATGTCGAGTAATGAGAACCCTACTTCCAACTGACCTGAATCAAGGGGAATGGTAAACAACTAATAGAAAAATATATACCCCTCTCAATTATGATATTTATAGAACCTTTAAAAATTAGCTTCTTGAATAGACCTTCTGGTCCTAATAGATTCCCACCAAAAACCTTCTTTTTGAAATAAATGATGTAGAACTAGAAAGAGAATTAATGTTATGAAAATTTTATTGCTCCTCCTTAATCAGATTGAAGCACTTCCATCATCATTATTACTAAAGACTCTTCCTTTTGGGTCATGCACTACTTCTCCTAGTTTTACAGTTTGGAACATTTCCTTGGGATTTCCAATCATGGTTTTTTCTAAACACAACATTTTCGACTAATTCACCATAAAATAAACATTTGAACTTTTCAGAATTATAAAATGACATTTCCGAATCCTAATAATTCCTTTTGGGACATCTATAATGTATTTACAAAATTCAATACCATAATTCCGAAATAATGAGCTCCCATTGAATTAGTAAATCTTCAGGAATTAGGAATATATACCGGAATTCTCTTATATGTCATATGGTAGAATACTGATACCAAATTGATACATAAAAAAACTTGTCTAGAGATTGGTTTTTTGAACCCTATGACCATGATCTGATACCACTTATTGGGAATGATACACCTCTAATACAGAAGTTATATACTAATAATTACATTATCCAAAACTAAGAACTGGCACTTAATGAATCCAATTGAACCCCAAAAATCAATTTTTCTAGAGCATAGAAGAGAAACCAGACCCTAACCATCACATTATATTAATCAAGTACAGACCAAATAAGAGACCTTGTAGATTGTGAAAAAGAAATAATAACACATAGATATTTTATGGTTTCAGAATTTGTCTTACTCCATGGGGGAGCCCAAAATATCTTTCCATTATGGGGGAAAAATGAGTTACATAGAAACCCAATATTCCCATAACCTCACCCCACTTGAGATTCAAGGGGCTTCTTCTGGACACTCATATTTGAAAAAATATAACAATTCCTCTACCTAAGAAAACTCATTTGCATATACTCCATGTAAAATTCATTTCACTATGATAGATTAAATCCCCTCTTTATCCTAGACACTCTAGCATTTGGCACCACAACCATTGATTAAGATCCACTCAGTGCACTAAAACACATGTCCACAGCACATTATTTATAGAAAATCAATTTAGATACTTGTCAATAACATTTGATTTAAAATTTTATTTTTCTCCCTAGAGAGACTTCCACTCAGATGTAGTCTTTACAGGAATCCCTCCACTTGGTTAAAGGAAACCATTTTTCAAATGGTTATTATGGAGAACAACATGTTTATCTATAAACTCTAATATTATACACATACATATCATTTTAAAGACAATTATGTATTAAAATAATGACACTAACACAAGTCCTTCAGGTATTCTCAGTTTTACCTCACTAAGAAACGACATCTACAAACATTAACTTCCTCTAACACCTTCATGTTACATATATATCAAAGAAATTTCTTTCTAAATCACTCCATTGATTAAATAGTTATTGTATTTCATGTCACGAACCATGGAAGGGTTCCATCCAACCTAAAACCCATCCCTTCTCATGGAAAGGGCCAAAATGCTTTTTCGATCCCCAAAGACAATCATGTACTGCCAAGGCATGAAACATTTCTTTTTTTAGAATGATTTCACCCATGAAAATTTCTCATAAACATTCTAAAAGTGTGTAACATCACCACAAAATCAATTAACATAACCAAATGAAACACCAATATCACAAGTTAAACATGTACAACATTCATAAAAAACCAAATTACATAATTGAGGGGGAACTAAGTAGACCATTACCAAAAATATCCTTGAAATAATAGGTTCGTCACCCTCATACGACCTCCACCAACACATAAAAGATAAGGAACAATAGAAACCATATCCACCATCAACATGACATGACATATTTCCTTTACTTGGGTCAAATATAACAATGACTATATACAATCATGGGGAGTATGTATGGTGTGAGGCAATTCCAAGAAGGATTCCTCCCAATGAGAGATTCATTGTATTTCAATAATAATAAACATCAACATACTATTTTTTGAATGAAATAAATGAAATTTAATGGAAACGAATCTAAAATCAAACATTCTATGGATTTTAAACTGGAAATATAAACAAGACACCAAGACAATCCACAATTATAGCATTACTTGAAGACTATTGTTAATCCCTTTCGTACTAGGTTTATTGGGGACCAAGGATCATTGAATACTAGTGACATATTATTGAAACTATAACCCATAGAATCCTCTTGAACTTTCCAATAAAGGTGATTCAATCCAAAGTTCTAGTGGTCTCCAATCATTATCAATATTGAGTTAGTGTTGTAGAATTAATCATGTTATGGGGAACTAGGCATCAACCTTGCAAATCCACAAAATGTACTAGATGTAGTCTTCATTACCAAGATACCAAGGACTTACTTTTATTCTCAATTAAATTTCCTATGTCAAAATAACCAATTCATACAACCACAAATTTCTATCATTCCAAACACACAATGAAACCCACCATTTTAAATTATAAAAACCATTATCATGTCATACGATCCACCACTACACACACATGAAAAAAAAATCATTTTCCATATTCAAAATTATTTATGAACCTAACCATAGAACAAAATATATTAAAACTATAGTTCTCACAGCCCACACAATTTGAGGAACCCCTTTAAAAAGTGTATCATGCATACCAAAGTCATCAAACAATTATAAATCATGGAATCACCTTCCTTTAACATGGAAATTTCTTAGAGAATAGGTGGAAGTCGCAAACACACCACAATGGAGCACTTTAAATGTAAGAACATGCAATAAAAATAAATATCCTATGAAAAATAACAAGGTTCAACCCACTTTTGGGAAACCACCCCACTTTAGAAGAGTGACCCTAATAAAGATGGATGAAACAACAAATAATAAAGATAAAATCAAGAGAGATAGGACTTAATTGATGGGTTATTTAATATTATACACCTAATACACCAATAAAATAGGGATCCAAGGGAGAAAAAATGATAGGGAGAGGTTCACAAGGGTGAGAATCCCAAACGGGGGAAGAAATTTGTGGGTTTGGGTTAAAATTGGGGAATGTAAAAAAGTGGAAATTCAACATTTCTAATTACCTATATGGGCCACCTGGTTTTCCAAACCATGTAAAAATAGGGTGCCCCCCTCTGACTAATGTGGATTGAGGTTGCATGGTTCTTGGACTGAGGATACACACCCTTGTGGTCTAATGTGCACCATAGAAAGACCTAATGGTATGGGTTCATAGTGAGATGCATACCCATAAAGTAGGATATGTGGCCTAGATTGTTCCACTATCTATGGAACATGGTCTATTCTAGATGGGAAAAATATTTTTACTAATTGTGCAAAAACATTATGCCACTTGTTATTGGGTCTATAAAATCAATTTTAAACCAAAACTCGCAATGGATCCTCGGAATAAATATAAGACAAAAAAAACATGAATTTCATCAAAAGAAACAAAAAATTTGGAAATTAGCCCCATCATGATAAATTTTTACCCTAAAACTTTTATTCCAATTTATGATAAGATAATAAGAATGTGTAATATTCCTCAACCCAAGAATTCTACTTTCAAGTCTCATGATCATCATTACTATGCTACCAAATAATATAAACTAATGTTATGAATATCCCTTGAAGAAAATTCTCGTAGGAATCCATAGATCGCAATGGACACAGAAAAATATGCAAATCTAGTTCCAAATCTTACTATTCTCAATTCATCAAATGAAGTCGATCCAGATTATAGTTCATTAGTTGGGAGACATAGAACACATCATGAATTGACAACAATTAAGACCAAAAAACTACATGGTATGCCACCTTACCATCTATTTCGGTAATCTCAAATGTTCAGTCATGCCTCGATGTCTGATTCTCTTACTTGTCTAGAAAAATGTGTCCAAAATGAGGGGCCACATTAAGAAACACTTCATCATCCACATGGAATTCAAAGGCTAAGAATTTCTGATCGACATAAGACTTACGGATGATCTGAGATTTCAATAGCATATCCCTGATGAACTGGACTTTATTAGAAGTCTCTTTTATAAGGTTTCGTCCCTAAAATGAGGTATCTACCACCTATTCCCAATACAAAGGTGACCTACATGACTAACCATAAATTTACTCAATGAGATCCATTTTTATGAAAGTTCCCTGACTATTATTATTGTACAATTCCACCAACCCCAAATGGCTATCCCACAAGACATTGAAATCCAACACAAATTCTAAGATAATGTCCTCCAATATAAAATTGTCTTACCATATCTGACTATCCATTTGAGGATGGTATGATGTACACATCATAACATGAAAACCCATTTAATTTGGAAGGAAATTCCAAAAAAAAGGTGAAATGGTGGTCACTATTTAGAAATATTTCCAATGGAAGACCATAAAACCTCAATATATCATGAACATACATATTTCGTAATTCATCCAACATGTCTAAGTCCTTAATGGAAATGAAATGAGATGACTTTGTTAGATGGTAAATTTTCACTCATATAGAATTACTTCCATATTTCGTATGAGGTAATCCAATAATTATTTCCATGGTGACCTCATCCCACATCTTGGTAGAAGTGCTAAGGGATGAAGAAAACATGAGTTCCTTTGGTTCTCTACCTTAACCTACTAACATGTATAATAGTGAGATACAAATAAGTTAAATCCAATCTCATACATGGACACCAGAACCGACAACATAAATAATAGAACATCATGGTTGTCCTAGGATGACCATACCACTGATATTGGGGGATATTTAGTATCAATAGCTTCCTCAGTGATAGGGGAACCATAATATGTCCCGTGAAGAAAACAAATCCATCTGAACACAAATTAAAATCACTAAAAACCTACAAAAAATTTAATAATTGAATATTTCGTGGACACAACTCATCACTAGGATACTTCTGCCGAATCAAATATAGAAAGGACGAAATCGATTGAACACTGGACAAGAATTCTCATCTACGCCATTCTCATTCTTCTACATAGGAAAGAATCACATTCAAAGATCACTAATCTCTTGACTCTTTCATTTATTTCACTGAAACTTTCATACTGAAGGAATCTAATACCACATCACATTATACTAGGGTTTACATGGTATCAAAATAGAACCCTTAAAGTTACCCAACCTAATGAAACTGCTTGAATTTGAGGTAATTCTGCGAGAAAATGCAGTCTATTGTATTATGTTTTAAATATACTATAACCATATCTAAAAAGAGGTAATGATATCATGTATTCAAGGTATTCCTCACCGCTACTAATTCTTAGTCATGGTTCAGATATATTTTCTCAGGCGGTCAGAGTTTGTGAGAACCATATGCCACTACATGGTCATCCTGTATCAAAAAACACTAAAGACCCATACCAGATTCATCACAGTAGAATACATATCCTGTTCTAAATTTCAAAAATATCAAAAAATGGGTCTATGGTGAATCAATAACAAATCTCATCAAATGAAACATCACATTCTATGTTCCATGCATGTTTTACACATTTTGAGTAACCTCAGTCATGAGAGAAGAATTCCAAGTGAGACCCCCAAAAAACAGCTTCTAATACCCTTCATGTCCCAAAAAAGCTATTAAATTTGAAAACAATCCTCTATTTCTCCCATGAAATAACCACAATGATAATCTCATGATCCACTAGAACACATTGTTCTGAGATTACATGACCTAATAAATTAACCTCTTTAATCCATAATGTACACTTTAAAATCATTGAATCGAGGCAAGGATCTCAAAGAGTTCCTAGAATGACCCACAGATGCTGCTTATTCTCTTCCTCAGACTCTAAATATAATTACATTTCATCTAAAAACACGAAATTTAAGGAATAATAGTACCAATGGAACACCATATTCCTAAGATCCATGGAAACCACTAGAGAATTTTTAACCCGAAGGGCATGACCAAATAGTTGAAATGTCCATACATACTTTGTAATTTCATCTTAGGAATATCCACCTCTCTTACTCTAACTTGGTGATTCCCAGAATGCAAATCGATCTTAGAGAACCACCTCACCCCTGAATTGATAATATAAGTAATAAATATGGCAAAAAACTGTTTTTATTCATGATATCTACCTTTTTTAGTTTCAGTTAATCAATACAAAACTGTATAGATCTACCATCCTTCATTGCAAATAGAATTGGGTTTCCCTAGGTGAGAGACTTGGACCAATGAATCCATTGGATTCCAGATCATACAGTTGTATCTTTAATTACCTCAACTCAGTAGGGGATATATGTTATAAGGGAAGATATATCAGTTTTTTCCCTATTCCAAATCAATTGTGAAATTTACCTCCCTCTCTGAAGGAAACCCTAAAAAGTATTTTTGGAATACCTCTTTGATTGCATCCACCACAGGAGGTGATCCACCCTTAGGTTCACTTCCATCATCCATTAACATGAGTGAGGAGATCTGAAAAACAAGACTTCCTAAACCTAGAAGTGGAAGTCCAACATAGCTTGACTAAGTATACCATTCACCACGAAGAACCAGAGAGCTTACATGAGGTTCTTCAAAACTAACACCATGACAATAACAATCACTGTGCTTTTAGAAACACACCATCCAATCCTTAGTGAGGATCACATAGAATATGTCCATTTCTAGAACTAGGTAATCCAATTCCAGATCAACTCTTGGCATGGTGAGTGTGTAATATGGGCACCTAATACCCTATTATCTCTTCCAACCAAGAGGCATCACTAATTCCATCACATACATCATGGGCTCGGTTGACAGTTTTAATAAATCCACAAGATGGGCATAAATAAAAGAATTGGAGGCACCTATGTAAAACAAGGAAAACTCAATAGATGATGCAATAATAATCATTCCTCCAACCATTTCAGCTCCAACATCAGATTCTACTGGAGCCATATCTAGAGCATGGAGGCGCCTCCTATATTCCGGATCATGTACCACCTGAACTATTATAAATTTAAAATTCCCTTTTAATTTAATTAAATGTATTATTATATAATATGTTTATATATAAAACAAGTAATTATTTTATTTTATTATATATAATTGAAATTAAATTACCATTAAGAATCTTAATCATTGATAATATAGCTATTAAATAGTGAACACATGATTAGTATAAATATTGGGTTTAAACAAATCCAATTAACATAGAAAAAGGAAGTGATGACATCAACCAGTAGGATCATATCCTTTGAAGCCCATTTATCAGAGCTTCAATGGGAGATATAATTTCTAGGATTTTCCATTGACCATTCCCAAGATGATATCCAAATATTTAAGCATGATCATAATTGTTTACGAGAGAATTTCAAGCTCATCAATATCATGAACAAAACATGTTTGCTGAAACACCCCTTGAAATTCCACCCATTACACACCTTAATCTTATAGGTTTTGTTGGTGTATTAAATGGATATGTATCAAGACAGTCGTAATATGAATATTTAAATTATTTTTTATATAATAATTAATATATTTTCTTCATATTGTAGATACATATTAAATGCTTCTTTATTTCGACTCAATAAAACACAAATAAAAATTTTGGTTGTCATTCAAATTCAATTAAAAAATTTATTTAGATGAACTAATAGATTTTTTTAAAAAAAATGATATTTTATTATAATATTATTATTAAATAATTTTTGTTAAATATAAATGATCATATCAATTTTATGAAGTGAAATGTAATTTTTATAAGGGTTTGAAAAATGATATTGTAAAAAAAACATTTCATTTTCAATAAATTTTAGTATTTTTTTAGATGTTAAATTTAAAATATTGAAAAAATTATTTAGATAAAATGAGGTTTATTTTTGTAATCATAACATCTAAATTATCCAACATTGAATTTTTCATAATTATCTAGGATATTTAAATTTTTGGGTAAAAATTTAATAACATATGAATATAATTTGTGTATTAAAACATCACAATGATAAAAATAAGTGATCTAATAAATTATATAAATGGTATAAATGACAAAATATATTTTTTAACTTTAAAATAATGTGATTTTAGGTTTATATTATTTTTTTTTATAAAAAAAATATGAATCTTCCAAAAAAAACTTTAATGGTTTTAAAATTATTTCATTAAGAGTGTGACTCACCTCCACATAAGAAAAGAAATTATTTGAATATTTTCATCCCTTTTACATAGAAAATAATAAAATACACTCTTATTTTTATAAAAACTTTGGAAAATACATGGGTTGTTTTGTGGTTTTGGTAATTTTATTTAATAGAGTCCAAAATGTAAATAATAATGAAATCTGCCTCTTTTCCTGATATAAACCAACTAAATATCTCATTTAACATCACTAAAACAACTTCAAAAGATTCAATCTTATTCCCTAAACTCTCTAGAGTCCTCCAATGGTGACCTAAAGCACTCAATAATAACCTAGCAATCATTTGGGGCCACTTAATCAAGAAATGGATCCTCAAATTTATCTCATTAATAGAAAAGTACCTAATCTCAAAATTATAAACCCTAAACCTTAAATTATAAACCCTACCCCTGAAATAATAAACCGAAACCCCAAAACCAAACAAAAAAATCCTAAATCCTGAACACAAAACACTATATCCGAATCCCTAATACCAGAACTTTAATACATAAAAGCTGACTCCTAAACCTAAAAACCAATTCCCATTAACCTACTATCAAAATAATAAAACATAAACATTAAAACCTAAACCCTAACACTGAAATCATAAACCTAAACCTTAAAACCCTCCATTATATTCTAATAGTCGAGCTAGCCAGTCGAGTTCAAGCGGTGAAGCTGGGGTCAAACCATCAACTCAATTGTGATAGTAGCACCACTCCAGCAGCATCGATTGTTCCAGCACCCTCAACACCACAACGTCAAGCGATTGGAGCTTTCTCAATTGCCTTCCCTTTGCGCCGCCTATGGGACACGGATGCCCAGTTCATGGATAGAGATGGCCGAACCCCCATGGTCCACGAGGTGCAAGATCCCGACCCTATACCAATGGTTTGAAACCATTTGTATTGGCCTTCAAACCGTTGGTATATCCTATACCAACAGTTTGGAGAACCATGGTAAAGTAAGTCATGGGGATAGTTCTATACCAATGGTTTTCCCGAAAGCATTATTATAGACCTATACCAACAGTTTTCAAAACCATTGGTATATATAATATGAAAAATATATACAAATGTTTCGATAAAATATTTGGTATATGTGTTTTAAAAAAGAACCATTGTTTGGTTTTGATCCCATTACCTGCAATTTATGATTGAACAAGAAAACCACTAACCTAACATGAATTTTGTGAACATAATTTCATAAATATATATATGTATTATCCTAAATATTTTAAATTTTGATTTATTTAATGTTCCCTGTAATAAGATTCCATAAAAATTACATATAACTATACCAACGGTTCTCAAAACCGTTGTAATAGACCAATACCAACTGTTTTGAGAACTGTTGGTATAGATTCTTTTGTTTTGGGACCTACACCAATGGTTTTGGACAAACCGTTGGTATAGGGGGGGACCTATACCAACGGTTTGGGGAAAACCATTGGTATAGGGTCTCTATTATGGTTCTATACCAACGGTTTGGCCAAAACCGTTGGCAAAGGTCCATATAAGTGACCTATACAAGCTGTTTTCCCCAAACTATCGGTATATGTCCCCCCAATACAAACGATTTTTCCAAAACCATCGGTATATATCCAAATTACTGACCTATACCAATGGTTTTGGCCAAACCACTGGTATAAGTCCATATATGTGAACTACACCAATGGTTTTCCAAAATCCATTGGTGAAGATCTTATTTCCAGTAGTGTCTCCTCAATTCAATTCAAACACCTTATCTAGAATTTGTCTTCATAATTGCAATTGCTTAAAATGTGAATTATTTATAAACATTACATTACTATGAAATATTTTTATTTTAATGATATATTATTTATCCCTACTTATTTTTACATTTATCTATGTCGTTACTATGCCGAAATTTTGAATGAGATCTTCCACTGTCCACTTTTTTAATTCACTTCTTTTTGTTATCTCTCAAAATTTCTTTTTCCTTGTGGTGGGATATAATATTAAATATTCCCCTTAATGTACATTTTATATAAAAAATAATATTATCTCCATTTTACTCTCTTTAATCCTATACACAAACCATTATGGACACCTCTTAGAAAGCCCAAATTTCCTGAGGGATTTCTATCATTTCATTCCCATCAAGTACATCTTTTATGTTAGGTCAGTTAAATTTCACATGAATATTATGAGATATGTTTTTATATATACCCATTACATTCCATTTAATTAATCAATGATAATATACCCATTTCACTCTAATTGAGCCTCCCATAATACTTTATGTTCACCCATTACCATGCCGAAATATAGTTAGGAATCTTTTCTATATTCATGTTTCTTTACTAACTTATGCCATCTATTTCCAAATTTAAATTGGTGGGATATGATTTTACATGTCCTTAATACATCTTATTTTATGTATATGTGATGATAGACCCTTTTCACTCTCATCAACCAAATTTTATAGATCATTAAGTGACATCATTATGCTGTAAATGTTTTCCATGATTCTCCATGGTAGAACAATTGTGTAGTGAATAACAAACCCATTTCACGTCGTCTTTGTTAACCTATACGAACATATAATTTTTTATTGGGGACTTACATGAATGTATTTTAAATTCCTTGACCATGGATTAAATTATTTTTATTAACGAACTCATATTGTATGATCTATATAGAACACCTATGAATGAAATAAATATGATCAGTGTGCTTAGATAGCGCTCCAATGCATTGAGTAATGTTTAGTATCATGCTACATCACATTCGAATAGGGAGAGAACCTGATTACTTAATGTCACTTTTTATTCCATTATGTATTGGTGGGTTTATACTTGACCTCTGTTTTTGATGATGTGTTTTAATTTGTCGCCACATTTACCACATTTCCTTTATGATTATCATGCTATATAATGTCACATTCTTCATGTTCATGATTACTACTCTTTTTATACCCCTTCAATATGCCTAATATATTAAATTTATCACCTTATTAAATTATAATTCCATTACTGGGATTTATATTTCCCCAATTTCTTATGTATTCCCCTAGGTTATCCCATGTAGTTTTAAAATACATGGAGATTAAGAATCACATTAAGGAAGTTTTTAATAATTTTGTTGTAACCAATGATCAAGATGTTATTACATGCACATAATTCATAAATATAGTAGAATTATTTATATTTTGGTATTTATTATATGTACATTGATGTAATAAATAATGTATTAATTTTTAATGACGTGAAGAGTTCTTAAAGCTTATATCAGAGGATATGTTTAATTATTTTTAGCATTAGGATTTATACTCTCTAGAGAAATACTTATTTATAAAACTAAGTATAAGAAAACATACATAAATTTTGGTATGTATAGAGTAATTGTATTATCAAAAAAAATCCATATCTACATACTATAAGTGGAAATTGTTCTGGAATATATGTACCTTGTAATAACAACTCTAACAATGTTTCTCAGGCTTGACTCCGTGTAACCAAGAACACAACATTGGACGTTATTACACACCTGGTTTGACACTCCTAGGAGATATGCATTGGTAAATTTATTTTCTCATTACTACACATTATTAAGAGTACAAAAATACCCATTAGAATATATGTTATGATATTGATCATGGATATGATAAATTAATCCCTAGAAACTTATAAGTTAGGGAGATAAATTAAATTTTTATGTTATCCATTTATTATCATTGGTTTCCCATTAATGTATTAAAAAGTTTAAAAGTACACATCTCTAATCCTATATTGGTTAATGTAGAACCATAATCATGAATTTAAAGGTAGGTTTATCATCAATAGTTTTATGAATTCTTTAATATCATGAATGTTTAGTATAAATATTCAAACACCACCACAAAACCATAGGTAGTGATGTCGGTGAAAATAGTGAATGGGTAATTTATTGAATCCCATGTATATAAAACTTACCCTATCACAATCTATGGAATGAACATTCTAGAGACCCTTATCATATCTCCTTTCATAGAATTTCACACAATTTTGGGCACAAAATGGCTTTCCCTATATAGTGCCAACATAAATTGATGTGAGAAGGAAATTAATCACTGTATTGAAAATTAACCCCTGATTTTTTTCAAGTTAAACTTGAAATATAAACGGTATTTAGAACCATTATCTCTGTAATGGATATTATTTCCCCATGAGAAAGCGTATCTATCTCAAATGATGGAGTGTAAAGAAAAAATCATCCTTTAAGACATGTCCATTGTGAGGGAATATACTGATGTGTTTCATGTGGAACTGTCTATTCTTTCTCCTAGTTGGGAGGTTGATTTTTAAATCGATATTATACCGAGACAGTTAACAATATACAAGACTCCATATAGAATGATTTTTGTGGAACATGTGGATATGAAGAAATAACTACATGAGAATCTAGATAAAGGGTTCATATGACCAAGTGCTTCACCATGGGGTGCACCAATCCTATGTTAAGAAGAAGGATGGTACAATTCACATTTGTATTAATTATCACGATCTTAACAAGATCAAAATAGAGAACAAGTATCCTAATCATATTATTTATGACACTTTTTATTAGTTACACAGATCATAATACTTCTCCATGGTGGATCTGGGGTTGGGATATTTTCATGTAAAGGGGAAGATGGAAGAGATCCACAAGATTTCTTTTTTTACAAGTTATGGGAAGTATGAGTTCATAGAATTTTTTTGGGATCACTAATGTTCTATATTATTCATGGAATTGATGAATATATTCTTTATATATTACCTTGAAAAAATTGTGGTATTATTTATAGATTATATTCTAATATAGTCTAAAACTAAGGATGAGTATAATGAGCTACTGATCATTGTGACAAAGACCTTTTGGAAGAAGAATATTTATTCTAGTTACAAAAAAATATTAGTCATGGTTTAAGGAAGTATCATTATTGGGGCCTATCATTACAAGTAACTGGATATTTTCATATCCTTCATAGGAATATGAAATTTTAGGATGGTCAAGGCCAATATCCATGACAAATAGCCAAAGTTTCTGTGGATTAGCTTTGTACTATCATCGAGTTTTAAGATATTTACAAAGATTTTCAATCCCTCCATCCAAGCTAACATAGAAGGGAGTAATGTTTTCATGGAATTATGAATGTGAACATATATTTAAGGAATTTAAAAGGAATCTTATCACTACACCTATTCTCACACTAATCACAATTAGAGAGCCTTTAATGGTATTAAAAGATGTCTCAAAGATGGGATTGGGATATTTTTTAATGAAAAATAAAAAAGTCATAGACTATGCTTCATTATAGTCGAAAGTTCAGGAAAAAAACTACCAATTTCATGATCTAGAGTTGTATGCAGTGTTTTTTTGTTGAAAAAATTGTTCCATTATATCATTATGGAGAAGTTTGAAATATATAAATATCACAAAATACTCAACTGTATATTCACAAAAAAATAGATGAATATGCACCAATGAAGATGGTTAGAGCTGATCTGGGACTATAAATACTCTATCCACTATCACCCTAGTGATGAGAATAAGATGGAATATGCTCTATATAGAATAGAGATATCAATTCTATAACGAATGAGAATTAAGAGGGATCCAATATTATTAGATTTACAAATTATGGACATGGGAATAAAAAAGATGAAACATCATCAATCCTTTCACAAATGAATTCTCAATCATTCCTTATAGATAAGTGAACATATTCTCAATAGGAAGCTATGGGAATTTAAAAAAAACTAGAAAATATAAGAGAAGTTAAATCCTTAGAATTAAATGTTTATCAAGAAGGAGTTGTGAGATTTGGGTCAAGATAATGTGTACCATAAAAACCCAAGTTAATAGTGGAGTTTTCGATGAACATAACTCAACCTTATCCTAAAACCCAAGAAGTAAAAATATGTATCATGATCTCCAAGATTATTATTAGTGGGAAAATATTAAAAATGTAATTTTGGGGTATAAATAAACATGTATTGTACTGTAGAAATTGATATTGAAAAGAAAAAAATCCAACGGGGTGATGATACCATTAAACATACCTATATGGAAATGGGAGAACATCACCATTGAATTTTTCACCAAAAATTTAAATACATCTTGGGTAAATAATTATATATTGGTTGTTGAAGACTATCTTAAAAATATATCTCACTTTATCATAAATTGAGATGATTTTTCTCTAAATCAACTTGGATAGATATACATCAATGAATTCATAAGGCTTAATGGAGTACCACTATTGATTATATCAAATAGAGATCCATGATTAACCTCTATGTTTTGGAAGATTCTCCACCACACACTGGATAACGAGTTAAATATCAGTATGACTTCTCACCATCCAACTGGTGGCCAACTTTAGTGGAATATCCACAAACATGTATATATGTTGAGAGACTCCTTAATTAACATAAAAGGCGGATGGGAATAACATCTTCCTCTAGCTGAGTTATCTCACAACACGATTTTCTACTTGGGAATCCAAATAGAGTCCTATAGAGCACTTTATGCGAGGAGGTGTAAAACACCTTCATGATGTGATGTGGTTTGGGAACACAATCTGTTAGGTCCTGAAATTATAGACGAAATGGTGGAAAAGGAGAATACCTTTTCGCAACACATCAAGGTTGCTCAGAGTCGATTGAAGAGCTACACTGACAATCATCGATGATACATAGTGATTGATATTGGAGATATGGTATTCCTCTGCATATCTCCATGGAAGAAAGTCACTATATATTTGAAGAAGTAAATTCTTATTCCAATGAAGATTGACCCATTTGAGATCCTTGATGGCATTAGAGTGGTGACCTATCGACTATAACTCCTACCAAACCTATGTCATGTTCAATATATATTACATGTATCCCTCTTGAGGAAGTGCTTACGAGACCCCTCATGTGTACTCAATCCATAGATGGTAACATTAGAGAATCTTATCTTCTATGAGGAGTAGCCAGTGAAGATCTTATATCATAGTGAAAAAGGTCCATAATATAAAACAATACACATTGTCAAAGTGTTCTGGAGAAACTGAATGTTTGAAGATGCAATATGGGAATTGGATGTGGTGTTGAAATAGAGTTACCGTAATATATTTTAGTGTGGGAAAGAAAATTTTGAGGATGATATTTTTTAAGGGGGATGATTGTAACTACATGAACTCTTATAAATAAAAATTTCACAATTAATTTATTTAAATGTTTTATTATATTATAAGGTTATATAAAACACATACACTTAATTTATTTTATTATATCCCTTTGGATTTAAAATGATGTTAATTTTATTTACTATTTATAATATAGATATTAAATAGTGATCACATGATTAGTATAAATATATGGTTTTAACAAATCCATTGGACACAGAAAAAGGATGTGATGTCCTCAAATAGTAGAATCATACCCTATAGAGCCCATTTATCAGATCTTCTAAGGGAGATAGAATTTCATTCATTTTCCCATGACCAATACAAAGTTTATATCATACACCTTAATAAGTATAATTTTTTTATGTTAGATGTTCAACCTCATCGAGATCACAATCCAAACCTTGTTTATCAAAGCACCCCATGAAATTCCCACCATTGTGCACCTTAGTCATTGAGAGTTTTGTTATGTATTTAAGGGATATATATAAAGAACCTAGATATATGAATATATGCATTATTTTATATAATAATAAATATAAAATCATTCTATTATTTTTTCTTTTAAATGATTTTTATTTAGATTCAATAAATCACAAAAAAAAAAGCTAATCATCATATTTGAATAAAGAATTTATTTTGATGAATTAACAAATTTTTTAAAAAATATTATTTCAATAAAATATTATTATTAAATAATTTTTATTAAATAAAAATTATCATATATTATTTATGAATTCAAATGTAATTTTTAAAAGGGTTTAAAATCTAATATTTTCAGAAACACCCACAATTTTCAATAAAGTTCATTTTTTATTTTAAAAGATAAAATTAAAATATTTATATAATTATTTTAAAAAATAAATATTATTTTTTGAATCAGAATGTAAAATTACCCAATGGTAAATTTTACAATATTTTCCAAGGTTGTCAAATTTTTGGGTAAAACTAAAAAACCATATGAATATACATTGTGAATTAGGACATCATAATAACCCAAAAGTGATGTAATAAATAATATAAAGTGTATAAAAGACAAATTTATGTTTTAAATTTAATAAAATGTCTTTATACGATTATTTTATTCATTTTATAAGGAAATTGTGATTCTTCCCAAACCTCTAATATATTTTTTGATATAAAACCGTTTCTTTTAAAGTGGGACATACCTCCACATAAGAAAAGGAATTATTTTAATATTTCTGGCCCCCAACCTTATAAAATAATAAAAAAAATAGTCTTATTAGGCTGAAATTATGAGAAAAATTCATTATATAGTTTGTGATTCTAATAATTTTATTTTTTAGAGTCCAAAACCCTAATAATAAATAAATCCTCCTCTTTTCCTATATAAACCCACCCAAGATCCCATTTATATTCAATCAAATTCTTGGGGACAAGTGAATACTATTCCATCTAATATTTAGAGTCCTCCTAAAGACCCTCTAACCTCTCATGAATTCCCTCCCAAGAATTTGGAGTCACTCACACAAGTAATGGATCCTCACATTCATCTCCTCCATTCAATTGAATAACCTTATTTGGAAATTGTCATCTTAGTTAAATATTTTGATAACATAAATTATTTTTAAAAATTACATTCATATACAATTTATTTTATTTTAATGATATATTATTTATCCTTTTTTTATTTTGACCTTTATCTAAGCCGTTATTATGCTGAAATTTATAAGAGACCTTATAATCTCCTATTTCTATCAAGCACTTTATTATGTTATATCAGTAAATTTACCTTTTCTTATTATGGAATATTTCATTACATATGACCCTTAATTTTCATTTTATTTATAATAAATGGTATCTCCCTTAACCCCCATTAATACATTCTATTAACCATTATGTATAACTATTACCATGCTAAAATTTTGTAAGTGATTTTTATTTTTTCATTTCCATTAAATAGAAATTTTAGGTTATGTCTCTTAATTTCCACTTTATTGTGTTCGTATATGTTCTCCCATATCCCCATTACAATACATTTAAGGTTTAAATTATGATATCTCCCTTTAAATCTTAATAATCATCCCATGATATTTTATTCTCACATGTTACCATGCCGAAATAATGTTAGGATTTATTTATTTATTAATTTTTCTTTATTACCTCATGAATTATATTTCAAAATCTCAATTATTGGGATTTGATTTTACATTTCCCTGTTAATTATTATTATAGGTCTATGTGATGAGATACCCCTTTCTTTCTCATCAACCCATTTTTATGAATCATTAAATGACGTCGTTATGCTGTCAAAAGTTTACACAATTCTCTATGACAAAACAATTTTGTAGTGAACACCATACCCATTTATTTTCAAGGGTGTTCACCTTTATGAACATATAATTTATTATTGGTTACTTACATGTAAATATTCCACACTCCCTATTCAAGGAATAAATTATGATGATGAATTAACCCATGTTATATGATATATGCGGCACACTTAAGCATGAAATGAATACAATGGGTGTGCCCATATAGCGCTCTAATGCATTCGTTAATGTTTACTATCATGATATATCACACAAGGATAGGGAGTTAACCTGATTCCTTAATGGGAAATTTTACAGAAAGATTTCTTAGAGGATTTATCCATGAACTGTGATTATGATGCATTGTTTTATGTTTTTCCCATGTTTCCCATGTTACCTTTATAATTGTCATGTTATATCATGTCTCGTTGTTCATGTTCATGAATCCTACTCTTTTTATATACAATTAATATGCCTATTGTATAATAAGTATCACATTAATCCATGTTTGTTCCCTTACTAGACATTATAGATCACCCACTTCTTAGGAGTGTTCTAATGACATGCTGTGTAGTTTTAAAAGACATGGAATTTTAGAAGGAAGTTAATGATGTTTTTAATAATTTTGTTGTATCCCACATTCATGATATTTTTCTGTGTACCGTATTCCTAGATACACTATAATTATCGATATTTTGGGTTTTATTTGTGTACATAAATGTAATAAATAATGTATTAGTGTTTAATATAGAGAAGTGTTTTTATAGATCCTAAGAATAAACACTGACGAGTAGATCTACCTTAAGGTGACTCTAACTAGAAGAAGATCCAATCCTACCACCATGAATTCCATACAAAGACTCCACTTTCCTTGATGACTCTAACTAGGAAGATATTCAAATGGAAACTATAGAACACACACCACTCTAATATGGATGTATTTCTCTAATGAACTACCACAAGTTCACCACAATTACACAATGATGGAAATTCCTAGGTGGGGTTGGACAAGCTAGCTGCATATTCCCTGGCATCCCACACTAAAGGATTTAGACGGAACCAACATCCAAATTCATATGTGGAGGATGTCAAGAATGATGGCCAGAGCTTCCACCTACCCTCATTTCCTACTTGTCTCTCTTCCACTTCTTCTCAGATGAACCACCACTACCCAGACCCACTTTTGAAACTACCCCCGAAAAGCTTGAATTTCCCAAGTATTCAATCTCCTCCATTAATGCATTATCAATCACCCCAGTATATGTATTCATCCTGATGAATAAGACCTAGTATCTAATTTCTGACCGCAACCCCATTTAAAATCATCAATCCATCACATACTCATTAGAAACTACATCCATTGTGAACGGAAAAAACTATTCAAAAATGATTTGAATACTCTAAAATGGTCTAATCACCCTAACAAAGATCCAAAATATCGAGAAGATATTAAAGAATAATAACATGTTTTACCACTCCACCCTCCACTTAGTGTCCATGAATAGTTTGAAGCATATACATCTCAACATGAATAGTGGTCTATCAAAATTCTCAATATCACATGGTGACCCATGACCTGTCATGAGATGTGATATATAAGAAACCCACTCATGACTAGAACCTCAAGCCTTGATAGTCATAGATACTATCTATTAGGACTCTCCCAAGTAACATGAACTGAAGATAAGGAAGAATATCACTCTGATTCCATTTTTTCATGAACCAAGCTAGGATTCCATCCAACCTGACACCTGAAACGGCTTGTGTCTAGACACGAAGGGAATTCCAAATCCCAATGGGTTAGAAACTAGTTCTTGGGGATCAATTTTTTTTAACTATTCAATGTAAGAAAATTTATCATAAACATTCAACAAGAGTAAAAAATCACCACATCATCAATTACCACTAATAAAGAAACACCACTACAAAAAGTTAAAAATTTAAAACTCTAATCAATACAAAAATGTAAAAATATAGAGGGTAAATAACTAGAACATAAACATTAATATACATGTTATAAGATGGCTATCACCCATATTTCACCTCTACCAACACCTGAAAGATAAGGAACACTGGAAACTAGATCCACCATAACCCCCACAAATGATATTCCCTTTACTTGGGTCAAATATAACTAGGTCAACATACAACCAAGGTTTTATGTAGGGACAGATCTAATTCTCAGTAGGATACCACCCAAAGAGATAATCCACGGTATTATCATTACAAGATAAATCAACATGCTAGTTTTGAAAGAAAGTAAATACATGTAAAAAGACAATCTAACATCAAAATGATTTGGAATTAACAATTTGAAAGTAAATGTGTCATCAAGCTCATGGAAAATCATAACATCACATGAGAAACATGAATAATTTATAATTCCCTGGTGTTAGTGGGGAATTAGGATCTTCATATCTTGGTGACATGGTATAGAAAAAAGTAAAAAACAGATTCCTCATGCAGGATCCACTAGAGAGGAGTCAATACAATGTTCTAGAGGTATCCTATCATCATCAAAGTTTAGTTAGTGTTTTAACTTCAATCCTACTAAGTATAACTAGACATTGGTGATGCTGATCCACCTAATGCACTAGACCATGTTTATGCTACCTAGTTTCCATTGATTCCATTGTGTGATCAATTCCATTTACTATGTTAAAAGAACCACTTCACACACCCACACATTGCTGAAATTTCAAACACCCCTGTAAAAACACCATTTTCAACTAGAAAGTCATTTATCTGTTCATATAAACCAACAATAAACATAAAAACATTTCCAAAAATGAAAAACACATCAAAATCATCATTTTAGGCAGATAAATCCATTTTTGAACCCTGAAACACACTTAAATACATTGAAATCATAGTTCTCACCATCCAAAAAATTCATGGAATATACTTAGAAAGCACATAAATCATATGAAATTCATTAAACAAAGCTATGGCATGGAATAAAGTACCATTCACTAGTAAAATTCTAGAGAACTTGTGGAAACTGAAAGAACACCACAAAGGAACCCTATGAAGGTAATAACATTCCATAAAAATCAAGATCATACCTAAAAGAATGTGGTTCAACCAGTTTAGGGAAACCAAACCACTATAGATGAAAGATCCCAAGATAGAGGGAAGAAGAAACCATGAAAAAATTAAGAAATTAAGAGATAAAAGATTTACATGAGGGGTTCATGAACATTACACACCAAATCCACAAGTATAATGCATATCCAACAAAGGCAAGATGAGAGGGAGAGGCGGCTAGGGTTGAAAATCCTAAATAGTGTAGGGAATGTGTGGATTTGGGTTATAATTTGGGAATGTAAAATGTGTAAATTAAATATTTTATTGACATGGAAAGAACACATGGATTGGTGCCCCAGTTTTCCAAACCATGTGGCAACCATGAATCCCCCTCTATCTAAAGATGAAAGAGGCTTCATGGTTCATTTGGGGGAGGGTGCAGCCTGTATGGTCGACTATGCACCTCATCTAAACCCAATGTTTTAAAAACATGACTTTTTAATGGGGGGTGGTTTCTACTAACCATGTGCCAACACTATGCAAACTATTTGTCACCTGCTATTAGGTCCAAAAACTCAATTTTAACCCATAACTCTTGAGGAAGATAATAAATACATAAAGCTAATATTTAAGTAAATTTTACCTCAAAATAAACTACATATGTGACACATAAAGTGTACATGGTTATATGATATTTCTTTTATATTTCCACACCAGAACACCACCTCTATTATTGCTGCTTACAATATGCTACATATATTTAATTATACCCATTTTTTTCATTCACTGACCTAAATTTTGAATTCCACAGTGAAGGTGAACTAGTCACCATCTCATTTAGAAAAGTGTAGTTATGGATATATATGTAAATCTAAATAATTAATCAATAAATATTTCTCACACCAAAACCCAAAAATCTCCCACTATATATATTTTTCATGTTAATCGTAACCAAAACACCCACTAACTAGACCATATGACAATTCATTGTCTGCATGAACATCATCTCAGATCATTTAAAACCATTCATTACTATAAAAGTTTAATTTTTTTAATGTCCACCAATATTTTTAGAAGAATATTTTGAAAATATAATATATCCTAAATAAAAACTGGGGTACCAAAATTCTCTAAACCACAATTATTTCCACACCTATAAAACTCATATTTAATTATTTTTATAAAATTATATTTAATCTAAAGAAATAAATAATAATTTATTTCAATAATTTTTAACATAATAAAGTGCATTTTAATTTTTAAAGAAGGATATATTTACTGGAAATATCACCTACACCATTTATTTTCAATGTTGGTACACACCACCATAATAAATTTCAATATAACTCATCTAATCAACATCGTGGACCAATCATTTAATATTCTATCCATTTTAATACTCATTAAATTATAAAATTTTAAACACCTATTTTCCCACAAATATTGTCAGATACTTTGATAAATTCATTTTTTTCAAAATAAACTTCATTTAAAAACATCATTTTATTTATAAATCCCAAGGACATCATTAAAACAAATGTTTAAATAATAAATGAATAATTAAACAAAAATTTTATCATTTTAATTCCTCCAATATTTTCTTTCAAACAATGAAACAAAAGTTTTCCAACATAAAACTCAGTTTTAGATGTCTTTCAAAGCTCAGTCAATAAATAACTTTTTTGGGGTACTCTGAATATAAAATTTCAAAAATATATTTTAAAGCATTTATATAATTCCTCTTGAAGTACAAGTGGAACCATAGATCAAAATTTCTGGTTATTTAAAGTTAAATTTTTAATTTCAACATTCTTATAACATTAACATGTAAATGAACCAAAAATTAAGAATATTTTTCTTAATAAAGTAAAAGACAGATAAAAATGATATATAAAAACATTTCACAGTATAGAGTCACTAAGAATGGTCACTAGACCATGAAACGATGTGTAACGTAGTATTATTTTTTTCTATACATGCTTGTTCATTATTCCATTATATGCAAGGAAATTAAATTTTACATTATAACACAAATTTTGACCGACACAATCTATAGTGTAACATCCCCACCTAACCCATTAGCTTAGTCAATGTAGAAGATCCCACTAACCATAAATCAAATCCCAAAGACACTAAGGGCTGGCTATAATTTCCAAGGGATTACCTAAACATTGGGCAGTAATTCTCAATTTATAAAATAATCTAATTAAAGAAAAATATAGACATCCAAATCCACTATATGATTCTTTAATAATAACAATCCAACTCAAATACAAAATAAATAAATGTTAACATCAAATTAAAAATAATATATTAAAACATGAAATCCAACTAAAAATAAAGTGAAAAATAAATTTCACAACACTAATGTTGCATTATTCTTATAACTTCTAGAGATACAACCATACTTCAACACCAATCTATGTAAGAAACATCTCGATTCCCCACTAGAGAAAAACGAGGCCTTTCATTTACCTGTGTTATGAATAATAATGCTTGTATATGCACCAAATTTCATATATATGGGGTGAGTATTCATACCATGTACGTTTTACCCAAGATAATTTTCAAATCAAACAATTAGAATATGTACACACTATCTCAATTTTTATAAATAAAATTTATAATAAATAGAGGGACAGAAAAATACACTTCATTAATAAATAAATTTATGAAAAATAAATGAAATAAATCTATCTGTCCATTAATTATTTTCACTTAACATACCCATACCTGATTTACACATACACACATATGCATGCTAAATGAAAATACCAATACTCATGTCGATGTTCATTCCTCCCCCAACTTTTCATAAGGTTATAATCCCATGTGTCGCAAGGCACCTTGCACCAAGTCAATTTCAACAAGGCCCCACATGCAATAAGAACACACTCCAACCATGTAATGAAAAATCTATATGAAATCATTATATATAAAACATGTATTCCATTAAAATATTTTATTGAAAAAAATTATTAAGTTAAAATAAAACCATAATTCTAAATCATGAATTTAAAATTAAAAAACAAAGGGTTTTACAAAAAGCCTTTCAAATTTAAAAGTTCCCAAAAAATTAAGAATAAATTGGTTTCCTTCAATAAATATTTCAATATTTTACATTGAAAATACAATATAATAATTTATATAACTCATAGAATTCACATTGTAGAATTTTATAGGAGAGGGGGAATCCACATTCCTCTCAATGTTTAATGATAATGAAGAATAAACATAGAACCTCAATATACCAGATTAAAAATTCATCTCTTCAATATATCCAAAAAATATATCATCAAAACACATCATATATCATATATATATATATATATCAATAATGAATTTTATATAACACTCAGGGTGAGGAGATATTATAATATCTAATGGTAAAGATAGAAAATAGAGACTTACAGATGATTATGGAGATCCAATGAACTTTGATTTGTCTAAATCACCTTATGAATCAAATAAATCACCAAGGATTCCAAATGGAGAAGAAAAGTCAAATATCCCCAAATAATTTTATGTAAATAAGGAATTTAGGGTGAAATACTGAGTTAAACTCAAATTTTTGTAACAATAAATTCACATCATATGGTTAGGCTGCACAGTTTTAGAAACAGTGTGCTAACCATGTGTGTGATATTGTCTCAAAAGATCCCGTATCATGGTTGGATAGTATGGTTTGACAAACTATACAATAACAATTAATTTTCCCCTCTATATTCACATGGATTGTTTCACATGGAACCTACATGGATTGGATAAACTGTTCACTAACCATGTGTTTACCCAGTGACTCCAAATATCTCTCACATGGTATAATAGATAAGTTTCACGATTACCCCAAACACAGTCACCCTTAAAAAACCTTAAAAACACCAAAATAATCTTTAAAATTTACAAACTATAATCATGTATTATATAAAATTTAAATATATAATAATATAGTGATGTAACAAGATTTTTAGGTGTTACATTATCCCTACCACTAATCCATCCATTTAGAATATTGAACATTTCTAGTGGTTTGGAACTATTTAGGCCATTACTCCTACATAAATTCTTTCTATTCCCAAATATATCCATATGTTTTTACATGATTCCATAAGACTCATACTAAACCAATAATTTTCTCATTCAAGATATTCTTTCATCATTCAATAATTTATACCAGGAAGTGAATCAAAATAACATATGGATTAATAAAAACATTTCCCATAAAAAACATAGTATGGATTAGAATTTTACTTATTCAACTGAGATACATGAAATAAATTGTTCATGGATATGAATCTTGGAATTAAATCCAAATGATAATCCAAAATTTCATTTTATTATAGTATTTTAAAATAAAATATTTGTCAAGTATAAAGTTTACTCTTACTTATAGAAATGAAAAATTCCTAGTCTCAAAGAGAATATTCTGAAAACCTCATCACCCGCAATAAATGATAATGGTCAATGATGATGATCCATATATGATTTATGATGTATATATTCTATTTCCATCATCTTATTTATCATTTTAATCTTATATATCATATTTTTACATTTCCAAGTTTGATATGTTATGTCTCACCTCTTTCCACCCAACATAATGGAGAACAATAAGGGAGACCATACAGAGAATTGAATGAAGCCATATGTATTGATTATTGATATATGTTATTGTTTGAGAGTTTAGCTAATTAATAATGTTCTTTCCTTGAGCAAACAAAATCTAAAACACAACCTTATTGAATGTCTCACAACATTTTGATCATCCATTTATGTTGTCTTCCCATTTGAGGATGATAAGTAAAGCTTATGGTAAATAGGATTCCATGGGCTTGTTGTAGGGATTTCCAAAATCGATAAGTAAACGTATAGTCTAGGTTAAACATATTTAAAACAAGAAAACCATGAACGTTAAAACATCTCAAATGTAGTGTTTTTCTAAGTATTGCACCGTATTGGATTCATGAATAGGGTTAAAGTGAGCTGAATTTGTGAGCTGATCCAAAAGCACCCTTACGGCATCATATTTCTGAATATTTTTTGTTATTAATATAAAAAAACCTTATATATTTTCTCCATTTCCAAATGGGTTTTGGTATTTATTGTAAGACATCATTTGAATGTGGGTGATTCACCATGACCTATTGTTAGGTGAGGCACCTTGATATATACTCTGCCTCCCTCCTTTTCATGACATCCTACTAGAATTGAGATCTCTCCACCTTATACATCCTCTAAATTCTATTAGACCAAACATTAAATTTAGAGTAGTGGTTAAAAGAAAAAATTTGTTCCTAAGTTGTTGGACGAAGCACAATTCGATATCTCAAATGAAACATAGATCTCCCATCTAGAATTTATCCTTTAGTGGCTTCATCACTATTGATTTCCAACCTCATTATTAGTGAATAAGGATTATATTTCTGAGTATATTTAATATAATAAATAATGTCACGAACAAGGGAAACTAAAAATAAAATATCAACATCACCTTGAATAGCATACTCCCAATGGATATTATCTATGACTATAAATAACTAATATCAATCAAATGCATTTTTAGAGATATGACTATATGAATTCCTACTCAATGAATCATTCATTTAATTTCCCTTACTATGTGAATACATTAAGTCAAAGTCAACTATATGATGTTATTCCATCCATATTTATATCCTTATATTGAAATATCTCTATGAGAATATGTGTTGAAAGATTGTATTATTTTTTAACATAGTGAAATTATCACCAAAGAGACAATGGCACCATGTTTTCAAACCATGGACTACTAATTCTCTCTCTCTCTCTCTCTCTCCAAATAATGCATTGGGAAATTTTTCTCATGCACCCATAACTGCCATAAACTAAAAACTACAACATGACCACTCAATATGATAAAACATCCCAATCCATATTTGGATGCATCTCCCATTTGTCAAAACATATGGTTGGTATCTTATATAATTCAAAACAGAATATCTTGAAAATATTAATGGCACACATAACTCTATTATAAAGTAATATGTTTCCTTTTTAGAGATGCCACCCGATAGTAAATATGTGAAATTTCATTAAAGAAACATTTTTAAAACCTCACTAAAGAAAGGAAAATGCATATCTCAAAAGAAATGTTTAGTATCTTCCAAGAGATAAAAACTTCCAAATTTTATTGATATACCATAAAACTTACTTTATAAATTAAAAGGTTAAGGAAACACTACTACTCTATCCATAAATCATACTTTAAAAACTATTATAAATTTGACGGTCCTACATGATACCAAACACTATGGAAATTTTTATTTTGTGATCAGACAAAGTCCTATAATACCCAGGAATATCATCAATGAATACCACAATAAAGAAGTAAATATACATATAAAATATCTAATTCCTCAATCTAATTAACACTACTAGTTCATTTTTGTGACCAATGTGAATAATCACATATTCATAATGAATATAATGATTCATGAAATATTTCTTCAGAATATACTCCATCTAAACTCAAAGTTAGTGGGACCCTAACCATAAATCAATCTTATAGAACCACTTGGATCACTTAAATTTATCAAATATATTTTTAATTCATTGATGAGGATATCTATTCATTATCATAACATATTATAGCTTATGATAAACCACAGAAATCCTTATAGGTTCATACACAATATTTACAAAATGATGTAGTTTCACCCATGGAGACATACTAAGTCGAATGAATAAATTTATTTCCAACCATCCGTGATTAAACTTCAATTACATTAATTCTATTTCTTCTATTGTTTATAATATAAGTGAAATAGGGCAATTATATAAGAATAGATCAATCATTAATTTCACTTCCCTTTTGAATGGTATCCCTGATAATTTTTTTTCCAAATACATCAGAAAATTGATCCAAAATTGTTAGAATATATATGTGATTTATTTCATTAATACAAAATGTATTTCATTCATTCATTCAAATCCAAATATTTTTTAATGAGATTCTAAAAAGTATACATGAATTTTAAACTAACTAAATGGGTATAATAGTCAATATTGGACTTGATGGATGTTAAGAAACCCATACCCAAAATTAGGTTAAATATTTCCATATTAAGACTAGAGAAATTTAAAAAAAATTAACTCATCGATAGTTATAAAAAACACTGGACACTTAATGTCTCGAAATTCTAATTTTCCGAGTGGATTTTTCCATGTTAAGGAATGAGAAATTATTTTATCACATATACTAATACTAGACTATGATTTTATGAGATTAGAGTTCAAGAGAATAGTACTCACCGTGGTAAATAGACCGGATTGGGCTTCTATGATCATCTACTTAGCACTATACAACTTCTCACGTAATCACCCTTTTTCTTTACATTATTTTTTTGGTTGAGGAGTCATATTTGTAATGCCCAACCCCAGTTACCCAGAGTCGGTGCATTATTACATAACATTGGCATGATCACAAAGGATCGTATCCCGAAGGACCGATTAGTTTAGTAGCCTTGGAAGTACTAGATACATTAATAAGGTTTACATTACATCATAAAGTGAAAACTACAACAACATCTTGTCTCCACACTCATATCCCCTTATATTATCCCTGAAGGTCATTTATAAAATACTTATTCACATCCTAGGAAAAATAAAAAATAGAAATGGGTGAGCTATAATGACCATTAATGATAAAAATATAGCAGAAACATTCATAAATATGAATGAATATTTAACGCAATGTATAACTAAAAAAGCCTTTTAATCTTGAACATCAGCATAATATGGCTAAGATAAAATGAAATAATGCCATTTAATTATTCGCATGGATATTATAAAATTCGAATTATCACATCCAATATCAATAACTACTTTCTTAATGATGGATTTCATAATTCCATACTATAATTACCACGTAGCTAAGGCCTTGTGCCAAGAATACAAATAAGATTTTGTCAAGGCCTCGTGCCAAGACACTAGATTGTCTTAAGAGAACTACTGATGCATCGAGGAGCTGTAGCAGGCTCCATGTTGGAACCATGTTCTTCTATGAAGGAATTTGTGTATGTTTTGTGTTTGTTGTCAATACTTAGTGGAAGTTCAGAATGTGTACCGGAAAAGTGATCATGCAGCTCAAGAAGACAATAGTATTGAAGGTGGCGCCGTTTCCCAGTGTTTGCCAAATTTGTGGGCCAGAAAATTGAAAAATGGAGAAATGTGATTTTGTCAAAGAGACATGCGCACTGTGTACTTGAAGGATAGTAAACCTAAGAACTGTAGAGACCTGTATCTTGACGTACATGGTCATTACATTACTTTTTCGGAATACTTAGTACATAACAAAAACACACACACAAGGATCGTAATAGTTTAGTGTCTTTGGAAACTCGGAACGTAATCTTCTAATCGTGGTGAAAGATCTTCAACATCTCCCATAAAGATCTTCCTTTTTTTATACCTAAAACCTTTCTTTATATCCTGGGGAAAAGAAAACATAAAAGGGTGAGCTCAAATGCTCAGTAAGGGTAAACAAAAGAAATATCAATCACATCATATATATAAGAACATAGCTTTTGAAAATCTTAACCTGCAAAAAGCTCATAATATCATAACATGGGATAAATCATAGAAGTGAAATGTAATCCCAATAATCATAACTTAAAACATGAAACTTTGTGTCATACACACATAATCATAGAGAATCATTTCTTGTTAGTCAAGACTCAATGCCAAGACTATCTTAGTGGACAAAGTCCCTTTCTGAATCGAGTAACCCTCGTTTCAGTCCTGTTTCACTGAACCGGTATAACCTACCATTTCAGCCATGTCTATCTCATGAGATATAAAATCTTTACCCAATGCACTGGAGGGAGATATAGGTCCCACCCATCTTATAATGAATCCTTTCTTATGTGTGCCACATAATCATAAATCATACATCATCGCATAACACATGTAACAACAATGGGATTCTTGAAACATCATGACATCATAAAACAATTCATATAAGATAAAGGAATTCATAAAAATAATTCCATCACAACATGATCAAATAAATGTAATAATAGGGATAAAAACAGAACCCTTTATTATATTAGATGGAAAATAATTTTGATAAAACACTTGAACACCATTCTTGAGGAAAATATCCTTTCTTCTTCAAAAACACTTTTCTTTTCTTAATATGTCATACAATTATAAACTAAAAGAAGTTGATTAAAAATAAACTTGAAAACTTGTAAAGGAAGCTTCTTGGAAATAATGTTTTAAAAATCCATTCATGCCGTATAAGTTAAAAAACATTCTTCTCGTACTTTTGTCGGAAAAGTCAAAAAAGTACCTCGTAACGTGAACAAAAGAAAGATTCCTTACATACCATGTAGTAAAAGTCAAAAATGGGTAAAAAGGACTTTAAACATACATGAGAACACTTTTATAAAACATGGACATGGATGATATAAATAACCCTAGTAAATACTTACGAATAAGAAATCTCGGATAAAAATGAGATTTGCAAAATTATCCCTTACCTTAGGTCCGACTTGCTTTGTAAGTGTCTGAACCTCCTGTATAATGATTTAAATCATGTTATTGACTTATTACAGAATCATATTCCTTGTTATGATATCATATATGGTTCACTTATGACATTATATAACCCGTTCTTTTGTAAATTCCATGTTAAAGAAGCGTTTTGGGTAAAATCGTTTCATTTATCGTAGGTGTTTTGACTTGTTGTTCTTGACATCATTATTACTTATATCATGATTTAATCACTTCCAGAATATAAAATATGATTTATATATCATATATATTCAGTATATATATATATATAATAGATAGATAAATAAAATGAAAAACACCGTTCATGGAGACGGTAGTCCGTACGTACGCATGAACGCTGTTTTTCTTTCCTTATTGTCTTGAAATGGAAGTAAGTAGATGACATACATATGTATATATATACATAAATCCAGTAGCTTTATAATGTCATATATTTCATTATTATTTATTATATATACATTATAATCATTCTTAAATGGTTAACATGGAGAATGAATCTCATCGCGTCGTGGAGACGGTAGTCCGTACGTACGCACGAGCGATGATATCATTTCTATAAATATTGAATTGAATTGGAGTGGATTATACAATATATCAGAATCAATATGATGTTGTAATAACTATGTATAGTTATTCTTTACACCATTATACCCATCCATGTAAGGTAGTGGTGGAAAATAGATTACACCACGGCGTGGAGACGGTATTCCGTACGTACGCACGCGCGGTGATTTCTTTTTCCGTAGGATGGATAGATGGTGAAATAGGGTTGTTTCATACTTATAATAACATATCAGTATATGAGTGATACTGATGTTATTACTTCATAATGAAACAACCTAAGAAGAAGAAGTGGAAGAAGAAATAAAGATGAAAGAATTGGTAACGGTAATTACCTCTTCTTTGAAGTGCCTCTTTGAGACCTCCTCTTAGGGCACTAGAATTGGTCTTTGAGGAAGACCAGAACCACTAGGATGTTTCTATGGAAGTGGAGAAGAGATTTTGGCAGGGGTTGGCCGAGCTTGAGTGCTCAAATTGGTGTGAGGAGGAGGGGGAGGAGGTGTCCTTTTATAGGGGAGGAGAGGGGCACCTTAGGAATATCTCAAAATATTATTTTATATTAAAGTCAAAATCGGTTTATAATGGTTCCAAAGGGTCTTATTTCGAAGCTAAAGTGGGGATGGTTCGAAATCCTATCAACCAATAGAATTTAGACAAGTTTAGGATATTATTTTAACCTTATAAATTAGATTAACTCTAAGTTAAATAATTTAACATTTACCGTGTCTTTTTGTTTTCTTTCACTATATGGTTAATACACTTACTATAACATGCCAAAAGAACCCCAAATTGTTTATTATTAATATATATATCCTTATCTAAGTCATTTGGTCGAACCTTAGATTTTTAGGAATAAAATAACAATTAATAATATAATATTTGATTTAAAAACTATTTTGTGTCAATTTTGACACTATTTGATATATGATTTTTGTGAAAGTCATAACAGAATTAAATGTTCGAACCAAGTTGATCAAATCAACATTAATATATCATAGTGACCTAGAAAATTAGTGGAATTCATAAAAAGTTTCAAATTACATTTATTTCGGTGTTTATAACATCAATTATGTCAATATTTCATTAATAAGATAATTACTGCATCATCGTTGTGTCATAAATAAATTAAATTATTTGATGTCTAAAAATTACAAATAAAATACCATCATGTAGGAAATCTTTTTAGCTTTCTAATGAATATTTACAATCGAATATATCTTATGTATAACCTCATATTAAAAATGATTTACTTATTAAACTTTGATTTTAACTATTTTAACCTTTCTTTAAATAAATTAATAATAAATGTCCTAATCTAATCCAAGTGGGCCTAAATGGTCATATTTTATTCCTAAGTTTGTTTTTGGTCGAATTACACTTGTCCAATAGAATTAGGACATGTGTTAGGGTAATATTAATATCATATTTACCCTTAGTTACCCTATTTACTATTAACCGCGGTAAAAAAGTAAAAAGTTACTATTCACCAAAAATTATTTTCATCTCATTGAACCACATTTTAGTCCTTGATATTAACCGTGTCTGTCGGATTTTCAAAATTCTTTTCACAGAAGCGGTAAAATTAAGTTTTATTCAAAATTTAGTTTTTTAACCTACCACTTAGTAGTTTCACTATTCATCAAAAATTGATGTTTTTCAGAACAATGCCAAAATTTCATCCTAAGCTATATTTCATATTCCGTATTCAAAAATGAAATCTATTTTACCAAATTCATAACATAGAAATTGCATTAATTAATTTTATAATAAATCCCGCTGTTAAAATAAATAAGGTGTTTTTAGGAAACAATATATATCAAAAGATTGACACTTGATTATGTCTGGTTTAAATGTGAAATTACAACCAATGACCAACATTGTATTAAATTGTAAAAATATATTCTAAATATACTTAAAAACCACTCAAATTAATAATTTATCACTATTAATTATTTCGATTAAAAAAGTTGTTTTTAATTATAATTTAGTAATTTTCACTATTCATCAGAATGTGAAAGTTATCCGAAAAGTACCAAAATTTCACCTTAGGCTAAATTCGATACTCCGAATCCAAGAATGAAGTTCATTTTGAAAAATAAGATTTACAGAATTTTAAAAAGTGGTTATTACTATTCATAACGGCTAGTTTTAATAATATTTTAATAGCATATCATTGTTTCGTGAAACTCAGTATTACGTATCACACACGCTATCGAGGAAGGTTGCGATTGCGTGTAATGCAAGGCAAGTCAAGGATGCGTGTTGTGCAAGCTCCTTTTGGTGTAGCGTACAACACAAGACATTAATAAAATTAAAAAGAATATTTTTTTATAAAATCCTGGGCTGTTACATTCTACCCCCCTTAAAATGAATTTCGCCCTCGAAATTCGTCGGGGTTATAAATGGTTTACTATTCGAAAGTTTCTTTAATAGAAACCCACATCGTAAAAAGGAATGTCAAAACCAATCTTTAAAAACAAAAGTTTGAAACGTAACGGTTACCCAAATAAACTAATCATTGGGTTTCCACATAGGTGAAAATATGGATATGGAAGAGGAATCTAACCATCATGTTCTGATGGAGAGTGGTAGAGAACATGGCTATGGAAAAGCCAGTAATCACAAATCCATAAATTTGTGACGATCTAAGGTACCATCTGATTCATCAGGTATAAGAGAACTAGGACAACATTTTTGGTTTTCAAGATCATTTCCCTAAAGTTAAAGAATTTGAATTAGAATAAATACTTACTTTATTTTGGTACAATCTCACTGTTGTTCGTGCCTTTAACAATTTTCACTTCATCTCTTAAATAAATGAAGTTGAATTTGTTATTCGTGAAGTGTTAGCAGATCATGTGATAGAATGACGGGTCATTCCATCTGTCTCAAACAAAAAGTTAGCAAAAAAGATGAGATTAATCATATATGGTTCCTAAAATGGGCTTATACTTCATATATCATACTGCTTAATATAATAAAACTAGTTTCTACTAAACAGGGACTTCCTGTAGGTCAGTGGTAGGCGATAAAGGCCAGTCGCACTTCGGTTGTGGGTTCGATTCCCACAGCCTTGTCCGAAGCGATGGGCTGTCGTCCGTCCTGCAGGTTGTCCTTTTTCTAAAGCTATATTATTATAACATCCCATCAATAATATCGAAAATCTTCTATCCTTAAACAATACTAACTTATGTCCAACATAATCCATTCTAATCTTTAGGCTTATCCATAATACTGCAGTCCACTCTCATAATATAGTGAAAACGATTACCAGAGATTTAATACCATCGTTGATCCCCATATATCATAAGATATGTCTTGTTGGTCACATTCTAAACATTCAAAGTCCTTAATCATGTATTCTCTTGAATACCCATTGAACCTTAGTGAAAACATAAATGCAGTTAAACGTTAACACTTTCCACATACCAAAATCCTCAAAATTCTTTATAATCAAACCATGATATCACTTAGTCCTTATATCAATCATGAGCTCATGAATACAATCAAACATTTAATTTTCTCCTTATCCCTTCATTATGCGCATATCATCTACATTCTAAAAATATCTGAATAACCTTTCATGGATACTGGTAATATTAATCATACACTTTTCAAAACACAAGGAAAGACAACAGTGTAACAATCCATAGATGTCTCTTTATTCCAAAATTACACATGATAAACATGTAATCATGCCACTACATTCTCAAACCATTGACCGAGCTTCAAAAATTCCTTCATCTCACATATCATTTGTAGTCTCTTCATCATCATCCACATAAATACTACCCATATGACCATACTGATTCTCTTCATGAGTCTTTCCCTTAGGGCATTTGTTTGCATAATGCCCATACATTCCACATTTAAAACACTTAACCATTTTTGATGTCGTAGCATTACCATTATCCTCATCCATGGTGTTAACCGACCCTTTTCCTTTGCACTTACTTGCTTTGTGTCCTTCTTTTCCACACCCAAAGCATCTTCCAGTTCCTTTGAAACATTCTCCTTGATGCCTCTTCCCACATGATTTACATAGGGGAAATTGAACTTTCTTTCCTCTATGATCATCATGAAACTCCATCTTTCTCTTATTAGCCGAGTCAGGAAACTTACCAAATTTTACTTTATTGATCATATTATGAGATTGCTGATTCGGCATAATAATGATGTTTGGACATCCAAATCCCATTTCATTTGGTTGCCCATGAAGAATATCATTCCATTGTCCATCATATCCTCCATTATCGTGAATCATCTTGTTTCCAGCCACTTTCTAAAACCCAAAAAGAATAGTGTGAGAGGCAAAAATCATGCTAGGTAAAACAACATAATAAAGGGGGAGTACCTTCAATATCTAACATCTTAGGTTTAATCTAATATCGTTACCATAGTTCTAGGACTATATCCTATACGTATACTTATCCTTAGGGACATCCCTAGACATACCTTAGAAATATCTCTAGGGATCTCACTAACGTTTTTGCATCCTAGTTTCCAAAGGTTGACTAAACCTTTCCTCTGATACCAACTGTAGAGACCCGTATCTTGACGTACATGGTCATTACATTACTTTTGCGGAATACTTAGTACATAACAAAAACACACACACAAGGATCGTAATAGTTTAGTGTCTTTGGAAACTCGGAACGTAATCTTCTAATCATGGTGAAAGATCTTCAACATCTCCCATAAAGATCTTCCTTTTTTTTATACCTAAAACCTTTCTTTATATCCTGGGGAAAATAAAACATAAAAGGGTGATCTCAAATGCTCAGTAAGGGTAAACAAAAGAAATATCAATCACATCATATATATAAGAACATAGCTTTTGGAAATCTTAACCTGCAAAAAGCTCATAATATCATAACATGGGATAAATCATAGAAGTGAAATGTAATCCCAATAATCATAACTTAAAACATGAAACTTTGTGGCATACACACATAATCATAGAGAATCATTTCTTGTTAGTCAAGACTCAATGCCAAGACTATCTTAGTGGACAAAGTCCCTTTCTAAATCGAGTAACCCTCGTTTCAGTCCTGTTTCACTGAACCGGTATAACCTACCATTTCAGCCATGTCTATCTCAGGAGATATAAAATCTTTACCCAATGCATTGGAGGGAGATATAGGTCCCACCCATCTTATAATGAATCCTTTCTTATGTGTTCCACATAATCATAAATCATACATCATCGCATAACACATGTAACAACAATGGGATTCTTGAAACATCATGACATCATAAAACAATTCATATAAGATAAAGGAATTCATAAAAATAATTCCATCACAACATGATCAAATCAATGTAATAATAGGGATAAAAACAGAACCCTTTATTATATTAGATGGAAAATAATTTTGATAAAACACTTGAACACCATTCTTGAGGAAAATATCCTTTCTTCTTCAAAAACACTTTTTTTTCTTAATATGTCATACAATTATAAACTAAAAGAAGTTGATTAAAAATAAACTTGAAAACTTGTAAAGGAAGCTTCTTGGAAATAATGTTTTAAAAATCCATTCATGCCGTATAAGTTAAAAAAAACATTCTTCTCGTACTTTTGTCGGAAAAGTCAAAAAAGTACCTCGTAACGTGAACAAAAGAAAGATTCCTTACATACCATGTAGTAAAAGTCAAAATGGGTAAAAAGGACTTTACACATACATGAGAACACTTTTATAAAACATGGACATGGATGATATAAATAACCCTAGTAAATACTTACGAATAAGAAATCTCGGATAAAAATGAGATTTGCAAAATTATCCCTTACCTTAGGTCCGACTTGCTTTGTAAGTGTCCGAACCTCCTGTATAATGATTTAAATCATGTTATTGACTTATTAAAGAATCATATTCATTGTTATGATATCATATATGGTTCACTTTTGACATTATATAACCCGTTCTTTTGTAAATTCCATGTTAAAGAAGCGTTTTGGGTAAAATCGTTTCATTTATCGTAGGTGTTTTGACTTGTTGTTCTTGAAATCATTATTACTTATATCATGATTTACTCACTTCCAGAATATAAAATATGATTTATATATCATATATATTCAGTATATATATATATATATAATAGATAGATAAATAAAATGAAAAACACCGTTCATGGAGACGGTAGTCCGTACGTACGCATGAACGCTGTTTTTCTTTCCTTATTGTCTTGAAATGGAAGTAAGTAGATGACATACATATGTATATATATACATAAATCCAGTAGGTTTATAATGTCATATATTTCATTATTATTTCTTATATATACATTATAATCATTCTTAAATGGTTAACATGGAGAATGAATCTCATCGCGTCGTGGAGACGGTAGTCCGTACGTACGCACGAGCGATGATATCATTTCTATAAATATTGAATTGAATTGGAGTGGATTATACAATATATCAGAATCAATATGATGTTGTAATAACTATGTATAGTTATTCTTTACACCATTATACCCATCCATGTAAGGTGGTGGTGGAAAATAGATTACACCACGGCGTGGAGACGATATTCCGTACGTACGCACGCGCGGTGATTTCTTTTTCCGTAGGATGGATAGATGGTGAAATAGGGTTGTTTCATACTTATAATAACATATCAGTATGTGAGTGATACTGATGTTATTACTTCATAATGAAACAACCTAAGAAGAAGAAGTGGAAGAAGAAATAAAGATGAAAGAATTGGTAACAGTAATTACCTCTTCTTTGAAGTGCCTCTTTGAGACCTCCTCTTAGGGCACTAGAATTGGTCTTTGAGGAAGACCAGAACCACTAGGATGTTGCTAGGGAAGTGGAGAAGAGATTTTGGCAGGGGTGGCCGAGCTTGAGTGCTCAAATTGGTGTGAGGAGGAGGGGGATGAGGTGTCCTTTTATAGGGGAGGAGAGGGGCACCTTAGGAATATCTCAAAATATTATTTTATATTAAAGTCAAAATCGGTTTATAATGGTTCCAAAGGGTCTTATTTCGAAGCTAAAGTGGGGATGGTTCGAAATCCTATCAACCAATAGAATTTAGACAAGTTTAGGATATTATTTTAACCTTATCAATTAGATTAACTCTAAGTTAAATAATTTAACATTTACCGTGTCTTTTTGTTTTCTTTCACTATATGGTTAATACACTTACTATAACATGCCAAAAGAACCCCAAATTGTTTATTATTAATATATATATTTTTATCTAAGTCATTTGGCCAAACCTTAGATTTTTAGGAATAAAATAACAATTAATAATATAATATTTGATTTAAAAACTATTTTGTGTCAATTTTGACACTATTTGATATATGATTTTTGTGAAAGTCATAACAGAATTAAATGTTCGAACCAAGTTAATTAAATCAACATTAATATATCATAGTGACCTAGAAAATTAGTGGAATTCATAAAAAGTTTCAAATTACATTTATTTTGGTGTTTATAACATCAATTATGTCAATATTTCATTAATAAGATAATTACTGCATCATCGTTGTGTCATAAATAAATTAAATTATTTGACGTCTAAAAATTACAAATAAAATACCATCATGTAGGAAATCTTATTAGCTTTCTAATGAATATTTACAATAGAATTTATCTTATGTATAACCCCATATTAAAAATGATTTACTTATTAAACTTTGATTTTAACTATTTTAACCTTTCTTTAAATAAATTAATAATAAATGTCCTAATCTAATCCAAGTAGGCCTAAATGGTCATATTTTATTCCTAAGTTTGTTTTTGGTCGAATTACACTTGTCCAATAGAATTAGGACATGTGTTAGGGTAATATTAATATCATATTTACCCTTAGTTACCCTATTTACTATTAACCGCGGTAAAAAAGTAAAAAGTTACTATTCACCAAAAATTATTTTCATCTCATTGAACCACATTTTAGTCCTTGATATTAACCGTGTCTGTCGGATTTTCAAAATTCTATTCACAGAAGCGGTAAAATTAAGTTTTATGCAAAATTCAGTTTTTTAACCTACCACTTAGTAGTTTCACTATTCATCAAAAATTGATGTTTTTCGGAACAATGCCAAAATTTCATCCTAAGCTATATTTCATATTCCGTATTCAAAAATGAAATCTATTTTACCAAATTCATAACATAGAAATTGCATTAATTAATTTTATAATTAAATCCCGCTGTTAAAATAAATAGCGTGTTTTTAGGAAACAATATATATCAAAAGATTGACACTTGATTATGTCTGGTTTAAATGTGAAATTACAACCAATGACCAACATTGTATTAAATTGTAAAAATATATTCTAAATATACTTAAAAACCACTCAAATTAATAATTTATCACTATTAATTATTTCGATTAAAAAAGTTGTTTTTAATTATAATTTAGTAATTTTCACTATTCATCAGAATGTGAAAGTTATCCGAAAAGTACCAAAATTTCACCTTAGGCTAAATTCGATACTCCGAATCCAAGAATGAAGTTCATTTTGAAAAATAAGATTTACAGAATTTTAAAAATTGGTTATTACTATTCATAACGGTTAGTTTTAATAATATTTTAATAGCATATCATTGTTTCGTGAAACTCAGTATTACGTACCACACACGCTATCGAGGAAGGTTGCGATTGCGTGTAATGCAAGGCAAGTCAAGGATGCGTGTTGTGCAAGCTCCTTTTGGTGTAGCGTACAACAGAAGACATTAATAAAATTAAAAAGAATATTTTTTTATAAAATCTTGGGCTGTTACAAGAACTATATGTTTTTCAAGATCAGAACATGGAAAAATGGCAAAGGGATAAGGGCCACGCAAGTTTTGGGCTGGTCGCTCAAGTGACTTGTGCGCTGAGAAAGTACTTGCGCGCCGATGACTAGGAGGATGCAAATTTGCATGACTATTGTTCTTCATGATCATAACTTCAAAATATGTCAAAGGAAAGATGTTCGTGCAAGTATTTGTTTGACATGCAAGTGAGTTACATGACAGAGGGTAGGACAGTTTGAGGTGCTCGCCGGGACTTGCACGCTGTGAGAACACATGCGCACCACCACGCAGTGGGTCCAGTTTTCGTATAAATAGTGGACCACACCTCCTCATTTTTAATGAAGTTCATGAATTAGAGATTTTTTAGCTCTCTTTGTGCAAGTGGTTAAGTCGCACATGTGGTAGTTGGGTCACGCAAGTAGAGGCTGCGTGCTGGTTGTTGGCTGCAGGACCATGGCGGTTTGGGAGTTAAAGGTGCAAAGTCACACAAGTTTGGAGTTGAAGGAGGAAGTGTCGCGAAAGGGTGATGGTGCCACCTGTGCACCGATTTTCTATCGTACAAGTGATTTGCGCATCGTTCTTCAAACATTCACGCTAGTCTTGGAGAAGCGTTCCAGGTGAGGTTGTTGTGTTCTAGTCCTTTTGGAGCTTCATGAAATCTGGAATATTTCCCGATACCATCGGTGAAAAGTGGGATTAGTTTTCAAGTGAAATTTGGATTTCAATAGAGAATCTACATTCAATAGAGGATTCATTCTTTTTCCATGATAAAGAGATCTTCATGTCTATAAACTGATTGGGACTTCACAAACAGCTGTGAGCCAGGGGGAGTCAACGGGAGTGACTTGAGGGACGCAGTGAGCTATCCCTGAACAATTGTTAAGGCAGTGAGCCTGGGATAGAGTGACTGTTCTCAAACCATTGTAATCCAAATCTAGTGTTGTTTAGTGGAATTATGTACAACCGAAAGCCTTTTGGCGTATGCTCCTTGGACGTAGACCTTAGTGATGATCCAAGTAAAAAGTTATGTGTCTTCTCTGTGCATGTGAATTTTTGCATTCTGATCATATTCATCATATAGGTTCAACAAATTTCTACCAATGTGGGAATAGGATCTATCACATTAAAAGAAAATGTGGTCACCGGGATTCAACCCTCCCCTCACAGGGTGTCCCGGGGTCCTTCAAGTGGTATCATAGGGAGGTTTGCTGGTGTTGAATCTGTCCATTGTCGTCATGGAGAATGCAGTAAATGTCAGGGGAGTCCCTCACTTTGATAGAAGTAATTTCCAGATTTTGAAGAATATAATGAAATCTCATCTAAGATATCTTAGAATGGAATTTATATTTTTTATTGTTCAAGAAATACAAGTCACTGATCCAACAGGCCTGGCTATGACTGACACAGACAGGAAAATTCTTGATGCGGATTCTAAAACACAAAATGGACTCACCACAGCCCTTTCTAATCAAATCTACCTAAAGGTGATGAATTACACCTCAAAATATCCATGTGAGATAATCTTAAGAATATTTATGAAGGAGATAACAAAGTGAAGGAGGTGAAACTACAAGTGTTTCATAATAGGTTTGATGATTTAAAGATGCATCATGATGGGAGTGAAGACTCCTTCTTTAATCGAATCACTGAAGTAGTTGGAGAAATTCGGGGCCTAAGAGAAAAAATCAAAGACATTGATATTGTGAAGAAAATACTGAGAATACTTGCACCCGTGTACAATTCAAAGGTATCAGCCCTTGAGGAATGGGATCTTTCAAAACTTTCTCTCGATGACCTTCTAAGAAGCTTGGTAGCATATGAAATGAGAATCAAACCAGAAGATGCTACGACTCGTGTGAGAAAGGAAATGTAATTTAAGGCAATGGATAAACAAAAAATTAAAAAATATAGTAGAGCTGAAGATAAAGAAGAAAAAGAAATTCTTTCATTCATTGTAAAGATGTTTCAGAAGGGAAAAGGGAAATTCAAAGGGAAGTTACCTCTCGAATTTTTTCATTGTGGAAAAGTTGGGAACATTGGCTCTCAGTTTTTAAAAATGATCAATGATGAAGATAGTGAAGATTAGTGCTTCTAGAAGCCTCAGAGAAGGTTTTTCAAAAAGGGAGACTTCAAATCTGGAAAGAAAATGAAATGGAAGAGTTGTATCTGTGAAGAGGAAGAAGATGATAACGAATTCTGTGATGAAGAAGAACCAGAATTCAAAACTGGGAACCATGATTCCATGATGGCCACTGTTGAAAAGTCAGAAGATACTAGTGGAGAAAAATAGTTGAAAACATGGGCATATCCCGAGATGAAACTTACATATGATTTCATTAAGCTTAAGACTAAATGTAAGAGTTGAATTAAGTGGAAATCAATTGTAGAAGAATCAACTGAATACGTTGATCAACTTGAAATGAAATTGAACGACTGGAATAATTTGAGAAGGTACAGTCTAAAATAATTGAAAGCAATGATGATGTAGTAGATCTGAAGCTGAGAATTGAAGAGAAAAAAGGTCATCAATGTCCTGACCTCTAGTCTAGAAGAAAAATCCAAGATTGCTGAGGGTCTTGAGGAGAAAGTTGTTACTTTTAGGAGTAAACTTGAGACTGAATCAATTCCAAAAGAATCAATGAAGAAAATACAATTTGGAAGATTCTCATATGCAGAATTATTGGCAAGATCCAAGTGTGGTTTAGATGGGGTTGGAAAAATCTAGAGTGATCAAAGACCCTCATGCATGGGAAAGAGTCGAATTAGCTATGAAGCTGAGACATCAACTGCTAGAAGTGAAAAGATCCAAAAAAAAGATTAGATGAATGTTGAACATGTTAAATCGTTGCCAAAAGTTCTGAAAAAGGAACCCTCAATCCAAACTAAAGGGATAACTGAAAATTATCCTCAAACATTCAAAAATGATAGAAAATCTTACTATTCTCTCATGGAAGAAGGTATGAGGAGAAATTTAAGTGAGAATACATTTCCTCTCAGGAAGTGTCATTTCTGTGGCTATTTGGGCCATAACATGTCATATTGAGAACATGAAAGAAGCTATCTGAGTGGAGAAGATATAGGAGTTCAACAAAGGATAAAAAATTCATATCCTAATTATTAGAGAAGATAAAATTTCTATGGATATTGTTTTCGTTGTTCTAACATTGGTAATAAGGCTGCTAATTGCAGGAAGAGAAAGGACATGGACACCTCATACCGATGTTCAATACAAGTCAAGTCTCGTCAGTAAGACAGTGTTGCTCCTTCAAATAGTTTTTCTCCTCTCAAAGAAGATTTTGACTATGAATAACCTGGGTACACAGAATAGATAATTGAAAGGCCACCTGTTCTCTATACTTAATAAAATGTCTCATGGAAGGAAAGGAAGAAGATTGAGAAATCCAACCCTGCATAGGTGGACCTCAAAGCTATAAAGAACAACAGTACCTGTATTCTGGATAGTGGTTGTTCATCTCATATGATAGGTAATGCCAGCATGTTAATTGATATCAAAAAGAAGGTTGATGGTATAATACGATTAGGTAACGATGGTGCTCTGAAAATCAACGGGAGTGGAAGTACCAAATTAGATAATGGAGAACTAAAGAAGACTGAAGTCCTTTACGTAGATGGCCTACGTCATAATCTACTCAGCATGAGACAACTCTGTGACTTGGGGCTTACAGTTACTTTTAATCAGAAAGGCTGCACTATCAACGAAATGATAGGAAATTCACTTATGGAGGGATGCAGAACGAGTGGCAACTTGTATCCGGTTGATAGTGAAAAAAATGTCTGATACCTGACTGTTGAAGAAGAAAACAATTTGTGGCATCGAAGACTAGGACACATCAATCAACAAGACATGGAGAAAATATCAAAATTGAGTATTGTCATGGAAATTCGTAACATGAAGCACATTTGTGAATAGTCTTGTGAAGCTTTCATTTCTGGGAAGCTAGTCCGCATTTCATATAGACCAAAGAAGAAAAGGGCATCTCACCTTCTTGACCTGATTCATACAGATGTATGTGGGCTGATAAATGTTGCTGGAACTCATGGAGAAAGGTACTTTATCCTTTTCATAGATGATTATAGTAAAATGGCATGTGTTATGGTCATTCACAAGAAACGACAAGTCCTTGACAGTATGAATACATATCCGCAAATCGACGAGAATGATACCGAACGAACAATAAATGTGTTGAGATCTGACAATGGAGGAGAATACAAGTCCATTGAATTTGAAAATTATCTGGAGAAGCATGGGATATAGCATGAGGTAGCTTCTGTGAGAACTCCACAACAATATTGAGTTGTTGAACGTAGGAATCGACAGGTGAACAACATGGCACGAACTATGCTGATTGAGATTCGTATTCCACAACATTACTGGAAAGACGATGTTCAAGTTAAAGTGTATATTCAAAATCGAACATGACTTTATATGGGTGAGACGAAGACACCATATGAATTGTGGCATGGAAGGAATCCCTATTTAAAATAATTTCGTGTCTTTGGAAGTAAATGCTTCATTAGGAACAAAGAAGGAAATCAAGGGAAGTATGGAGACAATGTAGATGAAGGAATTTTCCTCAGTTACTCAGTGAGCAAAAAATCCTACAAATGATCCAACAAGCATTTAGGAAGGATTGTGGAAAGTAGTGATGTTATGATAATTGAAGAGAAAACCACAAATTCTTCAAGGAAATCATATGATGATGTGATAGAAAGTGAGGAAGAAAGTGAACATAGAGAAAATACAAATATAGAAATAGAGGAAGTTGTACAAAACAATCAGTAGTCACGTCATGATGTTGACTCTGAAGAAGGATCTGAGGAAGAGACTGTGTCTGAAGAGAATGCAACTGAGCCTCACAGGAGAAATCGAAGATCTGAGATTGATCCATCCAACATAATTGGGGATATGAGTGCACCAACTCAAACAAGAAGGATAAGGAATAACACACAATCTTCATTTTTGTCAGTTGTGTATCCATCTTCATTCAATAAAGCTGCAAATGATGAATCTTGGGTTAATGCCATGAATGAATAATTAGATCAGATTGACAAGAATCAAACTTGGGATCCTGTCTAGAGACCTGAAGGTCACAATTTTATTGGTACCAAATGGATCTTCAAAAATAAGTTTTTTGAGCATGAAAGTGTCATTAGAAACAAGGCACGACTGGAATGTAAAGGATACTCCCAGATTGAATGCATTGATGTTGAAGAAACCTTAACTCCAGTGGCTGGACTGGAGTCAATAAGGCTTTTCCTTTCCATGGAACTCTAAATAGGATATAAAGTATATCAAATGGATATCAAGACAGAATTCTTGAATGGTGTACTTGAAGAAGAAGTCTACATTGAACAACCATTGGGTTTTGTTCTTGGTACTGATGAGACAAAGGTCTGCAAACTGAATAAAGCCCTATATGGTTTGAAGCAGGAACCATGATCTTTGTATTCCATCTTGGACTCTTATCTCATGATGAATGGGTTCGAAATAGGAGGAGTAGATCATAATCTATATGTGGATAATTCTCTAAAAGATCAGTTCATGGTTCTAGTCTACATTGATGATATCATATTTTGTGGCAGCAGGGAGAAATCAGTGGATGAATTTTCCAATCATATGAAATCAGAATTTGAAATGTCTATGATTAGGGAGCTCACATATTTCTTGGGGATACAAGTGATTCAAAAAATGTATTACACTTTCATTTATTAGGAAAATTATTCAAGAGAGCTGTTGAAAAAGTTTAATATACAAGACTCCAAACCAATTTCAACTCTGATTGCAGTTGGAACTAAACATGGAAAGCATGAGGATGTGGTCTCTGTTGATCCCACCATGTACAGGAGGATATTTGGGAACCTACTGTACCTAACATCAACACGACCAGATATTTTCTTTTCCACATGTCTTGCAGCCCACTTTCAGAGTAATCCAAAGGAGGAATATATGACAACAATAAAACGAATCATGAGGTACATTCAAGGTACACATAAATTTGGTTTATATTTTGCTGCAGGCGGTCATAGTGAATTATCAGTGTTTTCTGATGTGGACAGGGCTAGTGATGTAGTAGATATAAAGTCCACCAGTGGTGGAGCCTACTATATTGGGAATAAATGTTTTCTCTAGTTAAGCAAGAAACAAGAAAGTAATTCTCTTAGTACTGCTGAAGCTGAGTATATCTCTGCCACGAAGGCATGCACTCAACTGCAATGGATGAAACAGCAACTAGAAGATATTGGTGATGAGGTAAAGCAACCAATGGTCATTTACTATGATAATAAGAGTGCAATTTATCTTCCAAAGAATCCTGTTCAGCATTCTCGTACAAAACATATTGAAATCAGGTATCACTTTATCAAAGAAAAAGCTTAGAAAGGAGTGATTAGAATGGAGCATGTGGGAACTAATGAGTAAGTGGGGGATATTATGACCAAACCTCGGTCAACGGCTGTGTTTGAAAAGAATCGGTTGAACCTCGGTGTTCAGCCACCTCCTATTGCATTAGGTGGTTATGAAATTCCCCTCTCCCCGATTATGATAATTATTTTTTTCTGTTAATGGTTGTGATGCAGGTTTGTGGGAGAGATACTATCTAGTGGGAGTATGGTTTGAGATGAACATTGAAAAAATTATCAGTCTTTGGGTTTATTGTCACTTGGTGTGAAAGGAATAAATTTAGGCATGTTCAGGCATGTAATGATCCCATGACATGATGCGAATATAGTGTCAGTGATGGGATGAGAAGGAATACATCGCTCACGTAATGCTTCTTAGGCGTCACTGAGAATTCCAAATCACTGGAACCCATTTAAATATTCCTCTCATTTTTTCTACATTGATCATTTCTCACATATACATAGAGTGTTGGCTGAGTTGATTATGGCATTTTTTGTTTTGCACATGGATAGGGATCTATTGAATTTATTTCTGATTTACAACAAAACTAGAGGGGGATATTTTTGGAACCATGGTCTTATATGCATGAATTGGAGTATGGTTTGTGTTTGTTTTCAAGCCCTAGTGGAATTTCATAATGTGTACTAGCAAAGTGATCATACATTTCGAGCAGACAACAATATTGATAGTGGCGCTGTTTCCTAGTGTTTGCCAAATTTTTGGGCCTAAAAATCAACAAATGGAGAAATGTGATTTTGGAAAAGATACATGTGCACCATGTACTTGAAGGAGAAGAAACTTGTGCACAATATGTTTTTCAATATCAGAACATGGAAAAACCGGGACAAGGGCAACTCAAGTTTTGGTCTGGTCGTGCAAGTGACTTGTGCGCTGAGAAAGGACTTGCGTGTCGATGCCTAGTAGGTTGGTAAGTTGTGTTACTATTGTTCTTCATGATCATACGGTCAAAATATAGAAACGAAAAGAGGGATGTGCAAGTGAGTTATGAGAAAAAGGCTAGGGAAGTTAGAGCTATGTGCCGGGACTTGCGCGCTGGGAGGACACTTAGACGCCACTGCACATGGGGTCCAGTTTTCATATAAAAAGAGAACCACACCACCTCATTTGTAACTAAGTTCAACATTTAGAGATTTTTAGAGCTCTCGTCGTGCAAGTGGTTGAGTCGCACTATTGGTATTTGGGTCGCACAAGTAGAGGTTGCATGTCGGTTATTGGTTGCGCAACCAAGGCAGTTTGGGAGTTAAAGTTATAGAGTCGTTCAAGTTTGGAGTTGAAGGAGGCAGTGTCGCGCAAGTGTGTTGGTTCCACCTGTGCGCTGATTTTTTACCATGCAAGTGATTTGCGCGCCATTCTTCAAACATGAGTGCTAGTCTTAGAGAAGCACGCTAGGTGATGTTGTTGTGTGCCGGTCCTTTTGGAGCTGCATGAAATCTAGATGATTGCCCGATACATTTGGTAAAAAGTGGGATTAGTATAAGAGTGAAATTTGGACTTCAATAGAGCATCTAATTTCAATAGAGGATGCATTATTTTGATATGATTAAGAGACATTCACGTCTATAAACAGAGCGGGACTTCACCAACGGCTGTGAGCTAGGGGGAGTCAATGGGAGTGACCCGAGGGACGCAGGGAGCTATCCCGGAACAATTGTAAAGTCAGTTAGCCTGGGATAGAGTGACTATTCCCAAACCTTTGTAATCCACATCTAGTGAAGTTTAGTGGAATTAGGTATGACCGACAACCTATTGATGTATGCTCCTTGGACGTAGCCCTTAATGGTGAACCATGAAAAAAGTGTTGTGTCTTCTCTGTGCATGTGATTGTTTTCTTTCTGATCATATTAATCATATAGGTCAACAAGTATCTGCCAACATGAGAACAGGATCTGTCACATTAAAAGAAAAAGTGGTCACCCTGATTCACCCTTCCCCTCTCAGGGTGTCCCGTGGTCCTTCACTCCACCCGTCACTTGTTAAGTCCAATGCATTCCTCATATGAAAATTTTCAAACATAACAAAAACATTCGTATTAAAATTTGCAAATGAAATGTCCATACTTTATAAAAAAACCATGAATGGTATAAAAATAACACATCCACAGTCAAACATAACTCATTCAAAACAATATGGAAGATTTTATTGTATCATAATAACCTCAATTGGGAATAATAAAGGATATTGAAATAGATGAAAATAATCATCAAAACTATTAGAGAGAAATATCCCCCTTTTTCTTGAAATCATTTAAAAGTCACACAATTTGTCAAGAAGACATTTAAAAATAGATTTTTGAATCACAGTGTCCAATAACACTTTGAAACTTATAAAATTAATTTTAATTTTAAAACATTAATGTTCATAAAAATAAATCCTTAAAACTATTTTTAAAACATGGACATTAATGATAAATATTTAGAATAATAAATCTCTAAAACATTGAAAATGATATTTTAGTTAGAGTTCATAACCAAAAGAGAGACACTTGAATACAAATAATTGAGGTAATAAAATAATTTTAATATCATGAGAATAAAGGGAGTCATGATATACTATGTCAAAGTATATTATATACACCATATAAAAGTGATTTGCTGTATAACAACAAAGAAGTCTCAGTGGAATGTAAATTGAGAAGAAATCTCTCATAAACGTTGTATCTATAAGTTACGGATAAATCAATGAAATAATTATGTGTGACAAATATAAATACACTCTATATGATAGGATATTCAGTGTAAAACAATGAAAGGACATTCACACATATTCTTTTAAAAACAACACCAATGAATAAGATGTTTAACTCAAAAAATCCAGATTGAGTAAAAATTAATCTTATCAAGTTCATATGGATGACTTGAGAATTTATCAATGGAGTGATTTTGTGTATCAAAAGTATACCCACAGAAAGGGGATTAGAAATAATGACATTATGAAATGAATAGTCATTACATACATAATCATGGAGTAAAATAATCAATGAAAAATGCGTAAAGCAGAATGAATGGAAATTGAAATTTCAAATTCCATTATCAATTTGGTATCTTATGAAACATACAACCATGAAAGAAGTACCATACAATGATGATGTAAATATCCATAAATTAAATTATATTACACAATGAATGCAATCTTGGGCAGTACACACACGACATGCAATAAATATGTGGTGAACAATTGAAATATCACGAAATAAAAAGTGAGATAAGAAACCCCTTACTTTGTACTTTTTCCTTGGTCAAGGGTAGGTTATCCTCCTTTATAATGGTTAAATAATTTTTATTTAATTATACAAGAATAATATACATTAATATGATATCATATATGATCTTTTAACATTGATTTGTTAATAATATCTTAGTATTATCGTCGTCTCAGGTGTTAACTTACTCGTTTTCTATTATATGTTTTATTAAATAAGTCATGTTTGTTATGGGTAGGTTGTATGTTATTCATATACAAAATGATATCAAGTCCTTAAACATTATTTTTAATCATAAATTGAGAATTAGACTATAATGGATATGATGGGGAATGAATCTAATCGCATTCGTGGAGACGGTAGTCCGTACGTTTGCATGAACGGTACTTCCATATCATTTTTAATTTTAATAGGAATCAAAACCAAATGATACATAGGTATATTATTATTATAGTATAATATAATATCTTATATTTTTTACTTAATTTCTTTAACACCATCCTTCATAAGTTCCATGTATGGTATGAACGTGTCATATAACTTTGAGGGGGCGGTAGTCCGCACTTCCTCAAATAAAATTATCGTATAAATATACAACATGAAATGAATAATGGAATCCTATAAAATGGAATTACAGAATCTTATATATAAAATAAATATCATTAATATCATATTTAAGTATAGTTCCATCATAATGGCCACCGCGAGAGGCAGTAGGAGATAATTGAACAATCATTGTTTCGTGAGGCGTTTGGTTTCCATCCACATAATAATTATGTTATTCACCCATTTGATGGAGGTGTGTGTATGTATAGTTCTAATACTTATCATAACAATATCCTAGTATATTTACGATACAGGTTTTGTTACAAAAAAAAATAATAAGAAAAGTTTAGGTATTAGAGAAGTAAAATAAAAGAAAAGAAGATAAGAGAAATCGTTACGTTTTAATTTGGGTAACTACCTTTGTTTTGGACCAAGAAGGACTCTTGAAGTGTCTTCTACTTAAGGTAAGGCTTCTAGGAGGAGGAGAGGGATGTATGGAGCTTAATTGGGCAGAGGTTGGACAAGAAAAAAGGCTTGAGGGTGTGAGGAAAGGGTTAGAAGTGGTGTCCTTCTAAACACCTTAGACTTTAAATAACACATTTCAGAGCCATTATAAATCGAATATGAATCGTGTTTCTTGGATTTTCGAAATTCCACTCACAGAAGGGATAAAATTACGTTTTATGTGAATTTGCAAATTCTCCAAGGATGTGGGTAAAAGACAGTGAAAAGTTCAATAAAATTATTATATATCTAAAATTATTATAAACTGACTCCAACGAATTAAATTGAACTTATATAGGTAGAATGTATCTATTTTGACATACAATAAATTTAAATAAAATAAATAATTATTTAAATAAAAATTCGGTTTTATACTATAACTCAGTGTTTTTCACTATTCATAAAAAATTTAATGTTTTCAAAAAAATACCAAAAGATTTCCCTAAGCTAATTTTGATATTATGAATTCAATAATGAAGTCTATTTTACCAAATTCAGAACATAGATGTTTCATTTATTAATTTAAAATTAATTACCACTGTCAAAAAAAAGCTTGTTTTTAAGAAATAATAACTATCAAAAGATTGACAATTATTTATGTCTGGTTTAAATCTGAAATTATGTCCAATGACTAAAATTTAATTAAATGGTAAAAATATATTCTAATTATACTTTAAAACCACTCAAATTCATAATTTATCAGTATTAATTATTCTGATTAGAAATGTTGTTTTTAATTGAAATTTATTAATTTTCACTATTCATCAAAAATTGAATGTTTTCAGAAAAATACCAAAATTTCACCCTAGGATAATTTCAATATTCTGAATTCAAAAATGAAGTCCATTTTGAATGATAAAATGTATAACATTTAAAAAAGTGGGTATTACTATTTATAACGGCTAATTTGATTGGTTGTGGTGTGTTAAAACTCGAAGTTGCGTACAACACACACTACTATATTATTCAAAGAGAAGCATACAGTGGAATATTGGGGTGTTACATTATCCCCTCCTTCAATAAATTTTAATCCTCATAATTTTTTAAAATTGGTCTTGGGAATATAATGGAAATTCCCACATCGAAGAAAGAGTCAACAAAACTATCACTTCAAAAGAAAGAAAGAGAAGTACAATGGTCACCCGAGATAACCTATACTAAGATTCCATGTAGAAAAACATAGATATGGATGATAAACTACGTGTCATGTTCTAATGGAGAGGGATATAAAACATGATCAGGAGAAAGTTAATAACATGAAAGCCACAAACTTGTGATGTGACAAACAGTCATTAGTCTCCTAGTTGGAAAAGTAAACAGACAACATTTTTTTAAGTTACATTACATAAAGATGAGTAATTCATTTCTGAGATTGACTAAGAACATAAAGAGATATACTTACTTTTTATGTAAAGTTTCATTCATTAAAAAATTTCTACTAGTAACTCATTTTTAAACAATGAGTATTCCAGAAGACTTGGTCACACTAGATAAGATAGAATAAATATATATACAATAACATGATCCACGAAGGATAAACTATATATTTAACTAGTATTTAGAGAATAATCAAAACCAAAACAATTAGTATAAGATCTGATGATCCCCCAAAAGGATATTCCATTTGAGAAAGAAACACTAATCATAATTTAAAAAATTAAACCAACAATACCCCAAAGTTAAATAAATACCATTCAATAAACAATTTTCCTTAAAATCATTCAATATAATCCAAACTAATATTAAATCCCAAAACATAGAAGAATTTGGTTATGTAGTCTTCCACGTTAAATTGTATCTCCAAATGACATCAACTACTCTTAAAGTCACATACATAAAATTAGTTAACCTAATCACATATTCTCTATTATAGGTTAATCATTTCCATAAATAACCCAAATAACTATAAATCCAAAATGAAAACATAGATAAAAATCCACCATTACTCTTCAAAGAAAATCCCATAGAATTCTATTTTCATTGGGTATATAGTGTTCCCAACTAGGAAAACATCTTCCAAAATAACATTTATCACTTAATCACAAAATCCTTTTTTATACTAATGGTATTCATTTGTTAAGACATAAGATCACAAATCAACTTATTATTGATCTATAAAATCATTTAACTAAAAATAATTAGTCACACTAACCAGTTACATCACGTAGTCTAGTGGTAGGGGATAAATCCCAATCACACTTTGGTTGTGGGTTCAATTACCCCAAATTTGTCCGACAAGACGGGTTGTCACACAGTCTGCGTGTTGTCCTTTTTCAAAAACTATATTTTATTACATTACCAAAATGAGTTATATTTTCCAAAATATCCATAACATAATTTAACCACAATTGTAATCTCATAACATTAATTTTCATCCCAAAATATAATAACTTTTAATTTCCTCAAACCCAAATATCATATAAAATCAAATTGTTATTTATAACTGTATCCAAAAGAGAAAAGATAAGTCTTACTCAAATATCATTCTCACATGGCAATCTTCAGGGTTACAAATACAAGAGGAAATTATTCCAAAGTAATCCCATCAACAAGGAGCACTAATACTTTTAAAAATTTCTCCAACCATTTATTTCTACATAGCTTCTTCTCTAACCAAGAAAATATCCTATAGAATAGGGAATTCACTAGGGTAATGGCCAGGTCCCCTATATTTATGGCAAATGACTATAAATGGATTCTTGGGACCATTTTTATTTTCTTCCATAGAACTCTTCATTTTTCCTCGGCAATTCTTCACTTTATGTCCTTCTTTCCCACACGTAAAGCATTTCTTTGTTCCATTGAGACACTTTCCTGGGTGTCTACTTCCATATTTCTTGTATAACTGAAATTGAGGATTCTTCTCTCTATGGTCTCTACTGCTGGAGCTCTTATCATTCATCATCTTTCCCTTCTTTGTTGAGTATGGGATCTGGTTAATATATATGTTGTTAATCCTATATTTGGAAAACTGATTTGGCATGAACATGATATCTTTTTTGCCTATAAACATCTATTTTTTTCTAAATTTCGACCACCGTTCCCACCATGTACATCATTACCAAAGTTATTATGAATTCCTTGGAATCCAGCCATAAACTAAAACTAGAAAGCATTGTGTGAGTAATATTAGTCAAAAAAATAATTTATGGAAAATCATGACACAATATTCTCAATTTGAAACACCTTAGGATTAACCATGGTCATTTATTCTCATCTTATATTAAAATAATTCAAATCAGTTTGTAAATAAAATGTAAATTATCCTAAGCATATCCCTCAGGAGTGTCGTAACCAAGAGTACAACTAGGCCCATTGTCATGCACCAGTTCCCGTTTGAGTCTAGCTCAAAGTGGTGTTTTCAGTTTTTACCCCTAGGTACATCTGTGCCAGAGACGCCTCTACCTAATCATATCCAAACAAGGATATATTTCTTGGAAAACTCAAAAAATATATACAATACCAAAATTTTAGGATGTTCCTCTATACTAATCCTCAAAGTCTATCATAGGGAAATGTGCTCTAATCAGATTTTATCTAAATCTAGTTTCCAATGTTTGTACTAAACTTCCTCTGATACCAACTGTAATGCTCGACCACAGTTACCCAGAGTCGGTGCATTATTACATAACATTGGCCTGATCAAAAAGGATCATGTCTTGAAATATCGGTTTGTTTAGTAGCCTTTTATGTACTAGATACTTTTGTATGGTTTACATTATATCATAAAGTGAAAACTTCAACAACATCTTGTCTCCACACTCAAATCCCCTTATATTATCCCTACAGGTCCTTCATAAAATATTTTTCTTCACATCCTGGGGAAAATAAAACATATAAAGGGGTGAGCTCAGATTCCCAGTAAGGATAACCATATAGTGGAAACTTTCATAAATATGCATAAACAATTAAGACAATGTATAACTAAAACAAAAGCTTTTTAAATTTGAACTTCAGCAGAATATGGAAAAGATAAAATGAAATAATTTCATTTAATTATTCACATGGATATTATACTAGTCTAATAATCACATGCAATATCAATAACCACTTTTATAATGATGGAATGAAAAATGTCAGAACATCATAACCACGTAGTAAAGGCCTCGTGCCAGGACTACAAATAAGATTTTGTAAAGGCCTCATGCCAAGACACAAGTTTGTCTCATGAGACCTACTGATGCATCGAGGAGGTGTAGCGGGCTCCACCTATCACTTATTAAGTCCAATGCATTCCTCATAGGATAATTTTGAAACATAACATAAAAATTTGTATTAAAACTAGTATTTGAAATGTCAATACTTTATCCAAAAACCATGAATGGTATAAAAATATAACATCCACAGTCAAACATAACTCATTAAATACAATATTAAACATTGTATTGTATCATATTAACCTCAATTGGGAATAATGAAGAATATTGACACAGATGAATATAATAATCAAAAATATTAGTGAGAAGTATTCCACTTTTTTTAAATCATTTAAAAGTCAAACAATTTTTCAAGAAGCTATTTAAAAATAGATTTTTGAATCAAAGTGTCCCATACCACTTAGAAACTTTTCAAAGTAATTTTTATTTTAAAAAATTAATTTTCATATAAATAAATCCTTAAAACCATTTTTAAAACATGGGCATTATTGAGAAATATTTATAATAATAAACCTTTAAATCATTGAAAATGATATTTTAGTTAGAGTTCCTAACCAAAAGTGAGACACTTGAATAAAAATAATTGACTTAATAAAAACATTTTAATATCTTGAGAATAAAGGGATTCATGATATACTATGCCAACTTATATTATATATGCCATTTAAAAGTGATTTGGTGTATAACAAAAAAGAAGTCTCAATGGAATGTAAATTGAGAGGAAATCTCACATCAAGGTTGTATCCTTAGGTTAATGATAAATCAATGACATACTTATGTCTGAGAAATATAAATACACTAAATATTATTGGATATTATGTGTAAAAAAATCAAATTACATTCAAACATATTCTTGTAAAAACAACAACAATGAATTGGATGTTTAACTCAACAAATCGAGATTGAGTAAAAATTACTTTTATCAAGTTCATACCGATGACTTGAGAATTTATCAATGGAGTGATTATGTGTATCAAAAGTATATCCTCAGAATGGGGAGTGGAAATTATGACATAATCAAATGAATAGTGATTCCACACGTAATCTTGGAGTAAAATAATCAATAAAGTATGGGTAAAGCCGAATGACTGGAGATTCAAATTTCAAATTCCATTATCGATTCGATATCTTATGAAACATACAACCATGAAAGAAGGAGAATACAATGATGATTTAAATATACATAAATTAATGTATATTACATAATTAATACAATCATGGGCAGTACACACACCACATGGAATAAATAAGTGGTGAACAGTGGAAATCTAACAAAATTAAAAGTGAGATAAGAAACCCCTAACGTTGTACTTTTTTCTTGTTCGAGGGTAGGTTATTGATCTTTATAATGGTGAAATAATTGTTATTTAATTATAGAAGGATCATATACATTAATATGATTCCATTTATGATATTTTAACATTTCTTTGTTAATAATATCTTAGTATTATCGTCATTTCAGGTGTTAACAAACTCGTTTTCTTTTATATGTTTTGTTACATAAGTCATGTTTGTTATGGGTAGGTTGTATCTTATTTATATACAGAATTAAATAAATCCCTAAAACATTATTTTTAATCTTAAAATGAGAATTAGTCTTGAATTTATATGATGGGGAATGAATCTCATCGCGTTCGTGGAGACGGTAGTCCGTACGTATGCATGAACGCTACTTCCATTTCATTTTTCATTTTAAAAGGAATCAAAAACGAATGATACATAGGTATATTATTATTCTAGTAGAATATAATATCTTATATTTGTTACTTTATTTCGTTAACACCATCCTTTATACGTTCCATGTATGGTATGAATGAGTCATGTTACATTGAGGGGGCGGTAGTCCGCACTTCCTCAAATGAAATTATCATACATATATACAACATGAAACGAATAATGGTATGCTAAAAAATGGAATTACAGAAGATTATATAGAAAATAAATATCATTAATATCATATATAATTATAGTTCCATCATAATTTCCTCCATGAGAGGCGGTAGGATATAATTGAATAATCATCGTTTCGTGAGGCGTTTAGTTGCCATCCACAGAAACATTATGTTATTCACCAATTAGATAGAGGTATGTGTAAGTGTAGTTCAAATAATTCTCATAATAATATATTAGTATATTTAGGATACTGTGTGTTTTCACAAAAGATAAGATAAGAAGTGTTTAGGGGTTGGAGAAGTAAAATAAAAGAAATGAAGCTAAGAGAAATTGTTACCTTTAATTTGGGTAACTCCCATTGGTTTGAACCAAAAAGGACTCTTGAAGTGCCTTATGCCTAAGTTAAGGCTTCAAGGAGGAGGAGAGGGATTTAGGGAGCTTAATTGGGAAGAGTTTGGATGAGAAAAAAGGCTTTAGTTGTGTGAGTAATTCGATAGAAGTGGTGTCCTTTTATAAGGGGGAGTAGGGGATCTTCAAGAAAAACTTAATGTATTATTTTATGATAAATTATTATTCGGTTTATAATGGCTGAAAAAATCATTTCATAAATTCAATGATGTTTATGGCTCAACAAAAACTCAAACAAAAGGTTTTAGAATAGTTTGGGTCACTATTTTACCCTTATCATTTAGATTTAACTCATAGTAAAATAGTTTAACATTTACAATGTGTCTTTGAATTTTTATATTATATAGTTAATACACATAATATAAACGGCCAAGATAACCCCAAGTTGTTTTTTAATGACATACCTATCCTCATATAAGTCATTTTTCCGATCCTTAGATTTTTAGGAATATTAAATCAATTAATAATTAAATAATTGTTTTAAAAACTCCTTTATATCAATTTTGTCACTATTTAATAAGTGATTTTTTGTAAATTATTAATGACTTTATTAATTCGAACCAAATTTATTTCATCAATCCTAACATGTCATATTAACCAATAAAATTCGTGGAATTCCTTAATAGTCTCAAATTTTATTTATTTGGGTATTTATAATATCAATTATTTTACTATTTCAATAATAAGGTATTTACTACATTATCATTATGTCATAAATAACATAATTAATTTGATTTCTAAAAATTATAAACAAAAACCCATGATGTATGAAATCTTTTTTATATTTCCAATGAATATTTATATTTGAAAATATAACTTATATAACCCCATGAAAAAATTAATTTACTAAAAGATATTTGTTTGTGTCATTTTTGTCTATACTTTAAATTAATTAATGTAAATAGTCATTATCAATCTCAAGTGGCTCCATGGGGTCTCCAAATTTACCCAAGGATTCCCATTGTTTTCCATGACTCGTCCAATAAGGTTAGGACAAGTGTAAAGGTAATTTTGTATTATTATAATATACTTTTTATCTTAAATTACCTTATTTACCTTTAACCATGGAAAATAATAGTCAAAAGTTACAATTCATAAAAAATTACTTATATCTTATTGAACCACATTTTACTACTTGATATTAACTATGTATCTTGTATTTTCGAAATTCCACTCACAGAAGCGGTAAAATTATGTTTTATGTGAATTTGAAAATTCTCCTAGGAGGTGGGTAAAAGACGGTGAAAAGTTCAATAAAATTTTTATATATCTAAAATTATTATAAAATGTCTCCAACAAATTACATTGAACATATATAGGTAGTATGTATCTATTTTGATAAAAAATAAATTTAAATAAAATATATAATTATTTAAATTAAAATTTGGTTTTAAACTGTAACTCAGTGTTTTGTACTTTTCATCAAAAATTAAAAGATTTCGAAAAAATACCAAAAATTTACCCTAAGATAATTTTGATATTTTGAATTAAATAATTAAGTATATTTTACCTAATTCAAAACTTATAAGTTGAATTTATTAATTTAAAATTAATTACTGTTGTCAAAACAAAAAGCGTGTTTTTAAGAAATAATAACTATCAAAATATTGACACTTGTTTATGTTCGGTTTAAATGTGAAATTATGTACAATGACCACAATTGTATTAAATGGTAAAAATATTTCTAAATATATTTGAAAAAAACTCAAATTCATAATTTATCAGTATTAATTATTTCGATTAAAAAAGTTGTTTTTAATTAAAATTTAGTAATTTTCACTATTCATCAAAAATTGAATGTTTTCAGAAAAATACCAAAATATTACCCTAGGATAATTTTGATATTCCTAATAAAAAAATGAAGTCCATTTTGAATGATAAAATGTATAAAATTTCAAAAAGTGTGTAATACTATTCATAACGGCTAGTTTGATTGGTTGTGGCGTGTTAGAACTCGAAGTTGCATACAACACACTCTACCGTATTATTCAAAGAGAAGCGTACCGTGGAAGCTTGGGGTGTTACAATGTTGTTCCTAGAATAACCATGGATCACATATATCTACTATGAGAATAGTTTTTACGATATTTTGTTGTTGAAGCATAAGAAGTCTGAGACACATATGAGTTGTTTCTATCAAAGAACCATAGAGTGATATGATAATAAAAATAGAGATATACCATATTATCATTATTGTTAAATTATCTACATGTTTTCAAATAATATCTCATTATTTTCTAATATGAACTACATTATAAGCATCTGGTATTGGTATTATGTTTTGTAGGAAGGTTAACCAATCTCATTGTCTGATTCTATGATTCTCTACCACTGTTGATGTATCTGTCTCTATTCTTCTTAGTCCAAACAATAGATTTATTTAATATTCCCATAGATACAATTATACTTCCACCTATTTGATTTCCCATAACATCCCTTTATACCACTTTCTCTCTATTCACTATCTCCGTATAATTAGTAATATAGAGAAATCTATCTTAGAAGGAATTTTTTGTCACATTCATGACTCGGAGATACATGAAATTATGGATTTACTAGTAGTTTAATTTGGATCGAAATAGACAATACTCATAAAATTAGTAGCATATTCCTTCACTGATATGTTTTACAACTTTAATATAAATAAATCTATCACTTTGGCTATCATAAAGGTGGTAAGATGGAATTATTTTTTTATTAATTACACAATGACTTCCTATATAAGGTTTTAGTGAAGTTCATCTTGGATAGTAAAATCCTACCATTGACATGAATTATTATCCTGTATGTAGAATGATAACATCATATTTAGATTAGCCCGCATACTAAGGAATAAGAAAATCTAATTTATTCTACTGAAATAATGTTATTCCTTTACAGGTTTAGAATCCTAAAAAAATATTGTTGAATTATATTATAGAAATTTTAGAGTATGATACACTTTTTGAGTATGTAGATTTTTTATTTAATTTTTTAGTGAATTGAAAATAATTACAAATTATTGAACAAGTTGTTAGTTCACCTATGGTTCACATTGAACCACATTCTGCATAACCTCTTCGTAGAGATTTCTATATCATCTAATCTGTTCCACTTTTGCTATAACCTGAAAAAACACCACCTAATCATCACTCCTTAGAAACTAAAGAATTATAATATTTCAAGCCAGCAAAATAAACATACATCACAAGTAATTTCCATGAATCATAAAATAGATTAGGAAAAATGCATTCCTAGTGGGAATAATCACTACTAATGCCTATTATGATACAATCACCTGATACAATCATGATCATCTGATGAAAAAAAAATGTATAAGTGTTTTAGAAAAAATACAATTCCAAAAAAATATTGGTAAGATAAAGTTAAATATAAATAAGTTTTCTATATATTTTTATGGTATACATTTCATGTTCTGACATGTATATCTATGTGATACCAACCTATGATTGTAGTCTTAAAAAAATGACACCCTTTTTAACATCCTTCCCCAACCCATTAGATTGGGCTAAGCCATAAATTTCATTTTCCTTAGGTTACATCACCAAGATACCAAAGGATAGAAATAAATGTCAATGGATTACCTATGCATTTGGGGAAAATATTACCTTTATAATAAAATACATTTAAAAAAAATAAAAACAACCAAACCCACAATATGATGCGTGAATAAAAATAATTTTAGACAAATAAAAACTAAATAAACAATAACATCAGATTAACAGTGAAAAATTAAAACATGACGTCCAATTAAAACTGAAATTTAATGATATGTAGTAACACCAGTTTGGAATCACTCCTTGGATAATAGGAGATAAAACAAAACTCAAAATACCAATATGAGGAACTAACATCATGATGTTCCACTGATGAAAAAATATACAACTCCATTATATGTTCCATGATGAATAATGTATTGATACACAACAAAGTTAATATATAAAGGGTGATTATTCAATCCAGGCAATATTTCAAAAATAAGAAATTTCATCTTAATTTTCACTCTATTAAGAAATATTTGGTATTATGAATCTATTTAAATTTTTGTGGTGTATATTGTACCCATTTTATGTATTTACCCTATATATACAATTAATCTTGAAAAATAAATTTTCAATTAAATTAACAATTTTAAGGGGTTACAATTTAAATGTTACAAAGAAGCCAAGAATCTATTTTACAATTTTTTTTTTCAGATTTCTCTTTTTTTCATTAAAGGAATATTATGATATATCGATCATAAAATAAAATTATGTTTTAATCATCTATATATTTAATTATTTTTCATGTTTTCATCCAAATTTTCAACTCTTTAGAACTTGAATCAAGAAAATAATATTTTAAAATAAAATATGTTCTTATTTCTATCATGACCGGGTATACATTTCTTAAAAATCCCTTTTTTTACAAAGGTACATTTTATTTAATCAAAAGTAAATTTAATGTAACCATTTTATTTTTAAAATTGTTGAAATGAATCAATTTAATGTTTTCCCAATGGGCCATTGTAGACATTATTTTCAAAAAGATAAAATGTTTTTTTTAACATATAAAACATTAAAAACATTTTCTTACTCTCAAATAATCTTTATGATCTTTTATATTCTTAAAAAATATATAATTTATTTTAAAAATAATAATATTCAAGAAAAAATATTTTTATTATTTTTATTCTATTTTATTATATTTTTTAAAAGACTAAATTTTGATAAAGATCTAGTTTTCTGATGGCCATCTCTCCCACAATGATTAATTTTATGTTTTATTAAATTTCAATTGAAGCATTCAATTTCTTATGATCATTAGAAATTAAATTAATATTAAATATAAAAATTATTTATATCATGGATATACCATTTTTTATAGTCTATTGGATAAGGGGATATAGATAATTGTTAACAAACATACTGTTTCTATGGGTGGCGAATTACTGCCTCACGAAACGATGAATGTTCAATATTCTTTTAACACCTCTCATGGTGGACATTATGATGACAGTATTTTTATATATATGATATATATTTAGTTTTTTTTCTTATGATTCTGTATTTTCAATTTATGGCATAGCTTTATGATTTCCATTATGGGTAAACGCAATAATTTCATTTTAGGAAGTGCGGACTACCGCCCCCTCAAAGCGATTTGAATCATTAATGCCATATGTAAGATGTATAAAGGATGGAGTAAATGGTATTATAAATCTATTATACTGGAATTATAATTAACCTTTATATTATTATGATTTCATTCCATTAAATACAAAATAGAAATGAATGTAGCGTTCATGCGTACGTATGGATTACCGTCTCCATGAACGGTTCATTTCATTTCTTACCTCTAAATGTTACGTAATATTATGAATGAATGTATATACTAGAAATATATGATATATATGATATCTACATCATGAATATAATTAGGGATATAATGGATATTTTACCACATTAACAACTTGTAATTATAAGAAGTTTATTTTTGACTCAAGTACCAATGATCGAAAAAATGACCGTTATTAACATAAATAATTACATAATGTTCATAACATTGTAATATGTGATATAAAAGGAATAATAAACTTGAAAAAGGTTCTTAGGAAATTATAAATTAACTCTAGTTTATTATTCCGGTGGTTAAAGAACGGTCGAGTTAAATCCGATACGAGGTATGAGAACTTCTTAACACAATTTCCGTTCATTGGGTTAATATCCTACTTTCAAATTATGTCATGATATTATTATGTCCTATCTTCTATTAGTAATTTCTTTATGTGTACTGATAGTGAATACACATAACAGATCAATTTTATTTAAAAAAAATGATCTTTGTAAGGGACTTCATCTCAATCTCCTTTCATTGATGCATATTTTATTTTATACACAACTTTCTTTTATACGGTGTATAAAACCCATTGAATTTTATATCTATTCAAAAGGAATATTTTTTATACAAAGTGTTTTACTAAACAAAAAAGGGAATGATTTTTTGTCGTATGAATGTGGTGACAACGACTTCTCCACCACTGTGACCATTATTTGAGATTCAGATTCTTCCACAAGCCTTAACTTTTTTTAAATGATTTCAAAAAAGAGAGAGATATTTCACTCAAATATATGAAAATCCAGTGCAAATTTATATGTATTTAACGCAAGATTAATTTTTTTTTTTCAGAAAACCCGACTCTCGAGTGTGGTAGACAGGATGGGATTGGGCGTGGACCAATCATGGCCTGTAATTAGTCGAGCAGTCTCAGAATTAGTTATTTTATTTCATAAGTTTTCATAATGTTTTCAGAAAAACACTTGAGTATATTTGAGTAATTTTAACATAAGTATCATCTAAAAAAATTGCATCAGCAGGTCTCATGAGACAAAATAGTGTCTTGGCAAGAGGCATTGACAAAATCTTATTTTTAGTCTTGGCACGAGGCCTTGGCTATGTGGTTATGATAGTCTGGAATTATGAATTCCATCATTATGAAAGTGGATATATATATTGTATATGATTATTCGACTAGTAGAATATCCATTTGAGTAAGTAAATGATATTATTTCATTTTATTTTTTCCATATTATGCTGAAGTTCAAGTTTAAAATGATTTTGTTTTAGTTATACATGGCCTTAAATGTTAATGTTTATTTATAAAATCTTCTGATATATTGTTATCCTTAGTGAGAATATGAGCCCACCCATTTCAATGTTTTAATTTTTCCCGGATGTGAATATGTAATTATGAATGACCTGCAGGGATAATATGAGGGGATATAAAGACAAGATATTGTTGTAGTTTTGTTTTACTTTATGATGTAATGTAAGACTTATGAATGTATCTAGTGTTTCCAAGTCTACTAATCTAATCAGTCTCTCGAGACATAATCTATTGTGGTCATGCCATTGATACACAATAATGCACCGACTCTGGGTAACTGGGGTCGGGGCGTTACAGTTTGTATCAGAGGTAGTTTTGTACTAACCTTGGAAGATAGATTTAGGTAAACTCAGATTAGAGCACATATCCATAAGATAGACTTTGAGTTAGTATAGAAGAACATCCTAGAATTTTGGTATTTAGTGATTTTGTGAGTTTTTCGAGCAATACATCCATGTATGGATATGAGCAGGTAGAGGCGGCTCTGGCACAGATGTACCTTGGGGTAAAACCCGAAAACACCACTTTGAGCTAGACTCAAACAGAAACTGGTGCATGACAATGGGCCTTACAACACTGTTGGTTACGACACTCATGGGGGATATGCTTCGGATAATTCTCATTTATTTTACAAACCATTATGAAGGGTTTATGAGTATGTAATTCCTCAAAGAAAACATTTTTTATGATTATGGATTATATCCATAAACCGTTCAATTTACATTAAGTATTTTACAAGTTCTGAATTATTCATTGAAATTCATAAACTAACCGACTTTATTCTATTTTATAGAAATGGAATCCAGTAGAAGGAATGTGAACTCCATCAATACGTATGATCCATAGAGTAAGAAGGATCATATCATTCACGGTATTAAGCCAACACTTAGAAGGGAAATAGTATCCCATGTGTTCTCAACATATGAAGAAGTAGTATCATGTGTTAATAAGATAAGTAAAGAATTATCGGAGTCTTATGGCTTTGATGGGAAGCTAGAGAAGAAAATGATGGAAGAGAGAATGATGGATAAAGGGATGAGGGAAAAGAATAATTTTCCAATATATGACAATTGTGGGAAGAAACAACTTGGAAGTTGCCTAAAGGGAATGGGAGTTTGTTATAAGCGTGGAGAAAAAGGACACCAAGAGCATGACTACAAGGGTAAGAAAAAGGTTTCAAATGTACAATGCTTTATCTACAAGGAGTGGGGACACTATGCAAACCAATGTCCAAATCATCAGAGTATGCCCCAAATGATGTTATTGGATAATAATCAAGTTATGATAATACTATAGATGAGGAGTAATGATTAGAGTTTTTATGTTGTTATTAAATAATTTTTTCATTTTAGTGTTTTATCAATGATGTACTGGTTATAATAATTATGGAGTATATAAGGATTGTACTGCAGTACTATTTCATCAAGGACCTGAGATTGTGTGGAACTAAGAAAAGTAACACCACAGTAGGTTAAATATTTGGAAAATATATGGTTGAGAGAAAGATAAACCATAATATGGTTCTGATACCGAGATAGTGATTTTAATATAGTACATGATTGATTTGGATATATAATATTGGATATTCTTAACTTCCTTGAAACTGATTAATGATTTGTATACATTTTTGGATTGAAAGAGTATATCTAGTATTTTATAAGGAATAAGGGATCATGGATGTAATCAATAAGGATTCATGGTAATTCAAGATGTTGTAGTGTTTTAAAAGAATACATGATGAAGCTGTTCACATGTTGTTACGTGGAAAAAAGGATCTTTATTGTGTTTACCTTCCTTATAAAATTTGAACTGTGAGTGGGTAGAGGTATTTTGGATTACTATAGTGGTTGTAATGGATTAAGTTGAACTTTGGATAGTATTATTTATGGTTAAAACATTTTTGAAGATTATTTTTCGAATATTATAATACTATAGTTTTAGGAAAAGGACAACCTGTAGGTTGGGGGATAACCTGTCGCGTCAGACAAGCTGTAGGAATCGAACCCACAACCATAGTGTGATAGACCTTTATTACCTACCACTAGCCTACATGAAGTCCATGGTTATTAAAAAATATCTTTCCTAATCTAAATGGTATGTGTTAATATTTTGAACCATGTATGATTAGGATAAATATAATATTGTTGAGTTCCATTATCTTTTTGAGTGAAAGATGAGTTTTTGGTAGAAATTAGTAAACGGTTGATACTCTACTTGTCAAGCATAAATATATATATACCTATCTCTTATTCTATGAATAAATTAAATCTTAAACTTCAGAAAAGGAATATTAAAACAAAAAATGTGTTATCCTAATACCTTATGTCTTGTTGAACTGATAATATTTTAAATCAACATAGATTGAAGGCTTTGAGGCCCTCAATTTTACACTTGTTAGTGATTGATGACCTCAATCACTCCCTACAAATATTTACATTTTTGCTCTTATTATATGTCCCTAATTTCCACCGATGTTCTCCTTATCGAGATCATAATTTTGTGGTGACTTTTTCATTTCCCTTTCCCTCTTATTAAGGCTAAATTTTATTAACCATATTTCCGATGTGGGTTTTCCACAAAGGTATTTTCGATTGTCAACCTTTTATTTTCAATGAAAATTTTCAAATTTCGAGGACATAATTTATTGAAGGAGGGGAGTATGTAACACCCCGAGTTTCCACGATACGCTTCTCTTTCAATAATGCAATAGCTTGCATTGTACGCAAGTTCAAGATTCTAACACACCGCGACCAATAAAAATAGCCATTATGAATTGTAATACCCACTTTTTGAAATTATATATATTTTATATTTCAAAATGGACTTCATTTTTGGATTCAAAATATCGAAATATCTTAGGGTGAAATTTTGGCATTGTTCTGAAAAACATCAATTTTTGATGAATAGTGAAACCACTAAGTGGTAGTTAAAAAACTGATTTTTGGTTTAAATGAAATATTACCACTTCTGTGATTTGATTTTAAAAAATCCGACATACATGGTTATCATTAGGAAGTAAAATGTGGTTCAATGGGATTAAAATAGTTTTTTGGTGAACAGTATCTTTTATGTTTAATTAATCGCGATTAAAGGTAATTAGTGAAATTTAAGGTAAAAATGGTATTATAAAAATATGAAAAATACCCTTAAACTTGTCCTACCATTATTGGTTGAGTCATGGATGACCAAGACAATCCATGGGTCAACATGGGGACCCCATGGAGCCACATGGCTATGAAAATGACATTAATTACTTTTTATTTAAAGTAAAAATAAAATTATCACAAACATGTGTTGTTTTACTAAATCAATTATTACAAGGTGTTATATAAGTTAACATTTAGATTATAAATATTCATTGGAAATCTAAAAAGAGTTCCTACATCATAATTTTTTTATATTTTTTAGACTTTTAATAAATTAATGTTTTTATGACACCACGATGATGCAGCGATTACATCATTAATTAACGATTTAAATAAAATGAAAAGATAATGTAAAATCTAATACATAAACATGTCAAAAACCTATTGGATTAGTATATTTAGAACCCTTATCACCTTATCCTAGAAATTTATAAGTTTGGGACCTTTAAAATACGAAACTCATTATATAATAAATTAACATTTCACGACTTTTCAAGAGTGCCCCTCCTCTCCTCTTATAAAAGGCCCCCACCACTACCACATTATTCACACCATCAAGACATTTGGCTCTTCCAAACTATGGAAAAATTCTCTCCCAACTTACTTCTCTTACTCCTAGAAGCCTCACTTTGTGCAGAAGTCTTCCCAAAGAATCCTTTGGCTCGAATCAAAAAGAGTTACCCGATTTTAAGGTAATGTCTTCTCTTGTGTTATTTTGTTTTATTTTGCTTCTCCAACCCCCTAAAATCTTTATATTACTTAATTTTGTAATAGCACAAGTATCCTCAATTTACTTGGATGTTTTTATGAGAAGTATTTTATTTACACTTACACAGACCTTCGTCTAATGGTTAAAGAACATATTGTTTCTGTTGGTGGCGAATTACTACCTCACAAAACGATGATTGTTCAATATTCTTAACACCTCTCATGGTGGCCATTATGATGAAACTATTTTTATATATATGATATATATTATGTTTTTGTTTAACATATGATTCTTTATTTTTCATTTATGGCATACCTTTATGATTTCCATTATGGGTAAACGCGCTAATTTCAATTTAGGAAGTGCGGACTACCGCCCCCTAAAAGTGATTTGAATCGTTAATTCCATGTGTGGGATGTATAAAATATGGAGTAAATGGTATTATACATCATATTATACTAGAATTATAATACACATTTATATAATTATGATTTCATTCCATTAAATATGAAATAGAAATGAATGTAGCATTCAGGCGTACGTATGGCTTACCGTCTCTATGAACGGTGCATTTCATTTCATACCAATAAATGTTACATAATATTATGAATGAATATATATACTGGATATATATGATATATATGATATCTAAATCATGAATATAATTCTGTATATAAGAGATATTTTACCACATGAACAACTTGTAATTATAAGAAGTTTATTTTTTACTCAAGAATCAAAGATCGACAAAACGACAGTTATTAACATAAATAATTACATAATGTTCATAACATGGTAATAAGTGATATAAAAGAAATAATAAACTTGAAAACTGTTCTTAGGAAATTATAAATTAACTCTAGATTGTTTTTTAGGAGGTTAAATAACAGTCGAGTCAAGTCGGATACGAGGTAAGGGAACTTCTTTAACCGAATTTCCATTCTTTCGGTTAATCACCTACTTTCAAATTATGTCATGATATTATTATGTCCTATCTTGTATTTGTACTTTATTAATGTGTACATATAGTGAATACACATAATAGATCTATTTTATTTAAAAAAATGATCTTTTTAAGGGACTTCATCTCAATCTCCTTTCATTGAGGCATATTTTATTTTATACAAAACTTTCTTTTATAAGGTGTATAAAACCCTTTGAATTTTATGTTTACTCAAAAATAATTTTTTTTTATACAAAGTGCTTTACTAAATGAAAAAATGGAATGTTTTTTTGTCGTATGTATGCGGTGACAACAACTTCTCCACCTCCGTGACCATTATTTTAGTTTCAGCTTCTTCCAAAAGCCTTAACGTTTTTTAAATGATTTCAAAAAAGAGAGAGATTTTTCTCTCAAATATATGAAAATCCAGTGCAAATGTATACGTATTGAATGCAAGCATAAAAATGTTTTCAAAAAACCCGACTCTTGAGTTTGTTAGACAGGAAGGGATTGGTCATGGAACCATCATGGCCTGTAATTATTCGAGTATTCTAAGAAGTACTTATTTTGTTTTCAAAAGCTTGCATAATGTTTTCAGAAAAACACTGGAGTATATTTGATCAATTTTAAACATAAGTATCTTCTAAAAAATTGCATCGGCAGGTCTCATGAGACAAACTAGTGTCTTGGCATGAGGCCTTGACATAATCTTATTTGTAGTCTTGGAACGAGGCCTTGGCTACGTGGTTATGATTGTCTGGAATTATGCATTCCATCATTATGAAAGTGGTTATTGATATTCCATGTGATTATTCGACTATTAGAATATCCATGTGAATAAGTAAATGGAATTATTTCATTTTATTTTTTTCCATATTATACTGAAGTTCAAGTTTAAAAGGCTTTTTTTAGTTATACATTGCCTTAAATGTTAATGTTTATTTATGAAAGCTTTCACTATATTGTTATCCTTACAGAGCATCTGAGCTCACCCCTTCCAATGTTTTAATTTTTCTAGGATGTGAAGATGTATATTATGGATAACCTACAGGTATAATATGAGGGGATATGAAGACAATATGTTTTAGTAGTTTTGTTTTACTTTATGATGTAATGTAAGGATTATGAATGTGTCTAGTGTTTCCAAGGATACTAAACTAATAGGTCTTTGGAGACTTGATCTTTTGTGATCATTCCATTGTTACGCAATAATGCACCTTCTCTGGGTAACTAGGGTCGGGGTGTTACACACTAGGATGTACAGATACCTTAAAGAGTATTACATGTGGGATAGAATGGAAAAGAGATATTGATGAATTTAACCTAAGATGTTTGATTTTACAATATGTTAATATAGATTAGATGTTACAGAAAGAGATGATTCATCATTTTCCAATGACAGAGTGTAAATGAAAAAATATATTGATGTATTTCATTGTCAGATTACCTAATAATTCTCTAGGTTTGAATTAGATCTGGGATATAGTTGATCAATTGACTATATAATCACATTTTCTTTATATTTTATATTCTCTATCTATGGATCAACATTCTTAGTAGTATATTAATGATATAGTCAGGTTACATGGAGTACCCCTCTCTATTTTATCTAATCATGATACAACGCTCACTTATACCTTTTTGAAAGGCCTTCAGAAGTAGTTGGATACAGAATTAAAATGTAGTACAACTTTTCATCCTTAAACAGATTGGATGTGAGAACAAACAATTCAGTCCTTGGAGGATATGATACATGCTTGTTCAATGTATTACCAATGATTTTGGGATAAATATCCATCTTTGGATGAGTTTTCTTATAAAAACATTTTTCATTCTAGAATATAGATGGAAACATTTAAGGCATTATATAGAAAGTATTTTTGAAATCCATCTTTGTGGGATGAATTAGGGGAAAGGAAGGTTATGAATCTGAAATTGGTATAGGAAATATTAGTGATAGATTAGTTGATTCAGAGACATATGAGGATAGAACAGAGTGGGTGGAAAATATTTTTGTATAATTGGAGGATGGATATTTCCTTCATGGTAGGTGATCACTTTTTTCTCAATGTTTCACCTTGGAAACGTGTGATGAATTTTGGTAAGAAATAGAAGCGAAGTCCACAGTTCATTGAGCCTATTGTAATCCTATAAAATGTTTGATCAATTGAGTACATAATTAATTTACCTCTATTTTTATCCCATTCATAAAACTATTTTCATGTTTAAATGTTAATAATGTATATTCCACATCCATCTCATGTTTTAAGTCCATATGTTGTTCAGTAGGAAGATAATTATTCTTATAAAAAATAACCAGTCCTGATACATAACTGTAGATTGAATGTTTTAAGGAATAATGTGATTCTATAGGTTAAGGATTTTTGGAAACCCATATGTTTTTGAAGGAAATACGAGAATCGGAAAAGGCTATGATGGATAAACATCGCAAATTATTTTATAAGTAAATAAAATGGTCAAGACGCAATTTCCAAACAAAGGGAAGGATGTAACATCCCATGTAACTTTAGAATATGAATTTTTTCTATCTATTAATATTTATGAATTAGATATTAATTATTATTTAAATTGAATTCTATATTTTATTGTGTACTAGACATATAATAATGGGATTCTCTAAAATCCTACATTCCACACAAGGTATAGTTATACAAAAAATTATTATTCACACTATTATTTTAAATAGTGGATATCACATATCTATTGTTTTGGCAGGAATGAAAAAAGATATCTATATTATTAATACAAATGTTTATTCAATATTATTACTTTCTTATAAAAAAATTTAGAGTCTAAAAATTACAATAAATCTAATTTTAAGCATAAAATAATCTAATATTTTTAAAAGTTAGTTTTACTACCTTTTGATGGAGAACACTATTTTAATCTACTTTTTATCATATTTTTAGTTTATTTTTGAAAAAATTAATTTATGATTTCTAATAGAGCCATAAAAATTATCTTTGGATGAATTTTTTGTATTTCTCTAATTAAATTCATAATTTAATGAATAGTGAAAAACTATGCATTTTAATTCTAAATGAATTTTCATCTAATTTAATTATACATTTAGATAATAAAATTACATGGTTTTATGGGTATAATTATCTTTTGTTTTTATGATTTAATCCAATGCAGTTAATTGTATTCTTTTTCAAATTAAAATTAAAGATAAAAAATATGTGAACTTTTGAATGTTTTACCTAAAAATCATGCTTTCATGATCTATCAACAGGATTGTTGTTAAACCTAATTTAACAACTTTTAAGAATTATATTTTCAAAATTGTACATACATGGTTGAAATTATTATGAAAAATATTTTGTAATATGATCAAAATAAATTTTGGGCAATATAATCTTTATTATTTTATTTACCACAGTTAATGGTAAATATGATAATTAAAGGAAAAGTTAATATTATAATATTATAAAATTAACTTAACAAATTTCCTAATATTATTTGATGAGTTTTTATTGACCATGAACATAATTTTTCATAATGTTCGACATTTGTAAGCCATATGGGTGTGATTATGACATTTATAACATCTAATTTAATGTAAAGAGAAATATGTCATAAATATGTCTCTCGTTTCAAAATTTTTTAATATAGGGCTATATAAGTGATATCTAATAATATATGTAGTAATTAGGAAAAAAAAATTACCTACATCATGATAATATATTAAAAAATTTTATGAAATAAATAATTAAATTAAATAGTGACATAAAGATGATGTAGTAATAGATTTATTAAAGAAAGCATCAAATAAATGATATTAATAATCATAAAATAAATAAAATATGTTATATTTTATACCATATAAAAATTTTACTTATTAATTCAATATGTAATAGATGAGTTAATGTTTTTTTCAAAGGAATCAACTTTTTAGGACTTTTAAAAAAAATGTTAGGTTATGAGTAGTGTCAAAATTGACAAAATTCATAACATAAAATATAAAATATATAATTAAATGATATAAAATTTATAAAAATATATTATTTGACCAAAAGGTTTATATAATTTCAAAATTTTCATTAATGACTCCTTCATTGTTCTCTTGGTAAGATTTGGTATTAATTTTAACTCCCAAAGTCTATATTACTAGATAAAACGGTACGAGTTAAAAATGATAAAACAAAAATTTAATGGGTAAAAATTATTCCAGACATGTCTAATTTTTATTTAATTACAAAATTTATACTAATAGTCATATTATATTTTAATAAGTGAGTTTCTACCCATTTTTAATCGAAAATTAATATATATTAATTTAATACTTTGAAAAATTCCATGGGTTCCCCTCCCCTATCCTTTAAAAAGCCACCCATTCATCTTTATTATAAAGACATCCAAAATAATTTGATTCAGACTAGATCTGATATAAACATTCCTAGAACCTTTCCCCACATTTTTGTATCCTCAGTGTAGGCATAATAGCCTTTTTAGAGGTGTTAAGGTGTTATGAAATGTGTTAATCTAAAGGAAAGGAACTGTTTTTATTTTGGTGTTTCATTTTTATTTCTTATTATACATTCTTCAAATACTATTATTAATTGATGAAATAATAAATATGGTTTACTCAATACACTTAAAAGTAATTTTTTTAATTTCATCACCAAAATACTTTTCCACTTATGATAAATGGGGAAATAACTAGTCGTTCGTGTGTTAGTGTGGAATATCACATCCAGGAACCGGTATAATTATTTTTCCATAATAGTCTCTCATGAGGGGTTAGAAATATAGAATTAATGTTCATAACTTATATTAATGACATATGAATATTTATATTATAATAATATGTTACTTAAATTATTACATTCCATGTGTATAAAAATGATAATGTCGTCTGTTCGTTCGTGTAAAATATCTCCTCGACGAAGTGATGTGAATTGTTTTTATTAATTACATAAATTGGATTATATATGTATGTATATTTAAAATATTAATATGATGTTAAAGATATTATGATAATTATGGATGATAAAATTATTCTTACCTTCGTTCCATAACAACAATTGAAAAATGTAAAATGTTACTCATGCGTATGTACAACTTATAATCTCCATGAATATAACATTGTTTAATTTTCATAACAATAAATAATGGTTTGATTTAAAAGTATTATTGGTGAATAAAAATGATAATAATTTAATGATTATTATTCTATAGATGAAGGACTTATGACCACCTAGACAATGATATCAAACCATGTTAATTTTCTACTCAAGTAATGAATATCGACAACACGTACAAAATGAATTCAAATAATTAACTAATTATTATTATATATAAATTAATGATATAAAAGGAAAAAAAATTTAAATTTTATTAATCTTGTATAAATTTAACAATTTTTTATTCATAATGAACACAGAATATATGTGATGAATCAAACTTAAGGTAAGATAGTTAATCTCAATCTCTTTTCATTGAGACGTATTTTGATGTTATACACCCCCATCTTTTATAATGTGTACAGTCAACCCCTTTGAATTTTAATTTATTACAAGGTTTTAAAAAGTAATATTTTTATATGAAGCTTTTGAAATTCATTATAAAACAAGAATATGAATTTTCGTTAACATACGTAATGACAACAACATATCTACCTTTGTAATAGTTATTTGAAATTTGGATTAATCTTAAATACATAATGTATTTAAAAGGAAAATCAATCTATTATTCCTTTTATTGTTGTTTTGGTATTGAAAAAGGGTTTGAAATGGGATTGACTATTTTAATATCTTTAAATTAATTCTTGTGATTGAAAATGAATTTTATGCGTGAAATGTCGATAATTAAAATCTTTCATCTATTATCATTATATAATGGTACTTGGACAATTAGCAGGTTGTTATGTGATAAACCAAAGATGGGTGGTTATGTGATAGACCAAAGATGGTTTTTTAAATGATTATCTATGTACAAGTTGTTACATTAAAACCTCCAATATATTGGGTATGGAAGTCGATCATATGATTATTCTATTTAGTGATATGTGTGGAAGTTAATCGTATGGTTATTCCAGTTTAGTATTATTTTGTCCCAAGTATCATTTATATGGTATAAATGATTTATATGGGTTTTGAGGTTATTTATTTATTACAGAAATGGAAATAAATGAGTTTATATTCAGTGATGTGTATTTACTACATCATCAAGGTGAAAAGAATTACATCATGATAATGTATTCATGGGTTACATGTTTTTCCTAGACTAATAGTTTTCATTCTTTGGGAATCCCTTATTAATATTTTTATGATGATCCGATATTTGAAAAAAAATTTCACAGGATTTAAAGTATAATAGGGTCATGGATGGGATAAAAAAATGTTATGATGTTTAAACAAGTAATAAAACAATGCTTCTTTTTAAATGTTTTTCTGTTTTATGAAAAAATGGATAGTTATTAGAAGTATCTACGTTGTAATATTTTCATTGTTATGTATGCATTATGACCTAATTCTCTAATGCTCTATACCTGAAAAGATCGTTGATGTGGATGAAATTCAAATTATTGACTAAACTGAAGAATAAGTATTGTCTAAGGAAGGGCTTAATATCGGAATTAGGTATAACATAGGAAAAACATAGTGTTGCATGTACTACAATATATACATAGTTCTCCATACAAATAAATATTATGTTTACTATTTTTATAAAACAAGATTAAATTAATGTAGTGTGCACTTTAAGACATCAATTAAATTAAATTTTTTTTTTAAAAAATAATTTATAAAAACATGGGGTGTTAATTATGCCCCCCTTAAAATTATTTTCCCCCGAAATACATCTATGTCACAATTTTTTTTATTAATTTAATGTTTCCTTTTTAAAAATACACATCATAAAAATTAATATAAATTTACCATTTAAAAAAGGAATGTTGAAAACATAACATTTACCCAGAGAAAATAATAACTAGTTCTCCACAAAAGAGATTGTAGGTGAATATATTTACATAGAAGAAAGGATTAAAAAAATTTAAAGATGGATAAATATCATTGATCATAAGAAATTCTATGATATAGAGAATTTTAACAATCATATAACCATAAACCAAAGAGGAATGAAAGAGGTCATTAATATCAACAAAAATGATGATAACATGGGAAATTTTATATCTATATCCTTTTCCAAATGTTGATGAATTTTGGAAAGAAGAAATACTAACTTGATTTAATTTTATGATAAAAATATCACCCTTTAGTTGTTCACTTATGAATTTTCATCTCATCTCTTACTCTATGAAATGAAGGTGGATTTGTTATGCTTAAATCACTAATTGATCATGATATCCATAAATAGAATGATAATTCATTTCATCATAGATTATTTATCAACATAACTAAATAGTTATAATTTGTTATCATTATTCCTAAACCCTCATACGTGGAGATAATACAATAATCTATAAAACTTCTTCTGAATTTAATTGTTAACATGCCCATCAATGGTTAACCTTTCGACCCTTCCAAATGATGAAAATTTACGAAGGTAACTAATTTTCATAAAATAAAAATTACATTGATACTGCATATATCATAAATTAGCTCTTAATTGTCACATTCCAAGCATGTGAATACCTTCATTATGTATTCTCTTGAAAAATTATAATAACCTGAATTACCATAAATTCTTATTGAAAACATTCATTCTTCTTTATTCCAAATATTATTTGATATATTCATTTAATCAAATAATTTCATAAAATCAAACTATGATAGAATAAACCACTTTTCCAATAAATCATTTATCTATTCTGAGGATATCCATACTATCAAATTTAAATTATCCAAATCAATAATCTTTTTATCCAAACTAAAAACAATTTCTCAGCCTCTAGAATATATTTTGTGTTACCATAACTTAATAATTTTTTTTATAAAATATAACGTCTCTTTTAAATAAAATGTTATATTCCAGTATTAAAATTTGAAATATTCTTGAAAATAAATAATATAAAATATTTAATAACAATATGTATACATATTTTATGATTTATATAACAGAATATTTTATTTCAAATACATTAATACTTCGATCATTCCCACTTTTACTTAAGCCATTAACTAGGATTCATTATATTATTCTTTAATACTTATTTTTTCTCTTAATTCATTCATAGTCTCTTAATAATAAGTAATATAACCACTATCCCTACCAACATACTAATTCACTTCATGAGATTTCAATTTAGAACATCAATTAACATAATCCCTACACATTCAACATTTAAATCATTTAAGAGTCAATGATAAAATAGGGATTCCATTATACAAATGCATTACATTAACTGAATATTTCCTTTTCCCTTTTAAGTTACTTGTTTTTTGTTCTAATTTTCCACAGTTAAAATATCGTACCATTCCCATAAATCAATTACTTCAGTGTTTCTCATCAGATTCATGTATAAAAGAAAACGAAATCATATTTCCTCTGTGGTCTCGATTATCCAAACTCTCATTAAACTATTTCCTTCCTTATTTAGTGAGTCTAAGAGTTCATTGTGGTATATGGTTTTAATCATGTTTCATTAAAACTAATTAAGATAGATAACAGTTTCATTCACACCATTGTTATTTTTATATGAGTTATGATCAAAAAAATTTCTGTCATATTAAATATTAACCAATCTCTTTTTCCCCACCATTGACTAAAAATAGAAAGTATTGTGTGGTAAAATATTATCATAGTGGAAAACCACATATTAATGAAAAATAATATATAGGATATCTAAATCAAGAAATATTTTTTTAAATATATGAGACCTTATGCTTCACTTTGGGTATCCATGATCATCATTTATTTATATCCTTCGTGTTATTTTGTAAAGAGTTTATTAATTTCCAAATCATATAACCAGAGAGTGTCAAACTAGTTATTTACAAGGCCCATTTTGAAGCACCAATTCCCATTCATGTCTTGATCAATATTGTGTTTTTAAGGTTATTATCGAAATGTATAGTTGTACCATATCCACATCCACTTGTAGTATCCGAACGTGGATGTAATTTCTTGGAAACCACACCCTCAATCCTTTACCAAAATTCCAGTGTATTTTAAAAAACATTGAGTCATAATTTGACTTATCTTTAGATAAATCCCAATATATATCCAGAGAAATATACCAAGTGGTCTCAATAATGTTTTATAATAATATTTTTAATGGATAACTAAGAATTTCATTGGATAACAATTATTGTGACCCAGGATTAACATAATTAGAGATTACATCTTTTTAGATTAATATTAAATACATTACATGAAGACATGCTTGAGAACCATAATAGTTTAGTGAATTTGGTCACATTTAATATAATATTATAACTCAGTTAATGATTTTAAAATATTCCCAAAATTTTCATTTAAATTATTACTCCTAATTAACATTTTTATTCATAACCCGGGGAAATGAAAAATAAGAAATAGTTAGCTCAGATTCTCAGTAAGGACAAACAAAGCAGATATATAATCATAACATGATCACAATGGTATGAGAACATGATAATAACATTTGAAGATCATACTCTTCATATCAAATATCACAATCATGAGTCTTGGCATAAAGATTGGTAGTTTATAAGACATTAATCACAAGGAAATCAAAGTACATGAGCAATAAGATCATAACATGGTCATGTGGTATTTATTTGTGGAATACACATCATAATAGTACATTGTGAACACTTATAAATACAATGAATTTTACTCATTCAGTTATGGACATGAAATCAGGCCCTCTCATACACTTATAGACATAAAACTTGGTCCACACGTATCATTATGGACATGAAAGGAAAGCCCATGCATAATATTGTAAACAAGTAATCAGGTTCACACATAACATTTTGAACATGTAAACCGGTCCATGTAAAATATTGTGAACATGTAGTTAGGTTAACACATAACATTATAAAAATGTAATTAGGTTTATGTATAACATTGTGAACATGAAATCAGGTTTTCATAAAATATACATACTACTAATTTATTTATCCATACCCAATACATTAGAGTGAGATATAGGTCCCACCAATCACATAATGAAATCATAAATATGTGTTCCACAAAATCATAAACATTTAACAAATCATAACCGATTAAATTAAATTGGTATCGTACAGATTTCATCATATCAAAACATGTGGAAAACATACAGTTTTCAAATTCATTTAATCATAACCTAAACTATGAAAAGAAACAGAATTCATAATAATTTTAACATGGTATATCCCATAGTAGAGAAATAGGTTGTATAAAAAATATTTGTTATTTAACATAAACGATTAAAATAAAGAATAATAATGTTGTCCTTGGATCCTTCCCCCAGTAAAGAATAAACTATATCATACTATGTCAACTTAGTTTGAGGAGGATTTTGAAAAATCAGTTGTAGCATTAATTAAGGAAAATAATACTTTTTTTGAAAATCAGTTTATAACACATAAAACATTTGAAAAATACATTTTATTTAAAACCAATTTAAAAAACTATAAAATAATCTTTAAAATCATTTAAAAATTTCATTATAAATATTTCCTTTCCACTATGAAAACACTATTTTAAAATAGAAAACAATTTTGTAGGCAATTTTCCATGAAAACCATTTAAAAAAACAATATAGAATATTATTTAAAAAAATTATTTAAAAATAATATTTTAAACATGAAATGGATTCTTAATATAAATGAAAATCATGATGTTTGAAAAACTAGTATATACAGAACATTCCTTTTACATGGTAAAAAATGTAGAATAGTTACTTGATTGGGAAAAAATAATAAGATTACTTTTAAAACCATTATTTAAAAACAGAAAACATGGGTAGATATAATTTTTTAAAAACATATGATAATTGGAAATCATTTATTAAAACAGTTTTATAAAACAATGATTTTAGGAAATTATTTTTCTTACGGAATAGAGAGATATAGTCATATTTTCTTGTAAACGTTTTCTTAATTTTCTTATGTACCAAATAGTGGATACATAATAAAATTTCAAGAATATATCATGAAAAAATAGTGGATACGAAAATTTATTGGAATTATTGGTTTATTGATCATAATACTAGATCAATGGATGCATAATTATAAACAATCATGATAAATTATAAGATTGTAGCAACAAAATGTTACCGTGTTGGAAAATATGAATCATAATCTCCATGAAAAAATTACATTATGTAAAACATAAAATATCATGATAATAAAGAGGTTGATGATATAACATGTCCATGTGTTATAACATACAAATTTTAAATGATTATAGCTACATATCATAACATGTGTCTAAAAGAAGGCAAATTGAGACAAAATTCCTTTACTGATTTGGTTAAATTTCAACCATAATCACCATAAAAAGAGATATCCTCAAATGGATATGTGAATAAAAATAAATATTAGGATATAAAAATAATATAAATTCATGGGAATTATATACACCTCATAGAAGAAATAGGTGGAGAATATAGCATGTGTCTCCAAAATGTAAAATGTGAGATGGAAATCCCTTACCATAAGTCATTACATCATTCGTACATCTTCAAACCTCAATTAAAATAAATATATGTTTATTATATATATATTAAAGAAACATATCTTTAAATATCATACCATATATTTTTCTATATGACATTTTTATTACCTAATTATTAACAATACCATGTTAATGTCATGTTTCGTGTAATAATCACGTTCTATTTAATATAAGTTTTGATTTGTAATTTTTGGTCCAATGAATTAGATCATGATTTCTGAAAAATATGATATTAATATCATATATATTATGTATATATGTATTTATTATAATCTACCAAATATAAAAATAGGAAATGAAATACACTATTCCTGTAGATGTAAGGTTGTACGTAAAGATGAACTTCGTTTCCATTTTTTATTGTATTGTAGGAAATAAGTGTAAATTATATATGTATATATTATAATTTAATAAGAATTTTTATTATATATATATATAACATATTTATAGAAATATCATCCTTACTAAATTCTATGTAATGCGTGAATGATTCACATCGCTCCGTGAGGCGGTAGTCCGCCGTACACATGAACGATGTAATTGAATTCACACAAAATATAAACTATGAAGGTATGTGTTATATAATAAATAAATATTCATAATAACATCATAAATATTTAAAATAGCATATATAAAATTTAGATAATTATTCTCGGCCTTGTAAGGTGGTAATAGAACAATGAACACCATCAGTTCATGAGGCAGTAGTCTACTATACACACAAACGACGAATGCATTTCCCATTTGATGGAAGTGTGTAAATTTGAATATCATAACGTTTACCTAAAAAAATATAATAATATTAAATATATTATTTTTATTATATATATAATATATAAAAATAATTTAATGTGTTTAAGGAAGAAATAAAAAAATCTTCATTGATTAATGTTACATTTTCTTCAGGAATATTATTTAGTTTGCACTAAATAACTTACACAATTCTCTTTATGAAAAAATTAAGGATTATAAGAAGAATAGAAGGCAAATTAGATGTAATTTGTTCGTGTCATGGTTAAACCAATTGGGTTTTGTGGTATGAAGATAGGGGAATAGGTGTTGTCATTTTATAAGTTTGGGAGAGGACACACATTGCATTTTTGAAAAGACATGTAGGTGTTCTGATGTTTTTACCTAAAAAGGATTAAATAATAACAAAATCAAATCCATAAATTATTATGGTAAAAATATTTCTATAAAATGGTTTTCAGAAATAGGGCTAGTTCATTTCACCCTTATGTTTAAAGTGTATTCCCTTGGTAAACTTTTTTTCCCATAATCGTCGTTGTTTAATTATAACTCATATCACTAATAAATTTTTGTAAAAAATTATATTGAACATATTAGAAATTATAAGGTTTTCTTATTCCAAATATGCAATCCATTTTTCCTAATTCAATTAACATAATTGGTAGAAACTAATTTAAAATTGATCTAGAAAAAGGGATTAGAAAACAGGGATTTAAAGTGAATATGTTCAAATGTTTGAAATAATTTTATACTCAATATCGATATTAATGTGATTACAATAAAATAAAATGGATTAATATATTTATAAATGATATAAATATACATTAAAAAACTAAAAATATAATTTTTTAATATAAAAAAATTTAGCACGAAAGAAGTTTTTTATTAAAATTTAGTATTTTTTCACTATTCATCCAGTAATGAAACATCTTTGAAAAGTACCAAAAATTCATCCTATGATAAATTTGACATTAATAATTCAAAAAAACATTATTTTTTCACATATAATATTTAAAAGTTTCATAGTTTTGTTTTAAAATAAGCGTTTCATTAAAATAAGGTAAACGTGTATTTTAGAAAAATAAATCTTGTAGGCATAAAATTTGATTTACTATTATCTATTGTATAGACAACACATAAGATGAATGTTAAATAGATTATTGAGTATATAATATATAAATTCCCTTAAAATTATTTATAAAAAGTGTTTTGTTTATAATATAATGATAAAACGTGTTTGTGCGTAGTAAAATAGTTTTTTAAATGAATTTAATAATTTTTAAATAGTTTTTACTCTTATTTATAATAAACTGGTTTCCAATGAATTCTGTTGTAAAACTAAATAAAGAATAATTTCATAATTTAGATTATTCTTTTTATACCCTCCCATATATAAACTAGATGATAACTATTATATTAAATGATAATATTAATGGTATATTCCAGTTTGGTAAAACTCAGTCTATTCTGTAACATAAGCTATCAAAGGAACTCAGTATTGTGTCTAACCAAACAAAAACAAAGTTTTGTGTTTAGAAATAAGCTAAAATTAGTTTTTTCCTATAAATCTAGGTTTTATTTTTGTTTCGTATAAGAAATACTAACATGGTGTATTATAAAACACAACCATTAAAATAATTTAAATTATAAAAAAATTCATAAAAACTGAAGGTGTTATACCATTTACAAGTTATTATACATTTTTAGGAGAACAATGTTTGTGTGATATTAATATATTCTATATTTCATAAATATAAATTCTGGGATCACCATGCCTTTGAATATCATGCCTTTATAGTGTTTGGATTCAAAAATAAACCACATATTATTCCTACGTAACACATGGAAAAATAAAAATCACTACATTCTCCATACCGTAGTGATTTTTTTGTATTGATAAAAGAAAGACCAACTCAATGTTACAAGGGTACAGATCTCAAATATGGGTATCCTACTCCAAGATTCTCCCCTGAATATTCCCATTCTTTCAGTAGACATGTAGTAGGAAAATCCTTTCCCATGGAGGACCCAATCATGTTGGTCCTCAATCTCCACCTCTTACTATACATATATAGCCCCATCCTCAATTTCCAGCTCTTCACAGTCGATAACATGAAAGGAGTGGTCCACATAACTCATTAGGTGTGACATATGGATGACATATTTTACTCAATCTATGTATAGTGGTAGAGATAAGTGGTATTCCAGCTCGCTATCTCTATTCTATATTTGGAAGGTGCCAATGAGTGTTAGAGATATCCTTCCACCATAACCAAATATCCATAATACTTATTGAGGTGAGAACATAAAACACATGGTATCCTTCAAAGAGTTATAAAGTCCATTTTAATTATAATACATAAGACATATGATGGATCTATGTCGTCCTCATCTGCTTTCGGATTATATGCACCGTCTAGTCCATAGCTAACGCTAACTCTTACACCATGAGTGCTAACTCACCAAGATAAATCCAAAAATTTGGGTACCTACAGGGTATCCCATGAATGTCCTTGAATAGTTATATAATGATGTTAAAATAATAGATATTTTTTACACCAACTCCACCAATGGTAAGTGATACTCCCAACTACTGCCAAATTATAACAAGCAATCCCACATCACATTCTCAGGGATCAGAATGGTCAACTCAGTTTGGTTGTCTATGTTGGGATGAAATTTGATAATCAAATGCAACTATGTCCCAATGACCTATTAAGATACTCTACATATTCATGAAAAAATTGAAAACCATGATATTAAATGATCATTGAGGGAACACCATGGATCCAAACTGTCTCCTACACATACTAGTGTTATAAGCTATCTACTAAACACTTCTCTTGAATAACTAGAAGTTGTCCAACATGGAGAGTTGGTTTCTGATCAACCATATAGAATATTTTTTTTGACAAATGTGGTTACCCCATAATTAATTACATGGATATCCTATCACACTTCATCCTTAGAACCAAGAGGGGTTTAGTTAAACCTGCGGGAACCTTGTTCATAACCTTCACATACTAGCAATTGACTCATTGTGAAATGAAATCAGCAACACATATCATTATATCCAAACAAAGATAACTAACATCAGATTTTATAGTACATATTTTAAATGCCTATATGTACCTACAAAGGGGAGGTATGAAAACCCCTCATAACATGATTCAACAATTACACTAGTACCATCACACATACTATAAAAAGGATAACATGTTCTCCACCTTCATAAAATCTACCAGGAGAACATCCAGTTGATATCGGAGTACATAAGTGTCCTAGTTAGGATATCCATGTTGATCTTCCCCAATATGTTGTAAAATAATTGGTGTAATAACCACCAACTGAATATATGAAGCACCATCCTTTTCCACTAAGTAAAACCACAACAAGGCTAACAACTCTGACACCTCAACAATAACTAAGAACAACAACTCCTATTGAGTGAATATTTCCCCAATTTCCCATTCCAAGGGTTATATAATCTCTCAAATTCATTTTCTTGCATGGACTCTATCCGTATACTATGTCTCATGTTAAGATCTTTTTAAGATAAGATATACTTTATAATCTTGTTGTCAGAGTTGACTGTAAACCACTCACCCACAAGGTAGTTTCCCAACATAATATGAGAGAAGAATACCTCTGATAGAACCAGATCATACATTATACAGTTTTTCTCAAAATATATAAAAGACATATACCTATAAAAAATAACTACCCACCTTTTAATCAGAATAAAACCATGCTTAGTCCTATAGGAATTATAGAACACTATGTAAATGATAGCCTCCTCCAGAAATCTCACCTCTACTTAAAATCCTAAAAAATCATAAGAACATTCCATACACATGGAAGGACAAACCTTTTGGGTCAAATATGTAAAAGGTTCTACAACATTAGATAAATCAGGTAAAAGACCTGGATAGTACCCTACTATCCCAAGGGAACTCCACACTCCAATAATGATCTTAGGTGGATCATAAGCTACTATTGCCTATGCCTTCACTGAATACACTACAACTCCTTCCTCTCAGATGTTTCTTCCAAAAATTTGGACACTCAAATCAAAAAATGACACTTTGATATCTTCCTAAAATGATGGTTCTCTTGAAGTGCGTTCTGGACCATCCTCACATGTCTCCTCTACTCCTCCATTTATTTTGAATACAATAGGAAATAATTGATTAATAACACAATAAAATAGTATATGAAATCATAAAATATATGATTCATGAGTCCCATTAACTGTGCTGGGGTGTTCGTCACACCAAAAAGCATAAATAAGTACACATAATGACTATAGTGACATCTGAATGCCATCTTTGGTATATCATAATCTCGTACTCACAATGGATGATAGCTCGTTCTATGTTTAACCTTTGGGAAACATCACGATCTTCTAAACTGGTCGAAGAGGTCTTTAATCCTTGATCGTGGATACTTATTCTTCATGTTCATCGGGATCACGTGATAGTAATCCCCATATAAACTCAATCTCCAGTTTTCCTTCATGGTGAAGAACAATAGGGATGCCCAAGGTGAAACACTATGTCTCATGAATCCCATCTTTTGAGTGTCCTCCAACTACACACTATTTTCATGACACTATATGGGATCTTTCTGATATGCACGTGTAGATATCAGTGTTCTCTCAGGGTGTAATTTAGTGAATACGTCTATCTTCAGATGGAGAGGTAAGTCAGGAACATCCTATCCAAAGTTATCTTTATACTCCACCCCCACCATTGTAAATTAGTATCCCATATCATTCTCTTATCCAAAAGTCATTATACCAACCCTGTATGTAATTTACTACACTTTTCTATTTCTTGTCCCATCCTACTCTACCTAATTTTTATTCTATGCCACAGTGGAAAACCTCACCCCATCAAAGCAGGAACAACACACCCTCCACCAAAAACCATCAATCAGGGCATTAACTATGGATAGATAGTCCATACTTATAATGATTTCATAAGGTCCAATTATTGATACAAAGAGATCATATAAATATATCTCACCTCGAAGAGTCAAATACCAATATCATAAGAAGTGTGTAATCACTGTGTCACCTCCTTTCGGTGTCTCCAAGTGAATGTGTTGGCCCTAGGGCTTAATAGAAATCTCTATGTATTTAACCAATGAAGCGGAAAGAAAGGAATGACTCCTACCCATGTCTATTAATACTATAGATAATGAATATAAGATATAGAGTTTACCTTGTATCATACATGGAGGCTTAGGTCTATTGGCATCCATTGCCTACTGTTTTCCTCATCACTAACCACTTTATCCCTAAGCCTAGAGTAAACAACATGAGTTGGTGGTGGAAATAGGTCCGTCCTCCTACCATCTCTAAATATTATACATTCAGCTTTTCCATGGCTTCCACTATATGAAACTAATTTATCCATCCTCTATATCTCCCTAGGTGGTCCCTCTACCATGTCTTTATTTGTTATACATTGTTTTGAAAAATCCCTTGAATCGTATCCCAATCCATCAAAGGAGAAAAACTGCATCTCCCGTAGGTGACACAAGTTATCCTTAGTGTCATGTTCCAATGATCCTTTATACTGGGCTACTCTCCTAAAGTATCTAACTAAGGCTGTCATCATCTACCATACATTGAGCACTCAGATCCTCATATCCCACTACCAACACCCACTATCATCATTTGATATGATAAGAAGCTCTCCAATTTTGAGGCATACTCAATAAATCCTGTATAAATGGGAATGCAGATAGATATTACAGAAGCCTTGATATCCCATCATAAGCCCTATTTAATGTCCCATTCATTGAAGAACATATCTCACACTATATCTAGTGAGTACTGGTAGAGACCATTAATCCTTGTTGAATATTCCTCAATGGTCATACTTCTGTGGTACAGATGTAGAAGCATCCGATCACAATGTGTCTTTATTAAACACATTCCTGAAGGGATTCAAGAAGTCTAACTAGAAGAGGGTTGGCTCAACTTGTGAATAAGTTACTAGACTCCCCCATGACCTAGTGGATCCCATAAATACACTCACAGTGAGGAATTCTATCTGATTTTTATGTGGCCCAACAAGGGAAAAAACATTGAGTGACATTATATTATCTAGTCCTTGGACACATGAAGTTATGGATCACAATGAAAAATGGGAGGTCACTGACTATGGAAGTCAAATACCACACTCATCTTGTATGCATCCTCAGCTGGTACATTATGTGAAAACTACAGAACAACTGGTATTTTTATTAATGATAAACAACCTAGAGGAACTACATCATGTACAATCACCTATACTAAAGAATCATCACTCGATGGATCATCCTCGTGATCACAAAATATAATCCTATATGTCTATTATTACTGAGAAATCCACAAATAAAAAAGATGTACCATAGTCAAAGAGTACATATTGGGAGTTGACTTAGGCCCATAGAAACAAAAACTCATTCCAATATGATGCATGTAACAATGATTTCCCTACAACTAGTGTATACATGTTCCAAGTCAACAAGAAGGTTTTAAGAGTCCTGGTGAATGGATATGTCAACCATCACACTAATAATATGGTCCATATCCAGAAATATGAACTCAACACAATTTAACACTATTTCCAAAAATCCAAATCATAGCTCAATGACTCTGGTACAATGTAGAACCAACACATATAATACCACTCTATTTTGACCAGGCTCGACAAATTCCTCGCCAAGGCTTCTCCATGTATACTTCCAATAGGTGAGGGTATTTCGACTAATGCCATGTAGATATATAACACACAGCGGAGGTATTAACATAATGAATGTGTACACACAAGCACACATATCCAAGACAATAAAATGTTGAAATGTAAAAAAACTGATAGAAATGAATATATACATCTATAATCCAAAAATCATAGTACAATAACAAGGTACTAGAAATAAAGGGTCAAATACAAGACCACAAAATGAAAATGAAAACAAGTCCATCCATCTAATTAGAAGGATACTAATATCAAATGAAACCACTAGTACGCATCTTGGACTATTTGGATCTTTGAGATCCACCATATCCTATTCAATGTAGGGCTTCTTCAAATGGTCTATCCTCTTTATATGACATGATAGGTGCAGGTAGAGCCCATGATGGGGTGAGTATAACTATATCAAGTGGGAATCCTCGAAATCAGTAAACATAAATCCCCAAGAGTAGTCATATCAGTACAAAAATACGACAAGAAAAGTGAGAATTGATGAAAAAAATATATATTGTAGATGGACATGATACCTCCCAATGGTCTCAAATAGACTACCATCCACATGATTCTACTTGATGCTTCTTGGAAGTTATTTTTCTTGGAAAATCACTCCATGAGCCATGTTATCCTTGGGGAAACTCTTCCAAAAGTCACGATCATTTTCCCCCACTCATGAAAACTCACTAGCCTCTGTAGATCTCAATATATAGTTAGGGGATTTCAAACAAGACCTCTAAGGGACCCCACAAACCCAAACTATATTAACCATATATGTATGTGATAATATGCTGAAGATACCAAGAACCTTACTGAAATTTCCTACTATATAGGGGATCAATTACTCACACTAGGATGTCTAAACGATTTGATGAAAATCACAATGCGTAATAGAAGGAATTATAGAGGATGACAACCAAACAACACATAAGGACACCACCAAATATATCTAATACTCATCCTCAATAGGGGATCAAATTCCATAGATGTGATATAATTTCACACCATACACACCCAGAGATTAAATAAGGGAATCCAATCAATCGATACTGGTCCAAACTAAAGAAATGTTGTGATCTAAACAACCTCAATGTGGGAAAACTGCAAGTATTAGGGATACACAGTGTGTCTAGAGAACCCCTGATCATCTTATTCTCTTCCATATCAAATGGAATGATTATATCCATATAAAAACTGTGTAATATGGGTATACATTGTGTAATGGTTTTTTGGAACCCTACCCATGCTGTATATCTATGCCCATGTACTCCTACCTTCTTCGTGTACCATCCTGTGTAACAAGCCTTATAACTACCACTGAACCCTTGGTTACATGCCCTTCCTCTAGGGGAGGATCACGGAGAATGTGATAGGTACCACATGGTGTGTGACCCTTTTCATCACCTTGGAAACCCTAGTGTTTTACCCATGGAATCACATGGGGTATAGTTTCAGATTGCACTGCATGTTAAACAATATTTTCCAGAATCTTGAGATTATCCTACACATCATATATTTTCTCCATTTTTATGGAAAAAAATTGTTTCGAGGTGTTGATATGGGGTCTGATGACCAACCCATAATTAGATATATGATTACAAGCTTATAATTGTTTCAAAAAACCATACATTGAGACATCCATAGCTGCACCGATCCACCACCATGCATCTATCCTTGAAGAAGAAGGGTCCTCAATCAAATCTAGTCTAACTCTAATAATCCACCACCAATACTCCTCAATTGAACCCTCAATCACAAATTGAACACATGGTATCAATTTGTTACACTAAATAATTACCACATAATGATTTAATACTAGTTATTCATTGAACCATTGGAAATTTAAAATACTAATGATGAACACACAAAAAAACTATGGATAAAACCATAAACAAATAACGTAAAGAATAATCCTTGGACTTTGTTTATTTTTTCCTCAATCCATTATCATATAAAATAAAAACAATTAGGTATAAACATTGATGAACAATTTAATCAATCTTAAATAAATAAACCATCGATTAGGGATTCAATTATTGTCTATGGAATTGATTTATGTTAGATTGGGATAATGTAAAAAGAAGAAATCACATAAAAAAAAATCCAACCTCGAGTTTGGATTTGTTTCATGAAAAAACAGTCTTGAATCATCATCATTGGTGCGATCCATGATCTCTAATTGTGCAAGGATCCTCAATATAAATCTCAATACGATGTTAATCTCCATGATCTCATCCAATGTTCTCTCTAAATTATCTGGTTAATAAAGCTAACCATAATTTTTTTTATATAAACATATTTATAAGAGATCATTAGTTTAAAAAATTTACATAAATTTATAAATAAATAAACTAAAATATATTTAATATGTTTCCTACAAAGGTGATCAAATCCAATGCGTGACACCAAAAATGATTATATTATTTACAGGATAAAACAAGCTCTAAAAACTCATCATTGGACTCATATTTCTAATCCAAGCCTTAGATTATAATTTATTCCACCTTCCACTAAAAAAAATATGTGTGATATTAATATATATAATATTTTTAAATATGAATTCCAGGCTCATCGGGGCTTCGAATCTCATATTATCTCAATGATTGGCTCCAAAAATAATCCATTTTATATTATGAAATAATACATGAAAAAAATAGAGTCGTTACATTCCTAATAAAATTCATTATATCCGGTATAATATGTATTAAACCCTAGGTTCCTTTTAAATCATATTTTATAACCTTGGTTATCTCTACATGGAATTTTATCCCAAACTATATGCGGTCAATATATCATGATACAATGTACCATTTTCCCTTACTTTATTATTAAATTATCATTTTTCTTCTTTATAATGTGTTTGTGATAGATTTTTAGTTCTTTTTTTGTTTGCATTTATCATGTTCCTGATTTTGGATTACCAGTCATAGGTTTTGCGAGATGTTCGGGAATATTCATTAATAAATTATCATAATTTAATTATTGTTTTTATATTGTGATCATTGAAGCTGTGGTTAAAGTAGGGGATCCAAAATTTATCGTATATAATTATTATGTAATTGTGTAATTATCATAATTTTTTTATATTTGGGTATGAATTTATGATTGACCTAATGAATGTTATAATCCAATCATGGATAAATTTTGGAATAATTTTATCATGTATATTTTATGAAAAACCATAAGCATTATTGAGGTGTGTTCCACTTAAATTTATCCTATGTTTTATTCATTTTAATGGTAAATGTGTAATTGATTTGTTTAGAGGGATTTGGAGAGGATTTAGATGATTTTGGGGTTCATAGGCCCTTGTATATGGAAAAGGGATGTAAAAATTTGGGGCACATAGTCATTGTAAAATTAGTGCTAATCATAGACCCAAAATATATGAAAGGGAAATTCTAGAGGATGATTCCATTATCCATGTGTTTTTATATTACACCATGTACATATTGAAGAAAATTATATAAGTTTTTAACAATTGTGGTGCATTTTTTACCTAATTATATCCAAACCATATAGATTTTGATTATAAAAAAATTATAATTTTCACGATTGGCACTTGACTTAGCTAACCATAAAGCAGAACTGTGGGCACCAAACTTAATATAGTGGAAACCACATGGTTTTTCCTTATTTGGAAAGACATGTAGTAATAGAATTATACATTCCTAGTGACATAAAAAACAAAAAATGACAAAAGTCCCATGTGATTTACAATACCCTAACACCTCATTTACTCTACCTCACACAACCCTAAAGGCCCCAGATAGACCCCTTCATTCTCCCTCATCTTCCATGGTGAGTCTCCCTTATTTTTATATAGAATCTTGTTCAATTAATCCATATTATTTTTAATAGGTGAGTATATCCCTCCATTATCATCCATTGTTGGTCTATTTTACTAACAAGCAGCCTCACACATTCTATATCCAAATATATGATTATCTTATACTTTTATATTTCTAGCCATTTGATCCCAATTCAATAGTGAATATCAAATATTTATGATTCTATGAGAATAAGGAATGTGGTCTATAAACTATTCCTCAAGTCTAAAATCAATTCAATGTGATGGTTTTTTATAGTCTCACAAACCTAAGATGCGTTCAACAACAAATTTAATTATATGTTGTAATTCATGTAATTTAAATTTAATACTATTCACTTGAGATGTTAAATACCCAAAAAAAATTGAATCCTAAGATGATGCATTTGATTTTGTTTGGATCAATATATGATAAATAAATTAAGGATACTAAAGATGGGTTTCTTGAATAATTAATGGGAAAACGTGAATGGATAATGATTCCATTTCTAAAATGGGGATATATGTTATTAAATAAATTGAAAATGATATTTTTTTAGAATGGTAGATAATGGGAAATGAATTGGAAACACATGGATTTTTATAAAGGGTGAAACTGGGAATGGGTTGTCTTGATATGAAATTAGAAACAAAAAGTTGGATATTATATTTTATGAAATGTGATATTAAAGGTGATTGGTCAATGGAATGGTTCTCAAGAGGATGTCTCCTAGGGTAACTCTTTTATGTTCATAGGAAACTATTTCCCATGGGTTTTTCTCTTAGGTCTATTGGTATCATATTTCATTTGAGTGTCTACTCTGGTTCAAATATGGGTATATTTCTCTAGGTGATATTCCTGATCTTGGATGGGTATATTTCTTTTGGATGTAATCATGTTTCTTGGATTGTTATATTCTATTGATTGATTACCTTTTTTAGAGACATTCAAAACTGGATGAGGTAGGTACAATTCACAAAGATTTTCACTATGAAATCCATGGAACGATGATGTTATTTATGTATTTATTATTATTTTAAATTTATGTATATATTTTTTGGGGAAAATAATCATTATATATACTCAGGATGAATAGGTTTATTGATACTATTATTAGTGTCCTACTAAATTGTACTCAAACCCTACAAAGGATTCTATTGAGCACTATAGTAGATTTCATGGTTTCAAGACAGGACATGGAAAATGCCAATATGACTGATATTTGATTTGGAAGTTAGGATGGAGCATGAGATATTGGGAAGGGGATAAAACTGAAGAACATTTTGTATATAGTCTTCTTGTTTTGTTTTTTATATTAATTTTGGATATATATTTATACGCTCCTCTCTTAAGGTATTATTTATATGCCGGAATTTTTTGACATTGTTATTACCCGCATTATATTATAGTGTGGGATGTGTATATTATTCTTGTATATTTCTCCTATATATGTTTATCTTATTTATCAATATGTATAATATTTATACTTTTTTTTGTTATTACTTCTCTTGATGAGAGGGTTTAGATTCCCCATATTATTTTCATAGACCCTCAACGCTAGTCAGTAGACTATGGTGTATGAGGAGATGTATTTTTGGATATTTAACCCACTTGGTATGGTTACTGTTTTGTGATCCATGATAGGGATTTTATAATGTGGAATTAGATATCTTTTTTTTATTATTTAGGTAACATAGACAAGGTATAGGGCTTTATGTAAACATGAAATAAAACTCTTACCTAGAAGTAGTTAACCCTCGTACAAAGAAAATCTACATTTCATGGGATAGAATTTTTGTTTTGATTTTTTATTGAAATATTATATGTTCCACTATACAAATGATTTTGGAATTATTAATTATGTTATTTTTATCTCATAGATGAAGAAACAATAGGTTTTTTGTATATTCATTATACTAAGAATGTAGGATTCCCATGTAATTTTTTTGATTTCCTATTATTGGTTACCTTCCTTAAGAAAAAATATAATTTTTAAAATTTTTCAAAAATAATTTATTTAGATTCTTCCCATATATATGTTTTCAATGGTTTTTTATCTATAATATTCATGATACGGTTCAAATATTATTAGATTATTTTTATGTTCATTATTATAAGGATCCATTTAAAAAATTCCAATTAAAATTAATAAAAAAATTTCTAATATAACATCTAATCGATATAATATGTAACCAAGCCAGAATTATAAAAATGATAGTTAAATTAAAATAGAAAATATTGATAACAAGGATCATATATATATGATGTGGACCTTATGGGTATATTGTGATGACCTTATATATGGGTATATGGGGACAGTTAGAGAATCTAAGTTATAATAATCAAGTGATGTTAGATGTAGAGAATAATGGGAAACTATTCCTATTATATATTTCATTGAAATACTATATGAATTACTATTGTTGTAATTTGTTCTGAGTCATGTATTTTGAATTTCAGACCAAATCCTCAATAGAGGCATTTGGTTCAGTGTCGAGAGGGTGGAAATGAGTGTGGACAAGTGGTAGTTGGGTGAGATCCTCATACAACATTGATTTTAGAAATAGATGTTTATCTCTAAGAGAGATTGATATGTATTTTTTTGATGAGTAGATTGGATCCTTGAGCTATACCCAACGATATCGAAGATTATAAGGGAGTGTTAGATCCACCACCCATTGTTTTTTACTAGAGAGGGTGTTCGCATAGTATCTTAGTTACGGATTAAGTACATGAAGATGATTTATGAACACATAGAGTGTGACATCCCAACATGTGTGCCTCTCAATGGTTCCCTGAGTTCGGTTTAACACATGTCCTCAAGTGCTCAACCTCATACGCTAGAGTTTTCTAACTAGAAGCGAGGTCATAGGGTGTGTTTGTGGGGAGTATATTTCCCCATTACTAGAGTCTAGTACAATATATATATAACATTAGGTAAATAACAGAATCATATATTAATATATAGACCATCCAAAACAATCAATATTAACAAATAGAACAGTAAACCATCATAACAGAAGAAGTAACAAAGAATATCAACTCATTCAACAAATAAAAATCAAAATCTAGAAATTAAATTATATAAAATTTACAATGATTCATGTAATCTATCTAGAAAATTTGAAAACATGTTTGCATAGAAGAAAGAAATACATTCTATGAAAATTATGGAAAAAATATAACAAAAACTATCCAATCATCCTAAGTAGTGTCCTAGTCATTTGCTATGAAGCTCCTTTATTTTGTATGAAATTATGATCAAGTGTCCAAAGTGGGATGCATCCCCTTATCAATACAAGAAACCATATAACATTCTAGGGTACCAACAACAACCTGGATAGGCTTTGTGATATATCTCAGTAAGAGACCACTAGCTAAATATATACCATCCATTCAGTGTTATATAAATTGATATAGTTTTGAGGCATAAATGAAATTAAGAATGTACAATAATGTAAATATCTAGATGCCATCTTCATCCTAAACTGTTGTTTAAACATGTAAACATTTGATTAATTCATTTATGTTCAATTTATAATAAGTGAGGTTGAAGTATCCAAGGTATGACCAAGGTATCCTGTATTTATTACAATAAAAATAGAGGATCCAAGGTAATGACCAAGTAATTATTCATGATATAAATAATGAAAGAGGATCGAAGGTAGTTAACAAGGCATCCTTGACCTTAGGGGTCAAGAAAACTCAATAACAACATTATACAATGATATAAGTGGTATGGGTGTGTTTCCCTATGGAATTGGGAATGACCTTATTGATTAAGGTTCAATCATTCCAAGCGGTTTCTAATGGGTTTTTTCATAGAACCGGAAACATCCAATGATTCCATATTCATTTGGACCTACTTTCCAAAGGTAGGCACTCATTAGTTATGCACTGATGAGGCTTAAGAAATTTGCATCGGTCAAGAGGATGGGAGGACAGACTCATCACACCTTTTTGAGGGGAATTATTTTCTACTATGGGACTCTCTTTATAGATTTAAGTTATGTTCGTGAATCCTTACTACATTACCAAGTATTAAAATGAGCATTCCTTTAGATCTAACAATCAATGATAAATATGTATGAAATTTAAAGAATCTTTTATATGTATTCGAGGTTCTTCATCGATAAAGAATCATATGTGTTTGTTTAGAGATTAATAGTCAATGGTATCCTTTAATACATTATATAAAAGTCTCTTGGTTATTATAATAACCATGCTGGTTTTAAATCCACTCAGCAGGGCACTTGATGTTTTTTTTCATTCAGAATGACATAGATTATTTAAGAGTTGGGATAACACCCGCAGATGGGCTACCTACGTATCCTTGTTTAGAGAAGGAATCAGAACCCACATAGTTAGAGTAAGGGAGTATGAGGTTTATATATAATTGATGGCTCAATTAAAGATGTCATAATTACTTTTACACTCTAAGCTCATGTGAGTCATGCTCGATGTGAGAAACAAGAGTTATTGGTAACACCAGACAATTGTTCCATGAAAGATGGAATCATGAGAAATAATGCGGGGCTTATGTATGTATGACTGCCCAGATAGATGAAGACTGAGATTTACTTCAGGGAAGAAACCCAGGAACAAGGTCCATAAAGGTATATGTACTTTATGGATATTTGGCTACTCTAACTTGGGGCTTACTCCTGAGTAAGATGCCCAAATTACGAGGGGACTTATGATTGGGTTTTACACCTGAGAAGGAAGCCTAGATCAAAAGTAAATTATGAATGGTTAAGAGAAATTAAGATTGGGGCTTACTCATGATAAGGAGGCCCAGGTTAAAGGGATTTAAAAAATTAAGGGACTTGGGACTTACTCCTAAGGAGGATGCCCACATTTTTGGGAATATTGAGACTGGGGCTTACTTCTAAAAAGGAAGCCCAGGATATGGGAATTATGACTGGGGAATACTCCTAAGGAGGATGCCTAGATTTTTGGGAGCATTGAGACTGGGGCTTACTCCTAAAAAGGAAGCCCAGGTTAAGGGAATTATGACTGGGGCTTACTCATAAAAAGGTGGCCCATGAATAGGGTTCTATCATCTTAAAGGATGAGGTTTAATGAATGAAATTTCAATCTTTAGTGACATAAAGATGTGTAAATCACTAGGTTTTGAGAGATGTTCCACAAAATTCCTTTCAGATAAGGAAGTCAATCAAGAAAACATGCCATAAATGACTTTTAAGAGTGTCTTGAAGACTAAATCTTAAATAGGAGAGGTGGAATGGCATAAGAGAGATGAAATGGGTAGAAAGGGCACCCAAATATAGAAGGGAACACATGTCCTGGGGGGGTCGTGCAAGTATTGAATGGGCGGACAAGTATTGGTCACGCAAGTGTACTTGCGCGACACCTATATACTTGGGTGATGGTTAACCAGTAGGGTAATACTTGGGTGGTCCTTGACCAAAGCCGTTAGAATTATCCCGAGGTACCTCCAGAAGAGTGGCGCACACACTTCAATGAGTAGGTAAGGAGGTGTGAAAGTGTGTCCATTTCCCTTAAGGGTAAAACACATAGGCGCGCAAGTGTCAGTGAATTATAACACTTAGACCTTATTACTCTTGTTTAGACCTTCCATTCTAGGTAAATAATAATCTTAAAAGTGTTCAGAAGACTTGAAGAAGAGACTTGGGCATTCAGAGCTCTATATCTAAATTTTGAAAAAACTCCTCTTGAAATGGGGGGCCCACCGGGGGTATTTATAGGCTAGAGAAGACCCTGGGTGGTTTTCAAAGAGGGCATGAAGGTCACTTGAGCGACTATTAGGCGGTTTTCAAGTGTACTTGTGCGATAGTGAGGGAACTTGGGCGACCCAAAGGTATTTGACTCCTTTTTCATTGCTTTGTCGACTTTTGATGTTTTCGTCAATGGATGAATCAATTTGTGCTAAGTCATTTCCCTTTCCATTCCTTTAGACAACATGATGAAAAGGAGCCTCAACAGGGTGTACTCCAAGTGGCATCACTCAAGTCATTCCATTATAAATAGTTTTAACAATGTCCAAGGATCTCATCCAAGGTAAAATATTATAATAATGATTGGGCCTAATGGGGTGTTTCAAAGGAACCATGTGTTTGATGAAATCACATGAGATCTAAGGAGTGAACCCAAGGAATTATAATATCATGATGGTTGTGAATGTTTTTTAAAACATCATTCTATTTATTGTATAGTAGAGAAGGACCATGATCCATAGTGAGTATCACCCTTTGAAACAAGCTCCTTGAATTGGAATTTCGTCCTCTGAGTGCTCACAAAATTCCCTTGAAAATCCAAGGATGTCCCATTTTTTACCACTAATATAAAGAGGAAATGGTTTATATATAGTAGGAACCTTATATGTAATTCATTATTTAATTAATTCCATGAAATACTAAGGCATTTTAATGATTCAAAAGGTTTATTCAATTTGATTTCATACTATGTGACAAGCCTATTTAGGGAAAGAAATTATTTAGTAATTTAATAACATAATATTTGATTATTTCCATTCCACTTCCTTCCATTAAACATGGGAAGGAGTTCTAAATATATGAAAGCAAGTCATATGATTATATTCAATTAGTCCATATGATACCCATATTATACATACCAATTATAATTTAGATTCATTTTGTATGTTAATAAATATTACATAAAAGGGTCAAGTGTTATTGTAATGTTTTAGCCATTAGTGATTGATAAATCTGTTATTTTAATGAAGGATTCCCATTAGCTAGGTCAAACCACATAACCTAATGGTGTCATAGGTAAACCGACATGGGTTACCATGGAATAAATTAAGAAACACCCTACATGGGCTGGAAATCATCATGATCTCACCCTAAAATGGTGTGATGATACTATATATAAAGGGTTCTATAATATGATCAAGATGAATGTAGGCAAGGAACATGAATTTTACAAATAATGCCTAATGAAATTGGTGTGTCCACAATGATTGAAACTTATAAAATCACAAGACATTGATGTAGATTCATAGAATACGTAATATGAATATATAATACTTTCTTAATCTAGAGTCAGCATTTTGTTTGTCTTGAATTAGAATAAATATGAAGAATAGATAGACACACTCAAAATAGGGCACATGGGCATGCATCTAAAAAACTCCATCTAGGATATGAGAAATTAAGAACAACTAAAGATGAATTAAGAGCTTACCTTGAGGAATCAAAATAAAAGATTGATGCTTTAATCAGACACTAGATAAAGATAAAAGAACAAATACTATAAAGAGGTTACTTTGGAAGCTCCAACGGGGGAAGAGGGTATCTCTTATCCACTGGAATTCGAAATGGAGGAAACAATTTGATTACTTATATTTTAAGGTAAACATTTTCATTTTGCACAAAATATATGGTTCAGAAATTTTGGACCCATGGTCGAATAAATTGTGCCCCAACCATGAATGGATCATTATTTAGGGAGGTTATACACATGTTAATGCTGTACATTTAGAGAAACCATGCACCAACCATATGAAATGGCTTTTCTAAAAATTGTAGACTATCTATGTGGGTGTGCGGTCCCATGTTTACTGTTAGGGAAAAATATGTACCCTGCTTTCTACTCTATCAATCACCGCATTGTTAGGTAAAACTCATGGAATTTCTATGCATGGTTTCTTTTAACTATGTTGAAAGTATTTTTTATCCAAAAATAAGAAATATAGGATCTGAGTAAGTCCCATACCCCATGAAACATGTAATCTAATTTAAATTCCTTATTATGTCCAAATTGAATACTTATAAAAAAATTAAAAAACATATGTACATGAGAAAAAAATGAATTCTTATAGTCTTCCCCCTTAAGGGAACTCATCCATGAGTTCACCTTCGATGGTAAAAAACAAATTCTAATAACAACTCTAGCCACTGAGCATATACGTCAACATCCCAGTCCTAAGTCTCATCCTATACACAATTGTTCTACCATAACAAATAAAATAAAGGGACAAACCAACCTCAAATATACTTCATGCTTCGTCCAATGATGTGTATGGTATACTCATCAAAAAATGCATCGGAATCCATTTCACGCACCTTGGGGTTGATTGTTTGAGAAATTTCGTCAAGATAACGAAAAAGCTATGAAACACGAAAGATTTCATTCATGGCACGATACCTCTAAGGTGGTAAAAATTTATAGGATACTAGCTATAATATTTATTAAAGGTCATAAAACTTGGAATAACTAGGAGAAAACTTCCCTTTCCTCTATATATGTATATTCCTAGCCTAGGTGATACCCGTAAAAAAACACTATCCATAAACCCAAACTCGAGAGCTCATCAATGAATAACAAGATGCAATAGTATTCTAGACATTTTAGTATAAATATCCTTCCTGATTATTCGATCATTCTCTATGGTCTTTGGAATTGGATGAGAACCCATCAGAACTGTCTCAACTGACTCTATCCTTCATAGGGGTGAAAGACATGGCCTATCGTATAGGGACTCAAAAGGATCCATCAGAATCATCACATGATAGCTGTTATTTTTGGAGAAATCAATGAGAGGAATGTTCTTATCCCAAGAACCACCATGATCAAGGATTCAGGCCCAATGTATTTCCTCTAGAACCTAGAACATTCATTTTGACTGGCCATTGTTCATAGGGGGAAAATATATTCTCAGAATCACTTCTACCCCCATAGTTCTATGTAACCCCTACAAGAATTATGATTAGAAATTAACATCCCTATTAGAAATGATAGTATAATGTATCTCATGTAGTCATATAAGATAACAAACATATATTCATCCCAATTCATAAACTATGAATCTTTCTCGGATAGGAAAGAAGTGGGATACATTCGTCAGTTGATCGATGACTACCCAAACTACATCACTACCTAGAGGCGAACCCATTAAGCTAACTAAAACTTCATGAAATCATATTCCCAATTGCATTCCATGGACGGGAGTGGCTAAAAAAATTAAAAATTAACTATTGATCCACATTCCACTACTGATTGGTGGAACACCTAATGATAAATCCTATAGTCATAATTTTCATCCCAAGATACCAACAATGGTGTCAAATGTCATGATACATCTTGGAGGATAAAATATGAATTTCCCATTGAGAAGCATTGGAATATCTCATCAATTCTTCCCTTATTTCTATAAGAACCTAGATTGTCCAATTAATATGGGTGATGGTATCTACATCTAGAATCCAATCCAATGGAGTGTCCCCACAATAAATAATCTCTTGGATAACTCAGCCTTCAGAATCTAAAAACCACAGGCTCTTTTCCCTATCTAGGAAGGAATAAGTGACTGCCAAGTATTTAAAAGAATACTTCTCATGAATATCATGAAACTCCATATGAATCTTAGAAAAGAGGGGCATCAATATCAATTCATCACTAGATTCATTTATGGGTTTTGCCTGAATTTTAGGACTCAACGCACCCACAACTTCATTTCCCTTTCCTGGCATATATGAAATCTCAGAATCAAGGGAATTAATATATTGGACCCTTATTAACTATATAAGATACATATCATTCAACATAAATACATATTTTAGGCTCTTGTGGTTTGTATACACTAAAAATCACCCACCCACCATATAGTAGATCAAGGTCATGAATTAGGTAATTTATCTAATTATTCCTTGACTGGAAATATATTTATGAATAAAATGTCTTCCATTACCATCACTACTCCCAAACTGATGCTTCATGCATCACAAGAAAAAAGTAGATCCATTGGAATGTCCTAGAAGACTCAGAATTTGGGATGAAATAATCCTTCCTTTCATCTCCTGAACGTTTTCTTACACGATTTTGACAATAGGAAGAAAAAATCAATATTTTTCAGACCAGTATGAGTTGAATAAATGAATGAAAAGTATTTTATGAAATTCCAATAGTATCCAACCATACCCATGAAACTCCATACATTAAAAACCTTTTTTGGCTTCTCCCAGGGCACAACAATACTCAACCTCCCTAGGTCAATAGATACTCATTATTCAAAGATAATACGAAAAAATAAGCGAGATTTCCTGATCCAGATGTCACACATTGCATTGATGACCTAGTGATGATGCTATCATTGTTTATTCAGAACGATCTCAAGATTTATACATAGTTTCTATTATTGTGAGAATACACCATGATATTTTGTCCAAAGACCCCAATAAAAGAGTCTAGATAGGGGTAGAAAACCTAATTCATAAAATCTTTGAAAATAGACGGTGCAATCATTAGACCAAAAACACCACATGATACTCATATAGACAATTCCTTGTATGAAATGTTGCATGAGGTAGGACTAATGGCCCGAATAACACATGATTAGAGCATGATATCAAGTACTTCTTTCAGAATACCATTGTTCCCTTGAGCTGGTCAAAGAGATCACCGATTAGACGTAGTGGATACGAGTTATTAATTTTAAGCTAGTTTAACCATTTTAAATCCACATATAAATGAATGATCTAATCTCCATTATTGGTAAAAATCACGGGTGAACCCCAAGAGGAAGTACTAGTCCGTATAAAACCGTTATCCTCTAGATCCTATAACTATATATGGATCTCATGGATAATAGTAGGCACTATTCTGTATAGAGGAATGAACACAATAGGGGCTCTTGGAACAAGTTCAATCATACAATCTACCTCTCCCTCAAGAGTTAATCATGAAAAATACATGGGAAAGACTTCTCTAAAATGATATTCTATGGGATTATAATATTTATAGTGTAATTTCTAATCCTATATAAGGATACTAGATCATTAGAAGGTAACTCCACCTAGACCATGATGATCTTGTCCAGTTCTACTAGCTAAGATATCTTACTCACCCTTGTGGAGACAACTGCTTCCATATGAAGATGTCAAATACACCATTGGTGATAAAATTACATGAAGGCATTGTATGGAACCAAACAATCCATTCTGAGAATGAAATAAAATAAAATCGTCTCAATTACTAATAAGTATCATATGAATAGATAAATGACTACCATGAGGTGGCAGTTGCTGCATTGTTGTATGCCCTCTGATCAGACTCTTTGTTATATATCCCAGGTCCTCACACAATAATAATTTTAAATTTCCAAATCAAGAAATTCCATGGTTGATATAGATATAAAGGCATGTGAATCACCATTATCTAATAAACTATATACGATATTAGAGGCTAATAGAACAATACCTTATATTATATATAGTCCTTCACTCTGATCCTTTAGTATTAGCAACAACACATGCAACTGACCTGACCCCTGGCCTTGGGATACTACTAGAATATCCTGATCCAGTCTTCTCTACTGATGCTAGTAGTAAGATGTTTTTCTAACACATCCACAAAATCCTTATAAACATGTCCTACTAGTGCTAATCCAACTCCCTGCCCGACATGAAATTAAATAATCTTCCACTGAAGGTGGAGCTGGTGCAAAATATCTTACACTAAAATTAGATGGAAAGGTCTGAAAGAATCTTTGAAGATGCCCCATACAGTCACAAACATGGAACGCCATCGAGTCCTGATCACAATGAGGGTTTTGATACCCTCATTAAACACAATGAAGGAATATAATAGATATTCTAGTGTAGTTACTCAGACAGGCACTGCTCTAACAAAAAAAATTTAGGGAATGCTTCATCCTAGCTGAAAAACCACTATCATTCCTTAACACTAAACCTGTGTGACTAGAACTATTTCTTTCTCTTACATTGCACTCAATGATAAGTGCTATATTAATTATATCAGAAAATGTAGGTTGGAAAAATTCATTCACCAAATTTTGGAAGAAATTAATTATCCTATCCTCTAATCATCTATCATGTGATAGATCATCATCGTCTTGAAGTAGTGAAAAATGATGTAACTAAATAAAACATGCTGAAAAATCTAAGAATGACATAAAATCCTAATCTAGATGTATAATCTCAGCGGTTTGGTCAGTTCTCAGTGTCTTTGGAATTAATTAGTTATAGAAGTCAGTCTAGAAATTAGACTTAACCATTCCTTGATGACAACCATCTTGGGTAATCACTTCCCACAAGTACATAAATGAATCATGAAGCATATAGGTAGAAATATTGACACTATTTTCTAGAGGAACCTCTAGATGATGAAATATAGGTAAGGTATACTCCTTCCACGACTCAATAGCCTATGGACCACCTTCCCCGAAGAATATGGGAGGATGCTTCTCCTAAAAATCACATGTGAGATCAGCTGTCATAGGTATATGTCATGGAGTACCATTCATGGAATTAAGATGTAGAAAAACCTATCTAAACTGATCACCATTTCCTGGATTATGTATAACAGTTGGTGCCTCAAGTGGAACTATAGGAGGAATCAATGGTGGCTTATGTCCCAATACCTATGGATCATGTTCATTGTCACCCTCTTCGCACATGACATGGGAATGTCATCATGTTATAACTCTATAAATACAAAAAACACACCTCAGATTAAGAATTGAGAGTATATAGATACAATAGTGTAATCATTATAATATAATAAGGTCTCACTACCTAAGTTACAAACTCAATTACACACCTATAATTCTAGGTATCGGTATGTGTTTATGTTCAATACACAGGGGTTCTAGTAAGTGAAAGGGTCGGTCACACTATTACTCTTTAATTAATGGAAATAATTTGATATTATAAGATGAGATTTCATTTAAAAGTTACAATTTTCTTATTTTTGAATATCAATGGTGATTAAATTGATCATCATTCCTAGTGAATTAGAGACCACACACCTTATCAATAAAATTTAGACCAATTAAATTTATAGAAAACCCTGTCTACATTCAGTATTATAATGTAATGAGTAATATATAATGTCTTGAATAGGTAAATTAATCAATCCAATCCTGGAGGGGACACACACCCCATGAATTGAAACTATTAGTCATTCAATTGCATCCAAAGAGCGAATCATGTAACCAGAGGTACATAGATGACATGGGTAGAAACCGTCCATTTAAAATACAACCATAAAACCATATTAGAAAAATATATTTAGATTGAGGATATTTAATTAAATAAGAAACTACCTAAAAACAAATATTTTAGAATAACATGCATATTGATTGAAACCATGGATAAATCAATAATATCATGCATCACATGCAATGTGGGCAGTGAATTTCTCCTAGATAGTATGGAATATGCATGGAATGTGAAATCTAAGTGCCTATAATGATGCATGATTGATGATTCATTTCCACCATATCCCCAATTTAAGGATAAAATGAAATCCTCAATCATAATAATAATAACCATCAAATAGCATGTGCATCACCCAATAGTGGAAGTATGTCAACACTTATTGGAAAATAATGTACAAAATTATTATTTTAGACAACACGGTATTTAAAACAAAAATGGTTTTAATATGCCCAAATATTGATTATAAAAAATTTATTAGGGGTTCTTAATATCCTATCTATTTTCTAAAAATAGTATATCAAGAAGGGAACCCCCTATGATACCACATGGTGACATCCCGACCTGAGTTCCACTAAAAGGTGCTCTGAGTCCGATTAGCCATAAGGCTTCAAGCGTACCTCCACACATGCTAGAGGCTTCATCCTTGTAGCATGGGCCTAGGGTGTGTCCACGAGGATACTTTGACCACAATACTAGAGTTTAGAATAATAAGAATAGAATAACATGTAAATAGTTGAAGCATATATAAAGAGATTGAAAACCATAAACAGAACCTATAACAACTAGACCAGAAACCTGCTGTAAAGAAAGTGAAATGAATTATAACTCACACAACAGATAATAATTAAAATTGAAAAACTAGATCACATAAATATGATGATGATAAATGTCATGTCAATTAGAAACTGTAAAATAGGTATACATGGTTGTAGATAAAACACGATATACAAAAAAATAAAAAAGAATCCAAAATGTGTCCCAGTATCCTATCCACTAGACCAATCATATTCTACAATGATCCATCCTAATGATGGAAATCAGGAATGGGTGTCCAAATTGGAACACTTCCCCTTATCAACACCTATTATCATATTATATACTGAAGTACTACCGACAACCTAAATAGGGTGTGAGAGAAATATTACTAGGCACCAATGATGACATCTATACCATCCATTCAATTTATTATAATTCGACATAGTGTGAAAAAATATATGAAAGAAAGATAATACCATAATTTTAATACCACGATACCTACTTTATCCTCAGCTGGTGTCTGAACAAGTAATAATTTTATTCATTATATTATATTCAATTTTTAATAATTGAGGAAAAAGGATCCAATATAGGACAACGACATCATACAATAAAAATAATAATAATAGAGTATCCAAGGTAATGAATAAAGAATTCTTGATGATAATAACAATGAATGAGGATCCAATGTAGTAATGAATGAATCCTTGAACTTGAGGGGGGGGGGGTGATCCAAATGGATAAAAACATGCACCATGGCTATAAGGGGTCTGAGTATGATCCATATGGAATCACCCATGTAACTCCAATATAAATAAATCTAAATAGGTCCAAGGATATTGTCCTAGGGAAAATAGGGTTTGAATGTTTGTGCCTAATGGGGTGTATCCATAGATCCATGTGTCCTAATACATCATGTTACATATCAGGAGTGTATTCAAGGTATCATAGTATCTGGATGGTAGTTAAGGGATAATATGTGGTCATGATAAGAAAATGATATTAGAGAAGGACCACATTCAAAGGTGGTTATCACCCTTATAATGTGGTTCCTTGTGTTAGAATTGAATCCTCCGAGTTCTCATGGAATTCTCTTAGAAACCCATGGCTAGATCAAGTCTGAATTTTCATATAAAGATGAAATGGTCTATATGCAATAAGAACCTTATATATAATTCATTATTTAATGAAATTCATGTAATACTCATGTGTTTTAATAATTAAATATGTTCATTCCAAAACCATTCATACTGAGTGAAAATGATACTTAGGAAATGGAACCATTTAGTTCATTAATTACATAATCATTGATTCGGATCATTCCCATTCCTTCTATTAAACATTTCCAGTTATTATATGGACATGAAACCAAGCTATAAAATTACATTCAAATAGGCTAGGTTATACCAATATTATACTTGCTAATTTAAATTGAGATTCATTTATCATCTATGACACTTAAATTATAAGGGTCAAGTGGTACAATAAGGTTATAACCATTATAAATTCAAAACACATTTAATTGAAAGATGTTTATCCATTATAAAGGGCAATCCACATATCTAGAAGGTGTTATAGGTAAACCCACATGGGCTACCAAGGCATAATTAATGAAACAAACTACATGTGGTGGAAATAATAGAGGTACCAACCTCCAATGGCATGATAATACTATGTATGCATGGCTCTAAAATATGATAATTTGGAATATAATATTGTAATATAAATTTAAAAAGAAACGCCTGATGATATCAGTGTGTGCACAATGATGACATTTTATAAAATGGAGACTTGAGGGATGAGTCATAGACCACCTACCTCAAAACTATAAAAAATTACTCATCTAGTATCAGCCTTAAATATTTCCTGGTTTGAAAGAAATATAAAGAACACACCAAAAACCTGAAGATAGGTTACATGTGATAGTATATAAATAACTATCATGAGGAGAATAGAAACAATGAATTATTCTAGATGATTGAAGAGATTATTTGTAGGAATCAAAAGAGATGAACAAAGCTTCAATTAGACACTGGATTAAGAAAAATGATCAAATACTATGAAGAGGGATCAATGGGAGATCTAGCAATACAATAGAGGCTCTTTTATCCACTAGAATGAGAAAATATGGAAGGGGTAAGTTTAATTAAATTTAAAGGGAAATTTGGTCATTTTTCCAGAAATATCTAGGTCACACAGCTTGTCCATAGGGTTGGTAAAAACATGTGTCATCCATGAATGAATCCATATTTAAAGAGTATACCTAAATGGTTAGAATAAAAAGGTAGATAAACCATTTTCTAACCATTCTAAATGTCTCTGCGAAAAATCGAAGGTCATCTGCAATGGCGTGCAGTCCAAGGTTCATGGTTAGTGAAAATTGTGCATCTTGATTGATCCTTTGTCTACCCCCACAATGTTAGGGTACATCATGTAGCCTTCCCATAATGGTTTATTCAATCAGTGGGGTTTTCCACGCATTATTTCTTCTAAACATGCATCTAGTTTATTTGTTTTCAAAATGATGGGATCTAGGTCCCGAACAAGCCCTAGAAACCCTGGAAACACATGTTATCTCTTTATGCATTTATAATAAGTCCAAAATAATGAATTATTAAAGAATTAAAAGGATAAATATATGAGATAAAAACTATGTCTTACATAGAGATACCCTCTAATAAGAGTGTAAACCCTATAAAGTATATTTATTAAGGACTTCTGCAGTGTTGATTGATTATCCTAGTCAAGGCATAACATCAGTTGGGGATTTCTTAAAATAATTTTTTGATAAATATTTTTGATCAATTTTATCTACAGACTATAAGGGTATTCATGGAATGAGAGTTTAAGAATTTAATGTAGTGTGGGATGTCATTATTGGACTATGTATTCCATTTTATAGATCTTCATCATTTCCCTATGATGTGAGTAGGGGATGTGATTCTAGAGAAATTTGTTTTGATGATTACCTTATATAAGAGGTATAGACATCACTAAATGTATTTTTTATTCCACATTTCATAGAGGTATTTAATAAATCACTATATATATGGAGGAACATGGGTGGGCGAATATGATTAGGGTCTTTATATTTTTCTAGGGTGTTCAGTAGAAGATCTATATGTAGTAAGAAGAACCATTTCGATGAGACACAGTAGTCAAGTGGGGATCATAGTATCCATGAAATTAGATTATAATATCTTTCATATTGAGTTAATATTATAATGATTTATCAGTGTTGGAGATGTGGATATAATAATCATCAATGTACCAAACAATCATTTGAGTGCTATTTTTTGTAGATTGGGACACTTGTAATGGATTTGCTAGAGGGCCTAGGGGTTAATGAGTATATTAGTATCCATAATGATGTAGTGAACTAGTACTAGATATGGTATATTATAAAATGTTTATTGAAAGAGTTTTTTAAGTTGTATAACATGAGGAGGATGACTTGGTACCCCAAGGAATGATTAACAACTCTAACAAGCTGGTGTTTCTTAGGGGACATAGATAGGGGCCCAGATCCAAGGAATAGTCTAGTTACTTGGTATTCATCATACTCCCACAAGATATAATGGTATTAATTTTACAATAAATGGTACAATACTAATGTATTATAATATATCTTGTTCTTTATTTTACACCGCAGTGTCATATTCATTTATATGAGTTTGGTTTATAGATGGATGTGGTTTTGCCATATGGTACTTATATTGAGTAATGTCAATAGAAACAACACCAGGAGTGTGACTAGATGGAATTATCCAATATAGGGAATGAAACATTGATATTGGTGGTAATGAGTTTATCTATCATATCTTTATATTAAAGATGATTAGTTTTTACCTAATTCCTAAAATGGTCTGGTAGGTGCCATATCAATCCCACATCTATTTTTACCACCAATGAGTGTCCTTCATGTCAAATGAGAGTAGAATTTGTGTTTATAATGGATAGTGGGATATTTTGCTGGGTTAGAAAGGACCTAGTAATCAGTAGTTCGGTATGATTACAAAAAAGAATTCTAGTCTTGTATCAAGTGATGGGGGAATGTGGAATATAGTATTTATTATTATTTATGATCAATTTAGGGATGTATTTCCTGATTATTTCTTGGATTTTCTACATGATATGAAAGTGGAGTTTATTATCGATATAATAATTGGTGAAATTTTTGTTTCTACTCCACCTAATAAGATAGAACCTGTGAATCCATAGTATCTTAAAGGTTAATTAGTGGGCTCAGCGTCCTATGGATTTATGTTTCCAAATAAATCTAATTAGGGTTATCCTATACTAATCCATATGATGTTAAATGGGTAGTTTAGAATTTAAATGGAATATAAAATGATAAAATAAGTGATGGTAACAAATTGGTATCCACTTACCCTAATTGATGAATTGTTTTATTATATTTGAGGTACCCAAGTCTTCTCTAAAATTGATTTGAGTTTAGGTTATCACCAGTAGAGGGTGGGGCCATAAAACATACCTCCCACTTACTTTAATTTTAGGCATGGTCTATACAAGAATTTTTTGATTGAATTCATCTTGAAAAACATGTATACACTATTTATGGAATTAATGAATCTGGTTTTACATCAATATATTTACACTATCATGGTTTTTTAGTTAAATATATTCTCATGCAGTACATGTAAGGGGAGGAAAATGTGTGATACATGGAGATTATTTTGGACGAACCTAGAAATAATTCAATGTATTATGATACCTAAAGGTGTCACTTTTTGATATTCAATGTATACTTTTTTTCGTCACGGTATATCTGAGGTAAGAGTGCATTTGGATCCTGATAATGTCATCACAGTTTTGTCTTGGGAGAGACATAAGAAATTTTTTGACACACATATCATTTTATCCATAGCATATAATTAATAAATTTCTCATAAGATTTAACTTTAATGAAATATTTTAGGAAAGGACTAAAGATAAATTGAGTGAATTTGGACTAGTAGGACACTTGTGATAATTCAGGTCAAGAGTTGAAAGGAATGATAACTATAGACTTGATCCTAATCATACCCAATCCCAGTATGGAGTACACCATGTATTATGATGGACCGAGGGTTGGGATAAGAGACTTATTGATGAAGTATAGCCATGATATCATGTATGTGTCTTGGTAGTTATTTATTCATGATTGGGATTACCCAATGCATGACCTTCAGTTATAAGTAGTAATATATTCTACGATATATTGGTGGAATTTGGGAGATTTTTTTGTTAAAACATAAAATAATATCTTCAATTATATCTAATAATAATGGGACCTAAACCTTCAGAATTATGTTGATTATCTATAGTCTGTTGACTTTTAAATGGAAAAAACCCATAAACAGGGAAATATGGTATTAGATTAATTATGGAATAAGATATTGACACTAGTGGTTTAGAATTATAGTAGCTAGTAGTCGTTTATTATACCTATTTCCAAGAAGAAATTTTATGTTTTAAAGTATCAGGGTTGATTTAACCTTACATATTTATAGAATTATTCATCACTTCTAAGAAGGATAAATAGGAGACAATTTTTCGATCTATAATATTTACCCCTAATAGATACATTATATGGTGTGGAGCCACTACTAGACTAGACCCTTTATGATGATGAGATTATTTACATCCAGATTCATTTATTAGTTTATATATCCATGTGTGAGGAATTTGTGAGGGATTTATAGCTTTGAAAGTGGTTTTTATAACTAAGTTTTACAAAAATGTATCATGAAAAATATAGGAAATGTTAGTGGCCTGATATGAAGAAGGATATTGTAGGTTTTTTTTTACATAGGGGTCTACATTTAAGTAGGTTAAGTTGAGTACTATATAACCATTGGTATTATAAATATGTTACCAATTCCAAAGTTTAAATCGGATAATGTCACAATTTATTTCATAATGGGGTTTTTAGGACACCTCATGTTAACTACACAATATAGTTTATCATGTGTAAACTAATGAATGTGGATTTCATTCAAATATGAATTTTTAATTTGATGAACTCAGAAAGACCTATGTTAAAGAGATTGTTACAAACATATGATCCATTGGAGTATTATTTTGGATATGTATTTTCAATTCACATTTCATTTATATTACTACTTTTAAAGATATTTTCTTATATTGGTGAATTGTATATATTATTATCATCAAAAAAATGATGGATAATCTAACTGTATTATTTTGTTATTAGAGTACATTATAAAAGACTTTATATTAGATTTTGGTGGTTCAAAGGAGATACACTTGGACCTCTTGAAGTTATCTTAAAATAATAGTTATTAAAAGTCTATATATATGGAACATTAGAAGGATATATATATATATGATAATTTATTGTTTGCCTTTGTGTCTGTTAGAGGCAATTGAGGTAGTAATGATCAGATCGTGTATCATGGAAAAGACCTCTAAGAATATTATATTATTCTAGAAGTAGATACTGACTTCTCATAATAGGAATATGTTATATTAGAGTAGTGTTTTTTACCTCTTGTCATTGAGGTGGTTGACTGGGTATTTTTTACACGTGTCATTGTGTTTGGAAAACTGTTGTGTTTAGAGGATAGGAAAACAATAACCATAGTATTTGGGTGTTTTTGGGATAGTATATAACACTTGTCTAATGGAATAGTAATTATATTTACCTCATGATTTTAGTTCCATGATTGATGTGTTCTATTTATCTAAGATTTAGAGATGATATCTTGTTCCATTTCACATGGTCGATACAAAAGATATTGAGTGTTATGGTGAAAATTAAATAAAATTGGTTTGAGTGAGAATATATTTTCATAAAGATAATTTCTCTAGTTTGATAGTTGTGGTAGTAAATGTTTATATGGTAGGAGACATGGATTAAGAGTCTGATTTTTAGGCTTAGTGGATATAGATACATAAAGATGAGTCCAGATGATGTACTAGAGTGAAACATAAGAATGAATTTCTATATGGTGGGGATGTTATAAAATCTCATAAATCATAGATGTTTATTCCATATATATTTCACCCTTATTTTTGTTAAATTTATTGTTAAATGTGTGATGGATGTGTTTATGGGGACTTTGAGGGGATCCATGTGAGTTTCATGGGTCAGATGCCTGAGTATATAGAACATAGAAGTAACGACCAAGGGATCACGGTTAGCATATGGTTAGTATTAATCAAGTACCCAAACCATATGGAAGGGATTTTTTGGTATATGGTTCCCTTAAAAATTCAATTTTCAAGGTGAAACTATGAAAAACATGTACTAAATTGTAGACGTGTTTCACTATTTAAACACCTTGTTTACATAAATGTGGATCCAAACCATGCGGAGACTGATTATTAAAATAGTTGGACACACAAATTTGATACAAGTCATACCTAATCATGTAATGAAGAAATGTAAAAGAAGGTTTATAAAAAATTTGAAATCTCCTAGTTGTAACAGAGTTTGTTGAATAGTATGAAGAAATAACGGGACTTTCCCAGTGACTTTAAAAATGAAAAATATCCTATGTTCCCCTATAATTTATACTACCCAAAATACTCATTTATTTCTCTCATAATGGCCCAAAACAACCTCTCCACCGCCTTATTCCCCATCTTTGGTTAATCATCTTTGTATCTCCGCAGAATCAAGATTCATTTTTTCCTAAAAGGTTCTAGAGGTGATTATAACCCTTTGTTATATTATTTTCTATGTTCATTTCACTACCATGTCGTCTCATGTCATCGATCCGTTATTTTAAGGTTTTTTATTGAATTTTTATTTCACACAATTTGATTCAAAATCAATATATGATATTCATAGTGTAGGGTTCTATGAGTCTAAGGTAGGTGGTCCCTAAACTACCCCTTATGTCTGGATTTTAATTTATGTACATGTGTTGTGTGGTCATAACGACCTACCATGTGTTTGAAATTGAAATTAATTATATATTTTTATTCATGGAATTTATGTTTAATAATTCACCCTAGAGATGTTAATTAACCTTAAATGAATGAAAACGTGAGAGTATTTTTTAGAATTTGTTTTCTCTCAATGTAAAGTAAATCTTGGGAAGAAACTAGAGATGGTTATATTTAATATTAAATGGGTAGTATTTAATAAATACTGATTCAATTTTTCAAATAGTTATAATAGTTAGTAAATAAATTAGAAATGGTATTTTGGTGGAATGGTATTTAATGTGTAATGAATTGGTAATGCAAGGAATTTATTAAAGGGAGAAATATTGAATTATTTATCGTAAAATGAATTAAAAGATAATTAATTACCAATAAAATTTTCTGAAATTAGTTGACTGAATTCGAACAACTTAATGAAATCATTTTTGTGATGGTGTTTACCATGGTTACTATATTGTGTTCTTAAGATGTTGTTTCCTAGGGGTGGTTCTCCTATGGATGCAAATATGGCATTTCATATTAGTGTATTCTCATATTTTTAGATGGGTATATCTGTCTAGGTTATAATCATGTTCCAATGCAGTTATATTTACTCAGGTGGTAATCATGTTATATGGATGGGTATATTCCACTAGGTGAGTACCTTTGTTAAGAGACATTCAGCACTATATGACCTAGGTATGGTCAACCATGAGTGTCAATATATAATCTGGGAATTGATAATGTTTTTTATTGGGTTATTATTATTAATTATTTTATAATATATATTTAGAACCTCAAAACACACTTTTATCAATATGGATATGTTTATATCTAATATCATTAGTGCCATATTGAGTCATAGTCCCTCCAAAATAAAGATTAAATTGGGTACCTAAGTTGAAATTATGGTTCTAGGAAATGTAATTGGAACATCATCTATGAATGATGCATGATTTGGATAGTTGGGATGATGAATGAGAGATTGTGACAAGACTATGACTTTATATCATTATTTATGAGCCTTATGGATTTTTTTCTAATTATTTTAGGATACTAATTTATATGATCCACCCATGGGGGATCCATTGTAGATATGAATTTCTTGGTATTAGTATTGTATTAATTTTTTTATAGAGTGGGTTGTTTTTATTATTTTTGTATCTTTCCTGTATGACTATTTTCATTATTAATCCTGATGTATGATTTTTTTTAATTTTCATTGCCATATCTACACTGATTAGATGGTATAGTCTCCTCATGGTATTTTTAATTACCATCACTGCTATTTCGAAGCCTATGAATTTTGGGGAGGTGAACTTGAGATCATGTATCCGACTTGGTCACGTTACTGTTTAGTGATCTAGGACATGGACATTAAAATTTATGTATTTGTCATTTTTATTTTTAAATTGTTGATTCTTGTTTATGGTTAATTCTTGAAATACTTGATAATATTAATTATATTTATATTTATGAATTTAATAATGGTTTAAATTGGATAAAAAACATATAGATGGTAATAAAGGGAAGTATGAGAACCCAAAAATTATTAGTGCATGATATTTTTTTGGAGGAATCATGGTTTTGTTGTGCTGGAGTTTGGATATTATGTTTCTATTTTGGTGTTTCACTATTATTGGTATTATCTTGGTGGTAATACAAGTGATATTGTGTGGTTTTATTTATTAAAAATAGAGTATGAAATTGTTATATGGTTGTGTTTTAGTAGTGATGTGGATAGGTGGATGTGGTTGTGGTGTCTAGCTTCTTGTAATGTAGAGTATATCTTCACAAATGAAAATTATTATGTAAATAAGACATGATTGTAAAAACCATGACTTTTTATTTATGATATTCACATTCATAATATATATATATATATATTTGTGCAATATATAGGTATAAGGTGAAAAATAAAACATGTGCACTATATAATAAAAACTAATTAAATATTATTCAAAAAATAAAAAAACATTAAATATGGAGAAACAATATAATCCATAAAATTTAAAATATTACAATTGGAAAATATACATAAAATAATAATATAAATATAATTGAAATTTCTAAAATTTCATGGTCTCATAGAATTATAATGTTTGGAAAAAAATTATAAAAAAAATAAACTATGAGAAATGTGATGGAAATCTTGAAAAGGGTGGATAAAATTTTACAAAATACTTAGTGAATGTTTAATAAAAAAATAAGAGGTATTTATATGATGTGTGAACCCAATATTGCCATTATAAGAGTAAACCTAACCATTATAACAATAAAATGACCATAACAATAGTGTCTTGACCATTATAATAGTAAAATTTCTTGTAAATAATACATAATTTAATTAAAATTAGTATATGTAAATATTATAGTTCCAAAAAATAACAATTCAAATTGGGGACCTCAAAGAAAGTATAAGTTCATTTTAATGAAGTTTATTTTAACGTGTTTTTAAAAATTTTATATTTTCTGTTAATAATTAAAATTACCTAATATTGAAAATTATTTCTATAAAATTATTTTCAATTTAGTAAGAATCACATCAAAATTATATAATGCTAATATTTTGATAATTTTATGAAAAACATTAATTTTCAGATGAAAGTTAAAAATATTTTTTTTCAAATAGAGATGTTTTATGATGTAATAATTATCTAATTAATCCCAAAAAAAATATTTCAAATAAGAAAATTATTAAAAATATAAACAATTCCTTTAAAAACAATAAAATTAATCTCAAAACATAAATAGTGATTTCTAAAGCCTTAAAACACAATGTGTTCTATAAAAGAATGAATTTTCATTTTTCATCCATTAAAACAACCACGTTCTTTATTACACATTAATTCATGACTTTTTAAATAAAAGTACACAAAATAAAACTCAAAATATTGATTATTATGGTGTATTTTTCGAATTTGGGGCATTGCATAATAACTTGAACATGGGATACGACAACATTATTGAACACTTCCTTAACATGCTTCTAAAATTCCAGGTATTTTAAAACTATGTGGGATAACCTAGGGAAGAACATAAGAAATGGGTGAGCTATAAATCCAAGTAAGGGAATAAAAAAGGAATAAAGTGATAAATTTTAGACAATAGGAATATAAATGGGTCTTAAAAAGGGTATAAAACATCCAAATGATCATTGAGACATGATATTACATGATATTAAGGACTTGGATATTGGGGAAACAATTTAAAACAATGCATCATAACCAAAGGTCAAGGCTAAGCTGTGAATACATCATTGAATTTTTTTTACCATAATGAAATCATGTTCACTCCCATCCCAACATGACATATCATGTGGCAAAAAATTACACAATGCATTGGAGTGATATAGAATTTCGGGCACACCCATCACATTCATTTCATTTTCATGTTTATGTGTGCCACATAGATTATAAAACATGGATTCATTAATCATCATATTTTATTAAATTATTAAGGATTGTTGAATACATACATTTATATCCCAATTAAAATTGTTATAATTGCATACAATTTAATAAACCCTTGAAAGGAAATGGGTATGGTATTCATCACACAATTTTTTTGTCATGGAAAATATTGACGAAATTTCAGAAGAATAATGACATCACTTAAAAATTAATAAAATGCATTGATGAGAGTGAAAGGAGTGTCTCAACATTTGGAAAAAAATTTTAAAGTAAGGGGGGTGTGTAATATAATTTGTAGTGTAGAAAACGTTTTTACGGTGGTTAATTATTATTTTTAATGTTGGATTTTGGCCGACGTTATTACAGGAGATGTTATAAACAGAGTTTCATACGTCAGTTATTTTACAACCGACGTAAAAAACACAAATCTGAAGTGTTTTTCACACCAGTTGATAAAAACCAGACATGGAAAATGCTTCAGATGAGTGATTTATTACATCGGTTATTTAATAAATGACATGATATATACCCTTTCATGTCGGTTAATATATAACTGACATCATAAAGCACTCTTCTGAAGCGTTTATCACATCGGTTATTTTTAAAACTAACGTGATAAACATGTCTTCCAAGTAGTTTTCAATGTTTGTTATATAATAACTGATGAAAAAACATATCTATGACGTCAGTTAATTTATAACCGACGTAAAAAACTATCCATTTCAATTTTATTACATCAGTTATGAAATAAATGATGTAAAAACCATTTCCGACGAAGTTATTACGTCGGTTTACAAATAACCAACGTTATAACAAATACCAATGATTTTTTAAATATTCCCGATCAAATTCCATGCCCATCCAATTCCCATGAAACAGAGAAAAAGATTACCAAAAACTGTCCAGAACAAACCAAAATCCCCCACCACATCCCTGGACACCCCCACACCCCAGGAAAGCCCCCACCCTTTAGACACCCCCCACACCCATGTACATCACCACCACCCCTTGGATAGCACCCCACACCCCTAGACACCCCCACCCTCCTGTATACCCCCACCACTAGAAAACACTCCCACACCCCTAGACAGCCGTCTTATACCCTTTAAATATACCAAAGTTACCAAAAATAGACAAGAACCCCATCACCCCACTGGACATCCCCACCACACTCTTGGGCACCCCCCACACCCTAGGACTACCCCCACCCCCTGGACAGCCCCCAACACCCCTGGAATACCCCCCCCCCCCCCACATGAACACCACCCACTCCTGGACTTCCCCACCACCCCATGGATAGCCCCCACACCCCTGGACAACCCCCCCCCCCCACCCTCCTGGACACCCACCACACCCTTGGACTACCCACACCCCTGGGACTACCCCCACCCTCTTGGACACCCCCACACCCCTGAACTACCCCACCACCCCACTGGTCTGCCCCCACCACACCCCTGGACCACCCCCACCCTCCTTGACACCCCACACCCCTAGACTGCTCCCAACCCAACCCAGGCACAACCCCCCACTTTCCTAGACACCCCCACACCCCTGGACTTCCCACACACCACCCCAGGTACATCCCCAACCCTTCTGGACACCCCCCCCCCACACCCCTGGACTTCCCCCACCCCCTGGACAGCTCCCCAGACCCCTGGACAACCCCCACCCTCCTAGACACCCCTACCCACACCCCTGGACTACCCCACCCCCGGGACTGCCCCCACCCTCCTGGACACCCCCCACCCCTGGACTGCCCCCACCCCCTGGACATCCCCACAGACCCCTGGAAACCCCCCCCCCCCACCCTCCGGGACACCCCCACACCCTTGGACTTCCCCCCCCCCCAGGACTGCCCCCACCCTCCTGGACACCCCGACACCCCAAAACAACCCCCACCCCTGGACTGCCCCCACACCACTGGACAACCCCCCCCCCCCCCCACCTTCCTGGACACCACCCACACCCCTGGACAACCCCCACCCTCATGGACACCCCCCACACCCCTGGATTGCCCCCACCCCTAGGACTGCCCCCACCCTCCCTGACACCTCCCCCACACACCCCTGGTGTGCCCCCACCCCCTAGACACCCCCTCCCCCCCCACTTCCCTAGAAAACCCCCCACCCCCACCTTCCTAGACCCTCGCAAACCCATGGACTTCTCCCCACCCCCAGGACTGCCCCCACCCTCCTGGACACCCCCACAACCCTAGACTACCCCCACCCCCTGGATAGCCCTCGACACACTTGGACAACCCCACCCACCTGGACACCCCCACACCCTTGGACTGCTCTCCACCCCCGAGACTACCTCCACCCTCCTGGACACCCCCACCCCTAGACTACCCCCCCCCCACCCCATGTTAGCCCCATAAACCCCTGGACAACACCCCCCCAACCTCTTGGACACCCCTGCACCCCTGGACTACCCCTAACCTAGGACTTCCCCCACCCACTTGGACATCCCCCCCCCCACACCCCTACACTACCGCCACCCCTTTAAAAATCACCCACGCCCCTGGACACCCCCCCACCCTCATAACACCCCCACCCCTAGACTCCCCCCCCCCTCAGGACTTCCCCCCCCCCTCTATGATACCCAACACACCCTTGTACTACCCTTACCCCCTGGACAGCCCCACACCCCTGGAAACCCACCCCCCCCCCCCCCCCACCTGGACACCCCCATACCCCTGGAATACCCCACCCCCGGGACTTCCACCCACACCCCTGGACACCCCTAGAGATCCCCCCACTTTCCTAGACATCTCTCCCACCCTTCGGGACACCCTCCCACCTCACTTGATAGCCCCCACCACACCCCTGGACACCCCCACCTCACTGGACACCCCCAGACCAAAACCCGACCAAAACCAGACCAGAACCCCCTCCCCCCCACCCCCACCCCAATGGACACCCCCCACCACACCCCTAGACACCCCCTCCGCCCACACACCCCTGGACTTCCCCCCACCCCCTGGATAGCCTCTGGATAACTGGTGCTGGGAGAGGAGGCGCCACCATCCCTCGGGGGGCACACCGCTAGAAGGTACTCATCACTCCCACATGCGAAGCTTGATCTCTCAAAATGTTTCCAATGTGGGTGTGATGAGTACCTTCCAGTGGCGTTCAGCCCCCCGAGGGATGGAAGATCCTCCTCTCACACCCCCTGGACCCCCCCCCCCAATCCCCAAGGACACCCTGGACCCCCCCCCCCCACCCCACTAGACAGCCCCCACCCCACTGGGCATCCCTCCCACACCCCTGGAAACCCCCCTCACCCCACAAGACACCCCCACACCCATGGACACCACAAGGACAGCCCCAACTCCCTTGGACAACCCTTCCACCCTCTTGGAAACTCTCCCACCCCCTAGACTGCCCCCCCACACACTCTCATGGACACCCAGGATACCCCCACCACACTAGACATCCCTAACACACCCCTAGATACCCCCACCCCATTAAACACTGCCACAACCTTGGAACCCCTCCCCCCCAGACCAGAATCCATACCAGAAAAACCATCATAAGTAAACCAAAACTAGAAGTAGAGAAATATTAAACATTCACATATATATCATTCAAAACAGACAATGTCAACTTAAAAAAACTAAATCTAACCTAAACGACTTCCAAATACACAATTATAGTGACAATTTTCAAAATTTCATTTTACACTACAAACAACTAAAATTCAATCAAACCTGTTAAATAATTTGACCATTCCACTTGTAAATGTTTGACGTCTTGAGCACTATAGGGTTGAGGGTCATCAAATAGCAAAAAATTAAAAGGATAGTAGTTAACATGTATAATGAATAAATAAAATTAAATATTATGGAAATGTTTAAAAGGAAATTGTACCAGGTGAATGTTCACAACTATCCCAGTTGTTATTATTTCATGCATAAATCATAACATATAATATCCACATTCGATCACGCCTTGTTTTTCATGACAATTATATTTTAATGAGTATAAATTAAATATATTATGTTTATCTAATAAATCAAAGAGTACAAATTATAAATGAATATTTTCCTTTACAGTTACATATTTGATCATCGCAATCCTTTTCTTTGTGTATTTTCAAAAGTCGACCCATCCCCTATTAGAAAAGAATACAAATGGGATAAATTTAAAATTCATTATAATATATAAAACCATTGAGAAATTGAAACTTAATTATCCAAAATTTTCTTAAAACATTCCCGCACATCACCATTGATAGAGCATATCCAATAAAGTGTCTTCTACCTTGGGAAATAAACCTCTAACATCTAATGATCACTGATAAAAGAAAATTGAAGGTTAGTGGTTTTTTATGTTAAAAGATAATGAACTCTTTGCGAGAGATGTATTTCATAACTCTAAAAAAAGGCATCATCCAACATTGTGTGACTATATTTTGTTCAAGTCTTTCAGCAATATAAAAAATTCTTTGTTCTTCATTCAATGCACATGCTTCAGGGGAAATAAATTGTGGGTCCATGGAACCATATACACTTGTCCGCTCATTCTTCTCACAAATTTTATAATTATACCTAATACAAAATAGACATAAATATACATTTTTTAATTAAATATAATGTAGGGAAAAGGTGTAAAGACTTACATGGAAAAAAATTTCACCACGTTGATGCCCAACTTATCTCTAGTAACATGCTCTATGATATCAGTTTTCACAATCCCCAAAGTTATTGCATGTCCACAAACATGTGCTTCTATTGGAAACTCATAATGATCCGCCAACAAATTGGAATATCTTGAAAATCTGTCAAAACTACTAGAATCTATATCTAATGTCACATCCATTTGTCTTTGTTGTTGTCTAAATAGTATTTCTTTACCTTTGAACTATTTTTGTAAAAATAAATTAAAAAATATATTAGTTTTTAAATGATAAAATAACTTTAATAAATAAATAAAATAAGAGATATAACATAAATACCTCTATGGTAATGAGTCAAAAAAGTCTGGATGGCCAAATTAAAAAATGGTCGATACTATGTCGAACTGTCATCACCTAATCTATAGGTAATGATACTCAAGACGATCTATCTATAATATCCTGTACAGTGACCCTCTGATTCTCTACCTCTAATTTTTGATGATAAACTATATCTCCTATACAATATACCAACCCATATGAAACTATATGATGTTGATGATCATCATCATACAACTCGCAATAAGTATGAAGCTGCGGTGAAGGAGTATGATTAAAAATGGGGTCCGTAGGATGAGTTGGGGGAGTGGGAGATACTAGTGGAGGTGTAGGATAAATAATGGGGTCTGTAGGGGAAGGTGGAGGAGTGGGAGCTCTTGACTAAAATTGTCATTTCATGTCTGCAAACATAGACTATACCAAATCTCTAATATTTTCCTCCATCGTCGCATTAATATTATGAATTTCAGCCTCCAAGGATTATATTTATTTATAAACACCCTCATCGTATGTAGTTAAAGAATTTGGAAACAATTTTCTTACCAATACACCTGACTTATATCCTCGTACACGCCTAGGATGTTCGGGCTTTCCCAATGCTGCAGATAAAATATCTTACCTCCCAACAGCTGTAAATACCCCTGCTGGGCTCTGCTCCTCAGGAGAATCCTGTATTAATTGAACATTTCTGTAATGATTGACATTATATGAAGGAAATAGTTAACTTAAATAAATAAAATAGATATCTTACAATCCTCTTGGTTATGATTCTCGAATCGTCCAAAAAATATTGCCCTTTTTTCCCATCAAAGCAGTCTTCCATTTTTCATGTCTAGATGAAGGGGATGGAGGGGCCAACTCTCTAGAGCTTGAAGACACCGCTTTTGTTTTTGTAATTTTTCTACCATAATTTTTTCTTATAATAATGTATACCCCCCCCCCCCCCGAGAGAAAATGTGAGGGTATAAATGTTTATATTGAATCTCCTGATGATATTTCCTTGATTTCTATAAATTAAGAATAATAAATCCTTAACAATACATTAATAAGATCATTTATATAAGAAATCTTATAAAATTTTACGTTTCCCATACCAAAAATGAATCATTTATTCTACTTTCAATGAACTGTCTCCATGTGTCTTCACCTATTAAAGGATATATAAGACATTGATTTTCATGACTCCTATGAACAAAAATGAAATCAGATTTGAGGGTTGATTTGAAATCCCTCCATCTCCTGGCAGCCATCGATAAACAATTCTTTCAGACTCCTCTAGTGTCAGGAATATAAAATGTCATCTGATAAAGAAGGGTTTAAAAGTATTATATATACTAGAAAAAATTAAAAAATAAAAAAACAATAGCAAAAGATCATACTAAAATCGTCTACCACAACTGAGAGATTATCCCTTTGTCTACACTTCTCCAGTCATCATAAAAAATTCTTACTTTTCTCTTACCATGAGTTGATACAAAACTCTTAAAATCGTTTGCGTTTGGACCTCTAGGAATATGATCCTCATCAAACTCAACGAGTATCCTCTGATCCTGCGTACAGTAAAGTGATAATTTTGGTAAATGTTTTCACCCTCATTTACCAACTCTTGAACTCTTTGTCATAATAGGAGCATATGAGGATGACTTGGGAACATCAAGAAGAGCATGTGAATGTTCCCCCCAGAGGTATGACCAATATGCTCATCTCCAAAATCATGTGGTTGATCAACTGATTGATCTTTCATTATCCTTCAAATCAAAAAACAAGTATTAGTTCAAAAATATACAAATTCAAATATTTTAATACTATTTTAATTAGAAAATAGAAAATTTTACTAAGTTATGTAATAGTAAACATAGTTAATATGGTAAGCATGTTGAAAAATGGTAATGATGGTAAAGATGGTAAAGATGGTAAAGATGGTAAACATGGTAAACTGGTAAACCTATTAAAGTAATTGTCTCTCAACGAAAATAATAGATATATAATTTATGTAATGTTAAACATGATAAAGTAAACTAAACAAGATTAAAACATTGTAAACCTGGTAAACAAGGTAAAGTAATTGTCATAGAACAATGATAATAGATATATAATTTTTGTAATGGTAAACATGACAAAGTAAACTAAACAAAATTAAAACAAACAAAAACTTATACTTATATTGTTTTAATACATGTTTTAATAAATGAAAAACATACAATATCTAACATTTTATGAAAATAATAAATGTAAACAAGAAATAAATAAATGTTACCTGTAATTTTAAGAATGTACAAATGGATTGTTTTCCAAAATTCCTTTATCGTGATCATTCCTTATGGAAAAAACCATGTCTTCAACATGCTCATCATTTTGTTCAGTTAATATTTCTATGGATGTAGGGATCTAACATAAATCAACATCTTCATCAAGTTCATCCTCACCAACATATTTTTTTCCCATCTAAAACAACAACCCACTGCATATCTGATTGATATACAACATAGAAAATTTGTTTTACATGTGTTTCCTTTATAAAAGAATCAGTTGTGTCTTCCAATATATTCATATTAACAACTGTCATTCTAAATTCATCATGTCTGACATTGTTGTTACTGATAAAAAGTTTACAATTAAAATCAGGAACTTTAATTTAAATGTAATCAACATCTGATATGTCTTCAATCACTCTATAATATGCACTTGAAGTAGAAATTGGGTTTTTTTCCTCAACACTCAATAAATACATTGCTTATGCAAACACCAATACACTAATATTCTAAACTGCACTTCTGTTATCCTGAGCTTTCATATGAAATGTATAGCCATTAATGACATAACTGGACCCTGTTATCACATTTAAAGATGGACCACCCACTATCAATTTTAAAGTCTCTGATACATCTAATCTACCTAGCACGGTCTTTTTAAACCATGACAAAAATGTTTTGTTGTGCTCATTCAAAATCCACATTTCTTTCTTCTTTGTATGACATTGTTTCAACCCATTAATATGAAATGTGATATATGGTTGAGTGTCAGCTATGTTATTCAATATGTATGATTATAACTTCTTCATCTGTTTAGCTGACAACGATTTAAATTCGAAGACATGAATCCCATTTCCCTAATTATTGACTCATTCATGTGGAGATGGAGGCAAACCTATGTGTTGTGCTATAGCCAAGTAGCTCGTACGAAACTCTGCAACCTCCTCAGAAATACACTTTTCAATAATGGAGTCTTCAAGTCGATATGGGTTCTTAACATATCCCTTAAATATCTTCATATACCTTTCAAAAGGATAAATCCAACTTAGATATAAAGGTCCATAAAGCATTGTTTCTTGAACCAGATGAATTATTAAATGCACCATTATATCAAAAAAATATGGAGGAAAATACATTTCCAATTGACAATGTATACAAATTTCATCCTTTTCCAAAAAATTTAAAGCATTCACATCAATCACCATATTATAAATTGAATTGAAAAAACAACACAAATTCAATATACTGTTTCTAACATGGATGGGAAATAGTACACGCAATGAAAATGGTAGATGTTGTTTCATCATGATGTGACAATCATGAGATTTGATACATATCGACATCATGTCCTTCAATGAGACAAAATTTCTTACATATGAAGAATAACCTTGAGGCACTTTGATATCATGAAGACATTGAAAAAATATAATTTTCTCCCTCTTCGATAATGTATGACATGTCGGGGGAAGAAATATTGGTCTTATATTAGGATTGGGAGATAACTCAAAATGTATTCCCATTGATAGTAAGTCTAATATTGCATTCAACCCATCTTTTGTCTTTTCATTAATATCTAAAAATGTTCCAATAAAACTCTCACAGATTTTCTTTTTCACGTGCATGACATCATTATTATGTTTAACTTCATGATATCTCTAATATGGTAGCTCAAAAAATATATACCTTTTCTTCCAAATATGTCTATCATTACATAATTAATCTGTCGTTCCAACTATCACATCTAGGTTTTTCACCCACTCAAAATTTAAATAAGGGGATAAAGGTTTTGGAGCAATATCAAATTCTTATGAGCCATTTAATTCCTTTTCTAGTCTTCCATAAGAGTGATCCATAGGCAAAAACTTTTGATGACCCATGTACACTGTTTTCCTCCCATGATGCAATTGATAATATGACGTTTGTTCTTCTCAAATTGGACATGCTTTCTCCCCTTTAACACTATATTCAGAAAAACTTCCATATGCAGGGAAGTCATTTATAGTGAAAAAAAGCACTACATGTAGTTGTAAATATTTCATTTTATGATAATCGTACTCCCTAATACCATCCTACCATAAATGTTTCAAATCATCAATCAACGGTGACAAGAAAACATAAATATCATTTTCGGGTTGCTTCAGACCATAGATAATTATACTAAACATGACATATTTGTGCTTCATACAAACTTCATGAGAGAAGTTGTAAATTACCAAAAAAAATAGGCATTAACTATGTGTGTTACTGAGGGCTTGGTATGGATTCATTCCATCTATGCAAAACCAATGTCTGATATTTCTAATTTCATTTGCAAATGTAGGATACTACTCATAAATTTTCTTCCATTGTGGACAATCAGCTGGATGACATATTTTACATCACATAACCGCTCATCAGCATGCCATATTAACCTTTTTTCATCATGTGAATTAACAAAAAATCATTTGAAATGATGAATTATAGGAATATACCAAAATACCTTTGAAGGGGGTCTTTGTAATCTCTACATCTACGTGTGATTTTTCTTTCACCTTATACTGTGATGTCCCACATTTAGGAATCTCTGACAGAAATTCAAATTTCTTCCTATATATCATACAGTCATTCGAACATACATTTTTTTTCTTGTATCCACATCCCATCATGCATAATATTTTCATGGCCTTATAATGTGAATCTAGAAGATTGTTATCTTTTGGAAGAATGTGTTTCATCAGTTGTAGCAGCTCTGTAAAACCTCTGTCACTCCATCCATGTTTCGCCTTCAGGTTAATCAATCTTAACACCACTAACAAACCCATAAAATCTGTACAACCATGATATAATTGTTTTTCAGCATCACCATAATGACACACAACTATTGGTTCTATCTCAATTTGTGCTGCTGCAATATTGCGATTCATTTCTTCAATTCCATCGGACTCAACGTATTGCCAATCATTATCATTAGTGAAATTCCGTCCAGTTTCACCATGCTAAATCTAAGGGCTGTAAATCGGATTAAAACCATGACAAATCAGATGATCTTTTATCTCTCTACTTTTCAACTTCTTCATATTCAAAATTTCAGGCATGGACAGAAAAAAATGTCACTACTTGGAACATTTCATTTAGAAAATTCCAAAAAGGTATCAACACCTTCATCATATTCATTTCTCATTCAATGTGACATAATCCAACATATACTCAGTATTAATTACAACAAATATCAAAATTATACATCTTTTTATGATAATACATATATATTTTTATATGAAAAAAATCATAATTTGATTGTAAAAATATTTTGAAATATAAAATAAATCTATGTGTATTTAAAAAAATATGCTTGAATATGAATTTAAAAATAAAATATAGTTAGATATAACAGTTTTAAATTCAACTTTGATCCTTTCTTGTTAAGGTTCAAAAAGAATACATCCAAGTGGAACTTGATACCAAATTCACCCTTCTGTAAAAATGAAATATGAAGTATAAATATTAAAAAATATATTTATTCACTACTGAAAATTTCACAGGTCTTAATGATTTGAAACCTATGGCAAGACCCCACCCCTATGGATAGCCCCCACCCCCTGGACACTACCCCCCACCCTGGACATCCCCCCAACCCCCTTGGACACCACCAACTTCCCTCGGACACCCCACACCCTTGGACAACACCCCCACCCCCTTGGACACCAACCCCCACCCACTTGGACACCCCCTAGACACCCCCATCCTCTTGGAACCCCCCCCCCCACCCACCCATGGACATCACCCCCACCCCCTTGGAAACCCCCACCCCTCTGGACAACCCTCACACCCCCTGGATAGCCCCCACCCCTCTAGAAAGCCCCCACCCCCTTGGACACCCCCACCCCTCCAGGACACCACCCCACATTGCCTACCCCCATGGACACCCCATGGACACCCCCAACCCCCCAGACACCACTACCCCCTGGACACCACCCCACCCCCTTGGACACCCCCTGGACACCACCACCCCCTTGGAAAACCCCCAACCCCTCTGAAAAACCCCCACCCCTAGAAAACCCCCACCCCTCTAGACAATCCCCACAACCTTGTACACCCCCACCCGTCCTAATAACCCTTGAACATAATAATTAATATTTTATCATCAATTTAAAAATGACCAAACATCCCCAATAGTATAAGGAATGAAGGAGAAGAAGATGTGGACGAAGAAGAAAAAAAGAAACAAAAAATAAAGGAAGAAGAACATGGAATAAGTAACATATTTACGGAAATTCCATGTAATCCAAGAAAACCATGGGGCCTCCATTGGTTGATAGAAAATTGATTAAAATGGAGTAAACCTAACAATCAAATCAAATTTAAAATAAAAACTCGGATGGAGAAAATCACAGTGTAAAGCCTATCATCGCGACACAATGGGGTCAGGATAACTAAGCATATTTGAAAACCATGACATAGTCTCCCCCGTAACCCATAATTTTCTCAAAGTCAATGACTGTTCAAAATATATATAGCCAAATAGAATCATATAGAAACACCCCTCATCTTTTTATAATGCTTTAATACCTAAAAATCATAGTGGAAACCTCAAACATAGATTGTACCAACCCCCTTGGACTCCACCCCCTCCTCCTTGGACACCACCCCCATCCCCTTAAACAACACTAATAAATTAAATCCATATATATATGAAATAATAAAATCATCATGTCATAATTTCACAAACCATGATAGAATAGTCAATCCCAACTAACACGTATCCCCCACCAACTTGGACAATACCCCCACCCCCTTGGACACCCCCTGGACACAACCAGCCCCTTGGACAGCCCCACACCACCTAAACACCACCCCAACCCCATGGAAACCGCCCTGGTCACCAACACCCCCTTGGACAGCCCCCCACCCCTCTGGACACCCCCACCCCCTTGGACAACCCCACCCCTCCTGGATACAACCCCCACCTCTTACCCCCTTGGACACCCCCTAGACACCCCCAAACCTATGGAAATCACCCCCGAGACAACCCCCCAAACCCATTGGATAGCCCCCACCCCCTTGGACAGCCCCCACCCACCAACCACCTTGGACAGCCCCCCACCCCCTTCGAAACCCCAATCCCCTTGGACCACCCCCACACCCTTGTACTACCCCCCCCCCCCGGCCCCACCACCACCATGAACACACTAGACACCTTCCAACCCGCTGGACTACCCCCCAACCCCTCTAGACACCACCCCCACCCCCTAGGAAACCCCTGGACACCATCGCCCCCTTGGACAGCCCCCACCCCTGTTGACAGCCCCCACCCCCCGGACATCCCCCCACACTTCTAGACAACCCCCACCCCTTTGGACACCCCCACCCCACCTGGATATCACCCCCACCCCATACCCCCTTGTACACCCCCTGGACACCCCCCAACATTCTGGACAGCACCCCCAGACAACCCCCCAAACCCTCTGGACATTCCCCCAGTCCCTTGGACAGGCCCCCCCCCACCCACCCCCTTGGAAAGACCATCACCCCCTTCGACCCCCCCCACACCCTTGGACTGCCCCCACCCCCTTCAAACCCTTTGGATATCCCCCCAAACCCTCGGGACAACCCACACCCCCTGGACACCACCCCACACCCATTGACATCCCCCACACCCCTTTTGGACACCCCCAACCCACTTGGACAGCCCACACACCCCCCTAGACACCACCCCCACCCCCTTTGACACCCCTTGGACACCCCCACCCTACTGGACAGCCCACCCAACCCCTCCAGACACCCCCACCCACTTGCATAGTCCCCCCACACCCTTGGAAACCCCATGTACACGCACACACACATGCTAGAACACACAAACATCGTAAACATGCATGGTATCACTTCCACAAGTTTAATTTACTTGTAAAAATAGCATGGTATAGATGAACCCTATGACACTAACAATGATTGAATGAAAAAAGAGAAAACAGCAACTCAACAAATTCGTTTATGGAAATCATGGAAAAAAAACTGAAAAAGGAGTCGTGTGAGGCTTACTTGAGTGTTGTGAGTTGACCTGATAGATCTGATAATAAATAAATATGAATATTGATGTTGGAAAAATGAGGCTGGAGGGCACAAACAGGAAGAATCGATTCTAGGTTTTCCGCGTGAGAGAGACGAGTCGCAGGTCGCTCCGATTGAAGAAAACAGAATGACTGAATACAGGTTGCGATAAATCAATGAAAATATTTATCATGTCGGTTCATTTATAACCTCCATGCTAAACACTATTTTTTTCATGTTTATAATTTCGGTTATTTAATAACTGACGTAGAAAAAAATTTATCACGTCATTTATTTGATGACCAGCGTGATATATGTCGCTTCATAGTGATGTGATAAATTGCTGATATTGTCTTTATCATGTTGGTTTTTTTATAACTGATGTGGTAAAGCGCTGAGCATTCCTTTATCATGTCGGTTATTTAATAACCGCCGTGATAAAGCGCCAAGCTTTCCTTTATCACGTCATTTATTTTATAACCAACGTGACTAAAGCATGCCAGATTCAATTTGTACATCATTTATATAAATAACGGATGTAAAAATGCTAATCTCTATATATTTTACATCGGTAATAAAATAACTGACGTAAAATATCGATCATGATAGCTTTTCACATCAGTTATATAGAACTGCTATGAAAAATGAAAACGTGTTAAACCTTTTTGACACTAGTGCATATACCACTTGTGTAAATGAAGATAAAAAACATAAGGTAATGAAGATACAAGAATACAGAAGAGAATGGAAAATAGCCCTTTCTAAATAGATTCATGGTAACGAGTGTGTATAATAAATCATTGGAGATATAATGAGATTGAAAGGGGTATAATATAATTTATAAATAAAATTTAATGTAAGATTAATTGGTAAGAACATATCCCTACAAAATGAAATGGAATTTAAGAGACACAACATAAAAGAAGTTCATGAATGGAAATGAGAAGAGGAAAATCTGTTACTTGATAGTGTGACTATAGATGCTGGTGAGGGGATTCATTAATGATTGGGGGTTACTTTTTCGGACTCTAGTTAGAATAGGGGTTATTATGTATGACCAAAAATGTTTTTTAGTGATGATAAATGGGATATTGGGTGGGTGTATAAAGGAAAAGAGGGGGATTTCATTATTATTTAGGTTTTGGCTACACATAATAAAAAACCAAAGACATAAAATATCCCTTGTTTATTTCATAAAATTTATAAAAAAATAAGGGTGGTAATCATTATTTTATATGTCCAGGGTCCAACATAAACAATATAAGTCCCTTGATAATGTTGTGTTGAGTCAAACTCTTATAAAATTGATTGTATAACCCTAAAATATAATAATACTTTAAGAGGATTCAAAAATGATTTAAAAAAGCAATAAAATGAACATAAAAACACATAATTTTAAATTTAATACATATATTTGTTCATGCATAACCTTTATAGTATTTAGTACCACTCTTTTCGGTAAATATGATGTCATAAAACATAAATTATATTTATACGGTATTTTATTTTTACTTGAAAATTCTACTATCTCCCAAAATCATGAAAAGATATCTGTTGGATAGTTTTGACATTATGATTACAAAAATAATGTTCATTTTATCTTAATAATTATATATATATATATATGATTTTTCACATTTAAAAGTAAATAGACATATATTATGAAATGATGGGTTTTTGACCATAAGAGTTTTCAATCCCTGATAAAAATTACATTTTAATTCATAAAAGTAAATGATAATATATAATTAACATATTTATTTAATAATAATATTTTATTAAAACAAATTTATCTATAAAATCATTTAATCAACATAATATATTCTTTAATCGAATTTGAATATTACCAAAAAAATATTGTTTGTGTTTTATTGCAGTAAAATAAAAATCATTTATAAATAACAATAATATGATGAAAATATATTAATTACTTTATAAAAATAATTGAAATAACAATATTTCTAGGCCTTTTTTAAAATACCTTTTAATACACTGACAGACACTCTATGATTAAGGTGTGCGATGGTGAGACTCTCATGGGGTGGTTCGGTGAACAAGGTTTGGGTTGTGATCTCGATGAGCTTGAAATTATTTCGTAAATGGTTTCTCTCATGCTTAAGTTGTTGGATCATGTCTTTTTCTTAGTATAAGTTAAATCCTAGTAATTCTATTTCCCTGATAATCTCTAATAAATGGGCTTCATAGGGTATGATCCTACTTGTTGAGGCCATTACTTCCTTTGATTGTGTCAGTTAGATTTTTTAATACCATATATTTCAACTAATCATGTGATCAATGTTCAAATAATGCATTATCAACTATAAAGATGATTAATAGTCATTTATATCTAACATGATATAATAAAACCAAATAAGATACTATGTTTTCTATATCCATTTTACATTATACGACATTTAATTAAATTTTTAGGGGAATTTTATTTATAACTGTTTAAATCGTTACATGCTTCCTTTTATATAAACTAATAAATTCAGAGATTAAATGATATAAAACTCATAAAAACATATATTTTTAATTAAATATTATCCATAGTCTTAAATAAGACTAAAATTATAAATCGTGGTTTTGGTCCCAAATGAGGGTGAATTCTTTGAGAGGGGTGGGGTTGAGTGAATCAGGGTTTAAAAAATTCATTTCTCTACCATTGGCAATGATCTTATTATTGATTTAAAAATTAATTTCTATATCGTGATCTAAATAATTATAAATTAGTAATGTAGTTGATAAGTGAAACAAATTTTTTACTTTGAACACCCAAATAGGCTAATCCAAGGAGCATGCAAGTCAATGTGCCAGAAAACAAGAAACATTAATCTCGCTGCTTTGGTTAAAATTTTTGAGTAGCCCCATTGACCCTCCTAGTTTAAAACCCTAAAAATATAAAATATAATTTCCCTATATAACATAATGAAATATTTTATCATCTTATAATTTATTCTTCAATTATTATGAATAGAGATGTATGGTAACACCAAAAATTGTGTGTCAATATATTCAACATTCTACTTCATCAATTACAAAAAATATTTGCATCTAAAATATTCCATAGATCTATCTTTTCTTCTTATATAACATTATGATACTCATATAGGACTCCTCATACTATTTTTATCTATATTTATTTATCACATTATCCATAAAATAAAAAGAGACCTAATAATAGTGAGCCCAAATGATTATTTAGTGTAAATGTAATCATAGAAATTGTATTTCATTAGTGAGCATAAGATGATCATAAGGGTATTATGACATAATCAAATTACATGTGTATAAAATATGATAATTCATAACCATAAAAACATGGATAAAAAATAATATAAATCAATAATAGTCATATAATTCAACAATTTTGATTAATGTGAAAACTGTCCTTAATCAAAGGGTCTATTAGAACTTGATGATTTGTGGAGAAAATGTTGGAAGATTGATACATTATTTCTATGTCACTCTGAGGATCACTTTTACAATGAGAATTAACTACCCCATTAAATATAATAATATTTAAGGATAATCTTATATCTATTTAACTCCATCCCACAACCATATTCATTAAAGAGATATATTGTGATCTCCCATTGTTATTATATATATCGGGCTCACCTGTAATCTTAAAAACATTTCATGACCCATAACATAAAAATAACATATTAATGATTTCATTTTTCAATATAAAAAACCATTTGTTTTTAATATCATTATTTACCTAACGGAAAAAATGGTTTCCATGAAATTTTATTTGAAGCAATCATAATAGATATCAAGAAAGAAAAATGATGGTACCAATAAAACATATTCCTAATCGAGCATAAGAAAAATCAAGGGGTTTGGTCATTGATGAAAAAAATACAATAAAAAATCATTAAACAAATGATGAGGATGTTAAGAAAACAATATTATGACAATATTAGGGAAAATATTTTCTTTTATAAAACCATGGAACATGTAATGAAATCATTGAGTCATTGAGTGGTCATGATTGTGGGAAATTCCATTCATGATGTAATTAAAGCAATGGTTCTCTTCATTCCTTTTGTAAAAAGTACGTGTTTATAAAATTACAATAAAAACTATTATGAAAAATTAAATTTGGGTTAAAATAACTTCAAAATATCTTTAATAATATTTAAAAATATTCTTGAAAACATTTTATAAAACATGGATATAGAAGATAATTTTGTTTTCTAACTGAATGAGTTGGAATATGGTCTAATTTTCTTGACAACACTTTCAAAACCATTTAGAGTACCAAAGAGATATAAATTATAATAAAACATAAAAATAATAGTAATATCTAGAGTATCAAAAATAAAAAATGGGTTTATCAAATAAGGATCATATAATTTACTAAATGTAAATTTAACGATATACAATATCGACTAAAATCGGATTGAATAATAAATCCTTTATCGTTTTGATAAATTTTCAATCATAAGCCTTATGAAGTAATAACATAAAATGAATCATTAAATATAATTAAGATAATTAAATTCATAATTTATCATGTCCATGGTGTAGTATATACACTTAGAAAACAATATATATGCATTACATAAAAATATTCTCTAATAGATGAATTTTTACGATGAGTAACCCATACACGATCATATCATTGAATTCATAATTAATCAACAGGGTGATTATGTGTAATAAATTTAATTCCTCAAAAAATTGTTTAAATATAAAATAAATTAATAAAAGTTCATTTTACACATAATCATGGGACAATATAATCAATGAAGATGTGATATAACCCAATAAAAGGAAATTGTGTAAAGAAACCCCTTACTACTTTTAAACTTTATATTAAAAATCCATTATATAAAAAGATTGAAATGAAACCAAAAATACTAGGATGTACTAGTTATACAAGATATATGATGATAATTTACAAGAATATACCTGTTATGAAATAAATTAGGTTCATAACATTAAAATGTTCCTCAATGAATTGAAATTGAGACGAAATACCATACCTCACATACAGACATGCTACACATGTCATTTAACACCTATATAATAAAAATATAAAAATTATTTTATTTCTTAATAACCATATTAAAGATTAATACCTTATAATTATACTATTGGTGTAAATTATTGTAATGAAATGGTTAATCACTTAACTAGTTAATTCCACATCAAGTGTTTTGGGGATGTTTGTGTCATAACATCAAAATTACTTCTATATGTTGAAAATTCCCAAAAAGGGAATTATTAAATAATATATAGAATAATATGAATTAAATAATTATTATTTTTTTACATCAATTATACCATTAAAACCAAATATTTATGATGGTTATGAAGAATGAATTATGTTACAATCCGGGAGATGGTGGGTCATATATACATATGAGTAACATTTCCATTTTTAAATGAACATGCGTGAAGGAAGGTAATTATAATTTCATATTTTAATAATTATTATTATATAAAAAATGTAATATCATCTATTTAAATACAATTATATATAGACCATCCATGATTTTTGGTGATGAAAAACAAATCACATCACTTTATGGAGGTATTAAGTCATATATGCACACTAATGACGTTATCATTTTTCAATGGATGGAAAAGGAGTGACAATAGATGATATATTATCATTATAGAATTATAATTATTTTATTAATATGTAATATATATATTAAATCCATCATTATAAAAACCCATGGGAGGTGGTGTTGGAAAATGAATTATATCATTTCACGAGATGATTGGACACTGTACACATGAATGATAGTTTCATTTCCCATTTTATGGAAGGGGAGATGGATATAGTTTATGAAATTACCATATTAAAATTTAAATATATGGATGATAATTATTTTATTATTTCATTATGGTAGATGAATATTTTAATGGATGTATAAGAAGAAATTAAACCAAAATATTAGGTTAAAAGCTAAACCTCTTCTTTGGACAACCTCCTTTTCATTACACCTTATTCATTATAAGGTTGGTATTATGAAAAAAATAAGACCATTGAAACATGATGAGGTAAATTATTCAGGTATTTGGGTAGTTATTTTATACAAAATTATCATGAAGTGTGGATAAGTGAATAATTGGGTTTTCCTTATTATAAGTGGGGGAGAGAACACACATAGAATTTTTAATAAGATTAAAATATATTAATGTACTATAAAAATGGATATAAAATGAAAATATAATATTATGAGAGATATAGTGTAAAAAAACTTATAAAAAATATGATTTATTCTATTTTTAGTTCATTTTAACCTTTATCACTTTAGTTTTACCCCAATTAAATTAATCTTAATGTTATTTCAGGTAATATATTATTAATGTTTTTAGTATTAATAATGACCCAAAATGAAATTAAAATTATTTAATACTATTACATATTATATTAAGAAACATGTAATCATTTTTATCAAATTCAACTCATCTAATTGGATTCATTTACGTTAAAATTAAACCCATAAAATTCAAAGAAAATTGGTTTTCAGAAAAAAAAATGTATCTTTATGTATAGAAATGATTTTATACCAAATTAAAGGATAATATTGATTATATAAATATTAACTAAATTAATATTTTTTAAAATGAACTAATGAAATTCTTAAACTAATAAAAAATAAAATGTGACTTTTTAAATACCTGAAAATAAAAAATAATTTTAAATAAAAATCCATAATTTTCACTATTCATTAAAAAATAATTCTTTTATGAAAATATTAAATATTGTTCTTAGGATAATTTTATCATGAAAAAATAAATTTTTTATTTAATTTTAATGAATCAAAATTCTATAATTTGGAAATAAGGGTTTTATATAAGACAATATAATACATGAAAACACAATTTTTGATAATATAAATCCATTTCTTTCTTTAATATAAAATTTCATAATATTATTATATTGAATAAAACTATTTATAAATTATCTAATGAAAATTAATATGACATATTATTTATCTTAATATTATATACATTGTTATATTCATCCCCCTTTATGAAATTTCATCCTCATAATTTTATCTCATGGCTAATAGAAATATTTTAAATCATTTTCAAAATCAATTCCCAAGAGTGGATAATAAAGCATGAAAATTTAAAATATATTTTTTTCAATATATAAAAATAAATTTTCTTAAAACCAACTCCATAAATAGGGATAATGAAATTTTTTTAATAAACATAATGGAAAATCAAATGGTCAACTAAAATAACACATATCTTGGTTTCCATATAAGAGAATAATAGTTGGATGTGAAAATATGGATATGGAGGAAAATGTAATGTATAAATAAAAATAGACAGTGAAAAAATTTATCAGAAAAGTTGATTGAAAATGATAACGATTATTACTATTGGACCATAAACTTGTGTGGTGTGAAAAACACCATCAATTAATCATAAAATATTGTTATAGAATAACACTTTTTAAAAATACATTTCATTGAGATTAGAATCTTCCTTACCATTTAGACTAAGACCATAAAAAAACATACTTAATTGACATGTTTATTTTCATCCTTTAATAAATCTCTATGTTTTTTTCCAAACAATGAATATTTAAGATTATTTTTAATTCCCTAAATAGAAAAATAATTTTCTAATAGATCACATAATACATAATAGGAAAAAATGATATTCCTTATATATTTAGATATTTTCAAAAACACTATCATGTACCTTCCCCTGTGGCCCATGCCACGACAACCCCAAGCCCGACTTCTAAAGAAAAGGGGCTGGCAACTAGCACCAAAGGCATAATTTCCTAAAACATGGAAGGCATTGCCTTTATAACCTATAAACACACACACAAAAAAGAACATATCTAGATGAAACACCAAGTAAACTATATAACAAAAGAGTGTTGGATGTAAAAGGGGCCAGAACACAAGACCAACTAGAAAGTACACGTACAACAGAAATGCAATACAAATGAAGAAAAAAAATACTGCTATAGGATCATCCTCTGAGGTTACTACCAGAAGGTTAGGTACATATTGTCTCTTTAGAAAAACACATCCATCTATCTCCTCCAGGTACCGCCACACCGTATGGCCCACTTCTGGGTACCGTCCAGTCCTGGTACTCTCAGCCTCCATCAGAGCTGTCTGTCCTCTTCATCCATCACAACAAAGTGCGGGCATAGCCCGTGAAGGGGTGACTATAACAATACTCAGTAGGGACCCAGTGAACCTCTAGTTCTCCCAAAATCTACCAATCATAAAACATAAAAAATGAAATCAACAGAAAATATTACATTGGTATATGACCATACATATACCAAAGTTATCAAGTGATCAATCTCAATCATGTGTAAAACAATGAAAAAATTACTCAGCTCAGCAAGGATTTAATTTTAGGGGGTAGTATCAGGTGACATCTCCAGTCACATTATAGAAACCTTAGCTGCTAGAAAACTCATGCTCAATCGAGTACAGTGTTCTTGCCGTGACACCAAGCGTGCTTCCCTGTAACCTTGGACTACTGAGGTACTCCTAAAATCGAGTGCCATGGGTCTGCTGCGTCACACAGAGGCACTCACCACCGTGGGTCTGCCACGTCACCAAGAGCGCTCCCCCTCGTAGCCTACTGACGTACTTCTCCTTTTGAGTAATGTGGGTTTGCCGTATCAGAAAACACCTACTCCTCCACCATGGGTCTGCTACGACACCAAGGCACTCCGTATTGGATAGTAGAGTCACTCTAATTCAAATAGTTTGCAATCATTAGTTCTCAGCCAGCTACTAGGTCTCCGTACTATTCTCTCTCATCCAAATGGATCCTCTCCACGAGCTACTGGTCGAAACTCCAACTTTCACGAAGTCCCATGAATAATTTTCTTAAAGGTTTACCATGTCATAGGGGTCTCAATGTAACAAACTACGTGTCTATTAGATGCCCAATATATGATTTATTATCCTTATAGTCCCGGGGGCCTTGTTGGATTCATGCACTATCCAACCTGACCATATCTGAACTATACCCCAAAATCTAGTGGGGTATACTGAAATTTACTGTCATGATCCTAGATTACCAGTGCAGCTGAAGGTTTTTCAAACGGACGTTCGAGGCCAAAGTTATGTCCAAAAAAAGGTAATGGGTCGTAGATGGCCTGAGTCTGGTCTAACCTAGTGGGATCGACCTGGCCCGACACAGTCAGGGCCGACCCAGCCAGAACCATTTGGTCTAGCCCGACCCATTGGGTGGGCCTACCCCTTGGGTTTAGCCTGGCACGATGGGCCCCATCCTGCATGCCGCGAGGGGCCACGGAGGGCATAGAGGGCGTGGACCAGCTACGGGTCGGTGTAAGGGCAGTTCAGATGGGAGGGCGCTGCGAGATCAGCTCGACCTGTGGCGCAGGGCCGGTTCGACTCAGTGGTCCGCGGGGAGGGGTGGCTCATCCCTTGGGCTGGGGTGGCACGGCCGGGGCCGTTTTGGCCAACAGAGGGCATGACCGGGTCTGGTTCGGCCGGGAGGTTGGAGTGGCAGGGAGGTGGCGCAGCTAGGGTGCGGTGCGATTAGGGCGTAGCACAGTCGAGGCCGGTTCAGCTGACGATGGAACTAGGCTGAGTCGGCTGGGAGGTCTGGGTGCTGCTGGGGTGGTGCAGGTTGTGGAATCTGTGACTGTTGGCATCATTTCCTTCATCACCTTCATCGCCTTCCTCAGTTTTGAAGAACACTGCAAATCAACACAAGGGTTACGTAGAGGACGGGTCATGTAAATTTGGCCTGCACAATCCACATTAGAGCAATTTCCAGAGGTTCACCGGAACAAAGCACAAAAAACATTCCTGAAATGATTAATCCCAAAACCTGCAAATGGAAAAATATGCAGATCAGCTGGTTAGAAAGTTGATCAGCGTTCCTTGTTCTAGAAGTGTATAACTTGGGTATATAAAATCATTTAAAATAATCCCCTACCTCAGTTTGATACATCGATAGAGTCGTGGGGAAGAAGACGAAGTTGTCGTCGTTTGTCGCATCTACTACACACCTCAAATCCTGAGCTCGTGCGTCGGTTCTTTGATGATGATGATGAGGGAAGGGCTGTCTTTGAAGAGGTCCCATGTCGTTTTCCTCTACAAGGTGCTTCTGTTGAAGAAGTCAAAGACGCTCCTCATCGGCGTTCTTCGTGGAGGAAGCGTTCTTCGTGGACGAAGTTCTTCATTAGAGAGCTTTCTCCTTAAGTCCTTCTCTCCCTAAATTCAACCAAAATAATACATTATGACCTCTATTATATTGTTGTCAAGAATTAAAAAACCCAAAATAATTAAGGTGGGTGGAATAATAAATTAAGGGAGGTGGTGGCATCATTAAGTGAGAGGATGGAACAATTAATTTTAGAGGAAGCCCAAGAGGATCCTCCACATTAATTAGGGATTTGGGATGTTTTCCTCTCACCCATTAATAGGGGTTGGGTGGTCACCACCCCCAAATTCAAATTGGTAGGTTTCGTGATCTCATGTGGTCCCCACAACAATAAATCTAGAATGGAGGTTTGGTTCCGGGGGACCCCACCCCAAAACATCCACATGGGTTTCTGGTTACAACAAAATAAAATAAAATATAAGCTTATTTTATTTTATTATTTCCACAAAAAACACAAGAAATATCATTGAATCCCAACCCACTTCCGTCAAGGTGAAAGTCTTTTTAATAGAATATCAGAGATGCGAGTTTAGCGGTTCCCTCAAATTTCAATTCTGAGCAATGGTTCAAAAGTTAGAAAAACCCACTCTCACATTTACTGAACGTAGCCAAAATAAAGTTCGTAAATTTATTCCTGGCACTCCGGGCCTCGAAATCCTGTTCTGTCAATTTTCAAGGACTTTTAAAATTCCAATTTAATTAATAAAAAATATAAATGGAAATTCCAGGTCTTCACAATTTCCCTACCTCAGGATTTACATCCACCTAAGCCACAACTCAATCTAAGGGAACAAGTGGGGGTTCTGGGAACTCAAATGTGTGTCCCGCTCCTATGTGATTTTGTGGAGGTTCCCGTGCTACCAGCGAATGCACACCAGAGGTATCGATCATCCACGAAGGATCCGCTCCGGTCAATACTCAATATCTACTAGAACCACTGTAAAAGTCACCCAATCGCCGATGTTCAATTCACCATCGTCGATGATGTGAGAAGTGTTGTCCACATATCTCTTCATCTGGGATATTTGGAAGAGGTCATGGACCATGTGAAACTGAGGTGGAAGAGCTAAGCGGTATGCCACCTCGCCAACTCTGCTGAGGACCTGCAAAGGTCTGATGATCCTCAGAGATAACATGCTACCATGGAAAACTCTCTGCAAACCTCATCGAGAAGAGACCCATAGAAATATGTGGTCACCATCCTAGAACTCTAGAGGTCTTTGTCTCATGTCGTCATACGACTTATGCATACTCTATATAGTCTTTATCCGCTTCTAGATGGTTTTCACCTTCTCTGTGGTAGCTCGTACCATCTCTGGTCCCACGAGTTCTGACACCCCTGGGTCTTTCGAGCACAATGGTGATCTGCAAGGTCTCCAGTACCACACCTCAAAAGGTGCCATCCCAATGGTGGTGTGATAGCAGTTGTTGTACGCAAACTCCACCAAAGGTAAGTGATCCTCCCAACTACGACCGATGTCGAGGACACAAGCATGCATCATGTCCTCGAGGGTCTGAATGGTCCGCTTAGTCTACTATCCGCTTGAGGATGGAAGGCAGTGCTCAAACGAAGCTATATCCCGAAAGCCTCCTGCAACCCCTTCCATAGCTGGGAAGTAAAACGTGTTTCACAATTAGAGACAATCTTGAAGGGTACTCCATGTAGCCACACAATCTCTTGCACATAGAGGTGTCCTAAGCTCTCTACTAAACCTTGATCTGTAATTAGTAGGAAGTGGTCCGACTTGGTGTGTTGGTCGACAATCACCCAAATCGAGTCATGTCCCCTGGATGTATGTGGATGTTCTATAACGAAGTCCATGGATATCCCATCCCATTTCCACTCTGGGACCTCTAAAGGTAGTACCAAGCCTTCAGGTACATGATGCTATACCTTCACTTGCTAACAATTTAGGCATCAAAAGATAAACTCTGCAATTGCTTTTTTCATTCCTGGCCACCAGTGCTATTGTCGGAGGTCCTGATACAAATTCTCCACTACTAGATGTACCTCTAGAGGGGATGTGTGGAACTACCTCAACACATCCTTCTGAAGTGACACTGGTACCCTAGTACATCTTCTAAATAGGAGGACATGCTCCTAACCTTTAGAAAATCCATCTGGTGCATGTTATATGGATATCTGAGCATCTAATGTCTTGCTATCAGCATCCCCATGTTGCTCCTCCCTGACTCACCGAAGAAGTTGGGGAGTGACTATAAGAGAATAAAGAAAATATGTTCCATCTCTACCCATAATGGATATATTCAAAGAAGCCAGCTGCTCTGTTTCCTCACCTAACAGCTATATACCAGATCTCCAACTGAGTTCATATACAACAATGTTCCTCTTACCAAGAGTATAGACTATCTCAAAGTCATAGACCTGGAGAAATTCAATCCAACATCACTATCTCAGGTTCAGGTCCTTCTAGGAGAAGATATACCTGAGACTCTTTTGATCAGAGTACATGGTAAAATTCTCACCCATCAGTTAGTGTCACCACATCTTCAAGGAAAAGACCACTGCGGTTAACTCTAGGTCATGGGTAGTGTAGTTTCTATCGTTTTGTCTCAACTATTGGGAACCATAAGCGATCACTAATCACTATTTCCTCAGGTCACATCCGAGTGTGGTCCCTGATGTGTCGTAGATGACTACATACCCTACGCCTTCCTATGGAAGTCTCAAGATGGGGGCAGTAGTAAAAATCCGCCTCAGCCCCTAAAAACTCCATTGAAATTTCTCCCAGCACACAAAGGGTTTCCCTTTCTCATCAAGACTGACTGTGGTGCTACAAATCTGGAGAAATCTGGCACAAATCTCCGGTATTATTTAACCAAACCTAAAAAATTACATACCTCTGTGACACTCTAGGGTGGCTCCCAAAAATGTACCGCCTCAATCTTTGCTGGATCTACTGAAACTCCAGCCTCTGATATGACAGGTCCCAGGAAGTGAACCTCTCGGATCAAGAACTAGCACTTCGAGATCTTATCATAAAGCTGGTGCTCTCATAGTGTGTCAAGTACTACCCACAAATGATAGGAATTCTCCTCCTCAGTACCTGAGTAGATTATAATGTCATCGATGAATACCACTAAAAAGAGATCAAGGTATGACTGAAAGACCCTATTCATGAGTCCCATGACCACTACTGGAGCGTTTGTTACAACATAAGGCATAACCAAGAACTTATAGTGGTTGTACTGACATCAGAAAGCTTTCTTTTGCACATCCTCATCTTGAACTCTGAGCTGGTGATAGCCTGATCTGAGGTGTATATTTGAGAACCACTGTTCTCCCTTCAGCTGATCAAAGTGGTTGTCAATCCTCTAAGAGTGGGTACATGTTTTTCACGGTCACCTGGTTCAGGTGCCGATAGTCGACACAATGTCTCAAGCTCCCATCCGCTATCTTGGTGAACAGAATCGGGGCTACCCAAGGTGAAACACTGGGCATGATGAATCCCATACCCTGTAAGTCCTCCACCAATACCTGTAGCTCACGATGCTTCGCAAAAGCTCTCTGATATGCTGGTGTAGATTACAGTGCCATACTGAGGTACAAGTTAATGTAAAATTTCACCTCTCTACAAGTAGTTAGACCTATGACATCATCAAGGAAAACATCTGTGTAGTGGTCCACTACTACAGGATTACTTGGACACTCCACTTCAACAGCTCCGAGGGTAAGGCTAGCCAACAGATGAGTGATCAGTTGTAATCTCCTCCGAGAAAGTCCATCATGTGCTGTAAAATCTTCCTTCTCTCTGGTGAAGGTAATACTGGTCCTATCTATGTGAACACACTACACTTTTCACCTAATACAATCCATCTGAGCATGGATTATAAATATCTAGTCCATACGCCTGATGATGTTGTAAGGCTTCGATGCCTCTACTAGGAGATCTCAGCTAAATATGTAGCCACCTACAGTAAGCTCACACTGCCGAAAGTAGTGCGTAATGGTCAAATCTACTCTTGTAAGAGTCTCTAGCCATAAGGATCTAGCCAATGGATTCTTCGTAACATCCGAGCTCCAAACGAGGGAAGTTACAATAAAAAACTGACTAGAACCTGTGTCTATAATTACTATAGCTATGGTGGAGTAGAAATAGATTGTACCTTGTATCATCTCCAGAGCACCATGGTTGTAGGCCTTAGATGCCTAGGTCTAAGCTCTCCCCTATCCACCCAATCCTTACGGTCGGGGTAGACCTCCTGGTGGTGGCGGTGATAATATCTCGAATCGTCGCCCACCACCAGTTGCTTGGCCAACTCCTCTACCACATCCGCCTACTCCCCGTGGACCACCTTGATCAAATCTCCATCTTTTCCTGGGCGGTCCTTCTACCATCTGCTGATCATCTGTAAGGCAGGCCAGGCAGTCACAAGCCATGTGACCCTGCCTGCCACATGATTAACATTTCCTAATCTTGAAATGTCTGCCTCCACCTCGGGTTCCCCACACAACCGACTCTGAATCATGAGGTCGTCCAACTGTAGGTATGATCCTCTTGGACCTCTACAACATTTGTCTGATGCCAGCTACAAAAGTCTTTGGCATGTGTCGACTAGTGGAGGATCTCACTGCTGGAGACTGCCTAGCAAAGAAACTCTCCACTATTAGGGCTCTTTCTAACACCCCTGCCTATGTTGGGATGCTGAGTGAGATCACCAAAGCCCTTATCTCCCTCTGGAGTCCCTTCCCGAAGGTCCGGGTCCTAAAGAATTGGTCACACACCATATCTGTTGAGTAGTGTTAGAGGTTTGTGAACCTCACTGAGTACTGAGCGACAGTCATGATGCCCTGTTTTAGATGAAGTAGCACCTGTATGCACACTGTGCAGAGAGTCGCTGGAATAAACATCGCCCAAAATAGGCTCTCGAAGTTTGCAAAGAGAAACGTCGCCTGTTCATGAACCTTGAGCATTATGCTCTACCATCTGCTTGCTGCTGCCTGTAGTAGGCTGGAAGAAAGGATCCCCATGGGGTATGCTGGTGTCCTTACCAGTCAGAAAACTCTCACCAAAGCATCCAACCAATCCTCATCCACCTGTGGGTACATCTCTCTACTAAAACCAAGTGGCCTCTGGCGATGGAACTCGTGAAACAAGCTCAAGCAATGGGCACTGTCTGATGCTGGGTCTGGTATAATCGGTGGCCCAAAGGGGAGTGCTACGGCAGGTGCCTCAATAAGAAAAGGGACATGCACTGAGGCCTCGTCGTTCGGGGAGCTATCAGTTCATACAACACTCGGAACTCTAGCTCATTATATACGTGAAGGCATCATGAAATGTAACAGGTGCACTACGGTTAAAATATATAACTGGTGAGCTGACCTAGTTGAGATGAATTAAAGAAAACTTTGGAAAACACACACGCAATCAGTGTTTTAATGCACGGAGTCAGAAATCAGAATTCAGGGACCTGGTGTATGAATACATCAGCTGCCGCACCAACACTGGACTATCGGAACAGAAAACCACACTCACTACACTTAACAATATTGCATCATAGAAAAGATCAGAGTCCTACGTTCTATGGTAGAACCGACTCCTCTAATAAAAATTTATCATGACCCGTCCCCTGGGGCCCGTGCTATGACTACCCCAAGCCCGCCTTCCATAGGACAGGGGCTGGCGACAAGATCCAAAGGAGTAATTCCCTAATACTGGGAAGGAAATTCCTCTACAATCTATAAACACACACACACAATCAAGTACATAGATGGACGGAACACCATGTAAACTAAATATCAAATGAGTGCCGGTAGTAAAAGGGGCTAGAATACAAGCCCAACTGGAAAGAACAAGTACAACTGAAATGTAGTAAAAATGAAGAAAAAAATAAATCTATTGGATCATACTCTGAGGTTCCTACTAGAAGGGTAGGTATAGATCGTCTCATCGGCAGTCCACATCTGTCTATCTCCATTGGTTACTGACACACCATATGATCCACCTCCAGGTATCGTCCAGTCCTGGTACTCTCAGCCTCTTCCATCATTGTCCGTTGTCTGCATCCAACACAATGAAGTGCGGGTATATCCTATATAGGGGTGAGTATAATGATACTCAATAGGGACCCCGAGACCCTCTAGGTCTCAAAAATCCACCATGGATAAACCAAAAAGAATTAAATCAACAGATAACCTTACATAGTTATATATCCATACATACACCTATGTTATCATGTGATCCATATCAATCATGAGGAAAACAAAAAAAATGACTCACCTCAACCAGGATTTCATTTTAGGGGGTAGAATCAATTAACATCCCCAGTCACATTATCAAAACCTTAGCTGTTGGAGAACTCCTGCTCAATCAAGTACAGTGGGCTTTCCACGACACCAAGTGTATTTCCCACTAATCTTGGATTATTGAGGTACTCCTCCTGTCAAGTACCATGGGTCTGCCGCGTCACACAGAGGTGCTCCACACCGTGTGTCTTCCATGTCACCATGAGTGCTCCCACTCCTATCCTACTTAAGTACTTTTCCTATCGAGTATCGTGTGTCTGCCGCATCACAATGCATGATCCTCCACCGTGGTTCTACCACGACACCAAGGCACACCCCACTGACTAGTAGAGCCACTCAGAGTCAAACTGTTAGCAGTCGTCAGGTCTCACCCACCTACTAGTTCTCCGCACTACGCTCGCTCATCTGGGAGGATCCACTCCATGAGCTACTGGTCGATACTCCAACTAACATGAAGTACCATGAATATGTATATCAAAGGTCCGCCATGTAATAGGGATATCAACACAACAGACGGAGCATCAATCATACGCCCACTCTGTGAGTTATTAGCCTTTTAGTCTCGGGGGCCCGGTTGGATTCGTGCATGATCCAACCTAACAGTATCTCAACTATACCCCAAACTCCAGTGTGATATACTCAAAGGGACACTCATTTTAAATATTTTTAGTGTCATTGAAAGTTCTTCCAATGGATGTCTGGTGCCATTGATATGGCCAAAATAAGGTAAAAGTTTGTAGTGGGCCTAGTCTGGTCCGACCCAGTTGGACCGACCCAGCTCGACCCGGTCTGTGCCGACCTGGTTTGGGACCACTCAGCCAGACCCATTAAGTCTTGCCTGACCCCTTGGGCGGGCCTGCCCGTTGGGTTCGGCCTGGCCTGCTGGGCCCAACCGAGCAGGCTGAGAGGGGCCGCGATGGGCCAAGAGGGTGCGGACCGGCCACAAGGGCACGAACTGGCCATAAGTTAGCACAAGGGTGGTTTGGCCCGGAGGGTGCCGCGATGGTAGATCGGCCCGGGGTGCGGGGATGGTTTAGCTCAAAGGGCCGCGACAAGGTGTGGCACGGCCCGAGGGCCACGGTGGCACATCTGAGGCATGTTCGGCCAGCATGGGGCGCAACTGGGACCAGTTTCTCCGAGAGGATAGAGTGGTCGGGGTGCGGCGCGGCTATGGGGGGGGGAGTGTTGTTGGGTTGCGGCAAAGCTGGGGTGCAACACGGTTGGGGGGCAGCGTGGCAGGGGGTCGGGGCAGGTTCGGCCGGCTGCGGTGTGACACTGGTTCAGACTGGAGGTTGGGGCTCCGCAGGGGTGCTGCGGGTAGCGAAGGCCGTGGGTGGCGGCACCGTTGCCTTCATCACCATCGTCTCCTTCCTCCATTTCGAAGAACACCACAAATCAACACAGGGGTTACAGAGAGGATGAGAAATGTCAGTTTGGCCCGCACTCTCTGCATTAGAGTGGTAACAAGAGGTTCATAAGAACAAACCTCAATAAACCCTCCCTCAATGGTTAATCCAAAAACATCACAAAGAATACATATGAGGATCAACTAGTTGAAAGTTGATCCATGTTCCTTGCTTTAGAAGGGAAGAAAATGGGTATATAAAATCATTCATTATAATCCCCTACCTCCAATTGATATGTCGTTGGATTCATGGGGAAGAAGATGAAGTTATCATCGTTCGTCAGGTCCACCACACACCTCCAATCCCGATCTCGTGTGTCAGTTCTTTGACGATGATGAAGAGGGATGCTCAGTCGTCGAAGAGGTCCCATGTTAGTTGCCTCTACAAGGGGCTTCCGAGGAAGAAGTTGAAGACACTCATCATCGATGTTCTTCGTGGAGGAAGCATTCTTCGTGTAGGATGTTCTTCATTGGAGAGCTTTCTACCTAATTTCTTCTCTCCCCAAATTCCACCATGATAATAGATTAAACCATCTATTATTTTGATGGAAATAATTCGAAATAGGAAAACAAATAAGGTGGGTGGAATAATAAATTAAAGAAGGCGGTGGCACCATTAGGGGAGTGGTTGTCACAATTAAGTGTGGAGGAAGCCCAAGAGGCTCCCCCATATTAATTAGGCAGTTGAGAGGTTCTCTTCTCACCCATTAATAGGGGTCGGGTGGTCCCCACATCCAAATTAAAATTGGGAGGTTTTGTGATCTCGTGTGGTCCCCAATACAATAAATCTAGAAGAGGTGGTTTAGTTCCGGTGGACCCCACCACTGAACATCCAATTGGGTTGGTGGTTACAGAAAAATAAAATAAAATATGAGCTTATTTTATTTTATTATTTCCATGAAAAACCCAAAAACTATCTTTCACTCTCGACCTACTACCGTTGAGATGAAAGCTTCCTTAAGCGAATACCAGCGCTACGAGTTCAACGGTGACCTCAAATTTCAATTCCAAGCACTGATTCAAAAGATAGAAAATCTCACTCACACATTTACTGAACAAACCTAATATAATGTTCAGAAATTCATTCTGGGACCTCCAGACCTTGGAATCACACACTTTTAATTTTCACGAACTCATAAAATTCCTATTTAATTAAAAAAAATATACATTGAAAATTTGGGTATTTACGAACAAAGATGGTTTGAAAAATATTAGCCAATATCCAAAATGTAAAAACCTTTATATGATGAAATAATAAATTAACATCAGAAATTAATTCAACTATTAAACCCAAAATTTAATATTAAATAATTCTTGAAATAATTAACTCTATAACTTAATTAACCTCTATAACCTCAAAATTCAATAATGTTTTAACCTAAAAATTTATATCATAACATTCGAAATATATCCCAAAATTTTTGTATAATTCTCTAAAAATAATCTTTCATGTTAAAACTAAGGGTCATATATACTTCAACATAATAAATAATCTCCAAAAATATAATTAATTACCTCAAAATCCCGACATTTAAAACCACAAAATAGACATCAATTTGATTGAACTTATGATCATAAATAATACTATTATCCCCTAATGGTATCTATAACTTAATTTAAACTCAAATGAAATAATTATAATCTACATGGTTATTTAATCCCCCATACAATACATACTATAACATCCTCAAACCCACATACCTATATCCGATGAAAAAATATAATCATTACATTTTTTGTTACCAATAATCATTACCCAAACCTAACCCTTTAATATGTATAACATCAAAAAAATTGTTAGATCACCTTCATACCCAAATACATATTTATGTTTAGAGTTTCAAAAAATTAATTCAAACACTAACAACATGGATATAAAAAATATTGTTCAAGAATATATACACAATCTCAAATTATGTCATTGTACTGTAGTAACCATATTATTCATAACATACTTAAAACCACTCTTTACAGCAAGGTGAAAAGAAACAATATATGTGGGAACCCAAACTGTAGTGACCAGTACTTTTCATACATAGATATTAAATTTTAATAGAAAAATATTCCATACATAAAATAATGATCCATGCCATAATTCTTTAGGCCTATTTCCTTTCGAAACATAGATATATGAAAAAATAGTTAATAAGTGAGCTATATAATATCGCAATAAATTATTCATAAAAAGAATATTTCTTAGATATATCATACATAATCAAATTTATTCATAATCTGGGAAAGGAAAACATATAAAGGGTGAGCTCAGATGATAAGTAAAGGTAAACAACAAAGATATCAATATCTCATGAGTATAAGGGTATGAGGAAATGAGAATGAATTTTTAAAACAATACCATTCATATGAAATATATAAAAACTGAGTCCTAATATAACTCATGGAAGTTAAAAAGACTTGAATCATAGGAGAATAAATGAAAATGATACATTATAACATAAAATTGTAATAGAAAATACCTTTTTGGATTACATATAAGCATAAAAAATCATTTATTTAGTATTCGTGGATCAATTTAAAAGATATAATTGTGGAATGAGTTCACTCCCTATATCATTATTGTAATCAAGGTTCCCTCCCAAGGATATCAGAGTGGAAAAATTACATTAATAAACCAGGTTCACTCCTCATTCTGGTACTGGTTATCTCATGAAAAATCAATATTTACCCAATAAATTAAAGGGAGATTTACGCCCCATCCATAACATAATGAATATTCTGCATATGTGTGTGACAAGATCATGAAACAAATTTTCATATCAAAACAGAGCAAAATCATAGGATTTTATAAAACAATATTCCCCACATAACCTATGGAAAATAAACATGTTTTATCATAATTTTATCACTCTATAATAACATAACCCATGGAAAATTAAGTTGGTTTCATAAGCATTTTATCATGGAATAACCCGTTGAAGATATATTTTTTTCATATTCATCATTTAATCTAAAAATAGAAAACAATTTAGATATAGAATAATTATTGTGCCCTTTGATCATATCCCCATAAATTCATATGCAATATCGAAGGATGACATCTTAGATAGAAGCCGATTTTGAATGATCTCTTAGAACACTTATTGAGGAAAATCACTTTTCAAAAATACAAAATAATAAAAAACTAAAAATAATTTAATTTTAAAATAAAATGGGAAAATGATAATGTAATATTTAAATAATTTATATATCTTTCTATAAGAAAACTACATTCATTCTAGAAACATTTATAAATAACGATTGCTTTCATTTTATCAGAAAAAACATTAAACAACTCATTTGGAAAAAGTAAATAAAGTTTAATTTTATAAAATTCAGTAAAAAAATAATACAAGGTTATAATTTTCATCAAATAATAATTAAATAATATTAAAAAAATTCAGAAATTTTTATAAATTATGGATATGGAAGAAAAATGGGTTTTTATTGCAAAGATAAATACAGATAATTTTTCATAAAAAAAATATTTTTGACTCTTTAATCCATTAAAAGTGGAAAACTAATGAGAAAATATATTTTCTATAGATTACCAATGGAAAATAAAATACATGATTTTAAAGATATTTTTATCATAAGATATCATTATTGTAAGAATATCATAAACCATCCTATTAAACTATGAGATTATCACATTAAACCTTTACTTCTTTAAAATAATTTGAATCATAATACCCCTAATGAATATCAAATAATGAATATTTAAATGTAATTATTTGTAGGATATTTATGATATATCAGGTCTAATGTGTCGTATATATACCTCATAGAAAAGATAGGTGTAGGACACAACATCCATCTCAAAGAAGGAAAATTGAGAAAAAAATCCCTTACATAAGTATTGACATCCTTAATACATGTTCAAAACTAATATATAGTAAATGAATTATTATTATACATATAATACATATCTATAATCATATTTATAATATGATTTACTATTTAGTTTTGACATTTTATTACTATTCTATTAATAATTCCATGTGAAAATGAAGTTGTTGGTGACAACTGATTTGTTTTTTCAATTATTTTTTGCTTTTTTATTTTTAGTCCTTTTAAATAGATCATGGTTCAATTATATCTATAATGTAAAATATTATATCAATATAATATTTAATCATAAAATCTGTATTTATTATCATCCATTAATGTTAGGAAATCAATTACATCATTTTTGGAGATGGTATGTTATACGTACATATAAACACATTTTTGATTTTCACAACAAATGATATGAATGAAATGAATGAAATTTTAATAATATATATCCTTAAAATAATCATTTTTATGACATATATATTACATATATTCATTAAATTTAGCCTTATTTCCCTCCAAGTAGTGTAAATGAATCATGAATCCCATCGATTCGTGAGGTGGCTATCCACCGTACACACGAGAGACGCTATCATATTCCCATGAAATAGAATGTATGAAGGAATATATGATAACAAGATTATAGAAGAATAATTATTTTAAAAATAATATATTTAAAAATTATATCCATAGTTAAAAAAATAAATAAAAAACGGTGGTGTAGAATTTATCAAGTTGGTCCGTGAGGTGGTATATTTCTTTACACATGATCAGTAATTTCGTTTCCCAATTTATTGAATAGTAACTAGATGCACGTCAATAGATTAATGCAATAAAAGAGAAGTATAAAGTAAAAATTTAGGTTACCATATTTTAATGTATTAATAATTTTTTAATTAGGTGGCAGATGAAATGAATAAAGATTAATGTTTAATAATTTTACCTCTTCTTCAGAGAGCCTTTTCATGTTTATCCATATACCGTTTATAGGTGCATTTTCTAATACAAATAAAGACTCTAGAAAGTGGATAGGTAAATCAGTAATGGGATATTTTCAGTTATTTTATTTTCCAAATGTTTTTGTATGTGTGGATAGGATAGGAGAAGGTAGGTTCTTTTATATGTGGGGAAAGTAACCCACTTGAACACTACTTGGAAATTTCCCAAAAGAATCCAAATAAATAAATTTGTTCCCATGAAAAAATATCCCAAATTATTTTAGATTAATAATAGATAATTATTATATTTATAAAGTTCAAGAAAATTTGGTTTAGACAAGTTTTGATAACTATCATACCCATATTTTTTTACATTAACCCCCACTAAACACATTTTAACCTCAACCATGGTAATTTATTTTTTCTATTTTTCTATTTATATAAAATAAATATAAAAGTAAAAATATTATATATTATTAATTATTCTAATTAGATATATGTAACATAATATTCTAAATCCCATTTATATAATTTTATAAATTTAATTATAAAATAAACCCACATACATGATGAAAAAGAGGGGTTTCAAAGTGAAAATTTTCAAAATAAAGTTTTAATATCAATATTAAAAATGAAATTGATTATAATGACATAAGTTATTTTAATGTATATATATAATTGAACTAATTATACTTTTAATACCATATTAAACTAAAATTTATCTTGTATATTATAGAATTTAAATACATTTTTTAATAAGAATAGTATTTTACACTATTCATTAAAAAATGTATCTTTTTATAAAATTATCAAAACTTATATCCAAGATAACTTTTACATGTTGATTTATTAAACTGATATAAATTTTTCAAATAAATATTCCAAAAGTGGAAAATATTTACTTTAAAATAAGTGCACAAAATGAGACAAATCTATTTTTAGAGAAATATCATTTTTATGCATCAAATTGAATTTATTCTTATATCGTTACTAGAACAAACATAATATGAATGATAAAAATTGGATTGAATAAATAAAATATATTTTTAATTCATATCTTCCACAAAAATTTACATATTTAAATTAATTGAGTTAAAATAAATTTTTTTCATTAAAATTGTTTTTGAGAAAAATATTCCCATAATTTTAAAATGGTTTTTATTTACATTTCTAATTAATTTGTTCAAAAAATAATAAATTTTATATTAAAGTGTAAAAAATATATTTTAAAAATATATTTAATAATATTCATATATACCATTCCAATTATTAGTTTATTACTATCATATTAAAATATATTATTTTAGTTGTATGTTGTATTTCATTAAAACAACATGTTGACTGTAACACATACTATCAATGCAATTAAATTTATTTTGAAAAAAATATTTCATAAAATTTATGGGTGCTACATTCTAACCCCTTAAGTAAATTTCATCCTTTAAATTTAAAATCAATCTAAAAAACCAAGGTTTTTACATTTGAAATTTCATTTATGGAAAATAAACATCGTAATAAAGGTTAATAATACTTCATCTTGAAAAAAGGGAAAAAATTATGAATTTCATCACATAAACACTTTACAAAATAAGGGAAAATTGGTGGGAAGTGTCAATATAGAAATAAAATGGAAAAATAAGGACAAAATAAAAATAGAGAGTGAGAGAGATGATGTTCAGTAGAATTTTAGTGATTTAAGAATCTATAAATCCTTTTATAGTTGAAAAAATGACTAATTTATTAGAAATAAAGTAAAATGTATAACATTTTTTTTCTAAATTTTTTCCCAATTGTTGAGTAATTTTCAAAGAAAGCTATAATTACTTTATTTCACTCTATATTTTAATAATAATATCATCCTTTGGTTATGCATCGATCAATTTTCCACTTCATCTATTACTCTAGGAGATGAACTTTTCACGCTTGAAGTAATAGTGGATAATAAGATCCTAAATACAATGATAATTCATTCCTTCTATCTTTGATAATTATAAAAAAATATAATTAGAAATGTGTATCCAATATGAATAAATATTTATATGGTTAAATAATAAATTAATCTCTAAAACCTCATCCAATGTTTAACATAAACAATGACAGAATTGGTTAACCATATGACCCATCCACAATTTGAAATTTATAAAGAAGGTCATTAAATATTCCAAAATAAATTTAACATTAATCTCCCCACTTTCTCAACAAATTATTAATTAGATCCAATGTATTCAGTATTATCCAATATAATTTATTGATATCCAGAATATTTTAATACCAAAAAAATATCTTCGTATTAAGAACATATTAAGGGATATATTCTGTTAATCATTTAATTTTTAAAAAAATATCACCATTAAATTAAATCACTTTTTTAGATCATCAGTACTACTCAATATATTCATTCAAATACTTAATGAAAAACTTATAATGAACAATCCTTCTATATTTCAAGAGTCATATAACATAATTATTTAATTATAATACATGAGATCTTCAGTAATCCCACTTAATTATTGAACCATTAAAAAGGCATAATCATTTTACTCCTTAATAACTCTTTCCTACAATATGAAATATAATTAATTTCATAATATTCATCATCCAAAATCCAATCACACTTTTTATGTTTAACATAAAAAATACTATTAGAACAACCCATACCTTTTATATTCCATTCGTATTCTCTTAATCATTATATGTATAAATATTACAAAAACAAGCTCACCGATTTTTTCACGAGACCCCCCCAAGGACATAAGTTTTCCTAATTCCCTTATTTCCACATTTAAAACATTCAATTATCAATTATCTATTTGGGATACCCTTATTATCATTCATTCCATTAACCAAACATTTCATTTTTCCATTAAAATTACCTACTATGTGTCCTTCTATTACACACTCAAACAACTCTATGTTCATAAAAGACAATCAATTGGGTTCTTCATCCAACATTATTGATATATAAGATATTGAACCATCTTTCCGTCATGTTACCCACCTTCCAAATTTTATGTGAACTCCATCATTCCCTTCTGTGTTGAGTTCAAAAGTTGGTTAAGGTACATGTGGTTAATAATATGTTATAATAACTGATTAGGTTTCATCATAATATCATTCACTCCAGCCATATTCCCATTTGGTTTCTCATCAACATAATGTCTAGAAAATTCAATGTTACCCCAGTTCATTCTAGTTCACTCAATTGTATAAGCCCAATAATTATAGTGTGAGAAGTAAAAATCCTAGTAAAAAACCACATAATCATGAAAAATAATTGAATGATGTCGAAATAAGTACATTGTTTTTTCAATAAAGATAACATTATGATAAAACTAGATTATTCTTGGTCATCATCTATTCAAATCATTTATGATTGTTTGTAAATAAAATGTGAATTAACCAATGTGTATCCCCTAGGACTATCAAGCGAAGTGTATATATAGACTAGTAGTCATATTCCAGGTAATTATTGATTCACTACTGACAATACATTTCTAGATTTATTACACCTAGCTTCATCTATAGCAGAACTATATCCACTTATAATATCTTGATAAGGATTTAATTTTTGGTAAAACACATTATATCCTCCTTACCAAAACATTAGGATTTTATCTTATACATAACCTCATCCTAAGGGTTCTCATAAATATTTTATCATCCTAATTTCCAAACACTAAATAAACCTTCATCTTATACAAATTGTAAAAACCCATTCTTTTTATATATAGATAGAAAATCTTAATTGATGAATATATTGTACATAATATAATGATATATGTAAAATATTTTTTTAGTGACTTTGGTAAATTATATACATAAAAAAATAATTTATAAGTGAGATATATCATCTCTCACTTATTTCATCAAAACTATCCCCTATATAAAAATATGATTTATAATACCCTTTATCATAACCTTGGAAAAGAAACATAAAAAAACTGTGATCTCAAGTTCTTAGTATGTTTAAACAGGAGAGATATCCACATATACTGAGAATAAGGGTATGAAAACATAATAATGACATTTGGAAACCATACTTTGAATAACATAAATCAGAAACGTGATTCATGTAATAAATTTTGGAAATTCAAAACAAATGAATCAAAATGGAATACATGAACATGTGTCATGATAATATAATATTGTTATGATACATAGATATGTGTTATACACATAAGTAATAAATATTATTTCTTTAGTTGTCAAGGATCAATGCAAAAAGTTATCATAGTGGAAGGGGTTTGGCCACATACTATACTTGTATTCAAGTCTCACTCACAAGACTATAATAGTGTAAAAACTATCTTATTGAACTGGGTTCACTCCCCATTCCAGTCCTATTTATCTCATGAGATATCAATCTTTACCTAATGCATTTGATGAAGATATTGGTCCCACCTATCACATAATTAAAATCATAGTTTTGTGTACCACACAATCATTAAAAATTAATCATATATGAATTCACGAAAATAAATGTGTTTCATAAATATTTCATCATTTCATAACCAGTGGAAAAGAAACTGGTTTTATAATCATTCCATCATTTAATTATAGCATAAATTCTATATTAAGATGTAAGTTTCATAATAACTGTATCATGGTATAACCCTTGTAGGAGAAATGTGTTTTAGAAAAATAATTTTCTTATGAACATAAACTATTTAGAAAAAGAATAATAATTTATTCCTTGTATAATATCCCCATTGAATAATAATTATTATCAAAATATATCATATTACATGTAAAATTATTTTGAACGCTCACCCCAAACATTTTAGGAGAAAAATCATTTTTCAAAAATAAACATTCACAAAACATTTTCAAAATTATTTTTATTTAAAATAAACTTAAAAAATATATAAAGGATTGTTTAAATCATTTATTGATTATTATAGTGGAAATTTTTATTGTTTCCTTCCACATTTTTTGTAAAAATTAAAAGTACTGCATTCTGAAAATGATACGAAGTTTAATTTTAATATTTTTTGTAAAAATGATATAAAAATAGTAAATGTATATTTAAAAAGACATTGGATAATATTAAAAACTATATTTAAAACGTTTTTAACTGTCTTTGAAATTTAGGAAAAAGGGTTATTGAAAAAAAGATAATTACAAATGATTTCCCATAAACAAATTGTTTTGGAATCCATAATCCTAAAAGAAAAAAATTAAAGGAAAATAATTATTTTTTAGAAAAACAAAGTCAAGAATAATATATAGAAGTTTCATGAGCATTATATCATAAAATTTTATCATTTTAAGAATATCATAATCAATCATGTTCCATAATGAGATTATAACATTAAAACATTTCCACTTCGCAATCATTTGAATCATAATCCCAAAGAAGCATAAAATGAAACAAAAAATTAAATATCATTAATATAAGGATATTTATGATATAAATGGTCAATGGTGTATTATATAAACCTCATAATATAATATATGTTCCTAACACAACTTCTCTATCGAAGAAAAAAAATTGAGACAAATATATCTTACCTCAAGTCTCACTTTCTTCATATTCTTTCTAAAATATTGTATAAAAATATAATATTATTATAAATAAAATAAAAAAACGTAATATTTTTTTATCATACTATATATGAGTTTCAGATGACATTTTATTACATATTTATTAATAATTCCTTACTAAAATCATGTTTCGAGTAATAACTACTATGTTTTTTCATGTATGTTTTGATTTATTATTTTCTATACTTTTACAATGGTTATGGTTACATCATCAAAATAATGTTAAAAATTATATAAATATCATATAGAATCATTATATATTTATTTATAGTAATACATTATATTTAGAAAATCAATTACACTATTCATGGAGATGTTATATCGTGCGGGGGCATGAACACGATTTTTAATTTTTTTAACAGATGAAATGAAATAAAAGTTAATAATATATTAAATTTAATGAAGAAATTTAGTGTAATATATATCACATATATTTTTTTAAATTTATTTTTTAACTTTTAATTAAATCATAACTATAAAAATAATCACAAGAATTTTTTAAATGATAGTTTGTCTTACACACAAGCAATATTATTGTATTTCTACAGAATAAAAAGAAAAAAAATTGATATCATGATTACAGAAGAATAATTATTTTAAAAATATCATATATATACAATAAATAAATCATTACAATAATACATAAAATGTGTTGTTGAAAATGAAATTAAATTAGTTTGTGAGGCGATGGTCTACTGTATACAGAATCAATGCTTTTGTTTTTCATTTAATGGTAGACGAGATTTATAAAGGTCATTTAGATAAAATAGTAAAATATAAGTATATCTAATAGATAGATATTATTATATTATAATGTTTTTATGATATTTTAAGGAGGTGTAGGATGAATTAAAAAAAATGCAAGTTTACAAATTTTACATCGTCTTCATAGAGCCTCATTAGGTTTATACTATTAGCGTTCATATGAGGGTCTCCTAATCAATGTAATGCCAAAAGAATGTGGGTAGTGAATTAGGGAACCGTTTTTGGAATGAATTTTCTTAGGTAAATGTGTTTTAAGTGATAATAGGAGTAGATAGGATATATAATTTTATGTGTGGGGAAAGACATCCACTTGGAAATATCATGGAAATTCTCTAAAATAATCCAATGTTATATTGTAATTTCTAAGTGAGATACTTAAACTTGACCATAGATTCCAATTTTGTATGGATAATATTGATCTAATTATTGTAAATTTTATTTTAAAATATTATTACTATAACCATACATATATATACTTTTGGTTTTACCTCTATTAAACCCATTTTAATGTTAACCATGGTAATTAATTTTTACTATTTTAAATATTCATTTTGAAAAAAATATCAAGTATAAATTATTATATAGTAATAATTAATATAACATCCCAGGTAAATAAATAATGTTACATTTTAATGTTTATAAATATTTGTGAATAAAATTTTAATACTACTGTAAAGGGAATGCTATGCTCGATGGCGTACCCAATACGCAACAATGAGTTTCTTTGAAATCTTAAATTGCACACTAATAATATAATAATAATATAATAATTAACGCCTAGCCGTTGTAATGGAGGGAATGAAAATAAATAACTAAAAAATGATTAAATATGTTTTTAAAATATTTTTACATTTATCCAATATATGATAGAAGCTTAAAATCTAAATGAATCCAATTTTAAGAATAAATACTCTAATATTTTTAAAATATTGTTTTACCGCCTTTTGATGGTGAACTTTTTTTAATCTAACTTTTGACAATTTTATATGCTCTATTTGTCAAAATAAACTTATTAATTATAATTGGGATATTTAAATTTAATTTGGTTATATTTTTGTTATGTTTCTGGCAATGTTCATTCTTTTTTATGAATAGTAAAAAATATTGCATTTTACATCAAAACTGCTTTTTCATCTAATTTAAATATATGGTTAGATTATTTCTTTAATTGGATTTAAAGTTTAATTAGAATATATTTTTGCAACATAATTCAATGGTGGTTATAAGAATAAATTTCACTTTGAAAATGGACATAAACAAGTGCCAAACATTTCATAGATATTGCTTTCAAAAAACCCGCTATTTGTTTTGACAGCGGGAATTAACTATATGATTTATTAATGAAAATTCTATGTTTTGAATTTCATAAAATTTACATCATTTCTGAATTTGAAATATCAAATATAACTTAGGGTTAATTTTTTGTATTTTCCTGATAATGCTTTTTTTAATGAATAGTGAAAAATACAGTTCTTAATTCAAAACTGCCTTTTCATCCAATTTATTTATATATTTAGATTGTCAGTTTAATAGTTTTTAATGTATAATTGAATTATGTTTTTATCAATTAAAACAATTTTTTTAATTGGAAGTAATTTCACTTTTCAATTGGATGTAAAAACAATTCATTCTTTTGATAAATTTTACTTCTTAAAAACTCGTCTTTTGTTTTGACAACGGGATTTACTTTTACATTAATTACTACAATTTATGTGCTTTGAACATGATGAAATTTAATCCATATTTGGAATCAGAAGGTCCAAATTATCTAAATAGTACTATTTTGTTTTTGGACATTATGAATATTAATGACGGTAATTATCATTAATTATCGTGTTTAATTAGTAATCGGGTAATTATGGGTCAGAAAATAATATCATAAAAAATTAAAATGACCCCAAAATGTGTCCTAATGCAATTGGTGGTGTCATGGCCGACCATGGGATGACTTTTGCATCCTTGTGACCCCATGGAATAACTTTAGTGTGATATTGACCTTTTATCATATTTTTTAAAGAAAGGAAAATGTAACCAAAGTGTGTAACACCTGAGTAAAATAATTTTAATTTTGTCTAAATAAACGATATCTTAGACTATAAATAGTAATTGGAAAGATAAAAATATTTCCTACATCATGATATTTTTTTTATAATTTTTATACATTATATAAATTATTTTATTTATGACACCGTGATGATGCAGTGATTACCTCAAAAATGAACGATTTAAATAAAATGAGAAGATAGGGTGAAATCTAAGTCTTAAAGTTGTCAAAAAAATATTGGATGGGTAGATGTCAAAAAAATATCACCTTATCCTCGAAATATATCCTTTTGGGACCTCTAAAAATAGAAAATTGTTTTGTAATAAAGTAATATTTTATAACTTTCCAAGTGTACCCCTCCTCTTCTCTCATAAAAGGCCCCCTCTTCTACCACCTTACCCACACCTCTCAAGATTTTGGCTCAGCCAAAACCTGACCATTTCATCTCTCCACATCCCTCTCTTCATCATTGTATCATAACCATTGTCAGAATGCTCTTCAAGAAACCCTTTTGGTTCAAACAATTAGGAGTTACCTGATTTAAAGGCAATGTCTTCACTTGTGTTCTTTTGTTTTATTTTCCTTCTCCAAACCCCTAAACTCTTTTTATTACTTTATTTTGTAACAAAACTAGTATCTCCAATATACTATGATTTTTATGTGATTTATTTGATCTAAACTTACACACACCTCCATCTAATGGTTAAAGAACATACAGTTTCTGTTGATGGTGAATTACTACCTCACGAAATGATGATTGTTCCATCTTCTCTTAACACCTTTCATGGTGGCCATTATGTTGTAACTGTACTTTATATATGATATATATATGGTATATATGTGTTCCATATGCTTTTGTATTTTATATTTAAAACATACCTTTATGCTTTGCATGTTGTGCAAATGTGATAATTTCATACGAGGAAGTGTGGACTACCTGCCCCTCAAGTGACGTGACTCGTTAATTCAATACATGGAATGTATAAAGAATGAAATTAATGACCTTATGTGACCTATAACACATATATATTATACTGGAATAATAATATATATATATATATCTCTCTCAATTATTTTTAATGTCATTAATATGTCAAAGAAATGAAAGTAGCACTTTAACATTACTTAATCTTGAGTTACTACAAGATTACACCTTGAGGATCTTTTCAGGTTTAGAGTTTTAGAGAATTAGATCATAAAACATGCATTATATTCCACATTTAAACAAAGTGGTTAAATAAAAGATAGAATTCAATTTTCCCATCAATGCAAACATATTTAAAATAAAAAATGGATTCTTTCTTGACACTTCCTTGACACTATCATCATATCATGTAACTATCCCTTGACCTGTGAAAAACATTTCAAAAACTTGGGATGAGCATAAAAATCTCAGCAAGGGATATAAAAATATTGAAAGGAAATATGGGTACATATATACATAAGAATGAAATCATACATTACCCATAAAACATAAGCACTTTAACAAACCTCATCAAATCATGAATAAATCATAGAAATTATAAGGCATAAAGCTAACTTGAGGCATTCATAACATTCTTACGTAGGGAGTAACCCTCTTGGTTACGTTTGCAATAACCATCACAGTATATTCACCAAATCTCTTCGGAGAAACCTGAAAGTTTCACTCCTTCACATTACCCAATTCATTGGAGAGATATATCGGGCTCACCCGCCCTTAGTTTATCACGGAACCGCCCATATTCATAATAATTCCCAAGAACCATAACATAATCATATCACATAAAACATCCATAAAGGAAACATAAAATTTCCACATTTCAATCTCAAGATATCAATAAAACACATTGATATAATAAAAAAATTATGAAAACCATTTTCAATACCAAAATAAATGAAAAGTAAAATAGGGTATTTATTTTTCTATTAAAAAAATGGTATGGCTTGTAGAGGAAGTCGAAACTCAAATAATGGTAACAGCGGTGGACAAGTCATCGTCGTCGCATACGTACGACAAAAACATTCCTTTTTTTAATTTAGTAAACGCTTCATATAAAAAATATTCCTTTTCAATATGAGTAAAAGTCAAAGGGGTTTATACACCGTATAAAAGAAGGTTGTGTATAAAACAAAATATGCCTCAATGAAAGGAGATTGAGACGAAGTCCCATACCTCGGACCCGACTTGACTAGATCATTATTAAACCTCATGAATAATAAACTTGAGTTAATTTCTAATTTAGTAAGAACCTTTTTCAAGTTCATTATTCCTTTTATATCACTTATTACCATGTCATGAACACTATGTTATAATTTAAGTTAATAACGGTCGTTTTAACGATCATTAGTACTTGAGTCAAAAATAAACTCTATATAATTAAAAGTTGTTCATGTGGTAAAATATCCATTATATCCAGAATTGTATTAATGATATAGATATCATATATATCATAAATATCTAGTACATGCATGCATTTATAATATTACATAAAATTTAGTGGTAAGAAATGAAATGCACCGTTCATGGAGACGATAAGCCGTACGTACGCATGAATGCTACTTCTATTTCTATTTCATATATAATGGAATTAAAACATAATGATACATAATAGTATTTTAATTCCAGTATGGTATAATATATAATATCATTAAATATATCCTTTATACGTACCATATATGATATTAATGAATCAAATCACTTTGAGGGGGCGGTAGTCCGCACTTCCTAAAATGAAGATATCGCGTATACCCATAATGGAAGCCAGAAAGGTATGCCATAAATGAAAAATACAGAAGATTAAGGAAACCATAAACATATTATAAATCATATATAAATATAGTGACATCTTAATGGCCACCTTTGAAGGTGTTATATGAGTGTTGAACAATCATCGTTTCATGAGGCAGAAATTCGCCATCCACGGAAACCGTATGTTCTTTAGCAATTAGATGTAGGTCCGTGTAAGTTTAGCTCGAATAATTATTATAAAAACATCCTAGTATATTGTAGATACTGTATTTGTTACAAAATAAATGAATAAAAAGAGTTTAGGGGGTTGGAGAAGCAAAATAAAACAAAAGGACTCAGGTGAAGACATTACCTTAAAATTGGGTAACTCCATTTGGTTTGAGCACAAAGGCTTTCTTGGGAAGACTTCTGCCCAAAGTGAGGCTTCTAAAAGTTAGAGAGGGATGTGGAGAAACAAAATGTGCAGGGGTTGGCTGAGCCAAAGGATTTGGATGTGTGGGTAAGGAGGTAGAGGTGGGGGCCTATAATAAAAGGAGAGGAGGGGCACTCTTGGAAAGTAAAGAAATGTTAAATTATTTGAAAATTCGTTTCAGATTTAAAAGGTCCCACATTGATATAATTCGAGTATAAGGTGATAAGGGTTATAAATATACCTAAAAAATAGGTTTTTGACAAGTTTAGGGATTAGAGTTTACATTATCTTTTCATTTTATTTAAATCATTAAATAATGAGTTAATCGATGCATCATCATTATGTCATATATAATTTAATTTATTTAATGTATAAAAATTATAAAAAAAATACTATGATGTAGGAAATCTTTTTATCTTTCCAATGACTATTTAGAGTCAAAATTATGACTTGAATAACCCCATGTGAAAATTATTTTAGTAAAATAACTCTTGTTTGTGACATTTTTACTTTAACATTGAATTAAAAGATATTAATGTCATTTTCCTTCCAAAGTGGCTCCATGGGGTCCCCAAGTTTACCCATGTATTTTCATGGTCGGCCATGACACATCCAATAAGGTTAGGACATGTGTCAAGATCATATCATATTATTAAAATATTATTTTCACCTTAAACTACACTAATTACCTATAAACGCGATTAATAACTTAAAAGTTACTATTCACCAAAAAAATAATTTTAATCTCATTGAACCACATTTTACTTATTAATGAAAACCATGTATGTTGGATTTTTGAAAATCAAATCACAAAAGTGGCAAAGTTTCATTTAAACAAAAAATCAGTTTCTTTAACTACCACTTAGTAGTTTCACTATTCATCAAAAATTGAAGTTTTTCAGAAAAATACCAAAACTCCACCGTAAGATATATTTGATATTATGAATTCAAAAATGATGTATATTTTAAAAAATTAAAATCATATAAGTCACATTAATTAATTTAATAATTAATTCCCACTGTCATGACAAATAGCGTGTTTTTATGAAACAATAAGTATCAAAAGATTGACACTGGTTTAAGTCCAATTTCAAAGTGAAATTGATTCCAATGACCACCATTGGATTAAATGGTAAAAATATATTCTTATTTTACTTCAAAACCAATTCAAAATATAATCTAATCATATAAATAAATTAGATGAAAAAGTAGTTTTGATGTAAAATGCAGTATTTTTCACTATGCATTAAAAAAATGAACATTGTCAGAAAAATACCAAAAAATTATCCAATGTAAATTTCAATGTCCCAATCATAAATAATAAGTTTTTTTTGACAAATATAGATTATAAAATTGTCAAAAGTTTTATTTAAAAATGGATTGCCATCAGAAAGGCAGTAAAACAATGTTTTAAAAATATTAGTGTATTCCATGCTTATGATAGGATTTATTCTCATTTTAATCCTCTAAAAACTATCTAATTCATTAGTAGACATAGATAAAAATATCTATTATTTATTACTTACTTGGGATGTTACATCCTTCACCCCTTTATAAAATTATGTCCCTGCCATTTCTTTACTTATCGAATCAGTGGGGGTATTTATCACTCATTACTTTTTCAGATTACCATGTTGCCTCTTCAATCATGTGGTTTTTCCACAAAACCTTTACCTGATGAATCACCTTATTCCGTAACACTTTCTCCCTGTGGTCAAGAATCAGGACTGGTTGTTCCTCATAAGATACGTTCTCTTCCAGCTGAACTACCTCTAGACTCAAAACATGAGATGGATCTGGCATGTACTTTCTCAGCATCGAAACAAGAAAAACATTGTGAACCTGAGATAAACTCGGAGGTAAAGCTACTCGGAATGCAAATGATCCAACTCTCTCCAGAATTTCATATGGTCCAATGAACCTTGGACTCAGATTTCTTTTCTTACCAAATTGCATCACACTTTTCAATGGTGATACTTTGAGAAAAAGATGATCAACTACCTCAAAAGAGAGATCCTTCCTCATTTTGTCCGCACAACTCTTCTACCTGCTCTGATCTGTTCTCATGTGTTTCTATATCAGCTGAACTTTTTCTGCCATCTCTTCTACCAATTATGGTCCCATCAGCTTCATTTCACCCACTTCATCCCAAAAAGCTGGAGTTCGACACCGCTTCCCATATAACGCCTCAAATGGTGCCATCTGTATACTGGAATTAAAATTGTTATTATAAGAAAAATCAACCAAAGAAAGATGTTGGTCCCAACTTCCCTGATGATCTATCAAACAAGCACGTTGCATATCATCCAAAGTCTGAATTGTTCATTCTGACTGCCCATCTGATTGAGGATGAAAAGCTGTACTAAAATTTAATTCAGTACCCAACGACTTCTGAAGGCCTTTCCAAAAGTTAGAAGTAATCCTGGGATCACGATCACATACAATGGAGAGAGGAACTCCATGCAACCTGACGATCTCTTTAAGGTACAAATGGGAAAGTTGATATAGGGAAAAAGTATCTCGTATAGCAAGGAAATGAGAAAATTTATTCAAGCGATCAATAATAACCCAGATTGCATTATTACCTCGAGGTGTCTTCGGCAATTCTACAACGAAGTCCATGGATATATTCTCCCATTTCCATTCTGGTACTGGTAAAGGCTGAAGCATCCCTTTTGGTAACTGCCGCTCTGCTTTAACCTATTGACAAGTCAAACACTTCACTGTAAAAGCATTAATATCTCTTTTCATTCCATCCCACCAGTAATACTCCCGCAGATCTCTGTATATCTTAGTAGTGCCAGGATGAAATAAAAACGGAGAATTATGAGCTTCACATAACAAATATCTCTTCAACTGTGAATCAAAAGGCACACACAATCTCTTCCAAAATCTCAAAACACAATCATTATCAATGATGAATTCATGCAACTTACCCTTCTGAACCAGCTCTACCTTTTTCTGCAATGCACTGTCTTGCTTCTGTGCCTGCTTGATTCTGTCTGATAGAGAAGATTTAACTGATACCTGAAACAAAATAGAAGAACATCTTGCACCAACAACTTCTATGACAAATTTCATCAAATCCTGAACCAAAGGATCACTTTCCAAATGCAACATTTTTAATGAAGCATTACTTTTTCGACTCAAAGCATCAGCCACTTTATTTGATTTTACTGGATGGTAATGAATTGTACAATCATAATCCTAGATTAATTCTAGCCATATTCTCTGTCTCATGTTCAATTCTTTCTGAGTGAATATATACTTTAAACTTTTGTGATCGGTATATATTTCACACTTTACTCCATAAAAATGATGCCTCCAAATTTTTAGAGCGAAAACTACAATAGATAATTCCAAATCATTTGTAGGGTAATTTACCTCATGAGTTTTCAACTGATGTGAAACATATGCAATTACCTGATCATTCTACATCAGGACACAACCAAGTCCTTTTAATGAAGCGTCACTATAGATAACAAACTCACCATTCCTGGAAGGTAGTGCTAAAACTATAGCATTCACCAATATTATTTTCAGTTCGTGAAAACAATCATCACATACTTTTTTCCAGATAAACTTAACACCATTCCGAGTTATCTTAGTCATTGGACTAGATAACAGTGAAAGATTTCTAACAAACCTTCGGTAATATCCTGCCAAACCATGGAAGCTATGAATCTCAATTACATTTGAGGGTATTGGACATTCTTCAACAACCTTTGTTTTTGAAGGATCAACAGTTATCCCATCTTTAGAAATAATGTGACCAAGGAAATAAATTTTTTGCAACCAAAACTCACACTTTCTGAATTTCCGATACAATTTATTTTCTTTTAAGGTTTGAAAAATAACCCTTAAATGTCTTTCATGCTCCTCTTTACTTTTAGAAAACACCAAAATACAATCTATAAAAACAACCAATATTTTTCACCTGATTCAACTGAGCCATCACTAAAAAAACTATTTAGTTCTGATTCTGACCATCTTAGGATACTGATTTGAAAGGTCATTTCCCTCTGTATGCCTTCCCAGAAAAGATTCTATGTTTCCTCTATGGAAAACCATTCTTATCATATAAATACTTTAGGTGAAGCAACATGGTAATCTTTAAATGCTATATAATTTCAATTTTACCATATAAAAATATTTTTGGATAATCATTTAATAGAATTCTAACTCCTAAAGTTATGTAAACTGACCTTTGCTACCAATTATAAGGCCCCAGCCTTAAAAATTACATAATCTTGAGTTATTACAAGATTAAACCATGAAGTTCTTTTCAGGTTTAGAGTTTTAGAGAATTAGATCATAAAACATGCATAACGTTCCACATTTAAACAAAGTGGTTACATAAAAGATAGTATTCATCTTTCCCATCAATGGAAACAAATTTAAAATAAAACATGGATTCCTTATTGACACTTCCTTGACACTATCATAATATCATTTACCTTTCCATTGACCTATGAAAAACATTTCAAAAACTTGGGATGAGCAAAAAAATCTCAATAAGGGATATAAAAATATGGAAAGGAAACATGGGTACATATATACATAAGAATGAAATCATACTTTACCCATAAAACATAAGCACATTAACATACCTCATCAAATCATGAATGAATCATAGAAATCATAATACATAAAGGTAACTTGAGGCATTCATAACATTCTTACGTAGGGAGTAACCCTCTTGGTTACATTTGGAATACCCATCACAGTATATTCCCTAAATATATTTAGAGAAACCATAACGTTTCACTCCTCCGCATTACCCAATGCATTGGAGAGCTATATCAGGCTCACCCGCCCTTAGTTTATCACAGAACCACCCATCTTCATAATAATTCCAAATAACCATAACATAATCATATCACATAAAACATACATAAAGTAAACATAACATTTCCACATTTCAATCTCAAGATATCAATAAAACACATTGATATAATAAAAACATTATGAAAACCATTTTCAATACCAAAATAAAAGAAAAGTAAAAAAGGTTATTTATTTTTCTTTAAAAAAACAGTATGGATTGTAGAGGAAGCCGAAACTCAAATAATGGTCACGGCGGTGGAGAAGTTGTTGTCTCCGCATACATACGACAAAAACATTCCCTTTTGGCGTTTAGTAAATGCTTTGTATAAAAAATATTCCTTTTTAATAAATGTAAAAGTCAAAGGGGTTTATACACTGTATAAAAGAAGGTTGTGTATAAAACAAAATATGCCTCAGTGAAAGGAGATTTAGACGAATTCCCATACCTCAGGTCCGACTTGACTCGATCATTTTTTAACCTCCTGAATAATAAAATTGTGTTAATTTCTACTTGCTTAAAAAACTTTTTCAAGTTCATTATTTCTTTTTAAATCACTTATTACCATGTCATGAACACTATGTTATTATTTAAGTTAATAATGGTCGTTTTAACGATCATTGGTACTTGAGTCAAAAATAAACTCTATAATTACAAGTCGTTCGTGTGGTAAAATATCCATTATATCCAGAATTGTATTCATGATGTAGATATCATATATATCATATATATCCAGTACATGCAAGCATTTATAATATTAAAAAAAATTATAGATAAGAAATGAAATGCACCGTTCATGGAGACGGTAAGCCGTATGTACGCATGAACGCTACTTCCGTTTCTATTTCATATTTAATGGAATTAAAACATAATGATACATAATATTATTTTAATTCCAGTATGTTATCATATATAATATCATTAAATATATCCTTTATAGGTACCACATATGGTATTAACGAATCAAATCACTTTGAGGGGGCGGTAGTCCGCACTTCCTAAAATGAAGATACCGTGTATACCCATAATGGAAGCCATAAAGTTATGCCATAAATGAAAAATAAAAAAGATTAAGGAAAAAATAAACATATTATATATCATATATAAATATAGTGACATCTTAATGTCCACCTTTGAAGGTGTTATATGAGTGTTGAACAATCATCTTTTCGTGAGGCAGAAATTTTCCATCCACGAAAACAGTATGTTCTTTATCCATTAGATGTTGGTATGTGTATGTGTAGCTCGAATAATTCATATAAAAAATCCTAGTATATTAAAGATACTGGATTTGTTACAAAATAAATGAATTAAAAGAGTTTAGGGGGTTGGAGAAGCAAAATAAATCAAAAGGACTCAAGTAAAGACATTACCTTAAAATTGGGTAACTCCCTTTGGTTTGAGCTCAAAGGCTTCCTTGGGAAGACTTATGCCCAAAGTGAGGCTTCTAAGAGTTATAGAGGGATTAGGAGGGATAAAATGGGAAGGGGTTGGCAGAGCCAAAGGATTTGGAAGTATGAGTAAGGAGGTAGAGGTGGGGGCCTTTTATAAGAGGAGAGGAGGGGCACTCATGGAAAGTAAAGAAATGTTACTTTATTTTAAAATGATTTTCGGATTTAAAAAGTCCCACATTGAAATAATTCAAGTATAAGGTGATAAGGGTTCGAAATATACCCAAAAAATAGGTTTTTGACAATTGTAGGTTTTAGATTTTACAATCTATTTTCATTTTATTTAAATCATTAAATAATGAGGTAATCGATGCATCATCATTATGTCATAAATAATTTAATTTATTTAATGTCTGAAAATTATAAAAAACTTCTATGATGTATAAAATATCTTTATCTTTCCGATTACTATTTATAGTCATAAATCTGTCTTGTATAACCCCATGTAAAAATTGTTTTAGTAAAATAACAACTCTTTGTGACATTTTTACTTTAACATTGAATTAAAAGATATTAATGTCATTTTCCTTCCAAAGTGGCTCCATGGGGTCCCAAAATTGACCAATGTATTTTTTTGGTTGGCTATGACACATAACATAAGGGTAGGACATGTGTCAAGCTCATCTCATATTATTAAAACATTATTTTCATCTTAAACTACACTAATTACCTATAATCGCAATTAAGAACTTAAAAGTTACTATTTACCAAAAAATTATTTTAATCTAATTGAACCAAATTTTACTTCTTAATGACAACCATGTATGTTGGATATTTGAAAATCAAATCACAGAAGTGGCAAAGTTTCATTTAAACGAAAAATCAGTTTCTTTAACTACCACTTATTGGTTTCACTATTCATCAAAAATTGAAGTTTTTCAGAAAAATACCAATACTCCACCCTAAGAAATATTTGATATTATGAATTAAAAAATGATGTCTATTTTAAAAAATTCAAATCATATAAGTCACAATAATTAATTTAATAATTAATTCCCACTATCATGCCAAATACCGGTTTTTATGAAACAATAAGTATCAAAAGATTGACACTAGTTTAAGTCCAATTTCAAAGTGAAATTGATTTCAATGACCACCATTGGATTAAATGGTAAAAATATATTCTAATTTCACTTTAAAAACAATTAAAAAGATAATCTAATCATATAAATAAATTAGATTAAAAATCAGTTTTGATGTAAAATGCAGTATTTTTCACTATTCATTAAAAAAATGAATATTGTCAGAAAAATACCAAAAAATTATCCAATGTAAATTTCAATATCCCAATCATAAATAATAAGTTTATTTTGACAAATAGATCTTATAAAATTGTCAAAAGTTTGGTTTAAAAATGGTTTGCCATCAAAAAGGCAGTAAAACAATCTTTTAAAAATATTAGTGTATTCCATGCTTACGATTGGATTTATTCTCATTTTAAGCCACTAAAACACTATCTAATTCATTAGTAGACATAGATAAAAATATCTATTATTACTTAATTACTTGGGATGTTACAAATATGTACTAGATATATATGATATTTAAATCATTAATATTGTTTTGGAGATGATTTACTTATAACTACATGGACAATCATTTTCAAACAAGTTCATTTTTGACTCATGTACCAATCATCGACAAAAACGTCTGATATGAACTAACATTATTAAACAATTATTCTAACATTATAATATGTGATACTAACTGAATAATATTCTTTAATGAAGTTACTTAAGCAATTATAAATTGACCAAAGTTTATTATTAAGGATTATAAAGAAACGAACAAGACAAGTCGAACATGAGGTAAGGGATCCTACCCCTCTCTTTATTTTTAAGTACACTCTTTTATGTCATTCATTTTTTATATCATATTTATTTTTATTGGGATGTTCTTTTATATTACTATTTATTTAATTTTTATGTTCATATGATGAGAGACCGTATTTTCTCTCATCGATCCATTTTGGATGTTTTGATTGGCGCCATTAGGCTTCCGAATTTTCGTAAGGGATCCTACCACTCTCTTTCTTTTTAATTACTCTATTTTATGTCATTTATTTTAAGCTCATATTTATTATGTTTGGGGATGTTATTTTATATTCCTAATTATGTACATTTTATTTTCATATTATGAGAGACCCTATCTTATCTCATAAATCCAATTTTGGATTTTTTAAGTGGTGCCATAAGGCTGCCGAGTTTTCGTAAGGGGTTTTCATCTCACTTTTATTCCCATGAGATTTATGCTACATTTTCCACCATTTCATTTTAGTGGTATATGTACTGCCCATTAATCTAATATTTGTGTAATATACTTTCGTTTATGAGTATACATCAATGCTGTATTGTCCTTCTTTCATGGGGTGTATGTTTTGAATGATACCCAAGTCAGTAAGGGAACCTTTCTACCTCCTCTTTTTAAAAGACTTCTTTTGTTATGTCTTTCAATTTACTTCTTATTATGTTTTTATATGTTCTTCTATATCCTTATTGATGTAAATTTTATTTTTAGGTGATTAGATACCCATTTTGTCTCATCAAATAATTTTCTGTAATTTAAAGTGACACCGTTAGGCTATCAAATTTTTACAGGGGAACTTCTTAACCCAATTTTGATTTCCTTGGGTTCAACATGTATTTATTGAATATGTCATCCTATGAATATGTGTGAATGACCTCTGATTTTTTTACACCTAATAACCACTTATATTGGGTGTATTTATATTTTTCATGAAAATTTATGAGATTGATTTATCCTTAAATTAAGGATACCATCTTTCTAATGGATTTCATCTCCATTTACATTTCCATTGAGAATTCATTGTTGTTATTCACCAATTCACTTTTATATGGTGTATTTACTGTCCTTTGACATATTATATCATTAATCCATTTATTTTCATGATATTATAATGTTCCGATTAAATGTTATTCCACAAATATTTTTATTCAAGAGTCTCTCATTTTGTTAAAAACTCTTTAACAAAAATATCATTTTTAAATGTTTTAATGATTTATTATTATAAATATTTATATTTAATGTCTATGTTTTAAAAATATTTTTGTGTATTTATTTATATGGAAATTAATTTCTTGAAATTATAATTCTATTAAAATCGTCAAAGTGGTATGGGAAACTTTGATTCTGAAATCTCTTTTGAATGTCTTCTTTTAATATTTTCAATGTATAAAGGGATTTTTCTCTCATAGAGTTTTAATGATTTTATTAGATTTTTTTATTTATGATAGTATCATTGTAGAGACCCGTATCTTGACGTACATGGACATTACATTACATTTGCGGAATACTTAGTACATAACAAAAACACACACTAAAGGATCGTAATAGTTTAGTGTCTTTGGAAACTCGGAACGTAATCTTCTAATCGTGGTGAAAGTTCTTCAATATCTCCCATAAAGGTCATCCCTTTTTTTTACCTAAAACCTTTCTTTATATCCTGGGGAAAAGAAAACATAAAAGGGTGAGCTCAAATTCTCAGTAAGGGTAAACAAAAGAAATATCAATCACATCATATATATAAGAACATAGCTTTTGGAAATCTTAACCTGCAAAAAGCTCATAATATCATAACATGGGATAAATCATAGAAGTGAAATGTAATCCCAATAATCATAACTTAAAACATGAAACTTTGTGGCATACACACATAATCATAGAGAATCATTTCTTGTTAGTCAAGACTCAATGCCAAGACTATCTTAGTGGACAAAGTCCCTTTCTGAATCGAGTAACCCTCGTTTCAGTCCTGTTTCACTGAACCGGTATAACCTACCATTTCAGCCATGTCTATCTCATGAGATATAAAATCTTTACCCAATGCATTGGAGGGAGATATAGGTCCCACCCATCTCTTAATGATACCATTCTTATGTGTGCCACAAAATCATAAACCATACATCATAGCATAACCCATGTAATAAAAATGGGAATCTTAAACATCATGACTTCATAAAACAATTCATATAAGATAAAGGAATTCATAAAAATATTTCAATCACAACATAATCAAATCCATGTAATAATAGGGATAAAAACAGAACCCTTTATTATCTTAGTTGGAAAATAAGTTTGACAAAACACTTGAAATGAATTCTTGAGGAAAATATCCTTTCTTCTTCAAAATCAATTTCTTTTCACAAAACGTCATGAAATTTTAAAAGGAAGAGATTTTATTGAAAATATTCATGAAATCTTTTGAAGGAAGCTTCATGAAAATAAGGCTTTATAAAACCGTAAAAATCCGTTCGTGCCGTATAAGTTAAAAAAAACATTCTTCGTACTTTTGTCGGAAAAGTCAAAAAGTACCTCGTATGAAAAAACGACAAAAGATTCCTTTCATATTCTTTACTAAAAACTCAACGAAGGGTAAAATTGGATTTAAAATATTTTAGAAGGATGGAAATAATATTACATATTGAGGGAACATGGATGTGGATGATAAAATACACCCCAGTAATTACCAAAGTAAAAACAATCTCGGATAAAAGTGAGATTGTGATATTTCCCTTACCTTAGGTCCGATTTGCTTCGTATGTGTCCGAACCTCCTGTATAATGATTTAAATAATGTCATTGACTTATTACAGAATCATATTCATTGTTATGATATCATATATGGTTCACTTGTGACATTATATTACCCGTTCTTATGTAAATTCCATGTTAAAGAGCGTTTTGGGTAAAATCGTTTCATTTATCGTAGGTGTTTTGACTTGTTGTTCTTGACATTATTATTACTTATATCATGATTTACTTACTTCCAGAATATAAAATATGATTTATATATCATATATATTCAGTATATATATATATATAATAGATAGATAAATAAAATGAAAAACACCGTTCATGGAGACGGTAGTCCGTACGTATGCATGAACGCTGTTTTTCTTTCCTTATTGTCTTGTAATGGAAGTAAGTAGATGACATACATATGTATATATATACATAAATCCAGTAGCTTTATAATGTCATATATTTCATTATTATTTCTTATATATACATTATAATCATTCTTAAATGGTTAACATGGAGAATGAATCTCATCGCGTCGTGGAGACGGTAGTCCGTACGTACGCACGAGCGATGATATCATTTCCATAAATACTGAATTGAATTGGAGTGGATTATACAATATATCAGAATCAATATGATGTTGTAATAACTATTTATAGTTATTCTTTACACCATTATACTCATCCATGTAAGGTGGTGGTGGAAAATAGATTACACCACGGCGTGGAGACGGTATTCCGTACGTACGCACGCGCGGTGATTTCTTTTTCCATAGGATGGATAGATGGTGAAATAGTGTTGTTTCATACTTATAATAACATATCAGTATATGAGTGATACTTATGTTATTACTTCATAATGAAACGACCTAAGAAGAAGAAGTGGAAGAAGAAATAAAGATGAAAGAATTGGTAACGGTAATTACCTCTTCTTTGAAGCGCCTCTTTGAGACCTCCTCTTAGGGCACTAAAATTGGTCTTTGAGGAAGACCAGAACCTCTAGGATTATTCTAGGGAAGTGGAGAAGAGATTTTGGCAGGGGTTGGCCGAGCTTGAGTGCTCAAATTGGTGTGAGGAGGAGGGGGAGGAGGTGTCCTTTTATAGGGAAGGAGAGGGGCACCTTAGGGATATCTCAAAATATTATTTTATATTAAAGTCAAAATCGGTTTATAATGGTTACAAAGGGTCTTATTTCGAAGCTAAAGTGGGGATGGGTCGAAATCCTATCAACCAATATAATTTAGACAAGTTTAGGATATTATTTTAACCTTATCAATTAGATTTAACTCCAAGTTAAATAATTTAACTTTTACCGTGTCTTTTTGTTTTCTTTCACTATATGGTTAATAAACTTACTATAACATGCCAAACGAACCCAAAATTATTTAATATTAATATATATATACTTATCTAAGTCATTTGGCCGAACCTTAGATTTTTAGGAATAAAATAACAATTAATAATATAATATTTGATTTAAAAACTATTTTGTGTCAATTTTGACACTATTTGATATATGATTTTTGTGAAAGTCATAACAGAATTAAATGTTTTAACCAAGCTGATTAAATCAACATTAATATATCATAGTATCCTAGAAAATTAGTGGAATTCATAAAAAGTCTAAAATTACATTTATTTTGGTGTTTATAACATCAATTATGTCAATATTTCGTTAACAAGATAATTACTGCATCATCTTTGTGTCATAAATAAATTAAATTATTTGATGTATAAAAATTACAAATAAAATACCATCATGTAGGAAATCTTTTTAGCTTTCTAATGAATATTTACAATCGAATTTATCTTATGTATAAACCCATATTAAAAATGTTTTAGTAAATAAACTTTGATTTTAACTCTTTTAACCATTCTTTAAATAAATTAATAATAAATGTCCTAATCTAATCCAAGTGGGCCTAAATGGTCATATTTTATTCCTACGTTTGTTTTTGGTCGAATTACACTTGTCCAATAGAATTAGGACATGTGTTAGGGTAATATTAATATCATATTTACCCTTAGTTACCCTATTTACTATTAACCGCGGTAAAAAAAAAGTAAAAAGTTACTATTCACCAAAAATTATTTTCATCTCATTGAACCACATTTTAGTCCTTGATATTAACCGTGTCTGTCGGATTTTCAAAATTCTATTCACAGAAGCGGTAAAATTAAGTTTTATGCAAAATTCAGTTTTTTAACCTACCACTTAGTAGTTTAACTATTCATCAAAAATTGATGTTTTTCAGAACAATGCCAAAATTTCATCCTAAGCTATATTTCATATTCCGAATTCAAAAATGAAATATATTTTACCAAATTCATAACATAGAAGTTGCATTAATTAATTTTATAATTAAATCCCGCTGTTAAAATAAATAGCGTGTTTTTAGGAAACAATATATATCAAAAGATTGACACTTGATTATGTCTGGTTTAAATGTGAAATTACAACCAATGACCAACATTGTATTAAATTGTAAAAATATATTCTAAATATACTTTAAAACCACTCAAATTAATAATTTATCACTATTAATTATTTCGATTAAAAAAGTTGTTTTTAATTATAATTTAGAAATTTTCACTATTCATCAGAATGTGAAAGTTATCCGAAAAGTACCAAAATTTCACCCTAGGCTAAATTCGATACTCCGAATCCAAAAATGAAGTTCATTTTGAAAAATAAGATTTACAGAATTTTAAAAAGTGGTTATTACTATTCATAACGGCTAGTTTTAATAATATTTTAATAGCATATCATTGTTTCGTGAAACTCAGTATTACGTACCACACACGCAATCGAGGAAGGTTGCGATTGCGTGTAATGCAAGGCAAGTCAAGGATGCGTGTTGTGCAAGCTCCTTTTGGTGTAGCGTACAACACAAGACATTAGTGAAATAAAAAATAATATTTTTCATAAAATCTCAGGCTGTTACATTCTACCCCCCTTAAAATGAATTTCGCCCTCGAAATTCGTCGGGGTTATAAATGGTTTACTATTCGAAAGTTTCTTTAATAGAAACCCACATCGTAAAAAGGAATACCAAAACTTGTCTTTAAAAACAAAAGTATGAAACGTAACGGTTACCCAAATAAACTAATCATTGGGTTTCCACATAGGTGAAAATATGGATATGGAAGAGAAATCTAACCATCATGTTCTGATGGAAAGTGGTAGAGAACATGGCTATGGAAAAGCTAGCAATCACAAATCCATAAATTTGTGATGATCTAGGGTACCATCTGATTCATCGGGTATAAGGGCACTAGGACAACATTTTTGGTTTTCAAGATCATTTCCCTAAAGTTGAAAATTTGAATTAGAATAAATACTTACTTTATTTTGGTACAATCTCACTGTTGTTCATGCCTTGAACAATTTCCACTTCATCTCTTAAATAAATGAAGATGAATTTGTTATTCGTGAAGTGTTAGCAGATCATGTGATAGAATGAAGGGTCATTCCATCTGTCTCAAACAAAAGGTTAGCAAAAATTATATACATAAGTCGATCTATAGTGAGATTAATCATATATTGTTCCTAAAATGGACTTATACTTCATATATAATACTGCTTAATATAATAAAACTAGTTTCTACTAAACAGGGACATCCTGTAGGTTAGTGGTATGCGATAAAGGCCAGTCGCACTTCGGTTGTGGGTTCGATTCCTACAGCCTTGTCAGAAGCGATGGGCTGTCGCTCGTCCTGCAGGTTGTCCTTTTTCTAAAACTATATTACCATAACATACCATCAATAATATCGAAAAAAACTTCTATCCTTAAACAATACTAACTTATTTCCAACATAATCCATTCCAATCTTCAGGCTTATCCATAATACTGTAGTCCACTCTCATAATATAGTGAAAACGATTAACAGATATTTAATACCATCGTTGATCCCCATATATCATAAGATATGTTTTGTTGGTCACATTCCAATCATGTGAATACCTTAATCTTGTATTCTCTTGAAAAATTAATACCCATTGAACCATAGTGAAAACATGAATGCAGTTAAAAGTTAACACTTCCCACATACCAAAATCCTCAAAATTCTATATACTCAAACAATGATATCACTTAGTCCTTATATCAATCATGAGCTCATGCATACAATCAAACATATCATTATCGTCTTATCCCTTCATTAAGCGCATATCATCTACTTTCCAAAAATACTTGTACCATTCATCACATACTTTCAAAACTTAAGGAAAGACAACAATGTAACAATACTTAGATGTCTATTTATCCCATAGTACCATGAGATTACTTATACAACATTACACTTAATAAACATGTAATCATTCCACTACATTCTTTAACCATTGACCGAGCTTCAACATTTCTTTCATCTCACATATCATTTGTAGTCTCCTCATCATCATCAACATAAATACTACCCATACGACCATACTGATTATCTTCATGAGACTTTCCCTTAGGGCATTGGTTTGCATAATGCCCGCACATTCCACATTTAAAACATTTAACCATTGTTGATGTCGTAGTAATACCATTATCATCATCCATGTTGTTAACTAAACCTTTTCCTTTGCATTTACTTGCTTTGTGTCCTTCTTTTCCACACCCAAAGCATCTTCCAGTTCCTTTGAAACATTCTCCTTGATGCCTCTTCCCACATGATTTACATAGGGGAAATTGAACTTTCTTTCCTCTATGATCATCATGAAACTCCATCTTTCTCTTATTAGCCGAGTCAGGAAACTTACCAAATTTTACTTTATTAATCATATTATGAGATTGCTGATTCAGCATAATAATGATGTTTGTACTTCCAAATCCCATTTCATTTGGTTGCTCATAAAAAATATCATTCCATTGTCCAGCATATCCTCCATTATCATGAATCACCTTGTTTCCATCCATTTTCTAAAACCCAAAAAGAATAGTGTGAGAGGCAAAAATCATGCTAGGGAAAACAACATTATAAAGGGGGATTACCTTCAATATCTAACATCTTAGGTTTAATTCTATGATCGTTAGCGTAGTTCTAGTACTATAACCTATACGTATACTTAATCTTAGGGACATCCCTAGACATACCTTAGAAATATCTCTAGGGATCTCACTAAAGTTCTCGCATCCTAGTTTCCAAAGGTTGACTAAACCTTTCCTCTGATACCAACTGTAGAGACCCGTATCTTGACGTACATGGACATTACATTACATTTGCGGAATACTTAGTACATAACAAAAACACACACTAAAGGATCGTAATAGTTTAGTGTCTTTGGAAACTCGGAACGTAATCTTCTAATCGTGGTGAAAGTTCTTCAATATCTCCCATAAAGGTCATCCCTTTTTTTTACCTAAAACCTTTCTTTATATCCTGGGGAAAAGAAAACATAAAAGGGTGAGCTCAAATGCTCAGTAAGGGTAAACAAAAGAAATATCAATCACATCATATATATAAGAACATAGCTTTTGGAAATCTTAACCTGCAAAAAGCTCATAATATCATAACATGGGATAAATCATAGAAGTGAAATGTAATCCCAATAATCATAACTTAAAACATGAAACTTTGTGGCATACACACATAATCATAGAGAATCATTTCTTGTTAGTCAAGACTCAATGCCAAGACTATCTTAGTGGACAAAGTCCCTTTCTGAATCGAGTAACCCTCGTTTCAGTCCTGTTTCACTGAACCGGTATAACCTACCATTTCAGCCATGTCTATCTCATGAGATATAAAATCTTTACCCAATGCATTGGAGGGAGATATAGGTCCCACCCATCTCTTAATGATACCATTCTTATGTGTGCCACAAAATCATAAACCATACATCATAGCATAACCCATGTAATAAAAATGGGAATCTTAAACATCATGACTTCATAAAACAATTCATATAAGATAAAGGAATTCATAAAAATATTTCCATCACAACATAATCAAATCCATGTAATAATAGGGATAAAAACAGAACCCTTTATTATCTTAGTTGGAAAATAAGTTTGACAAAACACTTGAAATGAATTCTTGAGGAAAATATCCTTTCTTCTTCAAAATCAATTTCTTTTCACAAAACGTCATGAAATTTTAAAAGAAAGAGATTTTATTGAAAATAGTCATGAAATATTTTGAAGGAAGCTTCATGAAAATAAGGCTTTATAAAACCGTAAAAATCCGTTCGTGCCGTATAAGTTAAAAAAAACATTCTTCGTACTTTTGTCGGAAAAGTCAAAAAGTACCTCGTATGAAAAAACGACAAAAGATTCCTTTCATATTCTTTACTAAAAACTCAACGAAGGGTAAAATTGGATTTAAACTATTTTAGAAGGATGGAAATAATATTACATATTGAGGGAACATGGATGTGGATGATAAAATACACCCCAGTAATTACCAAAGTAAAAACAATCTCGGATAAAAGTGAGATTGTGATATTTCCCTTACCTTAGGTCCGATTTGCTTCGTATGTGTCCGAACCTCCTGTATAATGATTTAAATAATGTCATTGACTTATTACAGAATCATATTCATTGTTATGATATCATATATGGTTCACTTGTGACATTATATTACCCGTTCTTTTGTAAATTCCATGTTAAAGAGCGTTTTGGGTAAAATCGTTTCATTTATCGTAGGTGTTTTGACTTGTTGTTCTTGACATTATTATTACTTATATCATGATTTACTTACTTCCAGAATATAAAATATGATTTATATATCATATATATTCAGTATATATATATATATAATAGATAGATAAATAAAATGAAAAACACCGTTCATGGAGACGGTAGTCCGTACGTACGCATGAACGCTATTTTTCTTTCCTTATTGTCTGGAAATGGAAGTAAGTAGATGACATACATATGTATATATATACATAAATCCAGTAGCTTTATAATGTCATATATTTCATTATTATTTCTTATATATACATTATAATCATTCTTAAATGGTTAACATGGAGAATGAATCTCATCGCGTTGTGGAGACGGTAGTCCGTACGTACGCACGAGCGATGATATCATTTCCATAAATACTGAATTGAATTGGAGTGGATTATACAATATATCAGAATCAATATGATGTTGTAATAACTATTTATAGTTATTCTTTACACCATTATACTCATCCATGTAAGGTGGTGGTGGAAAATAGATTACACCACGGCGTGGAGACGGTATTCCGTACGTACGCACGCGCGGTGATTTCTTTTTCCGTAGGATGGATAGATAGTGAAATAGGGTTGTTTCATACTTATAATAACATATCAGTATATGAGTGATACTGATGTTATTACTTCATAATGAAACAACCTAAGAAGAAGAAGTGGAAGAAGAAATAAAGATGAAAGAATTGGTAACGGTAATTACCTCTTCTTTGAAGCGCCTCTTTGAGACCTCCTCTTAGGGCACTAAAATTGGTCTTTGAGGAAGACCAGAACCTCTAGGATTATTCTAGGGAAGTGGAGAAGAGATTTTGGCAGGGGTTGGCCGAGCTTGAGTGCTCAAAGTTGTGTGAGGAGGAGGGGGAGGAGGTGTCCTTTTATAGGGAAGGAGAGGGGCACCTTAGGAATATCTCAAAATATTATTTTATATTAAAGTCAAAATAGGTTTATAATGGTTCCAAAGGGTCTTATTTCGAAGCTAAAGTGGGGATGGGTCGAAATCCTATCAACCAATAGAATTTAGACAAGTTTAGGATATTATTTTAACCTTATCAATTAGATTTAACTCCAAGTTAAATAATTTAACTTTTACCGTGTCTTTTTGTTTTCTTTCACTATATGGTTAATACACTTACTATAACATGCCAAACGAACCCCAAATTATTTATTATTAATATATATATCCTTATCTAAGTCATTTGGCCGAACCTTAGATTTTTAGGAATAAAATAACAATTAATAATATAATATTTGATTTAAAAACTATTTTGTGTCAATTTTGACACTATTTGATATATGATTTTTGTGAAAGTCATAACAGAATTAAATGTTCGAACCAAGTTGATTAAATCAACATTAATATATCATAGTATCCTAGAAAAATAGTGGAATTCATAAAATGTCTAAAATTACATTTATTTTGGTGTTTATAACATCAATTATGTCAATATTTTGTTAACAAGATAATTACTGCATCATCTTTGTGTCATAAATAAATTAAATTATTTGATGTATAAAAATTACAAATAAAATACCATCATGTAGGAAATCTTTTTAGCTTTCTAATGAATATTTACAATCGAATTTATCTTATGTATAACCCCATATTAAAAATGTTTTAGTAAATAAACTTTGATTTTAACTCTTTTAACCCTTATTTAAATAAATTAATAATAAATGTCCTAATCTAATCCAAGTGGGCCTAAATGGTCATATTTTATTCCTAAGTTTGTTTTTGGTCGAATTACACTTGTCCAATAGAATTAGGACATGTGTTAGGGTAATATTAATATCATATTTACCCTTAGTTACCCTATTTACTATTAACCGCGGTAAAAAAAAGTAAAAAGTTACTATTCACCAAAAATTATTTTCATCTCATTGAACCACATTTTAGTCCTTGATATTAACCGTGTCTGTCGGATTTTCAAAATTCTATTCACAGAAGCGGTAAAATTAAGTTTTATGCAAAATTCAGTTTTTTAACCTACCACTTAGTAGTTTCACTATTCATCAAAAATTGATGTTTTTCAGAACAATGCCAAAATTTCATCCTAAGCTATATTTCATATTCCGAATTCAAAAATGAAATCTATTTTACCAAATTCATAACATAGAAGTTGCATTAATTAATTTTATAATTAAATCCCGCTGTTAAAATAAATAGCGTGTTTTAAGGAAACAATATATATCAAAAGATTGACACTTGATTATGTCTGGTTTAAATGTGAAATTACAACCAATGACCAACATTGTATTAAATTGTAAAAATATATTCTAAATATACTTTAAAACCACTCAAATTAATAATTTATCACTATTAATTATTTCGATTAAAAAAGTTGTTTTTAATTATAATTTAGTAATTTTCACTATTCATAAGAATGTGAAAGTTATCCGAAAAGTACCAAAATTTCACCCTAGGCTAAATTCGATACTCCGAATCCAAAAATGAAGTTCATTTTGAAAAATAAGATTTACAGAATTTTAAAAAGTGGTTATTACTATTCATAACGGCTAGTTTTAATAATATTTTAATAGCATATCATTGTTTCGTGAAACTCAGTATTACGTACCACACACGCAATCGAGGAAGGTTGCGATTGCGTGTAATGCAAGGCAAGTCAAGGATGCGTGTTGTGCAAGCTCCTTTTGGTGTAGCGTACAACACAAGACATTAGTGAAATAAAAAATAATATTTTTCATAAAATCTCGGGCTGTTACAATCATGATGTGATCTCTTGTTATTGAAATGTGGAAATTTTTTCTTTCCTTTATAATTTTTTATGTATTATGGTTTTGTAAGGGTACTTGGACATTTGATGGGTGGTTACGTGATGAACCATATGACAGGTGGTGCCGTGAATACCAGGACGGTTGGTTACATTATAAACTCCAATGCATTGGGTATGGAAGTCGGATGTATGGCTATTCCATTAAGTGATATGTGTGGAAGTCTACCGTAAGGTTATTCCATTTAAGTGTGTTTATGTCCCAATTTACCTTTATATGTTTTGTATATGGGTTTTTATGCTAATCATTTGGTTGCAAAAGGGTAAGTAATGATATTTTATTCTTTGAAGAGTTTATACTACTTCATAAAGGTGAAAAGTATTACGTTGATAAATTACTCATGGTTTACTTGTTGTTTTGAAAAACTAACAGTTTTCTTTCTTTGTGTATATCTTACTAAGCTATTTATGCTCACCCCAAGTTTTTTTGAAATGTTTTTCATAGGACTTAATGTGGAATAGGGACAAGGATTGGAACAAGGAAACATCATGCTATATAAAACATGGAACTAGACATGTTTCTTTTTAATTGTTTTTACTTTATGGAAACATAGTTGAAGTGTATACTTCGTAATCTTTTGAGATGTAATAGTTATGTCCAAATTCTCTAAAACTCTAAACCTGAAAAGATCCCCTATGTGAATTATTCATTTAATTCAATAATAAGTAATGTTTAAGGCCGGGTCCTTATAATTAATCTTATTCAAAATTTTGAATCTATTTAACCAAATACAATTTAAATAAGTATATAATTTTAATGTAAAAATAAATCTATAGATATGATGAGAAAATGGGTTTCCAAATAGAAACTTTTTTAAAGTATATATACTTTTAATATCAAATTTAGCTATGAAATTTATTATAATGACATATGATATATTCATAGATATATAATTTTACATATTTTATGTTCGAATCACTATTAAAATATAATTTATCTTGTAAATTCAATGAATGAAAATGTAGTTTTAAAAATTAAAACTTAATTAACAGTATTAATATAAAATATATTTTATTTTTGAAATTTACAAAAAAAATCATTACAAGATATTTTTGAAAATATATTTTAAATAATTAATTTCTTTTTTTCAAATATATTTTAAAAAACTATAAAAAATTATTTTGCAAATATGTTTGAAAAATTTGACAAATCTAATTTTTAGAAATTTATTGTTTTAAGCTTGAAATGGAATTTATTTTTATCTCAATCCAAGAAAACATATAAGATAACCATTAATTATTTTATAGTATAAATAATATATATAAATTTCATAAAATAAATTCAACAAAATTATATTATTTAATTTATTGACATAAAACATGTTTGTAAACATAAACATTGTTGTAAAAAAATATTTCATTTATTTTTAAGGTTTTTTATTTTCATTTATAATTAACTGTTCAATAAAATATTTATTTTATATAACTTTTTTAACCACATATTTTAATAAAATTTTTAACCTAATTTATAACCTTCATTCCCTTGTCTATGTGATAACAATTATATTAAATAAAAATATTTTATTATTAGGTCTCGTTTTTTAAAAACTCGGTGTTGCGTGTAACAAATTATGTGGAAGAAAATAATTTTATTTTATAAAATTATATCATAAAATCTTAAGGATTGAAATTCTACCCACTTAAATAAATTTCATCCTCACAACTTGAACATGATCATGTTAATTAGGGGGTTTACATTTGAAAATTCTTTTATGGAAACCCCAAATTGAAGAAATAGCCAATAAAAAGTTTTCTTGAAAATGGGTAAAGAAATTAAACAAATAAACTCATAACTAGGATTCCAAATAAGATGAAATTTTTGGCAAGTAAAAATATAGACATGGAAGAGAAAACTAATACCCAAATAAAAATATTGAGTGACAGAGGACATGTCCCAGAGATAGTTAATGAAAAAAATCCATAAATCTCTGATAGGTGAGAAAACAATTCATTTATCCAAATTTATGGTAAATGTATACAATCATATTTATATATTCTTTTCCTAATGGTTATTATTATTGATGAGAAGATATAATTACATAATATAATTTAATTTTACAAGAACAATATCATCTTGTGGTTGTTTTTCTATCAATTTTCCACTTCTTCTCTTACTCCATGAGACGAATTTCTCATGCCTAAAGTACTAAAAGATAATAAGACTAAAAAAATAATGATATCTCATTCCTTACATCTCTATTAATTATAAATCTAAAATAGTTAAAATAAGCTATCCAATATGCATAAATAATTATATGTTTAAATAATCTATCAGTCTCTAAAACTTCATCCATTTGTTAAACATATAACATTCCATAATGGGATAATCTAATGACCCTTAAATAATTCATAATTTCTATAAAATCTCACTATATTCCAAAAATTAACTTAACAACAATCCCAAAATATCATAAAGTTGTTCTTAATTTTTATATACGAAATTTTTTAATACCTTGGTAATATTTTCTATTAAAACTCGATAGTAAACATTATTTCTATAAAACCTTAATGAAAACATACATTATTCTTCATTCCGTGAATAGAACCATAGATTAATGAAAATATTCCATAAATTTTGTGATAATATAAACTCTTTCAATGATTATATAAACCATTTTTTCAAAATATCATTAATTTCTTCTAAGGTCATTGATAATATCCAATTTAATTCATTCATATCAATTGTCTCTTTATGAAAACTGCTTTATTTCAACATGAGAAGCATATTAAGGGTTATCTTACCTTAATAATATGTTTACTATAAAATATTACATTTATATTAAATCAATTTTCTAGTTAATCAGTACTATTATAAATATTCTTGAAAATACATAAAGAAAAACTTATAATAAACCATCTTAATTTATTTCATGATGTAAATAACACAATTCTATAATTCCATTACATAAAAAAATCAATCATCCAACTTCATTCTTAATCCATTAACCGGGATATACCATATTTTTACATAATACCTAATTCATAAAATATGGAACATAAATCATTTATTAACATTCATCAACATCAAATTAACATTTCCTCTTAACTTCATTGAAATCCATACTGCTTGAACAACCCATAGCATTTATATTACATTCCTAGTATCTTCATCATTAGTGGAAGAAATATTAATCACAAAAACTTGCAGATTTTGTTTCAAATCTTTTTCTATAAGTATTATATTTGAATAATTCCCATAATTTTCCACATTTAAAAAATTAAACAATTGATCCTACCATACGGAGACCATTATTCTCATCCATTTCATTATCAAAAAATTTAATTTTTCATTGAAAAATTCTTGATCTGTGTCCTTCATTTCCAAACTCGAAACATTCTTCACGTTCCATTGATAAATTCACCTAGGTTCTTCTACAACTATTATTGACTAATAATAAACTGAAAATTATTTTTTCTATAGTCCCCACCACCCAATCACTTAGTGAAGTCCATAATTATATTTTATGGTGAGTATGAGTGTTGGTTAAGCAGAATGTTTTTAATATTATATCATGAAAAATGATTATGAATAATCAAAATATTATTCTCTACAATGATCATCCCAATTTTGTTTTACACCAACACATTCCCTATCATATTAATTGTTAAGTCACATCCTAAAGGATCTTTCCATTGAAAAAAACTAAAAATATTATTTTGAGCAACCCTAATCATAGTGATAAACCACATTATCATAAAAAATCATTTATAGGATGTATAAATAGTGGAAGATTATTATCAATATATGACCTCTTACATTTAACTAATGTTATACATGGTCATGATCTATTCAAACACATCATGATGGTTTGTAATGAAAATTATAATAAACCAATGAATATCCCATGGGAGTGTCAAACCAAGTGATAAGTAAGGGAAATTGTCATGTACTATGTATCTTTTATGTCAATATTGACAGAAAGGTTTCAGATTTATTACAACTGGGTATATATGTTCCATAAAAACATCTAAATATAGTATCTAGACAAGGATGTGCCACTGGGTAAACCACCAAATATTGTTCTTACAAAAACATTAGGATGTTATCTTATACATAGTATTATCAAAAGTATTCTCACTATATATTTTTCATTATATTTTCCAAAGGATAACTAAACCTCTCTATGATACCAACTATAGTGAACCTTACTTTTAATAAATAAATATTACATCATAATAGAAAAAATATATATTACATAACGTAATGATCGATGTGAGTCACGTTTATGTAAACTATTGTTGGAAAATCAAATATATAATCAACTACTTCATAATTGAGTTAAATCATATCCCACTAAGTTATTCATATATAGTACTATTCCTAGTTATATCCTACATGATAAATCTCTTCAAAACATCAGGAAGGGAAAAAATGATAATCTTAGATTCTCAGAGAAGGTTAACAATAAAGATATTAACATTTTATGAGAATAAGGGTTTTGTAACCTGATAATAATATTTGGAAATAATACCTTACATAACAGAACTCTTAAAAATCATTCAGGGAATATATATTTGTAGTTTATAAGACATTAATCATAGTTGAATGAAACAACATGATCCCCAACAACAAAACATTCGCATAAGAACAATATTTTTTTCAAATACATATGAATACAAAATAATTTCATTAGTAGCCATGGATCATTACTAAAACAATAATAGTGGAATAGATTAACTCTTTAGCCATTAAAGTAATAAATTATAACTCAAAATACTATCATAGTGGAAAAATTACAATATTGGAAAAGGCTCACTCCTCATCCCAGTTCTGTTTGTCTCATTAGATATCAATATTTTACTATTACATTGGATAGAGATAAATTCCCCACCGAACAAATAATGAAAATAAATCATATGTGTAAAAAATGATCATAAAAAATTTTCATTTTATAATACATGAAAATAATTGGTTTAAATTTAAATTTTTTTATAGAATAAACTGTAATGAAAACATGTTTCATCATAAATTCATCATTTCAACATAACATTTTGGGTAATATTTACTTTACAATTTCATATATATTTTGATTTGGTATTTTGGACACTTTATATTGATCATGGTTTCATCCTCTCCCGAATTTTTAATATGATATAAAGACCATATATAATAACTAAACATTATTTATAATAATCCATAAATGTTATATAATAAATTACATTGTTCATGGAGACAGAAGGCTATACGTACGCATGAACATATTTCTATTTTATCGACAGATGAAATAAAAAAAATGAGAATAATTTATTACCATTACATAATAATTTTTTTGTCATATATAAAAAATATATTAATTAAATTTACCCTTAATGGCATCCATGTAATGTGTATGAGACAAACGAATCACATCGCTTCACCAAGTGTTAGTCTGCCACACATACGAGCGACATTATCGTATTCCCACAAAATAGACTGTAAGAATGAATATATGATATCACAATTTAAGAACCATTATTATGTTAAAGATATAATATATATAATTTATATCAAGAATTGGAAAAATCTTCAAGGAGTGGTTGTGGAAAAAAATTACATCAGTTTATGAGGAGGAATACCTCAGTACAATTGATTGATAGATTATTTTCTCATAAAATGGAATAAAGAAATGATTAAGTAATTACCCAATTATAATAAAATTTCATTATATTTAAGACAATAATGTTATTATATTTTCATGTTTTAATACTTTGTTATGGATGTGGACTAATAAATAAAACAAAAATGAATGTTTAATAATTTTATCACTTCTTTGTCGAGCCTCTAGGTTTATAAAAAAAGCCTTCATAATAGGGTTTCCTGATAAGAATAAGGTATATAAGACATGCGTATATAATTACATAATAGTTATGGTTTTTCATTTTTGGATCCAAATAGTTCTAGATGTGAAAATATAAAAGGATAGAAGTGTAGAGGTAATTTTATAATTATGGAAAGGAACCAACTTGGCAATGACATCGAAATTTCCAAAATGAATCCAATGTGATAAAGTTATAACCAAGAAAAAATATTCAAAATTAAGATAAAGTAGTAATGGGATGCATAATATTGAAATATGGCCATCCAATGGAATTTAAATATGTTTTTATGGAAATATTATACTTCTATATTTAGTTTAACCATTGGAAAACATGTTTTAACCTTAACCATAGTAATTAATATTTACTAATTAACTCATCATTTTGACCTAATAATAAGTTGATATTAATTATTATTATTCTAAATATATAATATATTTTTACAAATCAAATTTACCTAATTAAAATTATTTAATTTAAAAATTAACCCACAGATATGCCAAATAACGGTTTTCTAAAGAGATAAGTTTCGAAAGTATAAATTTTTTAAATAAAACATTGAATAGGAAATTAATTATAATTAACTAATTTTACTTTTAAAACCATATTAAAATTAAATTATTCTTGTAAATTTATTCCCTGAAAATGTAGTTCTAAAAAACCATTGTTTTAATAAAAATCAATGTTTTCACTATTCACTGAAAAATTTATCTTTCAATTTTTTTAAAAAATTATCTCAAATATATTTTTAAAATTTTTATTTTAAAAAATAATTTACCTTTATAAAATAAATTTTAAAATAGTAAAAAACAATTTTAAAATAAATGTGAAAAATTTGACAAAACTACTCCTTATAAAAATAAAATTTTTGAGCATAAAATTGAATTTATTCTTATCTAATATCTAGGAACACATTAATGAAATTTTAAAAATTTGATTAATTATATAATATAAATATTTCCTTAAAATAATAAATAAAATGTTATTTATTTAATTTAGTTTGATAATATATGATTGTGCAAAAAAAATAATTTTTAAAAAAAATATTTCCTTTATTTTCGAATGGTTTTATTTGAATTTCTAATTAATTAGTCACAAGGAAATTATTTTTATATTATTGTGGAAAATATATAATTACATAATTTATTTTATCATATATATACCCACTATTGAAACACTTAGGTGATAAATATCTTATTAAATAATAATAATTTAACAATATGTTATGTTTTATTTAAAATTGATGTTGCATTTATTGCATGTTACCAAAGAAACTATATTTACCTCAAAAAAGTATTTTTAAAAATCTTAGGGTGTTACAAAATCCGTCAATTTGGGTAAAAATAAACACTAACAATTTAATTTAATCAGTGATAATAATAAGATCATACCGGTATGATGACATACTGAAAGTGTACGATCATAACATAAGATATTTAATACTAATTAAAACCATGATCATAAAACATGTGGCATGTAATAGAGTATTATGTTAAGAATATATTCATGTAAATCTATATTCATGAGCCACATGAAAAAAATAAATAAGAAAATGATCTATTGTAACTTGATTCAAGCATAATAAAAACATGTTTCTAAAATGGGATATCTTTTTTATAAATATCTTTCATTCACTCTTGAAAATGGAATGAACTACCTTGTAAATTCCAATGATATCTTAGAATAATCATATAATTAGTGAAGTTCATCAGATTTCCCAATGAATTAGATATCAATATAAGGCTCACCCATCATCAAGAGCTCTATCAGGATCACCCATCATAATGAAAAATGTCCAAGAACTATTACAAAAACAAAACTCATTAATTATTTCATTTTCAACATAATAGTAATCATTTTTTTAATATATTTATTTACCAATAAAAAATAAACCGGTTTCAAAAAAAATTGATGTTATTTAATCATAATCAATATATGTCTATAATAAGGATGGTATCATTAAAGAATATCCCTAGTGAATCATAATTATAATCAAGGGATTGTGACCATGATTAATAAAAAATTCAATAAAATATCATTAATATATTCCTAAAAAGAATAACCTTTCTATTTAATAATAACTTTTAAATACATGAAATTTCTAGAATATTAGTAAAAATATTTCTTTTAAAATAGATGATGAAAAATTTTAAATGATGATTCAAATAATTGAGCTTTAAGGATGGTGGGAAATTCCATTCATGTCGTAATCATTAAAACAATGATTCTATTTACACATTTGGTAAAAACAATGTTATTCCAAAAATGACAAAATTTTTCATAAAATACATTAAAGGTAAAATGAAATTTTAATCAATCCTTGAATAATATTAAAAAATAATTAAATCATTTCATAAAACATTAATATAGAAGACATCAATTTTCCATTTAAAAGATGATACATAATGTAGACTATTCATAGAAACATTTTTGAGACAATTTTGAGTTCTAACCAGAGTAAAATGGTGTAAAAATATAAAAAATATAAAAATATATATAGTAGAATAAAAATTAAATAGACTTTTAAAATAAGGATAAAATAATTTCCTCATTTAAATTTTAGAATAATAAATCCTGATTATAATATGATTAAATCATAAATCACTTAAAACATTAGTAACATTTGAATAATATTACCTATGAATGAATAACCATAATTAAATATTTAAATATAAATAATATTTGGAGGTTTAGGATACAAAATTCCAAAATGAGTATTTTATAGACCTCAAAAAATAATATTGGGAAATAATATAAATATATGTCCCAATGAACAAAAATTTGAGACGAATAACCATCACAAAATCATATCATCGAATTATTATTTTAAAAATTGATTTATTTTGTATAATAAATTTAAAACTAAAAAAGACATGTGGAAATATTTAAATAATCAATAAATGTTAATTTTATACATAATATTGTAAAAATATAATCAATGAAGATGTGAAATAACCCTAATGAAAGGAAATTGAGTTAAGAACCTCCCTGCCATATGGAAACATTAAGGTCAAATCACATTGTATGAAATAATTTTAATTGAAATTAAATATAAAATTAATTATATTGTATTAATGATAAAACATGTAATAGTGGTTTTATATAAACCACATAAAATAATGTATGTGCATAGTATTAAAATGACCTCAATAGAGAAAATTTGAAAATAAATTAATTTACCCCAAGTATTGAATTGTAGTGTATGTCCTTTAACACATTTCTAATAAAATTATGCAATATATTTTAAAGAAAATGTTAATTATTAATCCATCATTGTTATAAAATTTATCTTAATGACATATTGAATTAAATAATATCTTATATCCACAACAACTCTTTTTTTAGAATTATTAGTTCATAACATTAAAATTACTTCAATTTGTTGACCTTGGTAAAGATGTAAGTTTTTCTATTATATAAATGACAATATTGAAAAAATTATAACCTTTATAAATTAATTATTATTTTTAAAACAGTGAAATATGGGTTTGAAAAATTAATTATGTTGCAATCATGGAGACTATAGGCCATATATACATATGAGTAACATTTCCATTTTCAAATATACATGTTGGAATGAAGGAAAGTCTTATTTAATCATTAAAAAATTTTGATTATATCATAAAAATAATATTATATATTTTAATTAAATTATATATATAATAAAAATGTGTTGTAGTGATGGAAAATGAATCACATTTCTTCGAGGAGCTGGTAATCCACTCATATGCAGAAATGATGTTATCATTTTTTAATGAATGGAAATTTAAAAATATAAATGAAAGATTATCCATAAAACATGATAATTATGTCATTAATATCATATATATATATATTAAATTAATCATTATAACCATCCATGAGAGGTAGTGATGGAAACAAATTATATCGGTTTGTGAGGTAGTAGTCTGTCATATAAATGAATTATGGTTTCATTTCTTATTAGATAGAATATGAGATTGATATTTGTTATTAAAACAATATAATAAAATCTAAATATATTTATTATATATTACTTAATATTTTATCATGGTTTAATAATATTTGATTGATGTAGAAGAAGAAGTAAAACCATAAGAGTGGGGTAAAATATATACATCTTATTCAGAGAAACTCATTTTATTTGGAACTTATGTCCTATAATATTGTTATTATTTCCAATATAATACCTATAAAACAAGGAAAATTATGTTTGTAATATATTTTGTCATGGAATTTTTAGCAAAAAATCTCTTGAAGAGTAGGTAGAAGAGGAGAGGGGTTGTCCTTTTATAAGTTGTGGAAAGGACCCATTTAAATTTTTTAAAATGATTAAAATATATTTATTATTTTCTCAAGAAAATGGCTTAAAAATAGATAATTTCGGAATATGAGATAATATAAGGTTTAAATATGGCTTGAAAATATTCTTTATACACATTTTTTCTCATTTTTATCGTTATAACATTAAATTAACCCCTTGGTATATCTGTTTTATCCATAATCATGGTAACAATTTTATAAAATTTTAATTTTAATAATGACCAAATATTATGATTTACATATAAAATTATATTTAAAATTCTTATTAGATATATTTAATACATTTTATAAAATTCAACTCATTGAAATTTCATAATTTAATTTAAAATTAATCTCTCAAAATGCTATGAAATTATTTTTCTTTAGAAAATTGCGCTTTAACTATAAAAATGATTTCATACCAAATTAACGTATATTTTTTATTTAATAAAAATTAATTAAATTATTCTTCATAAAATGATACTAATAAAATTTTAAAACTAATATAAAATAGAATGTTACTTTTTAAAGACTAGAAAATAAAAAAAATTATCAATAAAAATTACTATTTTAAGTATTCCTAAAAAAATATAACAATTAAGAAATTATAAAAAATTAATACTGAAGTAATTTGTACATGATAAAATAAAAAATTAGTTTATATTTTTCAAATTAAAATTAACTAATTTTCAAATATTTCTTTTAAATAATAACATATACTTTATGAAAACCCAATTTGGTTAGAAATAAATCCTTTTAATTTTGACTGAAAAATGCATAAAACCCTTATAATGAATATAACTCTATAAAATATAATTAATAGTTTTTAATATGACATGAAAATTATTGAAATTAGCATTACTAGTGTTTTTACTACATTTACTATGAAACTAGACATGACATGACCCTCTACTTCATGACACATGTAAAACATGGACATAACCACTAGAATATACCCTGATATAGTTGTGGCATGAGTCATCATTCATGGAGTAGACACATATAGAACTAAACCATTTATTCATGATAATTGACTATTTAGTCATGAATCTACCTTCCATGGTGTGATCGTCAAGTAGTCAGTTCCACTAGAAAACTATTTAATTAGCTTTATAGAGTTATTATTGTGTCACATCATTTAACATTAAGCACCAAATGATAAAAATGAAAATATCCTTATGTAAATTTCATTTAGCCATATAAATCCCAGTAGTGATAGAATATTTTATCTCATGATATGAATGATCTTTATGATATTCCCTGAATGGAAAATATAAATTCTCAATCATGCGGTATGCATGTTATCACAATTTGAATGACTATTATGATATTTAGAGAATTCCATGACTTTTTCTTCCCTTTACTAAAGACACCTTCATGGAGGAAAATAGGTTAGCATGACTTGACTATTGTTTTTTTAATCTGTTACAATATCTCCATCCAATATTCTCTTAAGATTTCACATCATTATATAAACTCCTCTGTAAGTCACAAAATACACAATTGTCAACAAAACATATTCAAAAATCACTTCAATGGATTTTATCTAATAATCCCTCCTTTGGGTTTCATGATAATTTTTCCAAAACATAATCGATCCAACAAACCAAATTTGTTTCACCATATTCAAATTCAAGAACATCAAAACCAACCTTCTCTACACATTAATATAATTATATTATATATAATAAATCAATGATTCCCTAATCACTAACTCTATGCTAACATGATACAAGATCTACTTGAGAAACAAGAGTTAAATGATATATACCTCATGAAAACACTTATTCAATATCTATGCTCATCACCACCTTTCCAAGAAGATACTTACTATAACAAATCATTCATCCACTCCCCCTTGTCCATCCCAAATTTCTCCCCATTTTCAATAGGAAATAAATCACCATAAACATCTTGTTATAGGTCACTTCTCATCAATATATCCATGGAATACTTCTACACATTTCCCAAGAAATCAAAATATCCCTTCTTTGAATGTTTAAAAAATACATTAAGAAACCATAAAATTTAATACAATATAATATTTCAATTTTATATATAATGAAATATTCAGGGGTATGGGGTCCATTTTACACACTATTAAGGTAGATGGTGTCGATTTGACAATAAGAGATAATTGATGCCTCCCAAAATCATCATTGGGTAGTGCCTTATTCATGATATCCAATAAATGATCATATATTTATAGGTACTCTAATTTTACAATTCCTTGATAGACTTTATCCTTAAAAAATTTTATTTTATCTTAATGTGATTCATCCATGAATGATGAATGATATTTATTCTAAGACTGATTATAATCAACTTGTTGGACTTTATTATAAAAAAATAATCTATAACCACTAAAAAATAATCAATATATTTCTTTATCCAAATCTATGGAGTATATAGACGGTGGTTATATATGTACTAATCTTCTATAGTTATCAAGAAAATGTAATCCACATTTTTATCTTATCCAAGAGATGTAAGTACTTCCAAGATAAAAAGATTCTTTATTTATTGACTTACAATCCTTATTTAACCTTTCCTTGTCAACATCCATGTAACAAAAAAATTCCTTCTTGGATGATTAGTGATAAAATATACCAAAGACTTGTGTATTGTTCTCATACTTATATATTGAATTTACTACGAACAAGTTACTATCCTTGGGGGATGATTTTTTTGAAGAAAACATAACCCCTAGAAAATATAATATAATACCGTGTTTCAGTTGGGTATAATAATTTCCCTACAATCTGTCTATACTATTTCAAATTAACATCATTTCTATCCACATAGTTTGAAAAATATAGTCCTTTATCTATTAGAGTTTTTATAATATTTTAACCCTCTATTTAAAAAAAATTGAGCACTTCCTTGGTTATTTTTTTGAGTAATAATTATGCCACATTATCAATGAATAACATATAGTCTAAATAGAAATTTAATCTCTATAATTATGGTTATTTATTAATCAGATATTATTTATTCTAAAAACATTCTTCCATTGATCATCATTTAATTCTAAAAAATAAAACCATCAACATAAATGAGAACCATCATCTATCAATCATTTCCCTTCTTGAAATAGAGGTTGCGATCGACCCCTCCACTTTAGAATTTTGTCTTTTTTTATATTGACCAATCCTAGAGTAAGAAGATCTTGGTTCTTATTTTATTCCATATGATGTATTGTTTAATCAGAAAACCTTTCTCCCTTCTTTATTAATAATAAACCTATATAGATGTTAAATCTATTTTTCATTCTCAAGTATATTATTGAAGAAATATAACTTCACATCTATTTGATAGTATTTTAAGACACTTTTCATTGTAATATCTAGGAATAGCTATATAGTTCCCAACTATTCCATTGGTGAAAACTTCTCACCCAAATAAATACCATTAATTTGGAAATTTCCCTTGAAAACGAGATATGAAATATTCCATGCAACATTTTCATTTTCATAATTTTATTATAGAACACCAACTTATTTATTATTTGGTTCCTATCCCACGGTCTTAGATTAACTTTTGATACTGTGTTATTTTATTTTTGGACATGATAACCATGCATATCCATTAACCAATTATCATTTGTAATAGAATGTTTAATAATTTTACACTCCACTTAAGATATGAGTGAGATTTTATTCTGATCCTTCAATAATTGATTTTGAACTAGAGTTATCTCTCCACCTAATATATATATCTATTTTATTTAAGATTTTTTAAAAATCTACTTTTCTATTTTTGAATCTTAGATCTATATTTAGTTTATTTTTTTTATGAGTCTCATACATCCCAATGTGGTCTCGCAAAGATACTCTGATCATCATAACATTACTCATCAATTTAAACACTACTATGCTATGAATTATATTCAATAGTTTTTAAAACCTTATATTTATATTATTTAAACATAAATTCGATTTAAATAATTTTTCCTATAATATTTTTATATAATTTTTGTTCCTTTCATTTGGATGAGTAACTAAGAAACAAAGATTTGTCCCCATAATGTTGAATCTTCCGATTCTTTTATTTATTGAGTGTAAATAATTTTGTTTGGAACAATAAAAATTATTTGATGGTTATATTTGTCCCATACCATAAATATAATATATATTTTATTCATTAAATCATAATACGATTTATTTAGAGATATACATTAATGTAATCACATATTCCCTCAAATATTTATATTTTAATCTATTTTCAAAGAGCATTGTATGATCCATGTTATTGATAATACAATTCATCCTCTTAGTGAATCAATTTTTTTGAAGAGTCACCACCAAAAAAACATGATAACCAATTCCATAATTTTCAAGATTCACTGATACGTATTTATTAGTAAATTATATATCATTATTAGTTTAGATCATTAGATTTTTCAAACATAATCATCTTCTCCACTAACCTCTGATATTGGGTAATGCATTTTAACACCTCATATTAGTTAGTAATAACTACCATCCATTCTATCCCACTATAATCTTCAATAAGTAGTATATATTAAAGCTTTACAATACTGTATTTATTATTCATAATCCCACTCACATCTAAATATATTTTACCAAAAAACCATGTTGATTTATCATTATTTGGATTGTAGTTATTTAAAGTAATCTCCCTATTTTGAAAAGTATCACATGTGTGAGTGTGATTATGTGTGGGATTAGATATTTATATGGATAAATCATTGTTCACCAGGTCCACTTAATTGTTTTGGATAAAATAGGCATGTACATTATTACAAAATTGGTTTTCATAATCTTTTGATAAAAAATTCATATCTTATTTATAAAAGATTTAAATATTTCCCTTGGTGTGTTTTCCATGAAAAATAGTTAACCATCACTTAATTTTATAATATATGTCTCATTTTTTAACCTCATTTCTTTCCATGAGTTAAAAAACTTACTCACACTAAGTATACTATCATTGAATAATTCAACCAATATAAAGGTTTTGCACCTTATCTATCTTACACAAATCATATCCTTCCTAGACCCAATGATTTTCTTCCCCTCATCATTTCAAAACAAAAAAACTATATCATTGTCATATATTCTCTTCGTTATAAGATATTTATTTTCCATCACATGGGGAGTGTAACTACTATTGAGAATCCATATTTTGGCACAATCCAATTATTTCAAAACAACTTTTTTGATATTTTACTCCTCATCTATCCCTTTATTATCTCATTCCCACTTCATAGTTTCCCTTATTGGTCAATTAACATCTTCCACCTACAGAACATTCAATTATTCAGAATATTAAAAAGTTTAAAAAGTTTTATAGGTTTCTATACATCATGATAATATCTTCAACTGTAAATAAAATCATTTTATAGGTGTCTTTTTTTATCCATTTATACCCTTATTTTTAAATTAACATCCTTGTGCCCATAACCTAAAAAATATAAAAAGAAACTTAAAGATGATTAATAAAAATTCAAATGTTTTTATTTCTTCTAATCCTTGAATATCCTTTTAGCTATGGAACTCACAAATTGTGTATGCCTCAAATTTTTACAACAACTGCACTGAATTCTCTATGAAAAATCATGTGTCTTCACTATTCATCCTATGGCTATTTGAGTCTTTTCAGTGTTATGAAAATAGACCTTATTTCAGGATGTGGGTGCTATTGGATTCATGTTAACAACTTCTTATTTTTTACTTTTGGTCAATCTTCCAAAATATATTTCAATTTCCCTTTGAACCAATCCACCTGTGGATAGTTGTAGGTGTTATCCATTAATTACCCATAAAACATTACACATTTTTTCATATCCAGTGAAATCAAACTTCCATCTCTCATTATGAGGGTCGCGAGTTTATCATGATGATCAAGTTCTCATCATAATGTCACGAATTTACCATCCAGTTCCTAAATTATCCATACCTAATATTTCACTATGTATGTCAACAAATCAATAATTAAGGAATGTTCTTCAATTCTGGGCTTAAACTCAACTTATTTTCCAAGAATCTTAGAATAATAATATTTGAGGATCCCAAATCTATCATTTTTCTCAACATTATCATAATGTTGTTTATGCATATATAGTTTGGATTCACGAACCACTCTTTTTTATTTCAACATTGTGGCATTTCAAAGGTCTATTACCTCAAGAGTAGATTTGAGGTCAGCTTCATGGTTAACATTTCCATTGACATTAGTAAATTTTTCTTCATTTTCCTCCAATTTGTCATTTCCTTCATGTAACACCCCAAAAGTTTATAAGTATTTATGTTGAAATAAAACATTATGTATTTTATTTATTGAATTATATGCAACCCCGAGTCTATATGAATTGTGATATAGTAATCCATTATAACCGATCTATTAAATTGGAAGGTATTAATAATAATATCCACATTATTAAAATATGTATAATTATTTTTATTAATTAATTTTTTATGAATAATAGAAAATAAATATGTACTCTTTTTTTAGTAATTACATTTTATGCTTAAATAATATGTTTTATTCAAAGAAAATCTACGTATTTAACATGAACATTATAGTTAATTTTAATAATTATTAAAAACATTTCATAGTATATTAATATGTTGTTTAAAATTATCATGCAAATATTATCTTAGGTTTATTTTTTGTTATTTTCTAAAAATATTTATTTATCAGTGAATAGTTAAAAAATACATTTTTTTGTAAAAATAAGAAATTATTATCAACTAAATATACTATTATGTTTTGAATTATATAATAAAGTACCCAAATTATTATTTTTTATAAACAATATAATTAATTAAATATGAATCATTATTATACGTGAATTTTGTATAATTTATTTGTTGTGCTTAATGACACGTGTTTTTTTAAACCATTTCTATTCATGTAATTGTTTTTTTATTGATAAAATAATTTTATCAATAAATATTAATAGGATTAATGAAATTTATTGATTGAATATTAAATATAATATTCTAAATATAATTACATGTTTTTTAAATTACATATATGGTAAGTAAATATATATTTATTATTAACAATTTCAAAATTTAATATTAAGTTTTCATTATAGTTTGCACTTTTAATTAAAATAAAATTACACAACTTATAGGAATTTAATCTATTAAAATAGATTCAATATTTTAAATAATTATAATTAATATTAAATAATTGGTTCAAAAAATTTATTATCACATTGAATTGTTAAAATAGTAAAATTTTGTTACGAAAGTTAAGGTTAAAATAGGTTTATCAATGGTTAAACCCTGAAATAATGGTAATATTGCTACCCAAACCAGTGAAATTACTAATTTCTAACGATATTTCAACCGTTTCTTATCAAAACATCAAATAAGTATCCATTTGGTTGCACATTCCCATGATAGTGACTTTAAATAATTGAAATATTTTATGGAATTCCATGTGTGTATCTCCCCTCACTTATAAAAGAGAACATCTCCTCTATTATTCACACCATTTGAGCCTTATAAATTGAAAAATAATAACTCAAAAACCATTATATAATATTTACCCTAATCTTATCTTGTTTTTATTCTCCTAATACCATTCTATTATGACTTATGGATTCAGCCAAAGGAGGTCTCTCAACAAAGAGGTGCAGGTCCTAGCCAAGCTGTTTTAGTTTTATTGTTTCTTATACCTCATATAAACATGTTTTTTTCATATGAAATGGTTTATCAAGTATTATAAATATACTGAGAAATTTTTGGATAATGTTATTACTATTTAACACATTTTCTCAATCAAATGGGAGATGAAATAGTCACTCGTGCGTTCGTGTGGACTATAGCCTCAATATAGATATACAATTCATTTTACACCATAATCAATAATGGTTGGTTATTATTATAGATTTAATATATATATATAATATTTATTTTTTAATAAATATTATGTAAATATGAATTGTTATTTATCATTATTTCATTCCATCCATTGAAAATGGAAATGTCAGTCAGGAATAAGAATGGAAAACCATCCCCATATAGTGATACCATTCATTTCTCATCACCTATTTACATTAATTGTTAAAAATATGTATAATATGATTAAATATTATATTAATATAACTATTAAATTTTTTATATGATGAAAATTTTAGTATTTTGAATGGATATAACTATCCTTCCAAAACATACAATAAAACGATGTACCCAAAAGTCTAGGATCCGGTAAAACTTGATCCTAAAAAAGATTTATTAAAAAGAGATAAAGGAGTATAGAGTAAAACATATTGTTGCAAAATAAATAATACATGAAACCACACATGTCTGCCTCTAGCATTGAACTATAATAACTTCGGGTCATTAAAGACTATAATATATTCTTCTCTATTATTGATTTCATTGATAATGTGTCTGTATCGAGGTTTGATTCCCTATATTCATGTGAGACTACTAGATTGAGTTGAGTGGAAATTTTTAGGAACTCAATCCATTATGGTAGGAATATCCATGGCACATTTCGGGTTCATGTTTTCAAGTTTTGTTACCTATGTATTTTAGGTAACACTCATTGTTTTATTCGGATTTTTTATGACTAAATTTTTTGATAATGAATTTTTTTGATATGTATCCCCAAAATATTATTTATTTTATGCTCATATAATTATTTTTTATATTTAATGTGTTTTATTCATTCTCATCACTTTATGCACTAATTATTCCATTTTTGTTAGGAAAACTGACATTGTTTTTCTTTTCGGTTGAAAATCATTCTTTATATGTCAATATTTTTATTAAATTGTATTTAAAAATATTATTACTATTACAAAAATATTATATAATTTTTTTAATATATATTAATTTCCCCAAAATGGTTTAATTTGAAAATTTATACAATTTTCCAAACACGGAATATTTGAATTTTTATCGAAAATATGAAATGATTTATTGTTATAACATACACCGCATTGATGGGTTTCTCAACAATTATTAATACTTTTTTATTTAAAAATAGATTTAATTTTTTTTTATTTTTCTCTATCAATAAAAATGATTTCTTTAAAATGAAAAAATCATTTATATTCAAAATAATCTTTTCCAAATAAAATATTCATTTCCCCATGAAATATTTAGTGATATTTTCAATTTTATTATTTATAACAATATAATTTTAGGTTACTTATAAATTATTGGGGATAAAATCCAATTATAACATCTTTATTATTTATATAGAGGGTTTATGATTTTTATTTTTAGTTTCTTATGAAAAACGTATCATTTACACAAGTTATGATATGATGATATGATTAATGTTTTATGATCTTATGACAAACAAATGTATGGTTTTCATTATGTAATCAATGGTTTCATTATCATCCAATTAAGAGTGATTATGTTATAAACAAAGGTCAACTAGAAATTTTATAACCCTTTATTGCATTAGGTAAGTAATGATATCTAATGAGATGATAAAATATTAAATTGTATGTGAATGCATTTCAGTAAGGGACTTTAACCAATAAGATAGTCTTGGGAGTTTCCCGTGACTAAGAAAATAATGGAATGGGGAGGGAACCTAATCTACTACCATTATTTTAGAAGAGAACCTTGACTATGGAAATTATTTTCTATACTTATGTGCATCTAAAAGCTTATGACTTATTCTTATGTTATGTTTTCATGGATCGTGATTGAAAACTTATGATTCTATAATCTTATTTCATATATTTTTTTAAAAACCTTATGTTATGTTTCATTATTAATGATATATAGATAGTTATGAATGACTATTTTAATACATGATCATGCTTATATACCCTTATTATTATCTTTTTCCTAATTTTAAAATTTATTGATATTTTTTTCGTCATAGTGCGTCTTAGATCACCTTTATTTATGTTTCCCTTTCTTAGGTTATGAAGGTAGGTTATAAGTATTATATTTATAAAAAGGATTCTATTTGAAAATAAATTTATTAAAAATAATGTATATCTTTTTTGAAATAGTTGTTTGAATTTCCACTTTTCTAAATGAACTAAACATCTATAGTCCTCATGAATATTTAATTGGGAAATTTATTCAACATTCATATAAATTGATGTAATATTTTTATATGAAATGTAAGGGGTATTTGTACTACAAAATGAAATATAAATTCTTCATTGAGGTCTCTACCATCCTTATCCTTCTCTTCATTAGTTTTCTCAAAGCTATCATCTTCTTTTGAAAGTACATTCATTCTCTTAAATAATTTATATAATTTGATTCCTTTTTTGAATCATCAATTTTCATGATATCCTTTATGGATTTCGATTCTCATAAATAAAAAAAAATTATTAGGATACCTAAAATTAGGTGTGCAACCATACCACCCTTAAATAACGTAATTAAAATATTTACCTTGGATTTCAATTTTTTTATTTTCATATTAACATCAAGGTATGAAATTACTTTATCAATTTTCTATTCTATAGTGTCCATATTCAATGATTATTTCTTTATTTACTAAAATAAAACCTCATGTGAATCATCATTCACAATTGAATCATTTTGATTATTCCACAAATTTTATGAAATGAGTGTAATGTGAAGGCTATCTATTGTCCCCTCCTATTAATTTTTTCCATTATAAACTAACATCATCATGATCAAATTATGAGGTAGTATTCTTAATTTCCTTTTAACAAATTTTTACATTTTTAGGATTTCTCCAAGTAAATGAATATCTTCACCAAGTATTTTCACTCAATCAATGAAGGCTTCAACAATATAATTTGAGTTAATTTTTAAATATTCATATCTATTCCATATAACTTCTTTACTTTCCACATGAAAATTTATATCACCATTATAAATATTGAGATGTTTCTCCTAAATAGATTGATATTTTTTATGTGAAATTAGATATATGTATACTGGTTTGGAAAAAGATCCCCTTTTATAGTAATATCATTTTTGTCAAGATCCAATTACATGTAATATATATCTAATAGGGATCCCCAATAAAATTAATTAGTGTTTCATTCTTTTTTTTTAATATTTTAAAATTAATACTTTCAAAAATAGTATTTTAATTGTGATTAAAAATATATTCCCATTACTTCATAGAGAGATAGAATTTATATAAAGATTTTCATTCTTTAATACATAATATTGTTCCAATATGAGGGTGAATAATTGAGGGGGAAGGTGAATCATGGTATTATATATTATTTCTAAACTGTTTCCAATTATATTTAAGTTATTATAAACAAAAAAACCTATATCTTTATATATGTAATTTTAATGTAATGAAGTAGTGGATATGGGACACATTGGGTTTTCATTGGTTCACTAAACTCGGTTAATCTAAGGATTATACATAGTAATATGCCAATATACCTAAAACACTATGAAAACTATTCTAGTTACAATTCTGGAGTGGCCTCACTAACCCTCCATTTTTAAAACAATCACATGTTAAAATCTCACTAATAAAAAAACAACATAGTTATCATCAATCAAATACTTCTTTAATTATCTAAAAATAAGTAATATTTCCCGAAAAAAAATGTTTCAACCTTCTCTAATTTATTTTTCTTAAATAACTCTCTTAATATTCATGCTAGAAGGTCCCTTTGATCTCTATTTTTTTCTGCTATAATATTCTAGTTTTCATTTACAACTACTCCTCCAATATCCTGTATAGTATCGGTGAGAATTTACATTAAAAATTTCAAAAAGGATGCTTGATTTTTTTATATCATTCTCACTGCAGAATTCTAAATCCAATGGGTTGGATTAATTATCATTTATATAGAACAAAATATCATTCCAATTGTATCAAATAATTTTAATTTGGTATTCTTATTTTCAAAATAATTATTAAACCCCTATAATTTCATGATAATTAAAAATCATGAACTCCATGTGTAACTGACAGATGGACAAAAAATTCATAGTTCATAGCACAATTCCTTGTTCTGTTATTATAGGTATCATCAACATCAATATCCACTAAATCCACTCTTTATATCATATTGCTTTATCCTACGATACTTATGTGGTTATTTTAATCCTAATTAACTCTATAATGGGTCAATGTGTGACCCTATAATTTAAAATGGGAGTCTTACATGAAAAAACCACTTCAATATATCTAGGTCTAGGCATGATATAAAAATTACCTCATGGACTGAATATAACGACGAAGGATATAGATTCCTTTACCATAAAAACTTATTTATATTATATATTAAATAAAAAAATCTCATAATCCCACAAATGGAAGGTTTTTTTTCTATGACAGATAATTATATAAGAATATTTTTAGAACTATATTGAACATTTATCGAAAATTGAGCCAAACTAGAACCCCTCATATACTTCTACATTATACTCATATTCATTACTAGTAGAAATTGAAACATAATAAAGGGGTGGGATCAGATTCATAGTAAGGATAAGAATAACTGACAACAATTAAATATCAAAAGTGAACATAAGATGAGTATATGGGTATAATCAAGATTTATAATAAAATCAATACATAAAAATCATATATCATTAACCATGGAAAATGACTAGGAATAAAATAATACATGAATCAAAAAAGTAACAAAACACGAGCCAATAACCATGAGACATTATATATTATCGTAGGTATGAGAATAAGTATAACATTATGAAACATATTTGAGATAAGGAAAAATCATTGGTATATGGGAAATTGCATTCTTAGACATTCCATCAATTCATATAGTTAAAAGAAACTAGAATGCAAGAAGAAACACATATATAATTAGATATAAATTTAAATCCAATTCATTTGAGGGTGATATTTGACCCCACCCATTGTCATCCATACTTATGTGTGCCACTTTAAATCAATCACAATTCACATAATAAAGAACCAATAGAAACAAAATGGGTTTCCTAAAACATTCTAAATTATAATAATTAACTTTTATTGCATAAAGAACCCATGAAAATAAAATTGGTTTCATTCAGCACATAATAAAAAACTCATGGAAGGAAAATTTATTTTATATAGATTCACACAATTAAATCATAAATAATTACATCAATAATAATTACATGATAATCCCTTTGAAAATATATGGGTATCCAAGGACACCAAGTAACATTATACGTAAATACTATTGAAACATGATAACAAAAATATGGTATTTATAGTCTATAAATAATATTATACAATTATATAAATAATTTAAAAAAAATCAAATTATGATATATAGGTGAATAAAATTCCATGAAATGAACAAAAAATAAGGTATTTACTATGTAAAGGAATTTGGAGAAAAGATAAGATCATATATAGTGAATGATTAGTAATGATAAAGGATGTGATAGATGATTCCTCTAAAACAGAAGGAAATTAGAAATGTCATATAGATAAAAAAAGGTGTATATATATATTATAAGAATATATTTAATTAGGAATAATGTATGTCTAATGAATTGTATTTAAATATAATCCCTTTTTATCACCAGTAGAAAAAATTATTTAAAAATAAGAAATATCCATGATCTTTTGAGTGAAAATAGAAAAAAAAATATTTTATAAATTTTGGAAAAAAATTACTTTTAGAAAACCATTATATAATAGAAGGTAAGTATCATAGATAATAAAAAATTTGGTTCAAATATTCGTTTAAATGGAAATTGATAAAAATAATTTTTTAAACATTAATGAAAATAACTAATATAATATTTGATTAAAATTTCTGTAAATTATTTTAAAGATTATAAGGATTCTGAAATGACCTAAATAAATTATTTAGATCTCTATAAGGTCATTTTTAAAAGAATATATTGAATTATGATTAGGAAACATGGCGGTTCCTGACTGAAAATAAGAGGCTGGGCCAGTTTTAATTATAAGATATAATATAGTTAAAATATGGGTCATGAGGAAATAAAATTTTATGGGAACTTGTAATACACCATTAATAAAAATGTATAAGAAGAGAGTTTATATAAATAATAACAATTCCCAATATGAATTATTATAAAAAACTATATTTTTTTGAAATAATTTTGTAAAAGAAACACTTTTTGTTTGAGTAATATTTTGTTCAAACCCACTATAAAAGTTGGATATATTTGGAATCATAATTTTTATAAAGAATGTAAATAATATTTAACATCAAATAATATTAATATGGTAATATAAATTCATTATTTATTACCCAAAACAAAATAAATTTATCATAGTGTACAATAAGAAATATGTCTCGGGAAATTAAATATGTGACAAATAAACCATTACGTTTAATCCCTCTTAGTCAAATGCACTCTATCCATATATATATAAAACATAAACATTACAATATACGTTATACAAACTATATTCATACCCAAAAATATTTTCAATTTCCACTATTATTATTTTATACATATATATTAGTTATTTTTACCTGTTTCATCACATTGGGTGTTTATAGTTTTGACCATTTTGTCTAGTATTATATAAGATAATTATTATTTGTTATTATTAAAATGTTATTGATTAAAATTTCATTAATGTTACTGTATATTATGATTTATAATGATATTTTATGTTTTAGTTTCCTTTCATGAATGTTTCATTCTTTATCCCTGAACATGAAATCGATAATAAATGTTTATCATTGATTCTAAACCAACGAATGTGTTTTTTTAATTATAGAATTAAATCTAGATATACCGATTTCAAAACAAAAAATTCATTATGTACCTATTTATATTAAATTAAATTCGTTATTAGGTTTTTATAATCTTATATGATATAATTTGTAATTATTTTTCTGGTAGGACTTCACGCCGACCCAATCATAAACATACCATTCTTAATAGATGATTATAAGGTGATTTAGTTGAAATATTATTAAAATGGTAGAATAATAATATAATGTATTATTTATTTGTGTGATATATCATAATTATGAATGATTTAGAAGCTGATTTTGTGGATATGATAATTTTATATGATGTAAATTATGTATTTTCCCCTTCGTGTGCTTGTTTTAAACCATTGAAATAACAATAACCCTGTTTTGATCAAATAATTTTTAGGATCCCAAATTTATCATAAAAATCATATTGATATAATAAAAATTATATTTTTCCACTAAACCCATTCTAAGGATTAAAAAAAATTGGTTTTTAAAATAAAACTTTAAATCCATCATCCCATAGAGGCTGTAGTCTACACAAACGCATGGTTCATGATATTTTATTCTTTAGAATGAGGGATATTAACAATATGATTTTTAATATAATATTAAATAAATATTTTATAAATATACTTAATATTTAATAAATTCAATAATAGTACCATTCTTGTAATTTGGTTAGGGAAAAAATATGATGTTTTGTGGAGGAGATAGTCTCTATACACACAAATGTCATTTTTGATTATATGTTGGGAAAGAATAAAAATGTGTTAAATATTATACACTAATTAAATTAAAATAACATTATAATAAGGATAATTATGTTATATTTTTTAATTATAAAATTAAATTTTATATTGAATAAATTAAAAAAAATGTAAAATAAAAGAAGACAATTCTGTTAGAAATCTATACCTAACTACCTGGTTTATATTCTTTTTAAAAGGGTTTAATACTTTAAGGGATAGTATTTTTTGAATAATAGAACCCAATTTAGGTTGATAAATATTTTTAAAGTGGTTTGGGTATATTTTTGGAAAAAAGGCAGTTTTTAGGTGTTGGGATGTGAGGAGAGGATATCACCTTTTATAAGTGATAAGGACTACAAATTTTGTGAAATCACTAACAAGTTTTCAATAATAGAAAGTCAAAATAATATAAAATTGATAAAAAACCGAGAAATAACATATAAGAGAATATATAATGTTAATAATAGACTCCCAAACAATGTTATAACTTCTTTTTAATAGGTTAGTCCTTTACCTCTTATGATAGCAATATTTTCTATCTTGGTTGTCACCATAGTAACATGTTTTTACCAGGGTAATTGATTTTTTATACCCAAAAACATGCACCTTTATATATAATTAGTAAAAAATGATTATAAAATTTAAAATCAAATTTCTTTCATTCAATTCTTTTGATAGATAAAAATTAATATTAATATATTAAATGTATAATATATTAAACTTTTTTAAAAAAAATATAGATTATATTCTAAAATTTAAAATATGAGCTAATAAATTAAATCCAATATTTTTAATATTTTAATGTAACTTATGAAATAAATATTTTAACTTATTAAAAGTTTACTAAAATTTCAATTCACACTTATAAAATAATAATGTCATAAATTTCATGTTATTTTAAAAAATGGTAATTCTCATTAATCACATAGAAATAGATATTTTTATAAAAAATACAAAATATTCATGCCAATATAATTTTTAAATTGTAAGTAAATAATTATTTAGTTTTATCTAATTCATAATATAAATTTTATAAATTTATTTTCTATATGAAAGCCCAAAATATGATGGAAGAATTCTTTCATTGAAAATGTCATTTTTAAAGAGTAAGTGTTTAGTATATTATTCCATATCAATATCTAATTTAAAAGATATCAATATGTTAGTTCATATATAATATTTTAAATGTGTTCAATTTATTCTATTATTGTTAAATATATAATACCTAACATAATAATTATTTGAAAAATTATTTACTTATATACTACACACACGTTAACAAATAAAATTAAATTTTTTATTTATTTTAAAATAATTTCATTCAAATACTCTATTTATGTTAAATTTTTTATTTTAATTATATATATATGTATCATAATATATTATAATAATAATATTATTAATATTTCTATTTAAAACATAAATAAATAATATATATATTTTTATAATATTTTAATATCATATTATTTTTATTGTGTGTTATATTATTTTAAACTTACTACTTAATAAAAAATTACATCAACATGCCTATTGGTTTTATCACCAATTAACATATTTTCAATGATTATATTTTTATTGACCATATTTTCATGGACTATTTTATTAATAACTATATTTATAATGAAAAAATATCAATTTTATATATAGAATTATAGAATTATCCTTTCACTACACTCTCACATTGAAAGGAAGATTTATTATTTAAAATTATATATATTTTTTATGGATTTATTGTTAGAGGGTTCTCTTACTCATTATTATTTACATTTTTCTTTTGGTAATTCTCAAGGATGAGTATGATCTTGGCGATTTTTCAAGTCATGAAGTGTTTATTCCTTTCCATCTATTACCCCTATTGATTTATGCACCTTTAATGGATATAATTAATATATGGAGAGTAATAATCCATGTTGTATATTACTATGTTTTATGTTATTTTATTGTAATATCCCACTTAGGAATAATTAATTCACCTTTAGTTTGGTATATAACTTATAGCTTACATTTTAAAATTATGTTTCGGTCCTTTTGAATGAAGATGGAAAAATAATATATAATTATAGACAGAAATAATAATAATAATAATAAAAACATCAACAACAACAATAAAAATGGATCCTAAAACATTGGATGTCACTTACCCTTGACTAAATGAATTACATGTTCATAATTTTGATTAACACATAACAACATAAATGGATAATGGAATCTAAAAATAAAAGATGAATAAGGATGTAATTTTTAGAGATATATTATACTTATGAACTTGGAATTCATATATATTTTTATCAAAATAGTCTTATCCTTATTATATAATTTTTTCCAAAACAATTTCCCATAATTCTACCATTATTTGGTATCAAGATCAAATATAAATAAATTTTTTATTGAGGGTGATTATTTTTATCTGTTCAATGATAGAATATTATTGGTGAATATGGAATAATCTTTCTTTACTCTAGATAATTTTTCCACTATGTGGAGGTAACCTACCTATTAATAAAATAATGATAAAATTATTTAAATGGAGAACAATAAGATTTACCCAAAAAAATCACCAAAAATTCTACCTGAAATATAATATTTATACAAATATAGTATTTATTTTATATTGAAATAATTAGGTTGTTGACCTAATAATAATAGAAAACTTATAAAATATAACAGTGTTCAAAGAATCAAATTCGAAAAAGAAATTTAATACTCTCACTTGGAGGGTATGTGAACCTGAAATATCATGATACACTTCAGAATTAGTTATTGAATAAGTATTATAATATTTTCTTGGACTTGGAGGTTGGTGATGCTCATTGTACTGGTTATTCCTTGGATTAAGGAATTAACATGGATAATTACTAAGTTCCCCACACATAATACATTGAATAACTAATGGTCAATTATAAAGAAATCTATTTAAATCAATCTTGTAAACCTATATCATTATTTCGAATGATAATTTTTGGCTCAATGAACCCATCATTTGCAAGTAAATTATCTTCAAATCCGTTTGAGGAAATACCTTTGATTATTCATTCTAAATTTTTTTCATATAGTAAATTGAACATTTTTCCTTCATTATAATCATCACTTGATTTTTCAGGAGACTACATATTTCTCTTATATGGTGTGTTTGTGAATTATAAAATTTATATATTATTAACCATATTTTTTTTATTTCTATGTCGACATAATTACATGTTTTCCTACTCTATATCAATTTCTAATGGGGTTTCATTGATATAATCACCACACTATACCATACAACCAAGAATCCTTCAATTTCCATCCATTTCTAACACAAAAAGTGTTGACATGAATGTAAAAATTAATTATATGGAGGAATTATCATAAAAAAGAAAAGTAATTTCATCCAAAAAATTAATTATTTATTTATATTATATTATTTTCATATATTTTCATTAGTTACACCTATATCAATATCAGTTTGACATAGTTTATTTTAAATTTTTTATGTTATAATTCAAATCCTAATAACTCAATATAACATGGAAATGTATCCTTCTCAATGGTTAAAAAATATAAAATAATCAACCAACTCATATACCTTTGGAGTATCTATGATGGTGTGAATTCTTATGCACACTCATGAGGCATTAAGATGATGATCAATTCACTACTGAACCAACCATTTTTTGAGTGATTCCCTATATGCTCATCTTTTCCATAATCACATCCACTTTCTTGTATCTAGATACAAATGTTTTTCTTAGGAAACAATATTCTCAAAAATAGGAATAATCCTTTTGGAAACCATCATAAACATATAGTAATATATAATGTTTTAACTAAGTCTATATCATCCAAGTCACTATAATAACTAAAATAATCAAAAAAATGACCTAATACCTACTCTAATACAAACTATAGAGACCTAGTACATATATTACATTATCTTAAAATATTTATATATGGAAAATAATACATAAAATAAATAATCACACAATCATAAGAACATATGTTTATGTTTATTTGAGTAATAGTTACATAATCAATTTATTTTACCAACCCTATAAATATTTCTCTATAATTGGGAAACATGAGACATCCCCCAATGGTTTTTCTATGTTAATATCATCATCATAACCTATGGAAATGGAAATCTAAAAAAGAAGTGATATCATATACTCAATAAGATTAAACATAAGGGATAAAAATATAATATATAAAAAGAACAAAAGAATACAATATGTTTATGACCAATAAATGTAATAAAATTAAACCTAATAAAGAATATATCATAAATACTAGAATATTACTTAGAATAAAAAAATGAATAAAAATCATGAAAAAATCATGATTCAATAAACACGATTCCATAGGTACTAACACAATCATGAAAATTATAACAATGATGTGAAAAATATTTTAATAATTGAAAACACATTGGTATAGGTAACATTGCTTTCATGAGCCACACAGTCTATGCCCATGCCTTTAAGAATCTAAAATAAACTTGTGAATACTAATCTCATGCGATGTAGTCTAAAAAATACATTAGAGTGTGATATAGTACCCCATCCATCATAATTCATCCCTATGAGTACCATTTAAAATAAAAAATATATCGTATCAAAAGTAACACTTCTAAATAAAATGAGTTTCATTAAATTTTCTAATTGAAAATCATTCTGTTTTATAGCATAATGAACCCACAGAATGAAAATGAGTTTCATTCAACACAACATAAATAAACCATGTAATGAAAATGGTTTTTATATGGATTCTCATATGGAAATAGATAATAATTTCACCAATAATCATAACATGATTAAAAAATGTAATATAAATAAATATATAATGACATTGAGTAGCATTTCTATGTCAATAAAATTTAATAAGGATAATAAATATTATGATATTTATACTATATAGATAATCAGTATATTGTCAATTCAATAATTTATCCAAATAAATAAATTTATTAAATATAAGTTAATAATCCTCAATCAAATGAATAAAAATAATGGTATTTACAAATGAAATTTATTGGATCAAAAGATAGGATCACACATAGTGAATGATTAAAAAGGACAAATGAAGTGATAGATAATTCCTACAAAATAGAATGGAATTAAATAGCTTTTCTAGAGAAATAAAGTTTATTGTTACATTAAAATAATATAATTGATTAAGAATAGTGTATATAAATGGATGTGTATTTTAATGGAAATAATTTTTAGGAATATTAGAAAAAATATCATAAGAAATATGAAACATCCATAATATTTTTGATAAATTTTCAGAAAAATAATATTTTATATATAAATAAAAATATTATATTCTTTTCTTAAACCTTAATATCATATAATTTCTATATCATATAAAATGATAAATATTTTTAAAAACTTTTTTCACATGGAAAAAGTTAATAGAAGATTCATTTTACACATTGATGAAAATCACCGACAAGAATTTGGTACAAAATTCTTCAATTTTTTTTGAAGAATATATATTTTATAATAATATGATTAATAAATTTTGTTTATTTATATATGGAATTTTTCAAATGAATCAAATGAATTTGGACATGAAGAAATTGAGGTTCCTAAACAAAAATAAGATATGGGTTAGTTTACAATAATGAAATTCATTGTGTAAAATATGAGTAAATGTGAAATGAAATATAGAGGGATCATATAAAACAAAATTAATATAAAATGGAAATTATAAGAGGTTTTCTAAATAGGAAAAATTCCAAATAAGGGTTATCTTTAAAAAATATATTTATATAAAATTAATACTCATAATGAATCCCTTACATTTGAGTAACATCGTGATAAAAAAACATTCAAGATGGGTAAATTTTTAACCGATGGAAAAGTAAATAATGCACACTATAAATCTCTAAAAACCAATATATATGGTAAAATAAATTCATTAGTAATGAAACAAATAATATTAAATTATTCATGGTGGACATGAGGAAATATGTCTAAAGAAATTAAATTTGAGACATACCCTATTCCTTTATCCCCACATAGTTAAATACATAGTAACTTCTTTTAGAAAAAACAAGCCTATATTAATATAGTATCTCAAAACTATATTTATACTTAAAAGGTTTTATAATTTTCTTTTTTATTCATTTTCAACATGTATTTTAGTTAGTTTTTTTATATCATCCCACAACGTGTGCTGATATTTTAGATTGAATGTAATAGTTTCCTAAAAGTATTTTCAGTATTCATTCTTATTGAAAATGTAATCATTCAATGTAGATTAAGGATGACATATTGGATAATTATATTGATCATTTATGTTTCAATTCCTTTTCCTTATGGTCTCATTATTTTTCCTAGAAGATAAAATCTATAATAAGCTTATTTCGGTGAATCTTAATCCACGAAGGGTGTTTATAAATTAATTAATTATTGAGGTAATATTTACATAAAAAATTAATTATATACATATTAATATCATATTATACATTTATGTAAATTTTTATAATCATTTATGGTATACTTTTACAGGATTATTCAAGTAGGCCGTCAAACTTGCTGAAACAGGAACATTCCATGATTAAAGGAAGACTATTAAGAGATTTAGGTACAATGTCATTAAAATTTTAGAATATTGGTAAAATTTAGAATTTGTTTATCTGATATATAATAATTATACGTCCATTATAATAATAATTAGTAAATATGAGAATATTACATAATTTGAAATAATGGATTTCCTCTTAGTAAGGGTGTCTTAAATAAAAGAAGTAACAGTAATAATTATTTAAAAATATCATTAATAGGGTCTCAAAATTTTCATAAAAAACTTTTATGACATAATAAAAATAATTTTTATCCATTAAACCCGTTATCATGAAAAACAATGTAATGTGATGTTGAATATAAAAATAAAAATCAATGGTCCCCTAGAGGTGGTTTCCTACACTTTACAGTGTTGGAAATTTTGTTTTTCATAAAGCAGAAGAAATGAATTATATGTTTTATAATTTAAGAGTTAAAAATATGTAAAATATATCATTATTAATTTTTATATTCTATATTATGAAATTATGTTTAAGAAAATTTAAATACGATGTTTTCGGGAGGGGTAGTCTACCCACACAGAAATGTTTTTTCCCTTTTCATAGAAAAAACATAAGGGTTGTTAAATATTTGAACAAAGTTATTATGAAATAAGACTACAATATGTTTTACAGTGATACCATTTTAGATGTTTAAATGAGATTTGTAAAATAATAATTGCATATAAGGAGAAATAAAAGTGGAAGAATTAGTTAGAAATCAATACCTCAGTACTTGGGCTAACTCTTTTAAGAAGGGATTTAAAACATTGATGAGTAGTATTTGATAAGGGAAAAAACACATTAAGGTTTATAATATTTTTTATGAATATTTGAAGAAAAATTTTAGCTGAAATAAAGCATATTGGTATGAGGGGAGGTCCAGAGAGGATATCCCTTTTATAAGTGGAAAAGAGTGAAAATTTTATAAATAGCCAAAAAATAAATTAATGGAAAACCATCCTTAAGTAAAAAAAGGATCCAAAATTTAGAAATAATTTATAGGATAAGTTATTATAGAGATAGAATCCTAAAACACTAAATTTAAACCCATTATTAATGTGTTACTCCCTGTACCTCTTAGGTTAATCTTGTTTACCATATGGTTATCACCATAGTAACTTGTTTTTACCTACGAAATTTATTCATTATGAAAAACAGCGGTCTTAATTATATAATTTGGGATTAATTATTATGTAAGGTGAAATAAATCATGTTTGATATATTTTTAAAAGTGATAAAAATTAATTTTATTATAATAAATGTATAATGTATGAATTTTTTTTAAATATTAATTCTGTTTTAAACTGTAAAATATTATGTTATAAATTAAAAATAATAATTTTCAAATTATAAATTCACATAAAAATATATTTATATGGACCTATAAAATGTTTTCAAAAATTTAATATTCATACTTATATATTAGTAATTTCATAAATTTCATATAATTTGTAAAAACGGTACATTACACTATTATCCTAAAATTATATCTATATAAAAATATCTGAAAAATTATTGGTAAGATTATTTTCACATTATAAATGAATCTTTTTGTAGTTTTATATAATTCAAAATCTAAAATTAACAATTTTATTTAAAATTGAAAAAAAATAAATAAAAACTACATTTATTGAAAATGACATTTTAAATGATTAAATGTTCTTAATATTATTTCACATCAGTTTATAATTTGTTTGTTCTTGGATTTTTAGTTTATAAAAAGATATATTAATGGTGATAAATTTAATCTTATATAATAAAATATATAATACTTAACAAAAAGGTTATTTGAAAAAAATAAATATTAGAATTATATTAAACAAACTTTAATAAATACAATGAAAATAAATTAATTATTTATAAAATCAAATTTTATCACGCCATTGGTACCAAAATAATTATTATAATTTTATATATACTTTGATATCATATATTAAGATTAAAAATAATATTATTTATATGTAACATAAAAATATTTATATATTTTTATATCTATATGGGTGCATCCCATTAGTTATGTTACTATAGTCTCACGGGAGGACATATAGTCGAGTCTCCTTGTGTACATGTAGGTGAAATATTTTTTTTATTATTTGTATCCCCCACACCATAATGTTACAATATGTATTTAAAATATTTTAATTTTTTTATATCATTACGATTTGTGTTATTTTAAATTTACTACTTAACTATACGTGACATCAATATACGTATTGAATATTTGACCAATGACATATATTTCCAATGACCATATTTTCAAAAACCATCTTTGAAACAAACATATTTATAATTTCAATATTTTAATCTAATATATAGACACACTAAATCATTCGTTTGTTACACTCTCACTTAACAAGACACTGTTATTATCTAATGTTATAGATTTTTTATAATGTGTAGCCTTTTTTTGGCTCTCCTCTTTATTATTGGTTTTTCAGGTACTGTTTATCATCATGTTTAAATAAGATCTAGTTGATTTCCTTTTCATTTATATTTTATTATTTTTCATATATTTCCATCTATTGACTTATTCACTTCTTATGGACTATTGTACTTAGTTTAATGTTATTTTTTTGGAATGTCCAATTTATGAATGTGTAACTTGTCTTCATATGGGTTCATATCTTTTTGGGTGAATTTTCTAATAAAGTTTAAATCAATTTGAATGAATAGAGAAAAATTATTCAAAATTACAGTAATAAATAATAATGATGATTTTCATGATAATAATAATAATAAAAATAATAATAATAATGTATCCAAAAACCATGGGTGTTACAATGGACACATGTAGATGGAATCTATGAAATCCTTAACATAGAATCACGTGGTGTGACTTTATCTTTTATAGAGTGACCATTAGATGGTTATTTCTAACTAAATTCACTCCAATCACCATTAAAATATTACAAATATGTTTCACCATGTAACATCAAACACCCAATCATTAGAAGTAAGGATCCTTATATAAAATTATTTTAATCTTACAAGGCCCATCCATGAAACAATGTTTGATCTCACGACACAAATGATCATTTTCATGTCCCCTAAAATAACATTATGATCTCTCCTTTGTGGAATGACACATGTGAACCTAACTAGAATGAATCTTGTTATCATTATATAATTTTATTTATTTTTTATATTATCTAGAAACACACCATCATAATGTGAAATAGGTCATCATTTTTTGTGTCTTATTTTACAAACAGAACTACTGTAACTATTTCCAAATGATCCTCAATAACATCAATAATTTAGTAATCCCAGTTGGAAGTCACACCACACACCATTTCCAAAACACAAAATCCCATATATACTTCAAGGTTTTTTTATAAAACCCAGTCTTGACATAATATTTTATTAAATGTTTTAATCTACAACACCCCTCCCCTTCACACATAAAAACCAACTCTCACAACATTCAAAAACCAATTCAGAAAATATTATCATTTACCATATCTATTAAACTCTATTATAATAATCCCTATAGAATCTTCCATGTTTTTAGTATTATTAAACTCAAAACCCTCAAGGACCTAGTTCCATAGAAAAGTAATAATCATTATTGAATAGTTAAGACCATCATCTTCTTTAACTAATGTGTTTTTCTACCATAAAAATGTAAATTCAATTTTCTACCTTCCCAAAAAAATCAATTCTAAAATATATAAAATATTAATGTTTTTAGGATATGGTATAATTTGTTGTAAAATATTTATAAAATTTTTATTCTTTCTCACCCTCTTTTTTACACATCCCGTTAATTCTAAGTTTTCTACACCTAGGAGTATGTCATTAATTATATACTCATAATAAAATTCAAGTATGGTTAGTAAAACCTATGAATAATTTATAAATATATATTTTTTGTTAATCTACAGGTAATTTTATTAATGATTAAATAATAATGAATCAGTATAATAATGAAATAATTCAAGAAAATATGTAATCAAACATTTTAATCACTAATAAAATTTTAATAAATGAATTCAAATGATATTAATTGATCAAGAATAAAATATGTAATGTAATATGATTATGTAATAATGTATTTTAAAAATTATTTTTTTATAGAATGGGAAAATGTAAAAATACAAAAAATGACCTTAGGTTGGGAGACTATCCAAATCTAATCTTTTCATTGGTATTATTGACAATTTAACTATATTTTAACATGTTTAATTTAAAATATATTATATTTTTCTTTTTATTTTTCATATTTTAGGGATATTATTGATTTTCAATAATTAAGAATAATTATTTATTTACTTTATGATTACATATAATGACATTATTAATGAATCATCTCATTGATTCGTCTTACAGTTATACATACACACATTATGGACTCTGATCTTTTCTTAGTAAAAAAACTAATGTAAAAAATTTTGTTTTAACTACTACTTTTAATAACCTCTATGTGTATTCATAAATATATATGAATTACAACATTATTATGAGACCTATTTTATCCCTTGGTTTTGTCACATTTACATGGTTGCTATTTATTTCTTTTATATGATTCATGTATGATTTTGGGCATATAATAGTGTGGCCAGTGGGACTATAATTCTATATCCCTCAAAAAGTATTTAAATTAATATAAGTCCTAATATTATTATATATTGACATGATTTTTGTTTTTTATCAAGTGATATAGTTAGTTTTTTGTAGTTATGATGCGGGAACATGATGATTACTTTTTTCACATTCATTTAATGGGTATCACAGAGTTAAATATTATAATAATGCTTATGATGTATCAATATTATAAGTGTGTCACATTCCATGTCACATAGAAATGATTTACCTATACATATTCATGATGATCTGATGCCTATGATATTATGATGATGATTATTCTCATCCATGTATTTTTTTTGATTCATGTCTCATGTTACTTACAATTAATCTTCCACTTTCATAAATATTAGCTCAATAATTCTTGGATTTATGTACTCAGGTGGTTAAATATAATATGGATATTATGAAATGCTTTTCGATGACAACATGTAAGGATTCAAATAATGTTTAATGATTCATGTGTGTTCAAAATGTATATTCTTAATTTTCCCAAGACATTAATCATATCTATTTTTAGCTTATTACTATTATTATTATTCATGAATATGATAAAAAGTATGTAATAAATATTTATTTATGGTATGTGTTTCTATAATAGGTACCACAGTAAGGATTAATTAATTTTAAAGTTAGGTAAACAAAATCAAACATATTATAATCTTATGGATTTCAAAAATAAGGATATTATTATTGATTTAGTTATGTGAATAAGTCATTTATCACAAATTTATTTACTTATTATTTTTTATAATCTTTTATAGATTAGGAAATGATATTAACAAAGTAAAACCAAGAAAATATTGCATGAGATAAAAAAATTTATCTATTATTTGAATAAGGACCCTAATGAAATGGGAGATATATTATAAAAACAATGTGATGGTTGTAAATTGTTATGACCTAAATATACTTACTAAATATATTTTAATGATACTATCCACAATTTTTAAATATGGTTTATGGCAAGTTTGACCAGGGATGTACAATTTTTATGCCATTCTCTAGATTACTAATGATTATTTATGATTATGTTTATTGAGTTAGAAAAGTATTACCATTTCATTTTATAGTTTTTAATATGAATTTTTACACTGGTTATTTGTCACCCATTTAATATGGTTAATGAATTAAAATTATTAAGTGAGGGGAGAGGCACTTTGTAGTCTATCGATGCATTGGTAGCTCTAATAAGACAAACTAGATTAGTTATTTAGGTGAGACTTCACATCAATTTTTGTAGGATGTCTCGGAATAAGGTCTTGATGGTATATTTATGATGTATGTTACTATAAATTTCCTCAGCATGAGATTAGTTATTAATATCCATGTGATTATATGATTGGTTATGATATCCATGGTTATATTTCATGATCATGTGAGTATTTATATGGAAGTATTTGATCATCATTTATTCATTTAATTTTATTCTTCATACTCATGTTATTGATTAAACGGAACTCTTTTATATATTTACCTTAACATATTTATTATTTATTTCTTATTCATGAAACATTCTATTGTATGTGTTCCCTTAATGAGAATCCATGTTCACCCCTTTATTATGTTACCTCCCCCAGGATATCATGAATTGTTTTATAATTGATATGTAGAGATATATAATGGGAATAATGTGGTAATAAAATAAATTACTATGTTAGAATTTATGCTAACACATGTAATATATGATTCAAATATGTTTCATGTTTCCAAGACTCATAAACTATCTGGTTCTTTTGGTTGGGATTTCATTTTTCTAGTTCCAATTTAATAAAGTAACCATCATATTTACACTACTATTGTCAAGGTACATACAAATATAAATTAATTTTTGTTTTTATAATAATAAGAATGATACTAATAAGATAAAATAAGAATGACTAGTGGAATGAATAATAAAAAGTATATATATTATCATATGAATAATAAATAAAACAAATTATTGAAAAGTAAAATATATTTTTATAAAATATTATTATTAAAAGGGAAATGTATGTTGGATTGAACATTAGTCAACATTTTTTATTTGTAGAACAAACATTATAAAGATATGTGAATTAGGTGTGGTCACTAATAAATTTTCATTTTAAACAATAATTTAAAATCTAAAAAGGAAATTTCAAAACCAACCAATGAATTTATAAATCATATATATATATATAGATATTTATATCACTGTCAAAGAAAGAAAAATAAAGTATAAATAAATAATTTTTTTTTATTAAATTTGGTTTACCCCAAAATTATACATATAGAATTTTAGAATAGAGTCTTCAAATAATTTATATACAACCCCTTAGTTGTTTGAAAAACATAAAAATTGATTTTTTGGGATTTAATCTATAGAATTCATATACTAGGAGAAATCTACATGATGAAGTAACCCTTATATAAGATCATACTCCTATAGAAATGTAGTTACGAATTGAAACGATATCCATGAATATATTAGCATAGATGATAGGAGGGATGAATAGAAAAACAATGAAGTATATATAGGGGAAAAAGTATAGATAACTAAGATAATGGATTTATTAGTATTATATTCTAAAAGAGGAAATGTCACATTCCCCCTAATTTTTCAAAAAAATAACATTGGGTCATATCAGGTAAAAGGTTTGGGACCACCATCTTCCTAATAAGTCAACATGTTTCTAGAATACAAACTGACTATATATCATTAAATATTTTCATATGTTCTGTAAACCACACAGAAAAACATTGAGTACCTATTACTAAGACACAAGGAACTTGGTTTAACTTCTAATTCAAAAATAAATTAATTATCATCCCTTCCCACATTCACCAATTTTTTATCCATTAAAACATAATATTAATTATTTTTATAAATAACTAACTACATTTAGAATAAATTACTCAACCAAATGTTTGGGGTCATTATAACCATTTTGTGATTAACCAATTGATATTATGTATGATATTTTCTACATAGCGCAAGAATAAGTCTTATCATAGTTTTCTAACCAATATTGATATATAATTGTATATTAATTGAATACATTGTCATAATTATATGAAAATAAAAACATAATTGAACTATAATTTAATAAAATTCACTTTTTCAGAAGATACATTGATATTATTCCATTTATGTATAAACGTGGAGTTGTTTTTTCATAATGAATACCTGCAAAATATTCTAGGGAAATTGAAATCCATACCACCTCCCATTTATTTTTTTTATTTTTTATTTAGGAATTAAATATTTATATTTATGATTTAAAAACATTAAGGTCATTGTGATTCATGAATATATTAGTCATCTTACGAAGGAATCATTACATGAAATTCCCATTACTAAAATAAATAGGATAAATGATTTTACTGAGATACTTATTTTCAATTGTTTGCTATAAAATATCATTGCTGATGAATATAAAAATACCATGTTTGTCAATATTGGAATTTTCTATATTGGTACACTTGCAATGATTGTAGTCGATGGATCACTTATACTATTAGTTCCAAAGTCATAGTATCTCTAATAATGAGTTCTAATCATTCCCTAGACTCCACCATACTATTTCTTATGAAGGTCACATTAGCCTCTAGGGGACCATGTATAGGGCTCTATATTCACATCTACCTCAGAAAAAATTACTCTTATATATCATTTATTTAATTATTTCATTGTATAGTAATGGTTATGAAATATTTCAAAATATGTGAGATGTAAAAGAAAAATTATTATTAAATACCATTTTTTGTTTCATGAATTCAGATTATTCTATAATTTTATAATTCATTTGGAGTCATTTAAATTCCAGTATAGTTAGTTTTTTTATTGTAGGGGTGAAATTACTAAAAAACTTAAACTAAATAGTATATGGTTATCAATAGTTTTTTTGAAAAAAGGCCTATTTTGTATATTTGGATAACTATAGTTTTTCATTATATAGATATGAAATCATTTTTATACAATACATAAAAGAACCCTATTGATTTCATCTGGGGGGTAGATCATGTTTTTCAACTTATTACAACAAAACAAATAGACATGTAAAAGATTTTAATAGAGTAAAAATAATCCTTGAAAATTGATATAAACAAATAAGAAATATTATACTTTTAAAAAATAATGATTTTTTATTCTTTTCATATTTCATATAATGTTCAATTTTTAATTAAACTACTATGTTTAGAATTTGGAAATGAATTTTACCATGTAATTAGTGTATGACATGAACCATGTTAAAATATAAAACATAGAATTTCTTACACTTGATGTAATAGTGATTTGTGATAATTTCATATTCATAATTTGGGTATGATTTTTGGAGATATATATAATATTTATCAAATCAAAAGGCATAGCATAATTTCTGGTTATGATACTATCATATTTCACTATTATTCATTTAATTATATAATATATTTTATTATAATGTTTTTCAAATTTAGACACTATAATTTCTCATTCCACTGGTTTATCCTACACACCATAGATAATGTATATCCTATTCATGAATCAAAGGTTGTGAATGAAATAAAAAACCAAAAAATTATAGATAATGTTCCTTGGTTCAGATATTTTCTGAGAAAAATATTTCAACTATTGTAATTGAGGATCCTATTATTCCTAAAGAAATTTATCATTTAAGACTACTAAGTCATACCCATTAATTAATATGTTTTGGTTGGTAGACACTTTAAAAATTCATTTTGTAATCATTTACTTTTAAAATCATTTTGTATTTGTTTTAAATATTTTCATTTTTATATTACATTATATTGAATTTTTAGTAAGTTTTGGATTTCAAAACTCATGCCCCATATTTATTTCCTACATGAATGTTATATAAAATCAATATTGAATTTTATTATTTCCGATTATTAATGCATAAAAATTTAATTTATTTTATTACTAGCATGTTAGTGTGATCATTAATTATTATTGCATTTTTTATTTTAGAATATTTTACAATTTCCCCATGAAGTGATGGATTATATATTTCAAAAACCATTTAGATGTTAAAATCATCTATGTGATCATTTTAATTAAAAATTATATCATTTTTGACATCCAAACGTTATTACATTGCATCTTAAATTATATATATCTATTATTCCATTGAAGGGGTATAAATATTATGTAATTATATCTAATACATCATGATAAGTCATCCCATATTTCTATTTCTTATATATATTTTTTCATAACAATTATAATGATGTGATCAGGTATTGAAAAACATTTGTGTACTTGTTAAATAATTTTTCTAAAACCGATTAAAACCAATTTGGATTTACATACATAAATAGGAAGAGTGAAAAAATTCATGGCATAAAGGGATATCACGGTTTAATGAATACATATTTTTATACCATAAATCTTTTATACAGTTATGAATTTTCTTTTGGGAATTGGTTGTAAAATATATGAGAATAATTGGTAGAATAGATTTAGTGAAGCTAATACTTTTAAACAAACCTATATATATTAAATAGAGAGCTGTAATATAATCATGATTATATTTCCACACACCAAAAAATTTCAGGTGTTGTTTTAATGTTATAATTAACTCATTAAATATAACACTACGATTTTTATCAATAATATTACAATATTACTCATTGATATTATATATATTGAAATTAATTTCATTATTATTATAATAAAATCCCAGTTTTTTCTGTTTCTCTCAAAATTAAATCATAAATTTTATTGTCTATAATTATTTAACCCCCATTAATCGAGGAGTATCATCATTAATATAATAAATTATGTTTTTAATCTAAATAATATATAAATTTTCCCATGGAAACAAATTGTTATGTATTTAGTTATCATGAAAATTCATTTGAATATATTTTTCCTCCATCATACAAATTGTTTGATTATTTATGAATTATTAATAAAAAATTGATCCCAAATATATAAATTAAAATTTAATAAATTTTATAATAATAAATAGTATAAAAATACATCAATTTCATATTCCTATACTGTCATAGAAATATTAGATAATTTAATATGTTAATAAAAAGTTAGAGTGAAAATATTTAAAAAAATTCCAATTCTCTATAATTTAGTAGAGTTATATTTACCATTCAAGAGTTTTTTACATAAAATATGTTTTTATTTTAGAGATATTATTTTATGTAACCTCAAATAAAACATTCATAAATATCATTAACACATTTTTATTAACATGTTGGTCCAAAATATAAATTTTTTTGAAACCGAAATGTATATATATTTTGGGGGTTATTATTATATTCTAACCATATTGACTATTTTATGTAATTTTTTTATAATTAATTTTTTTATAATATATTAAAATAATGATGCTCTTTATTTCAACTTGTGTTCATGTGATTCGAGAGAACCACACTACAAGATCCAACACTATAAAAAATGTTTTCTACATTAACATTGATACCAACTATGACATCCCTGATATAATGAACCTTAATTACAAAGTCATTTGAATTTTAGAAATTATTACATCCATATGATTAATTCTAGCATTGAAATTTAGAGAACCAGGACTTCATAAAATCTAATACATTCCATGTCCTTAATGATAAGAAAACTTTTATCAACTATATATAATAGAAACTATTTAATTCATGCTAAATATTCAAAATCTTAATTAAATTATTCTACACATGCTATCCTTTTAAAATTTTATGAGTACTAATTTTCTTCATATCCTTCTAAAAAGAAAAAAAATGTTTTATCTTAATATTTTATTAAGGAAATATTATAACTGAAGTGATAATGGAAGAAACATGGAATCAATAGTATGGATGAAATTTGTAAATAATATAATTCCATAATCATCATTAATGTGATGGCCTACTATAATCCTAACAATAATTGAAAAAAAATTATCAATAATACTGATCTCATAATAATGGAATGCATATTTAAGTGAATCAAAAAATATTTTCAAGTATTTGATTCAAGACACATTACTTTTCATCAACATAATAGTCATGGAATCTTGATGAATATTATACGTATAAAAAAATTCCCAATCCAATTTTGTATCATGATACTTATTGATGTATCAAAGGGATATATAATTTCATACCACACCCGTCACATTATAAATACTATTTCATTCACTATAATAGTCATCAAGAACATTCATACCATTCATAGGAGAACATATCACCCAATAAAACACAGATTTTTTTTATAATGATAAATAAATAGATCAAATATATAATCAACCCATATTATCAGTTAACTATAATCTATAATACCAATATGATTATCCTATTAGTAAGTGGGATAAATTGATCATAATACAACCTGATAAAGATGATGGATGGTAAAATACTCTATATTCATCATAAAAATATTGGTCTATATTTGAATTATAAAATATAAAATGAATCTTACTTCCCCCATGTTAATAGAATATCATTCCTTCAAGATAAAAATAATTCAATATAAATTTTATAAAATCAGATGTTCACAAAGAATATATAGAGGATTACATGAATAATTAAATAAATGAAAAACGGGATCTATTTCCATCAATGGGAAATTGGAGGATAATATTTAATGTTAAAATACCCTATATAACAAAATGAAACATAAAAAAATAGTTTTATAGATGAAAAAAAATCATTGTAAGAGAATGCGTGAATGATACCACCAATGAAGTGGGCATGAATTCCATAGTTTGTTATCACGTGTTGATTATCTGAAAAGATATATATATATATATATGATTTATATTTGGAAAACAAAAACTATAATAGAAAAATACATTCTGAAAATGAAATGAAAAATGGATATGAAGAGTTAAAAGTTATTTTACAACTATATTAAAATTAGTAAAATAAAGGAAATTTCAGGAGACATCCAAAATAAATTTTTAAAAGGTGAAGTGTTAACTAATTGAAAATATTAAATATTAAAATACTATCTAAAAATTTATCCTTGAAAGTAAAATAAATTTTTTATAGGGAATGTATATCCAAAACATTTGATTATTAAAGAAACATTTTTAATACGTGAAATAACGTTTGTTAAAATCCCAAATTGCTTAAAATTCTGATAAAACATTATTTTTATAAAAAATTATTTTCCCCAATTTGGATTAAATATATGAAATAAAATAATATTAGGGTTAATGAGCTAGATCATTTGCGAATAATGTTCATGATAAATCATTATAAATCAAAAAATATGATTTGAGTTACCAAAGCCCTTACTATCGGGGAAATAAATATATCAACAAAAACATGAATAATAGAAAATTATTTTTATAGTAAATCCCAATAAAAATATATATTATGATAAAAATATATCTCTCAGAATTTAATACACTATACAAAGAAAGTATGGTGCAGAACATGTAACATATCTCCATGAGTCAGAACAGTGACCCAGAAAACCAATGCAAAATGAGTAAAAAGTTTATCAAAACCAATTGAAAGTGTTTTATTTGAATTTAACTCAGTATAAAATGTGTAAATGATAAAAAATTATATTATATCAAAAATATATTTCGTAGAAACCAAAAAAAATTTATTTTCATAATACAATCACATTTTAAAAAGAAAATTTTGAGACAAAAACCCTTTAAACCATTGGAATATTTGAAATAAAATCCCAAGAAAACGTTAATAAGAAATTGGAAATTGGATATCATAGAATATGATATAATAAAGATAGAAATATTAAAATGGGGTGGTATGCGAACCATATAAAATCAGAAATGGTGTATAAAACAAACATGTCCCAATGATAGGAAATTCTAACTTAAACCCTAACGTTGTTTTCCATGTTTGTTGGATCACACCTTACACTCCTATAAAATTAAAATTACTAAAAAATTATTCTATTTCAGAAACATAAACATATATATTAGTCTATTATATTTATTATTAATTTTTTTTATCATGGGTAAATTAATTAGTAATAGCACATTATGACCATTAGGTGTAAATAATGTTAACTATTTCACATAGGATTAATAACTATATTATCATTACGCATCATTTTATAAAAATTGAATTATTTATAAATATTTTTATATTCATTAATATATAATTTTATAGATTTAAAATATTGTTATTTAATTCCTAATGATTTTTGTATACATTATTGAAAAATATAATTGTTTAACAGAGAAAAACATGAAGATGTTTTAACTCAATGGGATGGTTTGGTCCATGAAGTATTTATTTTAAAATAATTTCATTATAAATGAATAAAAATGGAAATATTTTTATTTTATTATTATTTTTAATGATATTGTATTTTTTTGATTAAAAATAAATTATATTTGATAATTGAAAAAATGATTCATTGTCGAGGTTGTACTCTCTTTACATGGATGATTGAAGTTTCATTGTTTATCTATGTTGATGTATTGCAATAAACAAGGAATGTAATAATGATATAAAAACATCTCAACATACACATATTATTTATTTCATAATATAAAATTATGGTGAAAAATTATTATTTAGAGTAGTAATAAGAAGAAAACATAACAGGGGGATAAGACTTATGTTGGATACAAGATGGTCTCTTGAAAGGATCCTTGAAAATAAAGGGATTGGGCTAACTATTACTGACAACTGGAATATGTTCAAGGTATAGGGGTCAATTTAGATAAAATTGGTAGTATTTTAAGTAATAATTATATGTTTATGTTTATCATTTCATGGTGAAAGTGATATATTTTTATAAGTGATGGTATGTGGAACTTCTTGAAACACCTTTACATTTTTAAATAACTAAATGCCCTTTTCCAATATCCAAGGATAAAAAATTGAAAAATATATAGGATACAAATTTATTTTTTTGATAAAAAAAAATAATTATGTTGAATTTATTATCTTATATTTTATAGGACTTTTACACTAACATAAAATCAATTTACCATTTTTTTCTTTCACCATGATAATAAAATTTTAAAACTACTAATAATTTTAATAAAAAAAACTAAAATTTACCACATTAAAGAATTTTAATATTATGATTTAATTTTTAAAAATCATATTATCAAAAAAATATATAATTATGAATGCTAATTTTAAAATAAAAATACAAAAATTCATTAAACTATTTTTTTGAAAAGCATTGTTTATATAATATTAAATTTATATATATGATAAAAAAAGTATTATCATAGATACTAAATACATAAATTGATTTATTTTGGATTGAATAAAAGGTTTTATGATTACCTGAAAATTTAAAACAACACCTCACCATGAAAATACTTGATTTAATGATAATACGTAAAAGTGTTTCTTATCAAAGTAACATTTCAAATTTGTTAAAAAATGCAAGGAATAATATTTTATTGTAAAAATAGTATTTAAAAATACATAATTTTATTCCACAGTTTCATATATGATTACATTATTCGTTTCTTAATCTTATATGTTATTCTTAGATTTTTATAAATTTATAGAAATTAAATTTTTGTAAATCACACAATTTTCTAATAGAAATAATTATTATTATAAAATGATAAAAATAATAATAATAGTAAGACAATTTTGATATGATTAATTCACTAGTGGTGTTAATTTTATTAATTTAAAATATTTTTTTGGAACCATAGTTTTTCATAGATGGAAATGGATTTAATTAGTTGTTTTTCATAATTCTACATGAGGTTGAATAGGGGGTTTTGAGCCAAGTGATCTTATAGTGCAGGAAAATTTAGTATTGAATGTGGCATAATTTTCTAGTTTTTTCCAATTTTTGAGGTCTCAAAATCTTGAGGTACTGTGAACATAGAGAAGGGATGTGGTATCTAGTTTCATGAAGTCTTGAAGGCTTGTGAATGTGGTTTTTTAAATAATTTCCACGATGAGTTTAAAATACAGTAAGATAAATGGCTAAGATAAGAATTAGAAATGCAAAACTTCACTCTACATTGTGAAGAGAAATAAAATCATGAAAAATAATGAAGATGATTGTAAAAAAGATGCAGTGATACTGAAATCATCCTAAAAGAGTTGTTGCCTATAAATAGGTGACCACACAAAATTCGATACATGAAATATGTATGAAAATGGTGAATTAATATGATTTCAACAATCTGTTACAGGTAGTTAATTTTTATCTAATAAAGATCTCTAAGTAAGAATAACCATCATATAAAAAAATATTTAAAAACTAATTGACACATATGACTTTTAGAAAAAGAATATTCATGAAAAATAAGTGTTTCAAGATTGTTTGTTGATCCAAAAAGTCTATGAGATTTATAATGGAGAGGAGTTCCATGAAGGATGGGAGATTCTGGAAGGATGGTGGCATTGAAAAATTGTATATAGTCATGGAGGATGAAACATATTTTAATGGAAAAGGGGTATCACGAATGAGGTAGTTTCACGAAGGGTACTTACCCGAACATCTATTTTGATAAAATAGTGCATTTTATTGGATCAAATAACATAACAATCCTAAGGGATACACCTTAATAATGTACTCTTACTAACAAAAAAATTTATCTAAACCCAACATTGATACCATCTTTAACGTCAAAGAGATTAAATATTCTATCTAGTTAAAATACATATATTAATTTTATGAAAACATTGAAATAGATTAAAGAAATAAACATTACCATCCAAAATTAAAATATCAACAAAAAATATTGAATCACTTTTACACCTTGTACATTTTATGTTTTGAGTTTTAGAGTGTTTGAAAAAATACATTGACTATGTAACCCATATATTTTCCTTCTACTTATATTTTTACCTAAAATAAGGATTCCATATTTCATAATATGCATTCAATATCCACAGAAAAATTATTCACATATGGTACTAATCTAGAAATATCCTAAATAATACTCTTTTTTATAACACATTTGATGTAAACATTGTAACGCCCCGACCCTAGTTACCCAGAGTTGGTGCATTATTTTAATACATTGGCATGATTACAAGGAATCAGGTCCCGAAGGACCGATCAATTAAGCAGTCTCGGAAAATAGATTACATACATGAATGTTACATTACACTTTATAACATACAAAACAACTAATATAATCCTTTTTAAATTCCATTATACATTTTTTATTAACCCTGCATATCAATCACAATACACTTCATGGAATCCTGGGAAAAATCAAATATTGAAAGGGGTGAGCTCGGATTCTCAGTAAGGATAAAAATATTGTGGAAACTTTCATAAATAAGCATAAACATTTAATGAAATGTATAACTAAAACAAAATCCTTTTAAACTTGAACATAATCATAATAGGGAAAAAATAAAATGAAATAATTCCATTTACATATTCACATGGATATTCTACTAGGTAAATAATCACATTCAATATCAATAACCACTTTCATAATGATGGAATGCATAATGCCAGACTATAATAACCACATAGCCAAAGCCTGGTGCCAAGACACTATTTTTTCTCATGAGACCTACCGATGCATCGAGGAGATATAGCGGGCTCCACCCATCACTTACTAAGTCCAATGCATTCCTCATATGAAAAGGTCTAAACATAACATAAAAATTCATATTAAAACTAGCATACAAAATGTCAATACTTTACCCATAAACCATGAATGTTATAAAAATAACACATCCATAGTCAAACATATCACAAAACCATCAACACAATATAGAAGATTTGTATCATGATAAATCAACATCAAAACAAATTTAAAATCCATTAAAGGATATTGAGGATGATGAAAATGATTTGTGAAACACTTTGAGAGAAATTACCCTTTTACATGAAAACATTTAAAAGTCACACAATATTGAGAAGAAGTCATTTAAATAAATTTTTTAATTGAAGTGTCCCATAATAATTAGAAACTTTTTAAAGGAATTATCATTTCAGAATCATTCATGTCCATATAAATAAATCCTTAAAACCATTTTGAAGACATGGACATTAATGAGAAAGATTTAGAATAATAAATATTTAAAACATTTGAAATGATGTTTTAGTAAAAATTACCTTAAAAGAATCCCTTTGATAACTCTGTCATAAAATTTGTACATGGATAATAAATATGTCCCAGTAGATACTTACGTAAAAACAACCTTGGATAATAAAGAGATTGTGAAATTAACCCTTACCAAGTTGGTAACTTATGAAACATACACCCCATGAAAGAGGTATCATAGAATGAATATGTAAATAAACCTAAATTAATGTGTATTGTACAAAGAATACAATTATGGGCAGTACATACACCACACAAAAGGTAATAGTGGCAATATGGCAAGAATATCATGGGAATAATGAGTGAGATGAAAACCCTTACCTTGCACTTTCCTTTAGTCGAGGGTATGTTTAGCCTCTTGTATGAATACTATAGTATGTTATTAAATTATTCCAGAACCATATTAATATTTATGATATCTTACGTTATTCATTTATGACTTTATACTACCCATTTAATAATAATTTCAATGTTATATTAATATTTCGGGTAATAATCGCTTTCTTTATCGTACGTGTTTTAACTTGTTACTCTTGATTGTATCACCTAGATCATGATTTAAATACTTCCAGAATATAAAACATGATTTATTTATCATATATATTTATAATATAAAAAATTATAATAGACATATATATGAAATGGATAACACGGTTTATGGAAACGATAGTTCGTACATACGAATAAATGCTTTTTTCGTTTTCATATAGTATTGAACAGAAGTAAGTGAATAAGATATATGTAAGTACATAAATACTTATATATATAAATATATATATCTCCAGTAGAATTATTATGCAATATAATACATACTTATTAGTAATATATATTTTTATAATCGTCGATGAATGTTGAACTTTGAAATGAATCTTTTCGCGTCATGGAGACAGTAATCCGTACGTACGCACGAGCGAAAATATCATTCTTCTGATATTAAAATAATATATAATTGGATGTTATATAATATATACACAATCCTTATCATGTTATATTTATTATTTACATCAAATACAAAACATTATAATACCCATCCAAATAATAATGTATTGAATAACAGTTACACCATGATGTGAAAACGGTAAGCCGTACGTACGCACGTATGGTGACATGTCATTCAAAGGGTGGATAGAATAATGAATTTGAATGTACCATAATTAAAATAACATCCCAGTATATATAATATACTGGAGTTATTATTTTATAACGGAAACAACATAGAAAAAGGAAGTGGAAGAAGAAAGGAACTTGAAAGAGGTTGTGAAATCATTACCTCTTCTTCAGGTTATTCCTTTTGATTTGATCAAAAGGGCTCCTTAGGTTGGATTTATGATCAAAATAAGGCCTATAGTATTAAAGGAGGATATTTTAGAGGGTATTTGGGCATGGGTTGGCCGAGCCAAATTTCTTATAAGGTGTTAATTAGAGAGAAGGGGGAGTTCCCTCTTTTAAGAGGGGTGAGGGGCACCTTAGGAAAAACATAAATTATTATTTTATAATAAATTCTTATTCAGTTTCTAATGGCTAAAAAGTTGATTCTTTAAAGTATAAAGTGGGTATAGGTCGAAAAAAACTCAACCAATAGATTTTATACAATTTAAGGTTACCATTCTAAGCTTATCATTAAGATTTAACTCTATGTTAAATAATTTATCTTTTACCATGTCTTATTTTATTCTTACACTATTAGGTTAATAAACATACTATATACTAACAATAGTACACCAATTGGTTCATTAATGTAATATATATTATTAAATAAGTCTTCTGGCAGAACCATAGATTTTTTGGACCATTATATCAATTAATAATATACTATTTTCTTTAAAAACTATTTTATGTCAATTTTGACACTATTTGGTATTTTGTTTGTTAATATAATAACAACATTATTACTTCAAAAAAATACATTGAATCAATATTAAAATGTCATATTCATCGATAAAATTGGTGGATGTCATAAAATATTTTAAATTATATTTACTTTAATATTTATAATACTATTTATTTGATTCTTTAATGAATAGTGTAATTACTGCGTCATCATTGTGTCATAAATAAATTTATTTATATAATATCTAAAAATTTTAAATAAAATAACATGACATATTAAATCCTTTTATCTTTCTAATTAATATTTATAATCAAATTTATCTTATGCAAAACTCTATATTAAAAATGATTTAGTAATTAAACATTGATTTTAACTCTTTTAACTCTTATTCGAATTAGAAAATAATAAATGCCATAATCTAATCCAAGTAGAGATAAATGTTAATTTTTTATTCCTATGGTTTTTTTGGTCATGATAAAATTTTACAATAGAATTATGACATGTTTGAGGGTAATATTAATATCATTTTTACCCTTAATTACCTATTTACTTTTAACCGTGGTAAAAAAAAGTTACTATTCACCAAAAATTATTTTCCTCTCATTGAACCACATTTTACACCTTGATATTAACAATGTCTCTCGAACATTCGACATTCATCTCATAGAATAGGTAAAATTATTTTTTATGTGAATTTGCAAAAGCTCCTAGGAGGTGGGTAAAAGACGGTGAAAATTTCAATAAAATTATTATATATCTAAAATTATTATAAAATGACTCCAATGAATTATATTGAACTTATATAGGTATTAATTATTTATTTTAACATTAAATAATTTACATAAAATAAATAATTATTTAAATAAAAATTTGGTTTTAAATTATAACTCAGTTATTTTCACTATTCATAAAAAAATAAAAATTTTCTGAAAAATACTCAAATTTTGACCAAAGATAATTTTGATATTCATAATTCAATAATGAAGTCTATTATACCAAATTCAAAACATTGAAGTTTCATTTATTACTTTAAAAATAATTCTCGCTGTCAAAACAAAAAGTGTGTTTTTAAGAAAAAATAAATATCAAAAGATTGACACTTGTTTATGTCCATTTTAAAGGTAAAAATATGTCCAATGACCAAAATTGGATTAAATTTTAAAAGTATATTCTAAATATAATTTAAAACCACTCAAATTCATAATTTATAACTATTAATTATTTAGATTAAAAAATATGTTTTTAATTGTAATTTTGTAATTTTCACTATTCATCAAAATATGAAAGTTATCAGAAAAGTACCAAAAATTCACCCCAAGTTAATTTTAATATTCTGAATCCAGAAATGAAATCCATTTTGAAAGATAAAATGTATAAAATTTCAAAATGTGGGTATTACTATTCATAACAGTTAGTTTGATTGGTTGTGGTGTGTGTTAGAACTCAAAGTTGCATACAACACACGCTACTGTATTACTCAAAGAGAAGCGTAATGTGGAAGAATGGGGTGTTACATTCTACCCTCCTTCAATAAATTACGTCCTCCCAATTTATGCTCGGTATTGGAAACTTGGGGTTGACATTTCAAAATATCTTAGTTGAAATCCCACATTGAAAAATGGATTAATGGGGCCTCTATTAAAAATAAAGAGTGGTAAGTATGAAGGTTACCAAAAATAACACATACTAGGGTTCCACGTAGGAAAATATGGATATGGAAGAGAAATCTAACTATATATATCTAATGGATTGTGGTAGAGAACATGGCTATGAAAAGGCCAATAATCCCAAAGCCATAAATTTGTGATGATCTAATGTACCCATTAGGACAAAATTTTTGTTCTAAGTTCTTTTTCTTAATGTTGAGGAATTTATATTTGAGATTGGGTAAGATCATAAGGAGATATACATACATTATAATTAGAGTTTTATCCATTCATAAATTTCTACCACAAACTCATCTTTCATTACAAAACATAATACAACTCAAAAATACTCTATTTATCCTAACCGTATAGGGTTCGAAATATAATGAATGAATAATTAACTTTTCAGACCCACTAAAAAAATAAACTACATTATACAATCCAGGGACAGCACGTAGTCCAGCAGTAGGCGATAAATTCCAATCGCACTATGGTTGTGGGTTTGATTCCTGTAGCTTTGTCCGACGTGACGGGTTGTCACATGGTCTACGTGCTGTCCTTTTATAAAAATCCAAAAATAACTTTTCAAACTTAATCCATTCCAACGGTTAGACATATCCAAAATACTACTATCCAAACTCACTGTCCAAAATTTATAAGGACATTAAACACAATGAAGATCCTTTTTTCCATGTAATAACATGTGAACACCTTCACCATCTATTATTTTAAAACATGGTAACATCCTAAATTACCATAAAACCTTATTTTTTACAGTCATGCTCCCTTATTATTTATAGAATACTGGATATACTCCTTCTATCAAAAATGTTGTAAACTCCAATGATGAAAAATCATTAAACAGATTCAAGGTATTCATTAAATCCAATATAATTTACCAAAATCAACCATATCTTATTCCAAAATCAGTAACTCAATATTAGGACCATATTAAGGTTTATCTTTCCTTCAACCAGGTAATTTCCAAAAAGTTTAACTCGCTGTAGAGTCACTTTTCTTAGTACCATAAAATCACAAATCCTCAATGAAATAGTACTGCAGTATAATCCTTATTTATTTCTAGAACATCATTGATACAACACTTAAATGAAATAATTCCAAAATAAAAACATAAGAACACTAGTCATTCCTCATTATTTGTGGTAGTATCATAACTTGATTATTATCCATTAGCATCATTTGGGGCATAGTCTGATGACTGGGAAATTGGTTCGAGTAGTGTCCAAACTATTTGCAGATGAATCATTGTACATTTGAAAACTTTTTCTTATACTTACAGTCACGTACTTGGTGTCCTTTTTCTCCACACTTATAACATACTCACATTCCCTTCAATCATACTCCAAGGGGATTGTTTCCACAGTTATCACATATGGGAAAATCTTTCGTTACCTTTTCCCCTTTATCTGTCCTTCTCTCTACCATCCTTTTCTTCTCTGGCTTCCCTTGAAAGCCATATGACTCCAAGAATTATTTACTTATCTTATCGAAAGATGATACTATTTCATCATATGATGATAATATGTGGGAGACTATTTCCCCTCTAAATTATGGCTTAGGACGATGAAAGATATGATCTTTCTTACTCTTTAGATCATGTGTATTGCTGGAGTTCTCATTCCTTCTACTGGACGCCATTCCTAAACAATGTCATACACTAGATTAGTTTAGGAATAGAAATACCTAGTCCCAAACTATTAAAACAGTTAACATAAATTAAGCAGTTTATGGATATAATCCATAATCATAAATTTTTTTTCTTTGAGTAAGTATATAATCATAATCCCATCATATTGGTTTGTAATGAAAATGAGAATTATCCTAAGAATATCCCCCAGGAGTGTCATAACCAAGAGTGTAACAAGGCCCATTGTTGTGCACCAGTTACTATTTGAGTCTAGCTCAAAGCGGTTTTTTCGTGTTTTTCCCCTAGGTACATCTATGCCAGAGCCACCTCTACCAACTCGTGTCCAGACATAGATGTGTTGGTTGGAAAACTCCGGAAATCTCTACAATACCAAAATTCTAGGAAGTTTTTCTTTACTAATCCTCAAAGTCTATCTTAGGGCGATTTTCACTAATCAGAGTTTATCTAAATCTAGTTTCCAAGGTTATTGCTATACTTCCTCTGATACCAAATGTACCGCCCAGACCCTAGTTACCCAGAGTCGGTGCCTTATTTTAACACATTGACATGATTACAAGGAATCATGTATCGAATTACCGATCAATTTAGCAGTCTTGGAAAATAGATTACATACATGAATGTTACATTACACTTTATAACATGCAAAAAAACATAAATAATCATTTTTGAATGGCATTATTCCCTTGAATTAACCCTTCATATCAATCACAATACACTTCTTGGAATCATGGGAAAAATAAATCATAGAAAGGGGTGAGCTCAGATGCTAAGTAAGGATAACAATATAGCGGGAAATTTTATAAATAAGCAGAAACCACTATTAGAAAATGGACCTATCCCCACAGTTTTCCCCAAAACTATGGCGATAGATAGCCCTATACCCACAGTTTTGGAATACCGTGGGTATAGGTGACTTTTCAAGACCTATACACACGGTTTTCCAAAACCGTGGGTATGGGGGGGGGTCTATCCCCACAGTTTTCCAAAACCGTGGGGATAGGACCTGAAAAGTGACATATACACAGGGTTTCGCAAAATAGTGGGTATAGGGGTACCTATCCCCACGGTTTTGGGGAAAACTGTGGGGATAGTTCTGGGCTAAAATACTTATACCCATGGTTATGAAAAACCATGGGTATATGTTTCTCGTGTGTGTGGGGGAATTATTTTTTTCTGCGGGAAGTAAATTTTTTTTGGTGTGAATCCTATACCCACGGTTCTTCCCTATATACCCACGATTTTTATAACTATATTTAACTAAATATATATATATATACATATAGGTGATGTTTGGGTAGTGGTTAGACACGGTGTTTTTAACGAAGAGGTTATGGGATCGAAACTCGGCGCCTGCATTATTTTAGGACCTATACCCACAATTTTGAAAAGGTGGGTAAAAGCCGTTGACACCGTGGAAATTGGCTATGTATCGGTGACATGGTGGCAGGACACCTATACCCATAGTTTTGGAAAACTATGCGTATAGGCTGGGGACCAATACCGACGCCATTCTAGCCCACGGTTCCTAAAACCGTGGGTATAGGCTATTTTTCTAGTAGTGAACATTTAAGGTAATGTATAACTAAAACAAAATACTTTTAAACTTGAACATTAGCATAATATGGAAAAAATAAAATGAAATAATGCCTTTTACTTATTCACATGGATATTCTACAAGTGGAATAATCACATGGAATATCAATAACCAATTTCATAATTATGGAATGCATAATTCCAGACTATCAAAACCATGTATCCATGGCCCCATGCCAAGACTACCAATAAGAGATTATCAAGGCCTTGTGCCAAGACACTAGTTTTTCTCATGAGACCTACCGTTTCATCGAGGATCTATATAGGGCTCCACCTGTCACTTACTAAGTCCAATTCATTCCTCATATGAAAAGGTCTAAACATAACATAAACATTCGTATTAAAACTAGCATACAAAATGTCAATACTTTACCCATAAACAATGAATGGTATAAAAATAACACATCCACAGTCAAACATATCACAAAACCTTAAACACAATATGGAAGATTTGTATCATGATAAATCAACTTCAAAACATGTTTAAAATCCATTTAAGAATTTTGACGTTGATGAAAATGATTTGTAAAACTCTTTGAGAGAAATACAACTTTTCATGAAAACATTTAGAAGTTACACAATTTTGAAATGAAGCCATTTAAAGAAATTTTTTAATCAAATTTTCTCATACAAATTGAAACTTTTGAAAGGAATTAATATTTTAAAAACATTCACTTCCATATAAATAAATCCTTAAAAACCATTTTGAAGACATGGACATTAATGAAAAATATTTAGAAGAATAAATATTTAAAACATTTGAAATGATGTTTTAGTAAAAAGTCACTTAAAATAATCCCTTTTAAAACTCTTTCATAAAATATGGACATGGATAATAAATATTTCCCAGTAGATACTTACGTAAAAACAACCTCGGATAATAAAGAGATTGTGAAATTAATCCTTAACAATTTGGTAACTTACGAAACACACACCCCATGAAAGAGGTATCATACAATAAATATGTAAATACAAATAAATTAAATTGTATTACACAAATAATTCAATTATGGGCAATAAATACACCACTCAAAAGGTAATAGTGGCAATATGGCATGAACCTCACGGGAATAAGGAGTGAGATGAAAACCCCTTACCTTGCACTTTCCTTTAGTCGAGGGTACATTTATCCTCCTGTATTAAGACTATAGTATGTTATTAAATTATTCCAGAACCATATAAATATTTATGATATCATAAATTATTCATTTATGACTTTATACTACCCATTTAATAGTAATTTCCATGTTATATTAAAATTTCGTGTAATAATTGCTTTCTTTATTGTACGTGTTTTAACTTATTACTCTTGATTGTATCACACAGATCATGAGTAAAATACTTAAAAATATAAAAAATTAATTATTTATCATAAATATTTAGAATATAAAAATTTATAATAGATGTATATATGAAATGGAAAACACCGTTTATGGAGACAGTAGTCCGTACATATGAATAAACGCTGTTTCCGTTTTCATAGAGTATTGAAAGGAAGTAAGTGAATAAGATATATGTAAGTAAATAAATACTTATATATATAAATATATATATCTAAAGTAACATTATTATGTCATAAATTTTATACTTATTCTTAAAATATATTTTTATAATCATCGATTAATGGTGAACTTGGAAATGAATCTTATCACGTCGTGGAGACGGTAATCTGTACGTACGCACGAGCGAAAATATCATTCTTTTGATATTAATATAAAATATAATTGGACGGTATATAATATATACAGAATCCTTATCATGTTATATTTATTATTTACATCAAATACACATCATTATTATACCCATCCAAATAATAATGTATTGAATAACAATTACACCACGACGTGGAGACAGTAAGCCGTACGTATGCACGTATGGTGACATGTCATGAAAGGGTGGATAGAATAATGAATTTTTTTGTACCATAATTATAATAACATCACAGTATATATAATATACTGGAGTTATTAATTTATAATGGAAAAAACAATGAAAAAGGTAGTGGAAGAATAAAGGAACATGAAAGAGGTGGTGAAATCATTACCTCTTCTTCAGGTTCTTCCTTTTGATTTGTTCAAAATGGATTTTTAGGTTGGCTTTATGATCAAACTAAGGCCTCTAGGAATAAGGGAGGATATTTGAGAGGGTATTTGGGCAGGGTTTGGGTGAGCCAAATGGCTTAGAAAGTGTGAATTAGAGAGAAGGGGGAGTGCCCTTTTATAAGAGGGGTGAGGGGCACCTTAGGAAAAACTTAAAATATTATTCTATAATAAATTAATATTCCATTTATAATGGCTCCAAAGCTTATTATTTATAGCCTAATGTGGGTATAGGTTGAACACAACTCAACCAATAAGTTTTAGACAAGTTTAGGTTTCCATTTTAATCTTATCATTTAGATTTAACTCTAAGTTAAATAATTTAACTTTTATCGTGTCTTCTTGTACTATTACACTATATTGTAAATAAACATACTATATACTTCCAATCGAACCCGAATTGGTTCATTAATGTCATATATATTATTATATAAGTCTTTTGGCCGAACCTTATATTTTATGGACCATTATATCAATTAATAATATAATATTTCTTTTAAAAACTATTTTATGTCAATTTTGACACTATTTGGTATTTGTTTTTTTAAATAACAACCTGATTAATTCAAACAAAATACATTTAATCAATCCTAACATATCATATTCATCTATAAAATTATTTTATGTCAGAAAAAGTTTTAAATTATATTTATTTTAATATTTATAATACCATTTATTTGATTCATTCATGAATAAGGTAATTACGGCATCATCATTGTGTCATAAATAATTTTATTTATATAATGTATAAAAATTATAAATAAAATACCATTATGTATAAAATATTATTATATTTATAATTAATTTTTATAATTGAATTTATCTTATGCAAAACCCTATATGAAAAATGATTTAGTTATTAAACATTGATTTTAACTCTTTTAACACTTCTTTGAATTAAATAATAATAAATTTTCTAATCTAATCCAAGTTGACCTAAATGATAATATTTTATTCATAAGGTAGTTTTTGGTCAAGATAAACTTTTCCAATCTAATTAGGACATGTGTGAGGGTAATATTAATATCATTTTTACCCTTAATTACCCTATTTACTTTTAACCATGGTAAATAAAATTAAAAAGTTACTATTCACCAAAAAATTGTTTTCATCTCATAGAACCAAATTTTACTCCTTGATATTAACTATGTCTCTTGGACATTTGAAATTCAGCTCAAAGAAGTAGTAAAATTATTTTTATGTGAATTTTCAAAACCTCCTAGGAGGTGGGTAAAAGACGGTGAAAAGTTCAATAAAATTTTTATATATCTAAAATTATTATAAACTGACTCAAATTAATTACATTGAAATTATATAGGTATTATTTATCTATTTTGGAATTAAATAATTTAAATAAAATAAGTAATTATTTAAATAAAAATTCGGTTTTAAACTAAAACACTGTTTTTTTCACTATTCATAAAAAATTAAAAGTATTCCGAAAAATACAAAAAATTTACCCTAAGCTAATTTTGATATTCTGAATTCAAAAATGAAGTATATTTTACCAAATTAAATAAATAGAAGTATCATTTATTAATTTAAAATTATTTCCCACTATCAATACAAAAAGCGTGTTTTTAAGAAATAATAAATATCAAAAGTTTGACACTTGTTTATGTCCGGGTTAAATGTAAAATTATATCCAATGACCAACATTGGATTAAATTGTAAAAATATATTCTAAATATAATTTAAAACCACTAAATTTCAAAATTTATCACTATTAGTTAATTCGATTATAAAAGAAGTTTTTAATTAATATTTAGTAATTTTCACTATTCATAAAAATATAAAAGTTATAAAAAAAGTACCAAAAATTCACCCTATGCTAATTTCAATATTCTTAATCCAAAAATGAAATCCTTTTTGAATGATAAAATGTATAAAATTTTAAGAAGTGAGTATTACTATTCATAACGGCTAGTTTGATTGGTTGTGGTGTGTGTTAGAACTTGAAGTTGCATACAACACACGCTACTGTATTACTCAAAGAGAAGCGTACTGTGGAAGATTGTGGTGTTACAAACATAAGAAGAGTGAGCTTCAATTCATAATAAGTTGTGGCATAAAATATAATAAATCACAAAAATAAATGGTCTTGAATAATATTTTAAGAATAAATAATAATAAATTAGTTCTATATAATTTAAAACATGAGAATATAATATATCCTATGATAAACTAGATAATTAAATAATAAAATGGGTAATATTAACTTATTATTTTAATGATGGATTACATAATACCAAAAATTTAATAAATTTTTTCAAGAACCCATGTTAGGAAGTTATAAATAATTTTGGACAATATGGAAATGGGACAAGAAATTATATGTAATATATTTAATCAGGGGCATATGGAACACTATATATATATATATAAATATATAGTCAAACACCAATGTGTGAAACTAGATTCTATCCGGAGGCTTTTGACGCATCAAGGGGATGTAAATTCTTTGTGCAAATGTATCACTAAGTAAATATAATGCATTCATCATATGAAAGAATGGATAATCAATAATTAATCAACATTCCATTTTAATAAGTATTTACCAACATTGAAATAAATAGTATATATATTATTAATCGCTCCCTTGTCAATAAATGGAATAACATGATTAGTAAAAACCCTTAAAATTTTATTGTTTTCACAACATATATATTACTGGATATAAAGTTTTGTAAATAATTGAAATTATTTCACATGTATCATTGATATTTAAGGTCATGGACATAAAAAAGAATAATAATGTTAATAGATATATAATGTTTGATAGAGAACATAACACTTAAAAACACTGTTTGATATGAAATATAAATGTATAAGATCATTGAAAATGTAATACATGAAACAAACTAAAAAGATAATAGATCTATTAGAGTTTGATAAGGAAATTAAAGTAAAACTGCAAAAATAATTTTCATAAAGCTTATATACATTTCTGAAAGAATAAATCTTTATGTCACATTTATTAATAATTTATATGATTAAATGTAGGAAATTAAAAAACATGAATAAAAAATATCTCAAAAATACTTAAATAATTGAAACAAATGATCTTATTTTTAAAAAAAAATTGTAAAAGATAAAATATCAAATAATGAAATGAAAAAAAAATTATTATTTAAAAATACCAATACTAAATTCTAATTTATAAAAGTTTAATAAAATATTATATTTAAAATATGTAAAGTAATTTAATAAGTTTACATGTGATAATACGTATATTGGTTTAAAAATATGAAAAGAAATAACTTCTGTAATGAAAAAAATATAGATATGGAAGAGAATATGATTATTAGAAAGAATTATAATTCCTCTTACCCATAATATTTCATATTAATAAAATAACTTGAATAGGTTGTTTATAATTTAAAATTTAATTTATATGGAAGGAAATTTGTAATATCATATGAACATTTTTTAATGAAATATTAAAATATTAGTTAAAGGAGTTAACTAATAATTATTTTAACACAACTAATGGTAGTCGAGTAAATAAATGCATTACTAATATCATAATTATTGAAGTAAAAATCCCTTATAAAAGAATTTTGGAAAATAAATCATAATTAACAAAAATTGTAAATTCAATTTAATTTAAAATTAATAAAAAATAAATCAAACATAGAGAATCGAGTTCATTAAAAAACCATATATCTTTTTGAAATGAAGCTAAGTTATTAAAACCCTTTATAACCTGTGTCGTGTATGAATTAAAATAATACTGAGTAATTATAATGAAATGGAATTTTATATAATATTATTACATTTTATTTATGATTAAATATTCGATGGGACTATAATTAAACCATGTTATATAACAAAAGGTGAAAATATAAAATCATGCCTTAGTAAAGTGTAATTGAGAAGAAAACACTTACCAAATTTTGTATCATTTGAATCAAAATCAAATAATAGATAGAAAATTATATGAATTTTAAAATGATTTAAATTCTATGATTTCTGTTTAAAAAAATTACTAGGGTGAAATACACAAGAAATAAAATAAAACAATTGGTGAATATAATATATATATCATTGATATAAAATTTATATAGGAATCTTTTATGACTTTAGATACTTTTGAAAATAAAGACCTTGAATAATAGAACATGAGATTTAATTTAAATCCAATAAATTTGAAAAAATCTATGATATTATTTAAATATTGGTAAGTATATTTCCAACAGAAAATAAAACAAATTTTGAATATTGTATATGTTTTAAGGAAAGATAATTGAGGAGAGGAACCCCTGCATTTTCTTTCCACCTCCATGTATGTTAATTAACCTCACATATAATAAAAATAATCATAAAAATAATTTATTTCAAAAACATATTCAAATTTATTACTGTTCGTAAACAAAAATTATAATTATTCATATAATATTACTATCCAGTAATTGTTCATTTTCAATTTCTGATATTAGTGGCCACGATTTTTTATTATAAGTACAAAAATTCCAATGGTTCTATTTTTCATTTGATACAAAGATCTTTATTCTTAGATTATATAACGTAATATAATATATAATAATAAATTATTTATAAATGTCTAGTTTCAATAAACGAGATATTTAGTTGTGATCTATAATGAAGAAATCTGTGAAGATCCTGTTTCAATATTTTTTAATAAATAAAAGGTGGTATCTTAATAAAGAGTTAAATGTTAAAATTTCAATTTTTAAAAACAATTATATGATTTAAATATTATTATCATATTATAACAATCATTATGTTTCCATAGGAATTCATCATAAAAATTTATAAGATCATTCAGGTAGATTAATAAACCGACCCAAAAAAAAACAAGTTATATAACCAATAGATGAATATAAATGTAATTTAATTGTAATATAATAATTATTTAAGAATAAATATTGAATATCTATTTCATTAAATCAATAAATAATAATTACTAATTTTTGGATGGAGACGGTATGTTAAATAACTATTATTTACAACAAAGAAATAATTTTCCCTCTTCTTATATATGTTTTATGGGGCTACAGTTTCAATGGTCACTTGTTTTAAATATTATTAATAGAATGACTAATTTATCTTTCAAAAATACTAATCATTTAATAAATATATAATTTATTTTTTATATCTACTGTTTAACTTTCCAATAATGTTGATGACGAAAAATGAAATATGTCGTTCATTGAGGTGATTGTCTATAGGTAACACGAGTGACATTTTTCATTTCTTGAATGGATGAAAGGGAGATAAATAATAGTTCTAAGATAAAGAAAATAAAATTTATTTATACAAAGTATGTTAATTTATTATATTATTTTGTATATAATTTTATTTAGTTAGTAGTATACATATGAAATGTTTTGGTTGTGGTTTAAACTCACATTGGGGACATGCTTCTTCTCTTGAAGGACCTCTTGGGTATAGAAGAATCAAAACAATTTACTAAATCAAAGGGGCACATAATGTTTAATAGACTAATAAAAGAGTTTAAATGGGTAGGAAAGAGTAAATCTAGTTGTGTATGTCTCTCGATATAGGGGTATGTGAGATCTTTTTATAGGTGAAAATAAGTAATTTTTGTTGTAAATGAATGTTAGGTGGGGGATAAATATGTAGTCAAATGAAATTTAGGATACATAAACGAGGAATAGTTTATGATGAATGTGTTTGGGAACATCAATTTCATCATAGTACTTCTAGAAGGTGTATGATTCGTGTTAATGTTTTAAAATTTGATATAATTTATTTTACATTATTTTACCCTTACTGATATTAGTTAGCCTTTTCCATGGTATTCAGTAATTTTACTAAAACTATAAAATTTTCCCAGTAATTTGTTTTCATATGATTATTCCAAATTTTATGTCCATCCATTATAATTCAATTTTAATTTTTTTGTAAATAATATTTTTAATTATAATATATTATATATCAAAATAATGATTTTTATTGTAATGTATTTTATATCAAAATATTTTAATTCTTAATTCATATAAAATTTATATTAAATGATTTTTAATAATACATTTTATATTTTTAGACATCATATTAGAGTCCACATTTTAAATATTTCAATTTTATTTATTATGATAAAAATACATAATATATTGAGTAATAAAATTCATAAAAAATGACATTTTAACACACAATGTTTTTAATCACATCTAATTGAAGTTCATTTTTTTATACTTTACCAATTAATTTAATTAAAATTTATTATAAAATATAAAATTATTCTATAAACTAATAATAATAATATTTATTGAATAATAATAAATCATTTTAACTCACTTTTAATGAATGTGAATTTTTAATCATACTACTTCTTAAGGATATTTTTCATTTTATTATCATGATTTATTAATGATTATGATACATTATAAAATATAACATGGTTCATTTTTTATTGTTTCATATGATTCAAAAAATTGATCATATGAATTTTTTAATGAATCAAACATATGAAAATATCAATGTATTATATGTTGGTGGTATTGGGACTTATTCATAGACCCTTTTAATTGGAGGTACAATAGTGGTACTTCGATTTTTTTGTGTTCATATATATATATATACATATATAATTAAATGTATATGGGGTTCAATCATTTCCATAATTATATATGACTATCATTGGTTGATTATTCAGTTAATTGTGACGTTTTTTATATGTTTTGAAGGTAATTTTGATTCCATGTTAGGAAATTATATTTTAATGATAATTATCATTAAGTAATTATATTGGATTATTATATTGAGGTAATAATGTCCCCAACATATGATTATAGCTCACACCACTAGTCAAAAACCTATTTCTTATAGGTATATGTGCATTAAACTAGGGAATACTATTGAATTTTCATTTTACCATGTATTTATCTTATATATCTAGGAAAGTGGACATATTTTAAATTGTATATGATTTTATTTAGGAGATAAAATGGTTGTTAATAAATTTTTCTTCAACATCCCAATTTATTGATGTGAATTTTGAGTTTCTTTAAACAGTTTAGAATCAGTGTTCCAGAATTTTAGAAGCATTCAACTCAATGATGTCAGTTGGAGAAAGAGATTAATATGATTGAGGACACATATAACATACTTTTAACTAATCATTTGCAAGTATAAGGGAATAGAAAATATATTCAATGGTAGTTTTGGCTCAAGAGCCTCTTGAGTTTGAGGAGTTCTTCCTAATTTTTGTCATAGTTAGAGGATTACACTATGATGAGGCCACTACAGCACACTTCATATAAGATTTAATAATAAACCATAATCTTGGATTCTAATGTCTAACAACCTATAGGATATAAATGATTGGATCAATATAATCCTGATTATATTTAATATATTAACTTATATTTTTATGATATATATCTCTTCAAATATAATTAATTTCGACGAAAACTTATGATACCTGAAACTATGGGTTTAAATGTACCATTATAATGTATACCATTATATACTAACAATTAAAATTCATTGTATGGATATTAATAATGTGGAGACTAGATTTTTACATTTAAGACATTGAAATATTTTTAGAGCCAATCGCTGAGAGAACGCATGATTCTGGGGCCTGGTGAGTCTGTAATTAATTTTATAAGAATATTAAAATTATTTTATATCGCACGTGATTTTTTTATATAAATAATGGAATTAATCTTCAATAGAGTCTGAGATTAGAAATCGAATACCACTATTGAGACCAAAATGTCGGTTTTACACAATGCATAACCTAATGTTGATCGATGCCATAGATTCGAATAAGGCATCTGTTAGTTGCTACATTTAATTAATATAAATTAAAAATTATTTATTATTTTTATTAAATGGACTAATTAAAATCTTTTATAAATACCCACTTATGATGTTTTTCCATGTGTTAGCTTTATAATGCTTTCTAGATCAAAAAGGAGGAGGAGAGTGTTTTTTGTAGGAGGATTAAGATCAGATAATGAAAAATGATCAGATCGAGGATAATCATGAGATGAATGATGAATGTAGTGGGATCATCAACTTCATCATTATTAAACAAATTATTCACCAATGACCGATTCATAATGATGGTATGTGTAATAACCCATGTCTTTATAGAACAATGCATTTTAATTTTTATTAATACTTAAGAGTAATATATCAACTTTAAATTAATAGGGATTCTTTTTATTATACATATTCGACAAAAAAATGGGTTTCTCCAAAATCTTATTTTGCACAAAACTTTGAGATATGCCAAAAAATAATATGTTAATATTATTATTTTAAATGGTAGTTAACAAATAGTTTTCGAATTAGAGGAAATTAATAGAGATAACTAAACTATGATTATACAAGTTTTTTAAATATAACTATATTTATCCAATAAATATTAGTGGATTAAAATATAAATTAATCATATTTTTACCATGAAATACTCTAATATTCCTTAAAATGTTGATTTACCACCTTTTAATGAAGAATTATTTTAAAATATAGTTTTTTTCAGTTTTATATATTTTATAAGACAAAATTAGATTATTCTTCAGAATCAGGAAATTAAAATTTACATTGGATGAAATTTTGGGATTTTTCTGATAAAGATTATTTTTAATGACTATTGAAAATATTGCATTTTAAGTCAAAACTGCTTTTTAATCTATTTTCACTATATAGTAAGATTGTACATTTAATTGGGTTTAATGAGTAATTAGATATTATTTTTACCATTTAATCCATGTTTTTACATTGTAAGTAATTTCATTTTTAAATTGGACATAAACACATGTTAATATTTTGGTAGTTTTTACTTTTTGAAAACACCCATTTTAGTTTTGATAACAGGAATTAATTTTCAATTAATTATTGAAAATTATGTTATTTGTATATAGAAAGATGTTTTACTTATTTAGAATCCAGAGGTTTAAATTGTGTAAATATTTACATTTTGTTTTTAGACATTATTAATTGTAAATTTAGTAAATATTTCCTTTACCATTGTGAAAGGGTAAATCTGGAAAATAAGGGTAAAAAATATTTTTATAATAATATTATACTATATGAACACATGTTCTAACCCAATATGATGAGATATTTTAGACCATGGGCATCCTTGTTTCTATTTTAGGTCCCCATGGTGCCACTTGTGTGTGAAATTGATAATTAATTACTTTTAATTTAATGTTAAGTAAAATATACCGTAATAATTTATCTTTTAATAAAATGTTTTTTATACAGGGTAAGATAAGTAATCACTTTAACTATAAATAATTATTAGAAATCTAAAATTATTTCCTACATCATGGTATTTTTTTATAATTTTGAGACATCATATAAATAATTATATTTATGACACAATGATGATGCAATGATTACCTTATTAATGAACTATTCAAATAAATAAGACTATAAATAATAAAATCAATTTATTTTAAACATTTTATGACATCCAAGAATTTTAGGGATTATTATGACTTGTTATATTTTAATTAATTTGGTTCTTTTAGAAAAAATCATTTTGTTATGGATTTTTAAAAAGTCATAATATGAATAGTATAAAAATTGACATAAATGAGTTTTTAAGACACATTATATTTTATTAAATTATATAATAGTATTAAATGTCTAAGATTCAGATAAATGAATTAAATAATGTTTAAAATTTTATTAATGGACCACTTGATATTATATTGGCATTTTATAGTAAATATATTAACCATGTAGTACTAATACACAAGAAGACATGGTAAGAGATAAATTAGTTACCTAAGTGTTAAAGATAAAAGATAAGGATAAATTTGAGTCCAAAACATGTCTAAAACCAAATGGTTGAGAGTATTTCTAGAAACAATCACCTTAACTTCGAATTAAATTAGTTTTGGACCTTTTGAAATCAAAATTCATTTTATAATAAAATAGTCTTTCATGGAATTCCTAAAGTTCCCCCTTCCATTATAAAAGGTCATCAACTATAACCCTTACTCACACCTATCAAGCCACCTTGGCTCATCCAAAAACTACCCAAATAATCTCACAACATCTCTATCTTCCTCCATGAATCCTCTCCTCGCGAAGAAGGAAATTCATAAATCCTTTTAGATTAAATCAAAAGGAGTTACCTTATTTTAGGTAATGTCTTCTCTCAAGCTTCTTTCATTTATTTAATTTCATCAACCCCATAAACTCCCTTTATTACATTATTTTATAACAATATCAATATCGTTAAAATAATTGGATATTTTAGGAGATTTATTCAAACTACAGTTACAGACACCTCCATCTAATTTATACGAACATATTATTTTTATGTACGGTGAACAACTGCCTCATGAATCGACTGTTGTTTGATTTTACCCTACCAGCTCTCATGGTGGACATTATAATGACACTGTATTTATATATGATATATATTGTATTTATATTGTCTCTATTTGTATTTAATTTTTTACATCATAACATTATACTTTATATATTGTGTAAATATGATAATTTCATTTGAGGAAACGTAGACTACCGCCACCTCAAAGTGAGATGAGTAATTCATTCCATACATGGAACGTATAAAGGATGGTGTTAATGAACTTATGTGACATAATTATCATCTGATATTATAATTTATTTATAATATAAATATGTATAATTTAGTTTTCATTCATTTAAAAATGAAAACAAATGAAAGTATCATTCATGCGCACATACAACTTACTGTTTCCATGAATAGTGCATTTCATTTCTTATCTCCAAATGTTATGTAATGTTATAAATAAATATATAATAGTTATATATTATATATATGATATTTAAAAAATGAATATCATTTTAGAGATAATATATTTTTGACATCATGGACAATTTGTAATTATAATAATTTCATTTTTGACTCAAGTACTGAATTTTAAAAAAATAATGATATTAACTTAAATAATAATTTAATTTTTATAATGTGGTAATAATTGATATAGAAGTAATAATAAACTTTAAAAAAGTTATTATGAATATAGAAACTTTATTCAGTTTATTAGTCAATTAGAATAATGTATATACGTAACGAATCAGACATGAGGTAAGAGACTTCGTCTCAATCTCCTTTCATTGAGGAATTTTTTTATTTATACAGAGCCTTATATTATTTGGTGTAGAAAACCATTTTAATTTTCTTTTCATTCAAAGTGAATATTAATCTATGAATAGTTTTACTAAATGAAAACATAAACATTTTTTTGAAGGTACGCTGTGACAATGACCTTTTCTTTGCTGCGACTATTATTTGACATTTGGATTCCTTAACATGTCATAGTTTCTTAAAAGGAAAACAAAGACCATATACCATTTTTATGTATTTTTTATTGAAAATAATTTTGAGAAATAATTTATTATTTCAATATCATGAAATGATATATTGTGATTGCAATGTGGAAATGTTATCATTTCTTTATACTTGTTTTATGTGTTTTTTTTCATGGGAATTGTTTACGTATATGGGTGGTTTCATGATAACCCTAGGGAAGGTGAACCCAAGATAGATCTCTAATTCATGGTGTAAGATGACCGAGGTAAATTTCAATGGTTCTCTTAATTAAATTAGAAAAGATACTATGATGGGTATTTCAAATGTAACTCCCTATGTGGATGTGAAAGCTACAATATAATAATTTTATAGATGCGACAAGTTACCTTTTTTATTTATTATTTCTATATGTTGTGCATAAATATTAGGATTTCAAGATTAATATTAAAGATATTATGATTTCATCATGAAAATTATGATTTGATTTATTTTCATTTATTGATGGACTAATGTTTTCTATCATTATTTTATAAGCCTTACCAAGTGTTTTATGCTCATCCCGAATTTTTGATTTATTTTTCATTGGGTATTATGAAGGGTAAGAGATAGGATTAATTAAATGAGATTTGTATCAAGAAAAAAATCATGTATTATTTAAGGAGTTTTTAATGTAAAAAAACTGGATAGAGTAGAAGTGTCTACATTATAATCTATTGAGATGTAATGTAATATTTACATTCTAATCCTCTAAAACTCTAATCGTGAAAGTATCCTCAATGTAAATTATCAACTTAAATCATAATTATGTAATGTTTAATACTGAGGCCTAATATTAGGGATTGCCAATTGTGGTTTTCAGAATTTTGATTAAATGTTTTTGGATCAATTCATACCGATTTTTATTGATCTTTGACTTTATTCCCCTCATATGCACCAATTAAAAAAATTATTTGATAAAATAAATTATTTATTTTGTTATTCCATGCTATTTCATGACCCGTCCCCCAGGGCCCGCGTCGTAACTACCCCAAGCCCGCCTTCCATAGGCCAGGGGCTGGCGGCTAGCACCAAAGGCCTAAATCCCTATAACTGGGAATGCATTAACTTTATAAAACGTAAACTCACATATCCAGAGAACAAGAGGAAGGAAAAACTAAGTAAATCAGTATAAAAAGTGTGATGAAAGTACAAAGGGTCCAGAAATACCAGCCCAACAGAAATGTACAACTACAATTGAAAGAAAATTACAACTGAAAAGTCAACAGTTGAATGGTGAAGCATCACCTGGATCGTCCTCTGGGTTCCTACCTGAAGGGTTGGTACGGATGTCCTCCTCAGCACTCCACATCTATCTATCTGCTCTATTTTCCATCACGCCGAGTGTCCACCACTGGGTACCGTCCAGTCCTCGTACACTCTACCTCGGTCAGCGTTGTCTGTCGTCTGCATCCAACACAATGAGGTGCGGGCATAGCCCATGCTGGGGTGAGTATAACGTTACTCAGTAGGGACCTCGAGACCCTCAAGGTCTCACAAAATCAAACAAGGATAAACCAAAAATAAATATCTCAACAAATAACCTTTACTTAGGTATATTCCCATACATATGCCTATGTTTTCAAGTAACCCATCTCAATCATGAGGAAAACAAAAAGGTCATTGACTCATCTCAAACCAGGATTTTTATTCACGGTGTCGAAAACACGGCTGCTAGAGAACTCCTCGTCTATTGAGCACAATAGTCCTATCGTGACTCCGAGGTTCTACTCACTAACCATAGACTACTGAGGTACTCCTCCTTTCGAGTACCGCGGGTTTGTCAACCCAATACAGTAGCACTTCCTGCCATGGGTCTGCCGCCCCAACACAGTAGCGCACCTCTTAATATCATACAGAGGTACTCCTCCTATCGAATACTGCAAGTCTGCCACCACAACATAGTATCTCTTCTCCAACATGGGTCTACCACCCCAAAAAAGTAGCGCTCCCCACTAGTCTAGTCAAGTCACTCCGAATAGAATCGGACAAGCAGTCATCAGGGCTTAGCAAGCTATAAGGTATTCGTACTTCGTACGCTCATCTCCGGGTGGATCCGCTCCAAGAGAAATTTTTAGATACCTCCAAGTGTCACATAATCTCGTGTGGAAGTTTCTCATGGGTCCGCCTCGTCATAGGGATCTCAACGCAATAGACGGCGCGTCAATCAGACGCCTGGTCTGTGAGTTATTAGCATTTCCATTCCAAGGGACCGGTTGAATTTCGGGTACAATCCAACCCGGCCATGCTCAAACCACATCTGAATCATGTGTAGAGTATGACAAAAGGTATGTCTCAACAAGAGGAATCCAATGTAGTTGATGACACGTCAATCAGATGTCTGGTCATAATGTTATAAGGGTTTCCACTCCGAGGGCCCGGTTGGTTTCGGGTTCGAACCAACCCGACTATACCCAAACATTGGAAAAAACTTGACTGTAATATACTGAAACGACCATATCAATCAAAGGATTCCTATGAAACTGACGGTGCATCGATCGTAGGTCCATAGCTCACGTTATGGGTGTTTGAACGAAAATGATCCAAAAAGGGGTCTGGGCCCGGCCCAACCCACCCTGGGTCAGCCCGAACCGGGTCCACACGACCCGGGTCCGGGTCCGGCATGGTAGGGCACGTCCCGGCCCAGGTGGCGAGGACCGGACTTGCTGGCATGACCCGACAGGTGCGGCCTGGGCAGGTCAGGCATGCCTTGGCCAGGCTGGCCGTGTGCGGGGGGGGGGAATGTTCACCGAATTGGTGGCGCCAGGCTGGCGCCACCCTGACCTCTCGGATCCCACATGGAGCGGGATCCATCCCTCTACCACTACCACGGCCGGTGCCGCAGCAGTCCTCCACTGGCGGCGCGTTGGGGCACCACCGCCTCCAGGCGGCCGGCCGGCACCGTCGCGGTCTTCTACGTGACACTGGAGTCGTTCTGATGGTCCGTTTTAGCTCCTGTCTGTTCCTCCAGCTCTCCTGGGACCCTCTATTCACTACAACGAATTCAAACCAATGTTTCCCTTCCGTTCATTCATCTCCAATCATACCACACATCACGAACAAGTTGGTGGTGGGTCCCGACTTGTTCATTAACCCATACCCACCCCGTTAGTGGTTCAAATCATCACACAACAATTAATCGTCCAACTTTGAGGGTATAATTTATATATTTAGAATTATAAAAAAGCAACCCCCTACCTTGAAATAAGGTTCGTAGTAGTCGGGCATCACGGAATAACGACGTCATGGGAAAAGGATTCATAGATAACGTCGTTGCACGTCCGAGGAGGAAGCGACATCTCCTCACTTGTTGCAGATATGAGGAAAGAAGTCACGTCATCATTGGCATTCTATTTCTTTGAATCAATGAGAGTTCTTTGTCGGGGAAGAAAACTGTTCTTCGTTGAGGAAGAGGAATAATTTTCTCCCTTTATCAAGAGCTCTCTCCAAACTCCCCTCAACACAACGAATTCCCCAAAATAAAATAATCGGATAAGGCTATTATTTTATTAAAATATTCAATTTGAAATTAAAATAACTTTAATTAAATAATTTGAGGATTCAATTTATTAATTACAGTGTTGGCATAAATTAATGGGAGAGGAGAAGGTGAAGAGATGTCATAATTATTGGAAGAGTTGTCAAATTAAACAAGGAAGATTAATGGGGGTTTATGAGAGTTCTGTGGAGTTCAAGAGTTAGGTCATGTGTGGGCCCCACCCCTCAAATATCCTCTCATGGGAGGTTATGTGGGTGTGGGCCCCACCTATAACTCCCCTTGGGAGGAAATAACCACCATCCATAAAATAAACTTGTGCTCCACCAATTTTATTTATTTTATTCTAAATCCCCAAATATTAATTCTTAACCCGCTAAAAATGAAACTGTGGTAATGTACCCCTTTTTCAATTACCGGCACTATGAGTTCATCGGTGCCCTTAGGTTTTAATTCTGAGTACCAGTTCAAAAGATAGAAAAATCCGCTCATTCGTTCACAGAATGTACCTGAGCGAAACATTAGAAAATTATTCCGGGCACACCGGGCCTCGGAATCAGGTGCCGTCAGAAACTGCGTAGTCGTAAAATTCCAAATAATTTATGAAAAAAATTCCATGAAATTTCAGAGTCTTTACATTAATCCCACCTCAGGGCTTTACATCCCCATAAAGCTATAACAAAAACAAGGAGAACAAATGAGGGTACTGAGCACACATCTGAGCCTCCTGCTCCCATGTGCTCTCCTGGAGGTTCTCCTTCTACAAATTAATGCGCACCAGAGGAATATACCATCCATGTAGGACCCGATCCTGTCGATCCTCGATCTCCACCAGGACCTCTATGAATGTCGTCCTATCATCGATGTCCAACTCCCCATGATTGATGATTTGTGATAGTTCATGCACATATCTCCTCAGCTGAGATATATGGAAGACGTCGTGCACCCGGTGCAACTGAGGAGGAAGAGTCAGGCTGTAAGCCACCAGTCCTATCCCACTGAGGACCTGGAATGGTCTGATAAAGCACAGAGATAACTTTCGGTCTCTTCTAAATCTCTGTAGACCTCGACAATGTGAGACCCATGTAAAGACATGGTCTCCATCTTCGAACTCCAGTGCTCTCCGTCTCCTAACATCATAAGATTTCTGACTACTCTGTGTAGTCTTCATCCACTCCTAGATAATCTGAAATTCCTCCGTCGTATCTCATACCATCTCAGGTCGGTAATATGTTGGCCAACTTGTTAAGTGGGTTGGCGATCACCCTTCTTCTCCTACCATTTGTAAGAGCTTCTACAATGTTTCCTTTTCTAAAAAAGATAAATCTATTCTCATCCTTTAGATGAACCACATTCTTTGCCTAATACAATCAATCCTGACATGAATGGTACGATTCATGTATTGGATGACATTGTAAGGCATCGATGCTACCAATTAGAGATCCAACCATTACTTTCACCTCCAAGGGTTGAGTCACACTGTAGGCATCAGTGTGTGGTCACTGGTTCTCCTCCAGTAGGAATCTCAAAACTGAGGGTCAAATCAAAATTTTTAACCGGAACCTCTCAGTATCAACCATACCAAAAATATAGGAAGGTAAAATTCACAAAGATAAGTGTCTTTTATTACTTCGGATCGTAGTACAAAGAAAAATAACAACCACAAACAACAACAACATGGAAACTAGAAGCACCAAGAATGAAGACCTCCGTACCTGGAACTAGTGTCGCTCTTTTCCACCCACTTCTGGAGATCCATAGTCGTATGCTTTATCTTCCTAAAGTTGTGCTATCCCATATTCACCTGTTCCCTATGGTCGGTGTGGACCTCCTAGTGGTGGTTGTGGAAACACCTCGAAGCGACGTACACCACCAACTGTACGGACAGCTCCTTGCCTTGGTCTGGTAGGTTCCTCTACTTCCTGCTACTCATCTGCTGGATAGGTCGTGCAGTCCCGAGCCAAGTGACCCTGCCTGATGCATGCATAGAACTTCCTACTCCTGGTATAGCTGGCTCTATTTCGGGTTCCTCGCACAACCGAACCACTATCCCGAGGTCGCCCACCTATTGGCCTAGTTTTCTTGGACTTCTCTGTCATCTATCTACTGTCGGCTGCAGAAGAGTCCACTATGGTCGGAAAGCATTGCAGAGAGAGCAGGAGCTCCTGATCCTACATAGAGCATAGAGTCGCTGGTACAATCTGCACCCTGAAAAAACCCTCGAAGTTTCCCCAGTTGAAGGTCATCTCATCGCAAAACTAGAGAATCTAGCTCTACCACCTCTCATCTGCTCCTTGAAAGAGACTAATAGCTCGGTACACCATCAAGTCAGTGGGTGTCCCAGCTATGTGGAAACCTCATGCTACAAACTCCAGCCAGTACCCAACCGTCTAAAAATCTGACTCTCCTCGAAACCACAGAGGACCCTATCACTTGAAATCGTGCAACACGCTCAAGCTGCGTTCACTCACAAATTCTGGGGCTAGTGATAATGGTATCCCAGTGGGTACTGGTACCGCTGGTGCCTCTACTGTGATGGGCCCCTACTCCGTGGCATCGCTGCTTGGTGGGCTACCATCACACTCTCCAATTAGAACCCACGTTGACTGACTAGGTGACGACTTCCTGAAAATAAATAGATGCGACACGGTCAAAAGACTATACCTGGTGAGCTAACCTGGTTTTAGCTGACTTAAAGAAAACTTTTGAAAACACACATGTAATATATCTTTTTGTGCACTGAGTTGGAATTCAGAAGTCAGGGTCCTGGTTTATGGATACGTCGGCTGCCACACAAACACTGGACTCCATGAACAAAAAACCACACTCAATATGCTTAAAACTTTTACTTCACAGAAATGAATATATCATCGTCTTAAGTTCTGCGGTAGAAACAGCTCCTCTGATACCAATTTATCATGACCCATATCCTAGGGCATGTGTTGTAACTACCCCAAGCCTACATTCCATAGGCCACGGGCTGGAGACTAGCACCGAAGGAGTAAATCCCTATAACTGGGAAGGCATTGCCTTTATAAAAAGTAAACTCGCACATCCCGAGAACAATCAGAAGCAAACACTAAGTAAATTAGTATGACAAGTGTGCTAAAAGTACAAAGGGACATTAATAAAAGCCCAACAGAAAGGTACAACTATAAATGAAAGATAAGTACAACTAAAAAGACAATAGCTGAATAGTGAAGCAGCTCCTGGATCATCCTCGAGGTTCCTACCTGAAGGGTAGGAACAAATTTCCTCATCAGCACTCTATGTCTATCGGTCCTCTGCATGTGCCGTCACATCGAGTGTCCACCTCTGGGTACCATTTAGTCCTCGTACAATATACCTCAGCCAGTTTTGTCCGTCGTCTGCATCCAACACAACAAGGTGCAGGCATATCCCATGCAGAGGTGAGTATAACGATACTCGATAGGGACCCTGAGACCCTCAAGGTCTCACAAAATCCAAAAAGGATAATCCACAAAGAAATATATCAATTGATAACATTTACTTAGTTATATTCCCATACATATACCTAAGTTATCAATTAACCCATCTCAATCATGATGAAAAAACAATTGTCATTGACTCAGCTCAAAACATGGTTTTTATTCATGATGTCGAAAACATGTCTGCTGGAGAACTCCTCCTCTATCAAGCACCATAGTCATGTCGTGACTCTGAGGTGCTACTCAATAACTTTATACTGTAGAGGTACTCTTCCTGTTGAGTACCACAGGTCTGTCTCCCCAACACAGTAGCGCTTCCCGCCATGGGTATGCCACCCCAACACAGTAGCGCACCCACTAATAGCCTACAGAGGTACTCCTCATGTCGAATACTGTGGGTCTACCGACCCAACATAGTAGTGCTCCTCCACCATGGATATGTCTCCCCAACACAGTAGCACTCCCCACTGTGCTAGTCAAGTCACTCCGAATAGAATCGGACAAGCAGTCATCAGGTCTCAGCCAGATACAAGGTCTCCGTACTCGGTACGCTCATCTCTGGGAGGATTTTCTCAATGAGCTACTTGTCGATACCTCAAAGTGTCACATAATCTAACATGGAAGTATCTCATGGGACAACCTCATCATTGGGGTCTCAATGCAATAGACGGCGTGTCAATCAAATGCACGGTCTGTGAGTTATTAACATTTCCCTTGTAGGGGCCCGGTTGAATTTCGGGTACAGTCCAACTCGACCATGCTCAAACCACATCTGAATCATGTGTGGGGTAAGCCAAAAGGTCTGTCTCATCAAGAGGAATCCAATGTAGTCGACAGCATGTCAATCAGACACCTGATCCTTATGTTATAAGCGTTTCTGATCCGAGGGCCTGGTTGGTTTTGGGTTCGAACCAACCCGGCCATACCTAAACATCGCCAAAACATTGAGTTTAATATACCGAAATGACTGGCTCGATCAAAGGATTCATACAAAACTAGAGATGCATCGATCGAAGGTCCATAGCTCATGTTATGGGTGTTTTAATGAAAACAATTCAAAAGGGTGGTCGGGGCCTGATCCAACCCGGCCCCACCCACCCCAGGTCGACCCGACCCGGGTCTGGGTTCAGCCCGGTAGGGCGCATCCTAGCTCGGCTAGTGTGTCCCGACTCAGCTAGCGCGGACCGGCCCGACTGGCGCGGCCTGGCCTGTATGGCGCGGCGCGGCACGGTGTGGCCCGGCTGGGCGAGCCTTGGCCAGGCTGGCCGAGCGGGGGGGGGGGGGGGTTCATCAAATCGGTGGCGTCACGCTGGCATCGCCCTGACCTCCCGGATCCCGCACGGTACGTGATCTATTACTCCACCACCGCCATGGCTAGTTCCACTACGATCCTCCGCTGGTTGTGCATTGGGGCCATGCCGCGCCACCGCGGTCTTCCGCGGGCCACCGGAGTCATTCCGGTGGCCCATTTTAGCTATCGTTTGTGCCTACGGATACTCTGAGACCTACTCTTCATTGAAACAACTTCAAACCAATGTTAACCTTATGTTCATCCATCACCAATCCTACCGCGCATCACGAACAAGTTGGCGGTGGGTCCGGACATGTAGTTTAACTCGTACCCACCACGTTAGTTGTTCAAATAATCATGCAACAATTAATCACCTAACACTGAGGGTATAATTCACATAAATAGAATTATAAAAAAATATCCCCTACCTTGAATTAAGGTTCGTGGTAGTTGGGCTTCGCGGAAGAATGGAGTCGTGGGAAAAGGGTTCGTAGACGACGTTGGGGCGCTTCCGAGGAGGAAGCAGCATCTCCTCACTTGTTGCAGAGATGAGTAAGGAAGGCACGTCGTCATTGGCATTCGTGTTCTTCAAATCGAAGAGCTTTCTTCGTCGGGGATGATAACTGTTCTTTGTTGAGGAAGAGGAATAGTTTTATCCCTTTCTCAAGAGCTCTCTCTTAACTCCCCTTAACACAATGAATGCCCAAAAATAAAATAATAGGCTAAGGCTATTATTTTATTAACATATGCAATTTTAAATTCAAACCACTTTAATTAATTATTTACAGGATTCAATTTATTAATTAAATTGTTGGCATAAATTAATGTGAGAGGAGAATGTGAATAGATCTCATAAATATTGGGAGAGTTGTCAAAATAAACAATGGAGTTTAATTGGGGTTTGTGAGAGTTATGGGCGTTCAAGCATTTAGGTCATGTGTGGGCCCCACCCCATAAATATCCTCTCATGGGAGATTATGTGGGTGTGGGCCCCACCTCTAACTCCCTTGGGAGGAAATAACCACCATCCTTAAAATACAATTGTGCTCCACCAAATTTATTTATTTTATTCTAATTCCCCAAATATTATTTCTCATTCTGCTTAAAACGCAACTGCGGTAGTGGTTCCCTTAAGCAATTGTCGGTGCTGAGAGTTCATTGGTGCCCTCAGATTTTAATTCCGAGCACCGGTTCAAAAGATAGAAAAACTGGCTCATTCGTTCACTGAACGTACCCGAGAAAAACATCAGAAAATTATTCTGGCCACACCGTGCCTCAATATCAGGTTCTGTCAGAAACTAGGTAATCATAAAATTCCAAATAATTTTAGAAACAAAATTCCTTGAAATTCCCGGGTCTTTACATGATATCACCAATTATTCTGTGCCAATAGATAATTGGATATGATTGGATTTGCCACTAATTATTATCACCTTTTTTTGTGATTCTCCCAGACTATTCTTCGTTTTCTTATCTATTTGATCACAAGGTCGTGATTCAACATTTTTAGGGAGGGTTCGAGCATGTTTGAACCCCAAGAATCATGACTGTTGGGTGAACAATGAAAGGGATGATGATTGTTACACTGAAAAAATTTGTGTCACATGTGAGGGATAATAATTGAGGATACAACTGAGGTATGATGAGAATACCCGATGGTTAAAGGTGGTTCAGAATCAAATTTATGATCCCCACTTATCATGGTTGATGTGAAATGAGGATGTGTAGTGTGATAGTATTAGTTCTAAGATGAGGGAATGTGATGTGATCAGTATACGATGTGATTTTCTCCATGAGAGGTAGGTCGAGTGCTACATGGGATGTGGTCAAGCTTTTATTATATTTAATAATATTATTATTATAATAAAATAGGAAACAAATATTAAAAAATGTAAATACCCACCGGGGCAATAACATAGTATGGAAGGAGGAGGTCCAGTGTGACCCCTTGTATTTGGATCGAATATTATAGTAAAATAATTTTTATAATCAAGTTGACTTAATATTAATTTTAGTCTATGTGGGGAATATCCCCCTCATACATAAACAATGATCTAGTGCCTCCTATTTAATATAAGTCTTATTATAATAATAATTATTATAATTACAATATTAATTAATATTAATAATCATAATAATAATATTATTATTATTTTCAATGTATGTTTTTCTTGATATAATTTATGCATTTCAAATCTGAATGAAAAATCAAATTCGATAGTGTAACCCTGACATATGGACTAAAATTTTAGGACCAATGATGGATACCATTTTCAAAATCATGGATTATGTCTTAAAAGATTCTATTAATAATAATAATAATAATATTTCTATAAAACATAGTATCTGATGTATCTTATTGAAATGATTTTGGAACAACGAATCATCTGTGGAATCAAGACCATAATATCGAGGTATAAATTTCAAGACCGAAATCGAGTATTTAATTTCTGTTTTTGGATTAGTCCCATAAAAAATGTTCCTTTGTTATAAAATGAAATGTGAATTTTTGACTGGGTGTCTGATTTGGTAATGTTAATAGCCTATCATAAGAATTTTTTGTGAGGATCACAATGTTTTGATCCATTTAGATATTTATGGTCATTTGAATTTATATATATATGGTTTCACATTTAATTATGAAAGAAAGATGATGAGCCACATGTGATGATCAATCTTTTGGCTTGACACACCATGTAATCTATAAGTACACAGACACAACCTGATACCCCAGAAAAAATGGTGCAAATCTAGACACTAGAGTGGGATAACCCTTCGTATATACCATTGTACAATTCATGTACTTATTTATTATTATAATACCTCATGTATATCTTTCGTTTCGACTCATCTTTGGGTTTGAGTATCCTATGTTGAGTGTTTTTAATATATAATGTAATGGTTTTCTATCATAGATGGTTTTGAGATATAATGTTAGATGTTTTGATTGTGACATTTCTTTAGGAGATGCTCAATGATGGTAGGGATTAGGAAGGAACATTATGGAGATAGGATGAGGTTTTTAATAACCCAAAATCCTTATATTAGTCTCAGTTGCATCATCATATAGTGACAGGGCATGGGTCCTCTACCCATTGAGTGGAAATCTCCAATGGTGATAGGGTCTAGGACCTCTACCAATTAAGGTTCACCCTCATACTATGATATAGAATGGGTCCACTACATAATGAGTGGAACCCTTCTACTATGATAGGGCAAGGGTCCTCTACTTACTGAATGTCACCCTCATACAATGATAAGGTATGAGTATGTTACATGCTTAGCAGAACCCTCCAACTATGACAATCCATGGGTACTATACCTACCGAGTGTCACCCTCCTATTGTGATATGGCATGAATCATCTACCTACAGAGTGACAACCTCCTTCCATGATAGGGAATGGGCCCTCTTCCCACTGAGTGGAACCCTCCTACTATGGCATGGAATAATTAATATACCAATGGAGTCGTATCATCAAGTTGTAACTGTGCATGGTTCATTTACTTAATGGGTGGAACCCTATTATAGTGATGGGAATGTGTCCTCTACTAGGTGAGTGTCTCTATCCTATGGTGATAGGGAATGGGTCCTCTACCAATTGAGTGGTAGCCTCCGGATGTGACTAGACATTAGAACTCTATCTACTAAATGAAAAATTCATATTCAAAAAGTTAATGGGTCCGTTACATAGTTATTTTTCCCCTAGATAGTGAATTTGATTGGTTAAATTTGGATCCACACTGTTACTTCTTCTGATACGGGAGACTCTGGGAATCAATGATGGAATCTTGGAAATGTTGTAGAATCCATATTATTAGCTACTCTATGGATAAGGAGATAACCTTTTCCCACTTTTATAGGATTCTCATTCAAAAAAATTGGGTTTTAGTTAACTATTTTATTTCAAACAATGATTGAAATAAATTTATTGTGATGAGATTATTATGTATATCATTTCTTCTTAGGCTCCCACGTTATTTTCTTAGGCATCCTATTCGGTAATTATATACTCACCCTTGCACGGGCATTGCCTACACATGTCATGTATTATGAATATTAAATAAATGTTTGTTGTGATTTTAAAGGATCATTGGGATAATTGGGTATATTTGAATGTGTACAATGGTTGGGGCTTGGATATTAGGAGAGGATATCCCTAATCATTCATTATTTTCATCTTTACATATCATATTACACTACTTTACCATTTTGTATACTATAAAGGATATTACATTATTATATTTTAATCTTGATTTTATTGTCTTTTATATTCATTTATATTCAATTATTCATAGAGACTTTTGGGTGCGTTCCTTCTTGTACATTAGACAAAGGCCTTAACATTTAGTTATGAATTTATTGATTTTTTCCATTCGCTATTCTATAGAGGTGGGTTTTGGGTAGTTACTGCTTGGAATTATACTAGCTAGGTGGGAGTCAATAGGTCTGGTTGTGGTAGATTGGTGTCATAGGTCGTTTGATATATTGAAGATATTGGGAGATCTTCCTATTTTGAGGTTTCTTTAGTAATTTTGGGAAAAATTATAAAAGTATGTCATGTTATTATTTCAGGTTAGGGAACACCATGTTTGTTAAGAGGTTTCCATATCTACACACCAGCACACTAATTACCTATTTTTTGACTTGACATACTTAGACATTTGTTATTGGGAACATTGAACATTCATCATGCAGGATTTAATCATCGGATTTTCTTAATTGAGTCAGATCCCCATATATGCTAGTTAATAATGTTACTTATTGATAAAATAAAATTTTAATCTATGATAACATCCATCTTAGATTTCAAGTTATTATCATTATAAAAACAAGATTAGAACTGAGGCCTTAGTCCCATGACCTATCCATGATTTTCTTTTCTCCAAGTGGGCACCGAGCAAAGCTAACACACATTGAGTGGTATATGATCACATCATAAGATCATGTACATGATCGTCTGTGTGTTGAGATATTGATATCTCCATTTGTGCAAGATGATAGAATCAAAATTCTTATTGTGTTACATGTGTTCAAGTGAGGGATACCACTAAGGATTATTATGGGGAAAAACCTCAAGAAGTAGAGGTTTACCTCGAGGCTATAGTTCTAGTCTTCCAACTTGTGCAAACCCTGACTAATTAGATGGTTGTATTGGTGACCAGTATTATTTATAGGGTAAAATTAGGATCCATAGGTACCAATAAATGAAAAACCTATATTGAGTTCACATCATGGTATTCAATTATAGAGACCACATAAGTTTCACGGTGATATTGGATCCCCTTTTCATATAGTTAAGGACTATAGTGAGCCTGATGTGTTAATTTACTATTTAAACACGACCCCTTCATATGGTGGTCCAGGAAATGGTACTTTTCGATGGTGGATAATGGAACAGTTAAATCCATGTATTTGTGATTTTGGACCTAGATTCAGACATGTTTGAAATAGGTAAACATACCCCATTGATACAAGTTCTTTAAATGTGATTCAAAAGTATGGGGTTGCTCATTACTGCCCAAAAATGATATTTTAAAGGTGTGTTAGATGAGTTTGATGACATGTATGTTTTATGGTGGTCTAAAAGGTTGTTTTCATATCAAAGACTACTTTATAAAATGTATCAGAAAGAGGAAATATTGCACTAACTGGTAGAGGGTTATGATCCTAAGGTTCTGGGTATGTCTGAGGTGTGACACACATCATCTCTACTATCAGTTGAATGTTCGGTGTAGATTATCAAGACACATTCCATAGACATGGTCACTTTACATGACCTAGTGATAGCGATTGGGGATTTTTTTTGACCCTAATGCTGGAGGAAAATGTATTGAAGATTGGTGATCAAAATTTGTTGTTGATGGTGTCAAATGATAATAAAATGATAAAGATCCTAACATGAAATCATTCCATAGTGGTAGTGGTATCAAATGTTGTTTTCCCCATTATGGTATGGTCATTTACCATCCATGATTTGATTCATTCTACCAGTGAGTGTAGTAGTGATTTCGATTTGTTGGGATGGAATTTTCCACATTTGATAAAGTGTGATCCCCGATTTTGGTAGAGTGAGTTCATTCATAGGAGGTTAAATCTGCTTCCTTATCGGTTTGGCTAGTATTATGCTTAGAGAAATGAATGAAATGCGATTTTTGTTTCATGTGATAGTGGAGGTGTATTATGGCATCCTTAATGGGGACATGCAGGGTTTACCCCACCATGAAGAGTTTTATTTAGGTATTTAATTGAACTAGTGATGACCTTTTATATACACTAGAATATTGAATTACCATATATAGCTATTAGAGATAGATGAATAGTTTGAGGAGTCGATTGAGAGGGGTCATTATATGACCCAGTGTGTTTTCCTGGGTAGCGTTGTGTTGTTCACCATGATGGTAGATGAGATATTGATGTCTGTTGTGTATTTGAATGACCAAATATAAATGAATAATTGTAATTAGTATCCACCCTTGAGAATCAATGACATCTTCACCGAGAGTTCTAATTCAAATTGGAGCTCATATTCTGAACTGAGGGTGGTTTATCACCAAAAAAGGTTCGATAGTTGGGTGTACAAGGAATGGCTTTCCTATGACACTACTATTTATTTTAGTTCTTGGTGATATCCTTTGGAATGTTTAATGCCACAACAGAGTTCTTGAGACATATGAGACAGATTCATATCCCTTATTGGACATGTTTTTATAGTCCCCTGTGATGGTATCTTAATGTATTCGGTGGTAGTTTTAGAGAATAAAAGACTCAAGGGTATGGTTCTAGAAATTCTTCAGGAGTTCGATTCATATGTTTTCTCTCATGGAGTTAGTTCAAGATTTTATGGTCTAATTCATGAGATATGTATTCTAAAACAATGGAGTTACTGTAAATCTTGCAATGGTCGAGGTGACGTGAACATGAGGGCCACCCAGGAAAGGGCCAATGTAGAAGAATCTCATAGTGAGGTTTTTTGGTATCTATTGTCGATACTGGTGTCAGATTAAAATACCTATTTATTTTTGACCTTGTTGCCTACGGATGGTGGAAATTTCCCCCAGTTTATTGTTTTTATCCCTTCACTTATTTAGTGACTTCAGGAGGCATGACTTAGAGATACTGATTGGGGGATTTAGTGTGATCAAATATCATCCAGATACATTTATGATGTCTTCCCAATAAATGGGGAACATAAAATCATTATTCATGGATGGTTGTTGGAATTGGTCACGTTGTGGGAAATGATGCGGAGGAGGATTTTTTACCAAGTATTACACCTTGAAGAAGGGTTCTTGTAACGAGATTTGTTGTCCAAGACAACAGGTTGCCTCTTAGGATGGTACATCCTATTTAAAATTACTACATTGGGTTAGTTATGTGGTGTACCTCTTCACCCTGTGATTATTGTTAGACTGGAATCTTGGTGTTCTCTACAAGACATAGATTAATAGGTATGATCCTAACTAATTTTATGATACCAACCTGGGTAATATTTTCCAAGAGAGTAGTGTTTCCTTTTTCCAGGAGACATCGGCATTGATAACTCTCACGAACCAAGATATGATTCTATCCAAACTATCACTCTAATCGATCAACGACATGGCCTGAAGGGCCTTCCCGATCCCCATAGGCTCGAAACCAGTTCAGAGCATCAAATAAAAAATAATTGGTAACTGTTTCATCCCAATTACCATGATAAAATAAATAAACTAAAAAAATATGCATGATGTGAATGACAATAAATTAAATATCAAATTAATATAAAAAATAATGGAGATAAAATATACAATGTGAAACATAAGAAAAAAATTAAAGGAACAAACCACCGCCAATGTGATCTCAATGTTACCGTAATGTCACCATTATCTACTAACCAACCTACATAGAAAACATACACACAAACCAATAACCTGAATAAGAAAGAGGACTTGTCAAACAGGTCATCTCTACTGAAATAAAGTGAAACAATTATGGTGTTATATTCAAAGCTAAAAAGGGAAACACCTCTAAATAATTGTGTTCCATTTCCCAAAAACAATCCATCAACCCTAGTTTTAAAATATAGTTATAAAAAATATTATTTTCACAATTTAATAAATAAATGCATCCTTTCCCTTTTTAAAAAACACATAATACATCTTTATTTTAAAATGAGTTACCTTTTAAGAACCATAATATATGCTAAATCCCAAACTAAATGGTACCGAACTATGTAGAAAAAAAATAGGCTAAATACGAAATAAAATAAATAAAATGAATGGTGAACAAGAAAATATATATATATACCATTGGAATTCCTAAACATCACGAGAGAGACCCATAGACATACTCCATTCAGAACCACCTATTGACATATGGTGAATCCCTAAAGTCTATTACCTACTACACTCTATCAAATGACCCATCCAATGGAACCTCTAACATATACTCTTAGAGAATCATGAGTTATCAACCTATCAAATCATGGTTTTTCAGAAACCATCACTCGATCGCTTAAAAAATGACAGGAACCCAGGCTACAATATATTGTGTACGTGGGAGGCCCTTGTAGCCTTGACTGGCATTACATGTAGTCATCAAATTTTCTTACACCAAACATGGACACACCCATACAATAAAGAATTTGGAAAATCCTTAATAAGAGTTCCCACTATATACATACATTAATTTATTACAAAAACTATTTTTAAAATGGGTTTTTAACTCTACACACCCCAATACATTTATCCAAACATTCCCAAGAAACCAATTCCAAAATAATTCCAAATTCCACATTCACATACACTTTTCAAATGGGCCATTACATCCTAAAAATCAATTACACAGTCATGATATCTCCATAAACCATGAAAAAAGCTCATAATATAATTGAATATTCTCAAAAAATAGCTTAAATTACATAGGCAATTTAATCCCCAACACAATTTCAAATCCCATGATGAAAACATTCATACAATACACTGGATTTCCAAACAGGATTTCAAACTATTTAGAAACCAGTTGGATTTTATAAAACCCCCAATTCGACATATCTCCCAATACAATATTGAAACTTAATTTTCATGTTTGGAATCCATGAAACCATTTTAAAATTAAAGAAAGAAGATAAGAAGATGAAGAACCATGTTACAAAACCAATATTTATAGACATAATTAGTTCTAATGACATCATCATTTGAATGCTCATCCATCTATGAACTGTGTGCACCCATGGATGTTTCCACATCCAATGTCATGCCTCAATTATTTTTCCATAAACCATGTTCAAAACCATCACATTCATTTTAAACCAAATTCAATTATTCCAAAAGTGTGCCAGAGCATGAACAACCATATTAAAACTTTGTGATCCCTTTCAAAACAATTAACTATGTCCATCAAACCAAAAAAGAAATATTAATTTCACATTAACACACATTTATAAATTATTACTAAGTTACCAAAATATATCAAAGTCCAAATATCAGAACAATGATTCATTACATCATAATAAAACAATATGCATTTAATCAAACACTTTAAGTTCACCAAATCATATGCATAACTAATGAATATCCACAAAAACAAAATTTAACTATTTCGACACATTCCAAAACACCAAAAAAAGCTATGAAAAGTCACCATAGGGGTGTGAATAATGTTTATGAATTTTTTAAAAATTTCCAAGCATCATAGGAATATTCTAGAAAGGAAATCCATGGCGACACCTACCTTAATGGTGTGAAGATGTAATAGAGCTTCCATGATAGGGAGAATAGGGCATCACAGACTTATAATGCACCCTAAATCCAAAAGTTAAATGAACCAAACATAATCTATTATCATTAGGGTTTGTCTAAAAAATATCCCACTCAAGGGAATCCAATAAATCAAGAGGGGACATAAGGAAAATAAAAGAAAATGGCCAAAAACTCTAAAAACAAACATTGGAATCAAAGTATTTCCATCCATGGTGGAGGAGGAGCCAAGGAATTAAGGTATTTCAACCACTTTAATTTTCCATGTTAGAAAAGAGGGAAGGGGACTAATTAATGTAAAAAGGGTAGGTGGGTATATTTGGGATTTTATGTTGCCAAATTTTTGGGTAGCTCGCATGATTTCACCAAATGGTTTACCAACTTGTGCACCAACCATGTGGAATCACCTTTCCAAGAAGGGAGAGACCACACAAATAACCCACAATGCTTTTCTGACTTTGAACAAACTATACCGTTTCTTTTTTTAAACCCAGACCCACTACACAACCAATATACACGGTTTGAGCGACCACGCAAAAACCATGAAATAGCTTACGTAAACTTAATGGACTGGACAAATGGGTACATGGGTAGATCTAAATACTTTTTACTAACTGTGTGGTGCCTATGTGAAAGCTAAAAACACACCCATAATTCATTAATTTAAAAAAATTCAACTGGGTATCAACCCAAACCATGACATAAAATATCCAACACCATGAATAGAATAAAATAAATTTGTATCTAAGGTCAAAAAATGACAATTATCCCCATAAAAGACACTTTATACCCCCAAACGTTACCCAATCAAATGATAGTCAATACTTGATTCCATGCCCAATCAAAAGCTGATAGAAACCATGAAGCTATTGTTGACTATTAACTCGACAAATATAACCTGGACGTTCAAGATGAAACCACAAAATATGAATGCGTTGAGAAGACATGAAGGGTTATGGACACCACAAGAAGTCAACCAACACAAAAACATTAATACCCAAACAACACCACTAATACTAAAATGAAAAACCAACTACAGGAAACTTGGGAGACTAGGACCCCCGGGAACTAACAGAACCTTTCCACACCAACTCAAAAACACATTCATTGTAACCATGAACATAGAAACTCCAAACACAATATGGATATCATCCAGAACAACTGAACATCCAAAACTAAGGGAGACACATGAAAAGAAAAATGAAATCTTGGATCCAAGAAACCAAAAATCGCCAACAAGAATAAAAAACCAATACTAACTCACATAAGGGAAATGAAAACATAAATAAGGAAAACTAATTTTAAGAGCCTCAATTAGATGAAAACCAACACTTAAATCATGGAGTAATTATTTGACCAAACTTCTACTGAGGAAATATGAACATAAAAAAGATTAAATACAATCATAAAGAAATATCAAATGTTTACATCCTAACATGGGAGACAAGAACACGGCCAAGGGGTTTCCTTCACGTAGCTATACATATCTGATTATGTGTGATCTTCATACTGAGGTATGTGGATGGAGCCATAATAACTGAATAATTTCTTGCATCACAGTCAGGTACTAGAATCCTCCGGTCAATACATCTCTTATGGGGAATGTTTAGTACAAAAATTATCTAGATGACTAATGAAGCTGCAACGATGCAAGGTTATCGGAGGGAGGTAACAAGATGGCTTCGAATTACAGAACTAATTACATTGGTGGAACATAAGTTAACATTCCAATAAACATTAGGCCATAACCAATGTAGGAGACTTTTAAGAGGCAGGTTCCTATAGCATGCACTCCTATCTAGATGGTAGCACTCATTATCAATGCGATACACTAGATTTACAACATCTTATGGTCTATGAACCAACTCAGCTAAAAAAACATCAATTACCAACATCTAAAAATGAAAATATTTTAAGAATATGACTCACTCCAAGATCTCTAGATGAAGACCCATAATGAAAAGGGAAGTATTAAATAGATCATGACATTCTTCCTCTGGAAAAAAGAAAACCAGCTCTTTGAAATTGTAAATATAGGCCTTCACCATCAGCTAGCCTTACCGAATACTCATGACCAATTCCTTATTTTTTTCTTCACCTCCTTAGTTATAAACCATCAGACAATGATAGACTTAAAAACATCCCACATCATCCAATCGTGTAGTGATGATGGAGAAAAAAACTCCAATTCTTCCAAATCTGGACCCTCAAACACAGCCAAACAGACACGAACTATAATAACATTGGGAGTTACCAATGACCTGAAGAAATGCTTAACATCCTCAAGCCACTCTAATACCTCTAACTAACCTTGATCATCATAAAGAATAGACAATACTAGAGAAGAATTTGAAATTTGGAATGACTTATTAGAATCATTGGGGGATTTTTGGGTGGCATATTCTGAAAAAATAGAAAGAACAACAATTCAATAACATCCTTAAACTGAAGGACAATTCAAAAGAACACCCTAATCCAAAGCAACATGCTCAAAATTAGAACACATGCAAACACAGTCAACATCCTCTTTTAAAAAAAATCCATTTCCATTTTAAATTGAAAAACCACATTCTATCAAGGCCACATTACCTATAGAATAGCCACTTTTTACAAAAAAAATCCACATTATAAAAAAACCCAATTTTTGAAATGCTTATCCCATTTCAAAATAACATTCAAAAGGAAAAACAACATTCCATTGATCTCAAATTTACACCCATGGTATCCCATTAACCATCACATGTGGGTCTACCCAATTCTATTTACAACATCTATGAGTAAGTTCCCCCTTTCACTTTATATACATAACCACACGCATTTGACCTTTTATAAAGAGTACCAAGTCTCACACATCCCTTTTTGCTATAGAATCCAATGATATACAAAATTTACTAATTAAAAACACTTTCTTTTTTAAAACCCATTTTACTAATAACAAAACCATTTGAAATTAAAAATTTAAACATTAAAAATACTTTCATTTCAAAAACTAACACACAAAAATCGGAACCAAAATAGATCTCAACTAGTACCAAACTACCTTAAGGATGTACTAGTAGTCATGCCTACATAGGCGAAATTGTAGAGGGAGATTCCCAAGGAAGGTAATGAAAACTGGGAGGTACTTGTACTATGTACATGGAATCCACATGGGTTAATACATGAGATCACAACAAAAAAACATATTACCTCCATTTTTATCCCCAAATAAAAAAAAAGACAAAGGAAAAAATTCTAAGACTATCACTTGTAACAAAAGGTTCAGAATGGTAAGGGGTTCATGACGCCTATCTCGAACCCACATATAGATTCTTGAGAATCCTAATCTCCACCTACCATACACAACATAAAACAAGAACCTTCAATGATACCATTTATTCATGAACCATGTTGGTATTTCAGCCAACCCAACACCCAACCCGATCTATGTAATGGACTAAAGGGCAATCCCAATCACCAATAGATGAATAATAATTTTGGGAAAAAATATAAACCTAGTGGAAATGGCATCTTCCCAAAAAAAGATCAAATAATTAAACTAAACAATTATGCACACTATAAAATCCAAAAACTAAATTTCAAATACATATCCAAACTCATCCAGATACAAGATACAACTGAAAAACAAGAAAAAAATGAAAATTATAAACTCCTATTGAAATGATCTTCATGTGACCCTGTGGTCACCACCATCCTCTAACCACCACACTGCAACAATGAACACAAGAACCAAGAACTTTTATAAGAAAGAGGAACTATAAAATAGTTCGGTTCCACAAAAAACGAGTGGTATAAGTAGGTTGTGAGCTTCATATCTCAATAAGAAAACACCATAGATTCCATGTGTTTCCTTTACCATAATCAATCCATCAACACTAGTTTGAAAAATAATGCTATAAAAAAATGCGTATTACATTTTAATAAAACAATACATCCTTTCCCATTTTAAAATAATCCATGCCACTTCTTCATTTCAAAATGGGTTACCTTTTGTGAACCAAAATCTGTGACAAAACCCAACCCAAATGGTTCTGAGATGTGATGAATGAGAAACATGCATAGTAGGAATGAAAGTATATGCATTTAGTGGTATACAATCAAATATAGATAAGAACCATGGAAATTCCTAAAGATCCCTAGAGAAACCCATGGACATACTCGGTTCAGATTCATCTTTGATTGTGTGGTGAAGCCCCATAGTCTATAACCAATTACCCACCCTCAATTGAACAATCTTGTGGTACACCCCACATGGAATCTCAGTAAATATAATGGGGACCAACCCATCAAATCGGGGATGGTTGGAAACCATCACTCAATCCTCTACAAGACGGCAAAGAACACAAGGTACATTATACTTTGTATGTGGGAATCCCACACACATGTGACTCACCTTACATGTCATCACTACACTCACCTACCACAAACACATACACCACCGATATGATAACATATATGGGAACTCCACAAATAGGTGAGCCTGCTATACACATACATTTATTTGTCACATCATTAAGATAATAACAGGGCCTTTATTTATACACACACAAATACATTTAAACAGAAATTAAAAAAAACCCATTTATAAAACAATGTGAAATGAAACTTTCACAAAACTTTTCCAAAAAAGCCTTTACACCCTAAAAATCTATTCGGCATATATGCTTTATCAAAAAAAACATGATAAAATATCACAAGATAATTGAAAATTCCCAATAATTTCGTTACTTACCAAATAAAATTTCACCCCAACTCTATTTCAAATACATGGTTGAAAAAATATATTAAATAACCTAGGATTATCAAATGGGATTTCAATCAATTTAAAAACAAACAATCTTTTATAAAACAACCAAAATTCTAGAATTCACAATAAAATCTTGAAACCACATTTTCACATATGAAAACCATGAAACCAATTTACATGAAAAGAAGGAAGAAAAGCAGATGAAACCCAATTCTAGGAATCCAAAATCAATGGAACAAATTACTTATAATGCCATCATCATTTGAAATCACATCCATGGGTGTACTCTGTGCACTGATGGATGTTCCCATATCTAATGACTCGACTCGTGTATTTTTCCCTCAAACTATTTCCTTACCAATCAATATCTTTTTAAACCAAATAGAATTATACCACAACAGAGAAAGAGCAGAAAAAAACTACTTGTGTAACTGTGTGGACCCTTCAAAGACATTTCATTGTGGCTATCAAACAAAAAAGACATCCAAATTGCATATTAACAGAAATTAAAAAATAAAAAATATGTTACCAAAATATTATAATGAAAAAATATCCCAAAAATGATTGATTTCATCTTACGAAAACAATTTTTCCAGAATAAAACAATTTATGTGCAACAACACATAGGCACAATTAAATAATCTCTCCAAAAACTAATTTAAAAATTTTATACCAATTCTAAAACACCATAATAAACTAGAAAGGGAACCATAGGACTAAGAATCATGTTTACTAATTTATAAAAAATTCCAAAGCATTAATGGAATGTGATTTATTGGAAATTCATAGAGAAACCTACCTCAAAGGTGTTCAGATGAAATAAAGCTTCAATGGGAGGAAGAACAAGGCCACAAGAACCAAACATAGAAAAAATATCCAAATAAAAATGAACCAAACATAACCCCAAGAGATTATGGATTAGAAAAAAAATGTACCACTTAATGGAAAATAGAAAATATAGAGGATAGAAAAAAAAGAACAAAATTTCTATAAAAACATTGCAAACATACATTAGAATCAATGTTGAGGTATATGTGGATGAGGAAGAACAATAATATAGGGGTATTGGGACCCATTCAAGTGTCCAAGAGGACCAATATGTTGGGGTCCAAATTAGGGTAAAAGGGTATAAGTGTAGATTTAGGATTTCATGTTTTAAAATTTCTTGGTAGCTTTCAGGGTTTGACCACACAGTTTACCGAATCTTTCAGAAACCGTATGGATGCTTTTACCCATGATGGGAGTGACCACATGACTAACATTTAGTGTTTGTGAAACTGTGAACAAACTAGGAGGTAGATTCGAACTAAATCCTAGTACTACTGCAAGAACAGGACACATGGTTTGTGTGACCCTGTTCAAACCATGGAGTATATCTTGTCTATATCCTGGACTAACCGCATAGGTACTTGGACTGATCTTCACAGTTTATACAAAATATTTGGTGCCCATGAACAAGCCAAAAACCCACCCGGAAATCCAAAATATTGAATATTTTAATAAACTCTCAACTTAAACATCAAAAAAAATTATCAATGTCCATGAAAATAAAAGAAGGTGTATCTGAAGTTAGGTAATGACATGAACTAGTAGTGAAAGTCCTTTGTGAGAAATTATTTCCCATTGGTTCACGTTTGATATCATCATTATAAACCATTGGGGGAGCGCATAAGAGTTGGAGAACCGAATGTAGGATCAATATCCCCAAAATATTTCTTAGTGTAAACATTTGGATGTTCCAAATCATTTATGAATGGAATAATTTAGTGACATTACCCTTCTATGACATTGATGTATTTCTTGTAATAATTTCGGAGTTAGTATCGAAGAGGAAGCATGATTCGAAGGACCAGTGGGCCCAAAATTATTTTTTAAAAAATATTAAATATATTTCATATCGTACACACACAAGTTTCTATAAATAATGAAATATATAATTAATTGAAAGTTTTATTAGAAATATGAGACCATTTTTGAGTCTATAACTCTATGATAACCCAAGGTGAGACCTAAAGTTGGTCGATGTCGAGCATTATGATGTGGAATGCATTAGTGTGTACGTCCAATTAAAATACATAATAAATTTATCAGTTTATTAAATGGACAAATAAAATTCTTCTATGAATACCCTCTTATGGAGAATTTAAAAGGGATATCTATTTAATTTTTCGATATCTAAAAAGAAATGGGGGGAGTTATTAATTGGAAGATTTGTATTTAAGAATGACATATGATAATATTGAGGATAATCATGGGATGGATGATGAATGCAGTGGGATCATGTCTTTTATCAATAACAAATGAATTCATCACCAATGATTAATCCATAACCAAAGTAGGTCTTGTTAGTTCCAGTTTTATCCATTTTAATTAAATTTTTGAGGTTTCATTCAAATATAATTTTATTAATTTGTGATTATCTTCCCTTCACATAAGTCTGTTAAATAATTTTATTTGTTGAAATTAATTAATTATTTTGTATGCCATGCTATCACACATGATTTTTCACTAATTGATCATTGGATGGGATCAAATTGGGAAATGATGATTATTAATTTTTTTTGTTCTTCTTCCCCACTATTCCTCATGTTCATCTTTGTTGACACATGAAGTCAATATTTGACATATTCAGGTGAGTTCATGCATGATCAGACCCCCACATTTTGGAATGTGGTGAAAAAAAAAGTGGGGTTGTGATTTGAAGACATATCAAATTAATGTAGTGGATTTGGGATTGAAATTTGGGGTTCAACCGAGGTGAAATGATAATTAAAAGTGATCAAAGGTGGTTCCGAATCAGATCGATGAACCTCTTTTTCCCAATTGACACTTAGAGATGATATATGATGCAATAAGATTGGTTCTAAGTGGAGGAAATGAACTATGGTTGGTGTGTGGGGGAATTTGTGTTGTGAGAGGTAGGTCAATCACAACTTGGGATGTGCAAGCATGTTATTATTATTTTCAATAATAATAACATTTTTAAAAACTGGAATAAAATATTTTTAAAAAGGAATAACCCATTAGGGAGTGAGTAGGGCGTGAAAGAAGGTGATCCAGTGTGACCTTCCTACATTTTAATCTAATAATTTATTATAATAATTATAATTATTATTTTTAATTAAAATAAATTGGAGTGTAGGTGGGGTTCATCACCCTTATGAGTGTAGACAAATACAGCTCATCTTATTTAATATAAGTTTTATATATAGAATAATAATAAGAATATAAAATGTTGTTGTTGTTGTTTTTGGTTATGAAGTATAATTTATGGTATATATACTATATTTTACATTGAAATGAAAAACCATTTATAGTGGCATGACCCTAAAATCAAGAGGGACATTTCAAGACCAATGACAGATATTTTTTAAGACCCAAGGATCAGGTCCACAAAGGGCCCAATAATAATAATATTATTTTTTATGCTATAAAATATAGTATCTAACATACATTACCCATTCCATGATGGAATTACTGTCTGTATATAGAATAATGACCCTGATATTGAGGTATAAATATCATGTTCAATGCCAGGTACATTATTTGGGTTCATAGCTCGGGCCAACAAATCATTGTTCCTTCAATGTATGGTGAAATATGATTTTTTTGGTTGGGTGTTTGATTTGGGAAAGTAAATAATCTACCGTGAGAGTTTATTTAGGGATCAAAATAGTGTGATTCATTTTGATATTTTTAGTTATTTTTGATGAGATATCTATGATTTGATATTTTATCCCAACAGAACATCGACCAGTCTCACACGATCGGCAGAATTTTGGGCAAACAAGCCGTTAACTCTAGATGTACATTGGCTTGCCCATAAATACACAAGAATGACCCTATCCCAAGGCACAACTAGTTACATGCCAAGATGTTAAATTGGGGCTGCACACCATGTGTATCCCCTTTCACATTGTGTACTTATTTATGAATGTTTTAAGTGATATATATCTTTTTTACATGGATTTTGACTACATATAACCTATCCTGAATATTTTTTTACATAGAATGTGATTATGGAATTAAAATTGTATTTTTAAATATGATGAATGATTTTCTATTTGTGATGATTCTTTAGGCAGTTCATTATAATAGAAATGATTTGGCAATATCATTAGAGAGATAGGTTGGGATTAGAAATATCCCATACTCCTCACACTAGTCTCAGTGGCACCCTCCGGCGATGATATTCATGGTTCATATACCTATTGAGTATGACTATTGTGCTGTGAAATGTTGTTTTTCATCGACCTAATGAGTCTCCCAATCCAACTATTATAGAGATCGGATCCTCTACCTACTTAGTGGAACCTTCCTATTATGACAGGGCATGAGTCCTATACCTATTGAGTGGAACCCTCCTACGGGGGTAGGGTATGGGTCCTCAACACACTGAGTAGAACCCTCCTACTTTGATAGTGTATGTGTCCTCTTCTTACAAATTGTAACCCTCACATTGTGATAGGTCATGGGTCCTTTAACAACAATGTGACACCCTCCTATTATGACCAGGCCTATGTCTACTACCTACTGAGTGCCATGCTACTATTGTGATAAGGCATGAGTCCTCTACATATTCAGTGGAACCCTCCAACAATGATAATTCATGGGTCCTATACCTACTATGGGGAACCCTCATATAGTGACAGGGCATGGGTCCTCTACCTACATTGTGGAACACTCATTCTATAATAGGGAATGTGTCCTCAACCTACTGAGTTTAATCCTCCTACTATGATAGGGAATGGGTCCCCCACCTACAGAGTGGCTCCCACATGTTATACTAGGGAATGGGTCATCTACCTATAGATTATGTCCCCTTGACTGTGTAGCATAGTGGTGAGGTGTGGATTGACACACTTACTTCTTCATTTATGAGATATGATGAGATTCTATGATGGACACTTGGAACTATTGGAAAACCAATTTTTCATAGATAGACTGTGTAGTTGGAGATCCCCCTTTTCCATTGTTTGGGATTACTATTGAGCGTATTTGGGTATTCATTATTCTTTTTGTATCAAATACTAATTGACATTCCTTTTTTTTATGAGATGAACACTTCTGTCATATCTTTTATTTCACCCTCTCCATTTTATGGGGTTTTCTACTGGGTATGTATATACTCACCCTTATATGAGAATTTCCATCTTCTTCCATGTACTTGCAGAAAACAGATAGGTCATAAGTGAATTCAGAGGGGCAATGTGACATATTGGTGCATTTGAAATTATAGGGTGGCTGGTGATTAGTGATCAAGATAGGGGATCCGTCAAGTTTTTTTTTAGTTATTTTAAGGTTTGGAAATATTTTCTGTTTGTGCAAGTATTTTTCTACTTTACATTTTTGATGATCGCATCATACTCTTTTTTATGCCCTATAGGTTATTACATGCATTGATTTTAATCTATATGTTACTATCTTTTACCATTATTCATTTGTATTTTTGTATGGAGGTGGTAGAGTGGAGGTATATAGGTACATTAATAAAAGGCATCAAATTATAATTATTCTTTTTTATTTTTATCACCAGCCTCAGGCCTATGGAGTTAGCCTTTCAGTAGTTGTTACTTAGCCTTCCATGGACTTGTTGGGCCATATTGGGTTTGTTATAAACAATCCACCACATTATAAATAATATATGTTATTTTTATAATAAATAAACATTTATTTATTAATTACTATGAAATAAAAAATTAATTTTTCAATTGGGTTATTTTAGTCCTCATAATTTGTTTTCTTAACAATGACTTTACTTTTACTTGTTTGAGAAATTATTATTTTTTTATTATTATAAGCTGGTGAAATTTTATTTAATAAAATTGAAACTATTGTTAAATTAGAATATCAAAAAATTAGTTTAGAATGAATTTTTATAATGTTTTAAAATTTTATATTTTTCAATGAATAATAAAACATTATGATATTTATTAAAAACTATATTTTCTTTTCAAGTACTTAAAAATTTAAATTATATTTTGGATTTATCTTAATATTTAATTAGTCCTTTTTTATGACATATAATCTATTAAAATATGTTGTGGTCAAAATTAAAAATGAATTTATTAAAAAAATTAATTTTTTTAAAAAAATGAATTTTTGTTATGGCTTATAGGTTTAATATTAAAATAAATTATATCAATTATATTAATTTAATTTGATAAAATTTATTCAATATTTATAATTGATAATATCATATTGGGTAAATTGGACTCTTTTATCTTTTTTCATAATAAATAGTATCCTTGTTAAATATTTTTCACCTTAGTAAGGGTAAAATAAGAAAAATATGGCCAAAACATTGGGATAAGGATTTTAAATTACAATGAAACACTCCATTATCCTAATTGGGGAGTGTAGTTCTAAAATTATGTTCCAATAATCTAAAATATGGCAACATAATTCCATTTTCACTTAAAATTGACCTTTATATTATATTACTCAAAGAATTAATAAAAAATGTCACTCTCTTGACTTTAATGTCTTTAAAATTTTATCATAAGGAAAAAAATTGGTATTATCGGTTTTACATATTTATTATAAATATTATTTTATTGGTCTTATCATGATAATTTCTTTTTATTTTTTATGATTGAATAATTACATAAATTGTTTATACAATTATGACACCTTAAATATTAAATTCATTGAAAAACTAAATAAATGATTCTATATATTTTATAAGTAATACAATGTGGGTGAATTATTATGTTCTAATAAATTTTTATATTCACATATTAAAATATTTAACTTATAGAATTGTGTAGTCTAATTCTATCTGTTTCTTGATGACATTAAATTCAAATTAAATGACCAAAAGATCTGGAGTCCCTGACCCTTAAAATTTATTATGGGAAAAACTATAATGTCCCAAATTATATGGAGTTTTTCCAAAGTGGGAGTTCATTGTACCCCTTATATATACATCAACTAGTGGTACCCAAAAACATATTGTTTTAAAGGACCACATCATGTTCATCTTTCTAATATCTCTCTTTGAGAGTGGATCCACCACTTGATTTCGTTCTTTATATAAATACGTGATAATAAAATTTTTGTATTTATCATGAATGAGAAATTCAATCCAATAAGGTAGGATCCACTATGGAACATTCATGGTTTTCTATTTCATGGACATGATTGAATTTTCAGAGTCTTATTCAACCCATAATGACGTCTAGTTATGTTAAGTGTCATTCTTGGTGGACTGAATTATCACAAAAAAATCAGACTCATATGTAAAAGTAATACCAATATAATCTTGAAATAATCCCTTCAAGAAACCACGATGTTTGTAAAAAACATCTTCAAAACCTAATGGTATTAGTTCTCCAGATTTTTCACCCTCCCCATTTAATTTTATCCCTGATAGGGTTAGTGGAATCCAGTGAATGTACTTATGTACAATAAGTTTCTTAGGTCTTCCTTGGAAACCTAGAAATCTAAGAATATAAATATCCTTAGTATTGTTTCACATTAAACCAAATGATATTGTGTATATTTTCCAAGTTATTTGGAAATATCCTTAGTAGTGTTTCATATGAAGTTATTTGGCTTTCCTTCCAGGAACTGTGTATCTTTTCCAATTGAATTCAACAAAAAAATTGAGATCATAATAATATTTTAAATTTAAATGCATATATAAAATTCTATGGAATAAATTTTATTAAAATTGAGAATGATTTTTCCCTTTAGTTTTAGAACTATGTTGAAGTCACTACGAATAACCCATTTATTACTCATATCCTCATTAATAACCTCATGTTTCTTCTATAAACATGTTCTTATTATGTATGATGCATAATAACAAAATAAAGTGATATAAACAAAAATTTATATTAAGTGATTAATGATAAAGTATTTTTATGATATTTCTTATTGCATGTGATGCTGTCTAAATTCAAAATAGATGAATAGTGTAAAAAATGAAATTAATGATATTTTAAGAAAAATAATATTTTATTTTATTACATTAAATTCATAAAAACAATATCATCGGTAAAGTTAATGGGATATGTTTGAAAATATCATCTGTGGTACACTTATGGTTCACGCTCCCTTTTATTGTAACTCTTGTGACCCATTCATATTAGTAAACATTGATATTGTAGTAATTTTCAAAAGGGTAAATCAAGGATAAAACTATGTGGTTAGAGTAAAAATAGAACAAAAAATAGTCAATATATTATACATGAGATAAATGTTACTGATAATCTTGTTATCATTGAAATATATCTATTTGGAGATACTTTATATTCAGAATCAATTTATATTAATTTATTAATTTAATTATTTTTATGATATCCCCTCATAAGACTTATAAAAGGATGCCACTTCTCTTCACTTCATCACAAATTTTGAGGCTTATATCTCATCTATAAGGTAAAATAATCCCTTCTTAAATTCCTTTAACATGTTTATGTTCTTCTATTATTTTCAAAATACCATCGTTCCAAGGCATATGTTTTATGCGAAAAGAGGTTTCTCAACAAATATGTACAAGTCATAACCGATTACTTTCAATTTTATTTATTTTTATAACACATATAAATCTATGGTATTTGTGAAAAATTAAAAATATTAAAAATATTTAAGTTCTATAATGATTATGGAACAACCATTACTCACCATATTATTCATGAAATGGGAATGAAATGTATCGATTTGGTGTGTGTGTGGACTATCAACTCCATGCAATGATACAATTAATTTCCATCACCAGAATTCATGAAAGGTTATTATTATGGGGTTAATGATTATATAGATATTTATGAAATATTAATTAATTATTTATTAAAATATCAGTTCTACCTTCTTACCTTCACATTTATTAAAAATTGGAAATGCCACTCGTGCATAGAAGTGGACCACCACATCGACGAAGCAATGTGAGTATTTTTTCATCTTCACTTTGCATAGATTTTGAAAAGAATATATGTAATGAATAAATATTATATATATGAAATATCAATTTTTCCTTAATGGTGATTTTTTATTTATATTTCTTCATTCCATCCATCGAAAAGTGAAAGTATCGTTTATGCTTATGTATGACATATCATCTCTATGAATGATGTAATTCATTTTTATATCACTATTATCATTGAATGACACTAAATATATATATATATACATATATATATATATAGATTAACTGAATATATATTATATTTATATAATAATTAACAAATTTATTAATTATTTTACCATGATCGATATAAAAAACTGAAATTACCAAACAGAATTTCTCAGGACAAACGAAATGGTTAATACACTAAAATGATTATTTTAATAACCGATTATAAATAAAAAGGTATAAAATGTATTAATTAGATCATATAATATATTATAGTTAAGTAAATTAATATTTTATATAATTATAATAAATTTATAATCTTTATATTGAATGTTAAAATCACTTATGAGGCAAGTCGGACGTGTTGTAGGGGTTTCTTTTGCAATTTCTATTTATTTCAAGATTATTTATGTTTGAAATTATATTGAAATAAATTATATTATAATTATATTATAAAACAAAATAATTTTAATACCATAGAGTTATTCAAGATATTATCAAATAATTTTATAATTTCCTTCTCATTGGGGCCTAAAAGGTTTGAGAAATTATTTGTATGAAAACAGACATTATTTCCTCTTTAGTAGAAATTCATTTTTTCTGTGTCCATATTTTCTAAAAACAAATTCATGATTTTTTAGTACTATACTATGATTTTATAAATCAATTTTTACAGATTATTGCATTTTTAAAAAATAAAATAAATTAATAATATTTTTATTTTCTGAATAATGTAATATTTACTTTTTACCAAAAATGATAAATGAGTCATTATTTTTAAGAAATATGGCATGAAATTAATTCCTAATTGCCATGACTGATCAATAATTTGAAGGATAAATTTCAAGTATATGAATTTATTTTCAATGAAAATTTTATTTTTATTTTTTTATTTTTTTTATGATTTTAATACATGATTTCAAAGAGAAAAGGGAATATTTTTCCTTAATAATTGTCCATGTTTCCTTTTGAAGTTATTTTCAACTATGTGAACATAAAACTATATTTCAGAGGATATAATCAAATGAACTATTTTAGTAATCCTCTAGGTGATTTATGATGATGGTGTTTTGATGTTCCATAATATATCCTTAATACGGATAATGTTTTACATATATAAAATTTTGAGAATTAATTGTATTAATAATTCAAATTAAAAGGAATGTATATGATGTGATAGTGATGGGTTGGGTCTAGTTGGTGATATCTATATTATAAATTGCTAATAATACCAAGACAAAACATAAGAAATGATATATTATATAGATCATTTTTAAACATAACCATTTATTAATATTGATGTATTTTTTTGGGAGGCCAGGAAAATATTATTAATGTTATCTAAGTTAAGAGGCCTTGATAATGAATGTGTGAAATTTATAATTTCGTTTATTAGAATTTTTTATTTATCCATGTGTTATATATCTTTATATTATCCATGGATACATATTTAAATTATATGTTGATTAAATGTATTGTGTTTTGATTATCCATTATGGCATGTTATTTATAAATAATTTAACCATATTAAAATGAAAATTTCACATAAACCTTATTGATAAAATAAGATTACCATTAATTTTTTTTTCATCTTACCATGATTTAATGAAGTATATAAGGATTAATATCAAGTATGTTAGATTTTTTCTTAAGATATGTATTTTATTTTTCCAATGTAATATGAAAAACATGAAGGATTCTAGTTTCTTGAGACAACGAAACTGATCGGTCCCGCATGGTGCATTCACTTAAATATTATACCAATGTAATAAATTAAACACTAGCCTTGGGTTATTGTTGATGATATTTATATAGTAGTATTTTGAGTATGTTTATTAAGAAAACCATGAACTAGATTTTAAAGCAACATAACTAGAAACAGAATTATTATATCTCTCATAGTAAATGATAACTTTTAAAAATATGTTTATTTTTAATTTATGGATCAATATTCATGTTGACTATGAGATAAGTTAGTTTATTCCATTATTTAGGGTTGGTTCCTAATATAAGAAGCAAAATTACAACATGTAAACTATGTATAGAATATCCTAAGGACTAATTCAATACAGTTAGTGTTGGAAATTAGAATATTATGGCCATATTATAGAAGGTGACTTAGGATATAATTAATAACCTAAACAATGTGTAATGGAATATTTTTCTATATCATGAATCATTTATATTATTGTGCTTCTTATGATAAAACTCTCTTTATTTGTATAGATATTTTAATCCACTGGTAGCTGAAAAATTTATTATTTATATAAAAAAGATATTCATTGATTTGGATGAAATGATGGTTAAAATATTATTTTCGTAGTTTATCGATTCAAAGGAGATTCCGATTAAGGGTTGTAATTGATGTTCAATAGTAAAGTGGTTAAAAAATTATAAATTATCAAATGGATATATTTTAGTTTCATATTATTTAATAGATAAATCCCTTCAGAGAAGTAAGATGAAATCTAAAGTGTGCTCTTAACTTTAATGATGAATAAAAAAGGTGCCGAATATTCGGAGGCTAACATAAGAAGACTATTAGGGAATATTATAGATTACATATGTAATATGGAAGTAACAATAGACCATTAAATTAATTATATAAAATCAATCCTTTGATGGGAAATGGTTTTTCAACCATTGTTATCATATTATGATATATTTTCTAGTTCCATAAAGATAGAAAAATAATTTTCTTCATCATATATCATTGAGGGAAGTGAATAAAATAAATAGACTGAGTAACCAATAAATAAAAAAGTAAAATTTTAATGTAAAATGTTATGGAAGGATTTACATCTTGTGATAATTATAGAAATACAAAAAATAGGTAATTACTTAATATGAACATGAGTTTGATTTAAATGTTGATATATTATTCATGAGTATCATCAATGTAAGGTAAATAAAGAAAAACTGATATTTAGTGTTTATATTGTAAAGAGATGAGTTAATATTCAAAACATTGTCCAAATAATTATGGTAACATACCACATAATTATCTAAGGGTAAGAAGATAATCTTATAAACATAATACATCTAAATTATGAGTTCATAATGATCTATATAAAGGTACACTTATTTTCTTCTATAGAAGTGAAATAGTTTTATTTCATTACAAATCTACCCACTCTTGTATATATGAATAATTTTTAAAGGTATGTCATCACCACCTCAACGATCACATGTTTATATAGTAGTGATAACTCATAATGGTTTTATTATTTCATCTAAAACTATAGTCTCCCCTCTGATAGATGTTTGTGGGAATGTACTTCCAATTTTTTTGTTCTTCCTCTATTTGAGGTAGATGTAAATTTAGGAATGTATTTTCACTCTCAATATAGAGCCCATATCAACTATCATGGAATGGATATTAAAATTGATATTCCAAATCAACCTAATTTCATCAATCGGTGTGAGGAAGAAACTGAACACACAATTAAAATCATTTCTAACACATGGGTTTTCTACCTTTTAAATTGGAGATTATAGATATATTTCTAGGAGAGTCACTGAGTCCTCCTGCTAATAATGAAGATGGTTTTTCAATAGAACTCATACCTAGTGATACAACTATTTCAAAAAAAGACCATATATAATATCCTTGATTGTGTTGTAGGAATTGATGAAAAATATAGATACAGAATTCATTTGGCCTAGTAATTCACTAGGGTGTGCATCTATTCTTTTTTATAATGAAAAATAGTCCAATGCATCTTTCAATGGATTAATTGAAACTTATAAATATCACTTTCTATAATAATTATCCTCTACACAATATTAGTGATCTTTTTGATCAATTATATGTTGCTAAATATCATTACATGATTGATCATCGATCTAAATAACACCAGATAAGGGTCCAAAAAGAGGATATATCCATGAATACCATATCTATGTGGTATAATCATTATGAATTAATATTAATTTCATTTTTAATTTCCAATTTTCCTTTTATTTTTATGGAATTACCTAATTGAGTTGTTATATATTACCTTGATCAGATATTGGCAGTCACTATATATGATATTCTTATATATTTTATGATTTTAGATGAGCATGAAGAATTTTACAGTATTATTATTATGTTGTTTATGGAGAATTATCAATATTCGCAATTTTCCATGTCGAAATATTTTCTATAAAATTCCCTATTCACGAGTCATATAATTTCATGTCAGGGTGTATAGGTGTATCTATCAGAGACAAAATTTAGACGGAAATTTTCTAGACCAACCATGATCAGTGAGATCTGTAATTTTCTTAGGTTGGATAGATAACAATGGTATTTTGAATTTGGTTTCTCATTAATATTTAATATAATCACAACATTTACTCATAATAGGGATATGTTCCTGAAGACAAAATAGTGTGTGGAGATTTTTAAAGAAGTAAATAGAAGGTTGGTCAGTGTGCCTCTTCTTATAGTACCTCGAAGTAGAGAACAATATATCAAATATAGTGATGTATAAAATAATGTATTGTGATGCATGCTGATATATAATAATATTGTGATTTCTAGTTCCTTTCACCAGATAAAGATTCATGTAAAAAATTAACTTACTCAGGAATTGGTGTTGGCTGTAATAATTTTTTCATTACTAAAATAAGGAAATTAAATTGATGGTGTAATATGTGATATATATTCTGACCAAATTATATTTTAGTATTTGTTAACCAAGAGAGAGTTGAATATTTACCAAACAATATGGTTATAATTTATTAAATATTAAAAAATATAAATACATTACCTCTATGGGAATTCAAACAAGTTGGATGATACCTGTTGTCGAAAAGATCAAGCAATATTTTCAATAATGGGGATTGAAATAGATTTAATATTTATGGACATTTAGAAGTTATATCTTGAAATCCAAAGGAAGTGAGATATTATTTTTTTCAATCTATCAATGAGTATATTAAGAAGGTCCAAAAGAATGATTTGTGATTATAGAAGAAGCTAATAATGGTTCTTGAAATCAACCATGATCATGAGAGAGTGATAAGGATTCGAAACCCAAGTATGTTCCCCATCAATACTATATTTTAAGGATATTTTTTTCAATCCCATGTTTCATCATTCTCTATTCATCATGAATATACCAAGATGTATAGATACATGAATTAATATTTCCTGTGGGATTACATAAAAAGGGATATTCTTGAGTTAGTATCTCCATTCCTGGTGTGTTACAGTGTCAATGATGAGAGATATAATTATATGATTATGTTACAAAAATTACCTATATTATAATGTAAATTAGAAAAAATCATAGATTTCACCATTGGAATCCCTGAAATATCTAAATTCCAAAGTGCTATTTGGGTTATAGTTGATCACTGTATTAAATTTTTACTTCGTAATTAAGTTGTAGAAAATTATAAACTTATAATATTATTCAATTATATATTAAGGATTTTGTGATATTTCATGGAGTACCACTCTGAATAAAAAATGACCAGAATCCAAGGTTTACCTAAAAAATATAGAAAAGTCTTCATCGGGTTCTAGAAACATAGATGAGTTTCAGTCATTCTTATCACCCTCAGACTGTTGGTTGGTGGAGAGGACCATTCAAACTATTAAATAAAACTTGTGATATTATTTAGGGAGTTAAATAGTGGTTTATATCAATACCTTAGTATGGTGTAAATTTTATACAATAATTTATTTCACATATGAATTCATATGGTCCATTAGGAATCCATATTTTGTTGGATTTGAAGTACATCAAAATGCTGGGGTGAAGGTGGAAAATGAAATTTATTTTGATCTAATTGAACATAAAAAATGACAGAAAATATTCGGTCTGTTCATCGACACATCGTGGTATCTCATAGTCGATACAATTATTATTTATGATAATAATATAAATGATCAATATTTAGAAGTTGGTGATTAGGTATTCCCATGAATATATATTTGGAAGATGGTTGTGATTTTTGTAATTCAAGGAATATTGAGCCCTCAATATTTTTTTCCTTATAAATTATTAATAATATTCGTATGTTAACTTATTTTTTGGTACTTCTATAGTATATATCTAAACTTTATGATGTGTTCGATGTATTAGTATTCAAAATGTACATACAAAAACATTTACAAGTACGAAACTCTTAGGTCATATAACTAGATCATGATCTATCTATCTAGGAATAACGAGTGGATATTCTTGATCATAGATAGAAAGTTCAACGAAAAAATAACTCTTATTTAGTATATGATTTGTGGTGATGTCCTTAATTTGATAAAGTTGTTAGGGAACATGAGGATGTGATGAGATTGAACTATTCTCAGTTTTTAGAATAATATTTATTTAATTTCAAGGTGAAAATTGTATAACATAAAACCAAAATATATTTTTATTTCACTTCAAATATATTTAATTACATTTATCTATTTTGATATAAAAAACCCCATGTGTAAATGAACCATTATATAGTATATGATAATAACATAGACATTAGAATTAACAGTATGGTTAAGAAAAAACACAATATTAAAAATAAATATAATGCTCATACTCAATAAAAGTTAATTGATTAAGGAAATTGTAATAAGCGCTTGATTTTTCTAGTAAAGTGATTTTATAATTAAATAATATTTATATTAAAAAAATAATTTTTATATCTTTTTTTAGAAAATTTTGTATATAATTTGTCAACATATTTGAAACTTTATTTGATAAATTTTTTAAAATTTTAAATTAAAATATCAAAATTATCTTAAAATGAATTTTGGATAATGTCCCAAATATTATATTTTTGATGTAATATTAAAAAACAGTGTTCTGTATTGAAATATATCTTTTATTTTAAAGTATTTTCAAAGTCACATTATATTGGGATAGTTTTGAAATTTTAATTTCTTACTTTTTTTAAATATAATCTAAAAAATGGTATTGGAATAAACATTATAATTAAATTTTGTATAAAAACATTTTTATGCATAAAATGGATTTTTTATGGAAATTATATTTTCATCTCATTTCCTAAGTCTAGTTTAAATTTTAATTAAATAAATACATGAATTTGGTTTGATAAAATGAAATTCATATTTGAAAGGAGGACCAAAATTTTAAAATAAAAACCTTTTATTTTTTACATAATTAATAGTTACCATGGTAAATATGTGTCAGCCCAGTAAATTGTAAACTTGTGTAACCTGGATAAAACATTGATATATGGAATTTAAATTATAATAACACATCAATTTATAGTATTTTTTTGTGTAGTTATGTGAGTATCATGTATGTCTCAAACAATGGACACTTTGTCCCATATTTCATTGATTTTGAAATTAATATTGTTTTAAGAATAAAATAAATAAATAATGTCACACTCTTGAATTTAGTATATCAAATATTTTTTATAAGGATAAAATGTTGACATTTTAAGTTTTAAATCATTATTTCAATTTTTCTTAAAAATCATGATAATTTATTTCTTATTTTTATTGAAATAATTATTATCTTTAATGAATACACAACATCAAAATGATATTTTTATCAATTAATAAAAAAATAACCGAATTTAGAAATATTAAAATAATTATATTTTTTGTGAATTGTTATGTCCCATTATGTTTTTCGATTAATATAACTTAATCATAATGTTCTTAAAGTATATATTCTAATTCAATATTTGTCTGGATATCTTTAAAGTCAAATTAAATGAATTATGTCAAAAAAATTAATGATATTTTATTAAAAATAAAATTTTATTAAATTATTTATAATTTGAAAAAATCATATCACCCGACATATGAATGTGATATAGTTTAAAATTTCAACTATGATACATTTATTATTTTTTCCTATAATCATTACATTATCTTACATTAATCGAAAAAATCCTTTATATTATGGTAATCTTCGAAAGGATTAAGAATGGATGAAAGTAATATGAACGGTGAAAAATCACATAAACTTGCCTAGATATTATTGGATTAGATTATTTTTACATATCTTCATCCTATATAAAAAAATATAAATTTTTATCCACTAGATTATGAAAAATAATTCTCATTAATTTAATAAATTTAGTATTTCAAAGAGATCCCCTACACTCACTTGTAAAACAACATGTCATATCTTATCTTCCTCACACTTTTATATCCTTCAAGATTATAAAATCCATACCAAAATAACTTTATATCTTTAATAATCACTTCCAAGAGCTTCTAGTATTTCCAAAAATAATTCTTTTAGTGGTTTAGTTGTAAAAGTGGTTTCTCTATGTAAATGTAAAACTCATAATAGATTTAATTATTTTTTTCTTATACCTCATCTAAATATATTGTAATATCAACACTATTTAATGATAAATAAACTGCTTAATTTAAAATTTAGTAGTATTTTTAGGTAAAAATTTAAATTTTTATTAAAAATCAATTATTAAATGTTCTAATAATGTTTTATAAGGGTAAAGAATAGTAAACAACTTTGATTATTCTATGGATATTTATTGATTCTAGTTATGATATAGTGTGTGATTTTGAAAGGTGTTTTATAATTATCCTTTCCTTTTACACATAGTTTTACATGATTTTATGCATAATAAACCATCATACACAACCAAAGATCGTAAATTCAAGTGCTTATAGAAGATTACGTACACAATCAGAAAACATGAAACAAATCTAAAAAACAACAATTAGTCTCCATAATGAGATCCTAACATCCATTGATATGTTACATCTATATAGGTTATCCCGGGGAATACATGAACACATGGATGAGCTAAAAATACTTAAAGGGTGTAAACATAGAAATAAATCATATCAAAAGGGTTCAAAAGGCTAACATGATGAAATAAAACGAATGGAACATGCATAGGCATAATGAAGAATAATAGGGTTGAAAATAATCATATAATCATATAAATGTGGAGACAACACACAAGATTACATAACCACGAGTCAAGGCTTATATCCAAGACCATTACACATGGAGGACAAAGTCCCATGAAGCAATCTGGCTCCCTCACGGTTCCAACAGGACATGTCATGTGTAATGGCCCGGACCTCCCTGGTCCATTACTTTGTGAAAATGTGGTGTTGGAGGTGTTCCGGGAGGTCAAGGTGACTTTTCCCCCAGCTGCTGCCTACTGGTAGCTCGGTCTACCGGTAGCTGCTGATTACCGGTAGCTCGGTCTACCGGTAACTGCTGATTACTGGTAGCTCAGTCTACCGGTAGCTACTGCCTACCGGTAGCTCGGTCTACCGGTAGCTGCTGCCTACCCGTAGCTCGGTCTACCGGTAGCTGCTGATTACCGGTAGCTCGGTCTACCGGTAGCTGCTGATTACCGGTAGCTCAGTCTACCGGTAGCTGCTGCCTACTGGTAGCTCGGTATACCGGTAGCTGCTGATTACCGGTAGCTCGGTCTACCGGTAGCTGCTGATTATCGGTAGCGCGTTCTACTGGTAGCTGCTGATTACTGGTAGCTCGGTCTACCGGTAGCCGCATCTTACCGGTAGCTGGGTTTACCGGTAGCCACGGCGTACTGATAGCTCGGTATACTGGTAGTCGTAGTCCAGCAGTAGCTCGGCTAACACTTTGCCAAATTTCTAGTTCTGTGAGCAGTGTTTCTATCAGTGAGGTTCTATCGGTGGACTTCTATCGGTGAGGTTCAGTGAATAGTGTTTCATCGGTGAGGTTCAGTGAACAGTGTTTCTATCGGTGAGGTTCTATCGGTAGACTTGAACAGTGTTTCCAGAATCCTAAGAGCTACCGATTCCATACTTTGCCAAATTTTGAGTATGTGAACAGTGTTTCCAGCTTCGTAAATTCGGCGTCTTCTTTGACGTAAAATACTTTTAAAACCTTATTTTAAGGACTTTAAGGCCGATTCAAAGGCCATAAATCCTATATTAATTATTCCTAAGGCCGGGATGTTTTTACTTGGTCAAACCGCGTGGGTTAATGCGATCCGTTTTTAATGGAGAATAAATCGGATCTTAAACCGTCGCCTCTCTAATTTATTTTTTTAAAGGGAACGAGATATCATTTTTTCATTTTTCTTCCTCCTGGTCCTCATCTACAAGACGCTAGAACCTTGCAATCATTCCCGTAGGAGTTCCACAATCAAACGTTACTCGGATCAGCTCCGCTCTATTTGATGCAACCAAGTTGTGTCGATCGTTCTTCCATATAAGGTATGTTTTATCATCGTTCCTTCGGGGATCACCATCTATTTTTCTTCCTTCCATATTAGCATGTAATATCCATGGTTCTAATTGGTTTTCTTGGGGTTGGTTCGTACTGTCATACCGTGGAATCCTCCAGTGGATGCAGCAGTCGTGAGGAGAAGAGGACTGTGACCCGTTGTGTGGATAAAAGACGTCAAGAACTCTTCGAGGTATGTGATTCATGGCTTCTCTAATTGTGTATGTGCAATCGTAGAATTATCATGATTTATTCCTTTGGATCACAATGAAATTGAACTAATTAAATAGTTGAACCGGATTAAAAGAATTGGTTGATCGCATGTTGTTGCTTTATATCGTGATAACGGTTTGCCTCATGTTTTCCTAGATATAGTGATATCCATGTTTTCCATGACTTTGTTGTTCGTTCATGATAGAAATTGATAATGAACGTAAAGCCGGAATTAGTTGTTAATTAATTGGCTAAAGTTAAAGAGACATGTAAATTAATCTGGTTACTGCTGTTGTTGTAGTTGTTCTAATTTGAGGATAATCAAATTAGGGAAGTAAGCATGGTTATTTAATTGTGATAGCTTACTGATTAGGTATCCATGATTGGAACCTACGAATAATAAATCTGCCAATTCAATATGGATTAGAGAACAAATTATGTGGGAATTTCTAAAAGGGTTCTGAGTTACCCTCTTGTTTGTTAAAGGGTCAAGAGCCCATGATGTGATGTTTGTTTTCCTGCTGCTTGTGCTGTGATGTGAGCCTGGATGGTTTTTTTGTGATATGTGGAGGCATGGAGGCCTTGTGGTTATGGAAGCAGATGACACCTAGAGTGGCGAGATGCATTAGTTTATGCATATGGGTGTCGGGGAGGACACCAGGGGTGATGGAATGGGATGGATGTGGTTACTGGTTGCTTGCGGTTTTCTTGAATGTTAATCTGCTTTGCTTTTCCCCACTACTCAAGGCAGCTGGTCTTGCATACCCTCTTTCCGAAGGAGGCGAAGACACGCGGGGTATGCCACGTGCTTTCCGTGCTTAGCCTCTCGATGGAGGATGGGTCTATGCTCTTTCTATAGGCGGAAAAGACTCGACGGGTAGTATATCTGCTCACCGTGTTGAGCCTCCTTTGGGTTTAGAAGCATAGGAAGTTTTTCTAGAATGCCTGTGAATGTGGAAAAGTAATTCGGTAAGGAATATTTGATTAAATGGTGAAAATCCACGGGGATGGAGATGCTGGAATTTAAAGGTGATGTGAATATTAAAAACGAGCAGTTGTTTTTGAAAGTGATGCCAATTCAGTTTAATGTGGAATTATTCATTCTTAATTAATGTTTAAAGAATTAATTAACGTACAGTGGAATTGATAAATGAGAATGGAGTAATCTAATGAAGCTCTTCAATTGGTTGTGTGCTTATAGGATACCTAGTCTTTGAAGTAGCAGCCTGGAGTCTGAGAGACGTTAGCTGCAGTTGTATCTAAGACTAGGTAATGCCCATAGTGTGGATGTGAGTTACTTATATATTCTGTACTTTTGTGTTTCTATACGCTACTCCACCCTGTCGGTAAGGGAAACTGACACGCCGGGGATTCTGAGCCCTGGGGGGGGGGGGTGTTTTCCCCAACATTCTGATGGGAGGTTGAATGGCTGACTACCCCCTTTGGCCCCGCTCTCTTCTCTTGGTAGATATTTGTGCTGGTAGGCACAGTGGTTAGTTTTACCCATATATGTGTGTAGAGGGCTGTAATGGCTTGTGGTTATTTCACACACATATATTCTGGATATAGTATCCTATGGAATACTATAGGTGTAACGTGTATAGGCTATGATGGCTTGAGGATCCTTACTCGGTGTATGGGCTGTAATTGCTTGAGGTATAATAACCGACGTATGATACACGTTATGCGAGCTGTGGTGGCTCCCGGAAACTACCTGGATACTTTTGGTTGTGAGGATTGTGTGGAGCTTAGCCCAGGTGTTTGCGGGCAAGCCTTTGTGGTGCACGAGGTGCAGATTGTGGAGCTTGACCCATGTTGATACGGGCAAGCCTTTGGAGAGAGATGCACAAGACATATGTCGTTGGGGAAAAGCGGAAAACCAGTGGGGAAGTAGTAGCGGGGTACCCTTGATATTCTTTACTATATGCTATATTATTGTATGCGTTACTTGGTGAGAGTAGCCATGGTGAGGTTGGGAACTTAGTATACCTATTTAGGTGACGAGTTAGTTTCACATGTTGTTCACTGGGCTTTAGCATGCTTTCTCTACTTTTTCACGAGAGTCTTGGGGAGGATCCTACTGAGTATACTGTTATACTCACCCTATATACATATAAACTATTTTTCAGGTCACTTGGAGGAGGTTGGAGATCAAGCTGGTTACTACTAGCTTGCGGTTGGAGGAGGAGCTGTTCGGGCTTGTGGTTGCTGTCGTTTTGCTTTCTTTTGGGTACTTCTAGTTTTCCCTTTCAGTTGTAGTACTTTTTCATGACATTTCCTAGATGTACTTGATTTCCTTTTACATTTCAGTTCTGAGTTGGAGTTGATTGGAGTCTATTCTATCTCTCTCTTCTGCATGTGTTCTCTTAGAGGGTAATGGCTCCCATTTGTGTGTGTATTATACCCTCGGTGCTAGTCACCAACCCGGGGCCTACTGGAGGCGGGACTCGGGGGTCATTATCTCCCTTCTCACATTTCCGGCACAGGAGGGGTACACTTTGTTGGGAGGGGGTCGTGACAGAGTGGTATTAGAGGTCTGGTTGAGGGATAGGATGGAGTTTGGAGTTAGGCACAGGTGAGGATGCATGGGATGGTAGGGCAACAATGTCATTCATGTTTAGCAAGTGGGGTAAACACTGGAGATCGGCAGAGACATTGGCGTTCAGGGCCCCCTATGATCTTTTGCACGGACCTTTAAGATTATGATGGCTACTAAACAAAGTGATACTGGTTGCAGGGTAGAGACCTAGGAAAGGATCATGCATCACTATTCTTTGCGCCTGTGTTTGAATGGGTAGACCTTGGGATAGGTAACCTAACATTAATAAAACAAAATAATTAATTAATTAATGTTGAGTCTTCCATATTCCAGGCTTAGGAGCTCTAACAGTTGTTATTTTACCGGTATGGCTCCAGGTCAACGTCCTCGTCAGGTTTGCACAGAAGGTGCCCAGCAGGCTGGTCCAGCAGATCGCCGCCGGGTAGAGGTTGACGACGATGACACTTGGAGGAAGACACTCTGAGAGTTCCAGTGCTAGAGTCTACAGAAGTACGAGGGCTCCGTTTCAGATGCAGTCACAGAAGACTGGTTGGAGGAGGTCGAGATAGGTTTCAGTTCGATTCGTGCTCGGAAGGAACACTGGGTGTCCTTGGTTATGACGATGCTGCGTTGAGCAGCGAGACAGTGGTGGTTCTTGTTCCTTGGGGATCGTGAGGAGTCAGCGATCTCATGGGAGGAGTTTCGAGACCGGTTTAGAGTCGAGTTTCTTTCATCGACTGCGAAGGCGTCCAGTCGCCAGGAGCTACTCACCCTTCGATAGGGGAGATCCAGTGTTCGAGAGTTTGGAATCCGTTTCAGGAACCTTCTACGATATGCTTCAGAACTGTTACCAGATGATGAGGCCAGGGCGAGGCATTTCGAGGAGGCTTTGCGTCCAGAGATCCATGGCCAGGTCACCCCATTTATGCTGAAGACATATCTTGAGGTGCTGGCAAGGGCAGAGGTTGTTGAGAGGACTTTGACCAGGACCAGATCGTCACGAGAGGGGAATCGTCATGATTCCTCACGAAGCAGAGCTGTGGTCCGGGGTTCCCGGTTTTCAGGACAGAAGAGTTTTCGTTCACCTAGGGGTAGGTCCCAGCCCTTCCCATCTCGTTTCTCCGGAGGCAGCAACTCTCAGGCCTATGCCAAGGGATCAGGCGCTTGTTTTTCTTGTGGTGGTCGTGGTCATCAGCAGCGGGAGTGCCCAACTTTTCAGAGCAGTCATCGTGCACCAGGCACTCCACTCCAGGTTCCTCCGTTGAGGCAGTTCCAGCCGAGGCAGCAGCAGCAGGTTGCACCAGCTTTAGATCACCCAAGGGTAGATGGAGCAGGTAGAGGACAGCCCCATGATGCTCCATGTCCTCAGAGAGCAGAGCGTGGTCGTGGTGGTGGTCGTCATCAGGGTCAGAGAGGCCGTGGAGGTGGTCGTGGTCAGCTTCATGCTCTAGCGTTGCCTGCCCCAGGCGAGCCAGACGTCGTCCGAGGTACCCTTTGCTTGTTTTCTACCTTGGTGTATGCCTTGTTTGATTCAGGAGCGACTCACTCCTTTATATCCCCTACCCTTGTCCACGCTTTGGGACTTGAGGTAGAGAGTCTTCCAGTGCCCTTGGCATTGACTACGCCAGTTGGAGGTCGAGCTAGCTTGTTTGAAGTATGTAGAGACTGTGAACAAGTGTTGGGGCTGCGCCGCTCTTGGGGAGATTTCCTATGTTTACGAATACAACCATATGATGTCATCCTCGGCATGGATTGGTTGTATTCGGTGCAGGCTGTTGTGGATTGCTACAGGAAGAAGGTCGTTTTCTTTGATGAAGATGGAGAGGAAGTAGTGTTTGTTAGTGAGAGAGATCCTCGGATGAGTCATAGACGAGTTTCATCCTTATCATCCATGATGGCTGGGATGATGCTGAGTTCTTCAGAGGTTCAACAGTTGGGGTTTCCTAGGGTCGTAGAGGAGTACCCTAATATCTTTCCAGAAGAGGTTGTATCCATACCCCCTCGACGAGAGATCGAGTTTGGGATCGAGCTACAGCCAGGAGCGTCTCCTATCTCTATGTCTCCGTATAGGATGACCCCTTCTGAGTTACGAGAGCTACGTATACAGCTCGATGGTCTGTTGCAGTGTGGTTTTGTTCGGCCAAGCGTGTCACCGTGGGGTGCACCAGTTTTGTTTGTGAAAAAGGCTGACGGCAGTTTGCGGTTGTGTGTCGATTATCGTCGGTTAAACAAAGTGACAATAAAGAACCGCTATCCTCTCCCGCGGATTGATGACCTATTCGATCAACTGAAGGGTGCAAGTTGGTTCTCAAAGATAGACTTGCGGTCAGGATATCATCAGATGCGTGTAAAGGATGAGGATATCCCGAAGACTGCTTTCCGCTGTCGTCATGGGCATTATGAGTTTGTTGTAATGCCATTCGGCGTGACAAATGCTCCAGCTGTTTTCATGGGGTTGATGAATGCTGTGTTCCGTGAATTCCTGGAAAAGTTTGTTGTGGTTTTAATCGACGACATCCTTGTATACTCCACATCTGAAGAGGAGCATACAGAGCATCTACGAGCCGTTTTGGGAGTTCTTCTCCAACATCGGTTTTTTGGGAAGTTGTCCAAGTGTGAGTTCTGGGCTCGAGAAGTTCGTTTCTTGGGACATGTTGTTTCCCAATAGGGAGTAGCTATGGATCGTTCGAAGATAGAAGCAGTGGTGTCTTGGCCAGCCCCCAAGACCGTGTCAGAGGTGCGAAGTTTCCTTGGTATCGCAAGCTATTACAGGAGGTTTGTGACTAATTTCTCCTGAGTTGCGACTCCTCTGACAGCTTTGACCAGGAAGGATCAAGCGTTCATATGGACTGATCAGTGTCAGACAGCTTTCGAGTATCTAAAGGAGAAGTTGGTAAGTGCTCCAGTCCTTTGTCTTCCAATGGAGGGAGTCCAGTTTGATGGTTTCTGTGATGCTTCACATCTGGGGCTAGGGTGCGTTCTCATGCAGCAGAGGTCTGTTGTTTCTTATGGGTCTCAGCAGTTGCGTCCCCATGAACGCAACTATTCCACCCATGATCTTGAGTTGGCAGCCGTGGTGTTTGCTCTGAAGTTGTGGAGACATTACCTCATTGGTGAGCACTTTGTGGTTTTCACCGATCATAAGAGTTTGAGGTATGTTTTCTCCCAACGTGACTTGAACTTGAGGCAGCATCGGTGGATGGAGTTCTTGCAGGAATACGACTTCGAAATATCGTATAGACCTGGGAAGGGAAATGTTGTTGCTGATGCATTAAGCCGAAAGTCACGTAATGATGTTGTGCGTGAATATGGTGATTCCTGGAGAGTGATGGAAGAGCTATCAGCTTTGCATCTTGATATGGGAGAAGTTGGGGGTAGAGGTTGTCTTTTCCAGATGACGGTGCAGTCATCCCTGATGCAGAAGGTGGAAGAGTCACAGTTGGGTGATCTAGAGGTGGAAGTTTGGAGAAACAGAGTTGTATGTGGTGAGGCCCATGATGGTTGGTCGGAGGATGAACAACACCGAGTGTTGTATCATGGCAGGCTTTTTGTTCCCTTGGCGATGCGCGAGACGGTTCTCCGAGAGTTCAATAGTTCACCCTTGGCGGTACATCCTGGTGTGACGAAGATGTACCGATCCTTGAGGAGTCAGTTTTGGTGGCCTGGGCTGAAGCGTACAGTTGCAGAATGCGTGTCTCGATGTTTAGTCTGCCAGAAGGTGAGGGCCGAACACCGTGTTCCTGGTGGTATTCTCCAGCACTTAGAGATTCCTCAGTGGAACTGGGAGGACATCTCAATGGATTTTGTTACAGGTTTACCTCGAGCTCCGGGAGGACATGATGCTATATGGGTGGTATTGGATCTTTTAACAAAATCATCCCACTTCATAGCAATCAAGGAGTCGAGCTCAGTGGAAGTTTTGTCGAGGCAGTATCTGGAGGAGGTGGTGAGGCTTCACGGAGTTCCTAAGACGATCATTTCTGATCGAGATCCTCGTTTTACCTCCAGGGTGTGGAGAGGTCTCCAGCATGCTTTTGGTTCTCAATTATGCCTTAGCACTGCTTTTCATCCTCAAACGGATGGTCAGACAGAGCGAACCATCCAGACTCTTGAAGACATGTTGCGCTCTTGTGTTCTTGATTTTGGTGGTTTATTGGTGAAGCACTTACCCTTGGTAGAGTTCGCTTACAATAATAGTTTTCACTCTACCATCGGTATGGCGCCGTTTGAAGCCTTGTATGGCCGGCCATGCCGTTCTCCGTTGTGCTAGACTGGGGTCGGAGAGTCAGCAATTCTCGGACCAGAACTAGTGCAGAATACAACCGAGATGGTTCATGTGATTCGTGAGAGGATGAAGACAGCACAGGATCGTCAGAAATCATATGTTGATCAAAGAAGGAGACTGTTAGAGTTTAATGTTGGGGATCATGTGTTTCTAAAGGTGACTCCCCGTCGTGGGCAGCGAAGGTTTGGTCGTGGAAGTAAGCTTTCTCCCCGGTTTGTTGGGCCTTTCGAGGTGTTAGCTCGTGTTGGAGCTGTGGCTTATCGAGTAGAGCTTCCCCCTAAGATGAGTCGGATACATGATGTTTTCCATGTATCACAGCTCCGTCGTTATCTTCATGATGAATCTCATGTTATCGATTGGGGAGAGATCGATATTGACGATGATGAAACCTTCGAGGAGCGACCTGTGGAGATCCAAGACCGCAAGGAGAAAGTGTTGCGTGGGTATTCTATCCCCTTAGTTTGTGTCTTGTGGCGACACAGTGGCATGGAGGAGACTACCTGGGAGCGTGAGTCACAGATACGTGCTCAGTACCCAGAGTTGTTTAATGTTTAACTCCTCTCATGTAATGATGTTTCCTCTCTGGTTAGACCTTTCATGTTTTATTTATGTACCTTTGATGTGATGTTATGTTTGAATTGTTTGGTTATGGATTATTTGTTTCCATACTCTCGGATGTCGTAGTTTTGTTCCATCTTTTGAACAACTCATGGTGGTTTTCCCCTGAGAGGTATCTTATGGGGTGGTTGTTCAGACCCCTCTTTTCTTCTGGGTTGGTTTTTAATTCTCGAGGACGAGAATGTTTTGAGAGGTATCTAATGTAATGGCCCGGACCTCCCTGGTCCATTACTTTGTGAAAATGTGGTGTTGGAGGTGTTCCAGGAGGTCAAGGTGACTTATCCCCCAGCTGCTGCCTACCGGTAGCTCGGTCTACCGGTAGCTGCTGATTACCGGTAGCTCGGTCTACCGGTAGCTGCTGATTACCAGTAGCTCGGTCTACCGGTAGCTGCTGCCTACCGGTAGCTCGGTCTACCGGTAGCTGCTGCCTACCGGTAGCTCGGTCTACCGGTAGTTGCTGATTACCGGTAGCTCTATCTACCGGTAGCTGCTGATTACCGGTAGCTCAGTCTACCGGTAGCTGCTACCTACCGGTAGCTCGGTCTACCGGTAGCTGCTGATTACCGGTAGCTCGGTCTACCGGTAGCTGCTGATTACCGGTAGCTCGTTCTACCGGTAGCTGCTGATTACTGGTATCTCGGTCTACCGGTAGTCGCATCCTACTGGTAGCTGGGTTTACCGGTAGCCACGGCGTACTAATAGCTCGGTATACTGGTAGCCACAGTCCAGCAGTAGCTCGGCTAACACTTTGCCAAATTTCTAGTTCTGTGAACAGTGTTTCTATCAGTGAGGTTCTATCAGTGGACTTCTATCGGTGAGGTTCAGTGAATAGTGTTTCATCGGTGAGGTTCAGTGAACAGTGTTTCTATCGGTGAGGTTCTATCGGTAGACTTGAACAGTGTTTCCAGAATCCTAAGAGCTACCGATTCCATACTTTGCCAAATTTTGAGTATGTGAACAGTGTTTCCAGTTTCGTAAATTTGACGTCTTCTTTGATGTAAAATACTTTTAAAACCTTATTTTAAGGACTTTAAGGCCGATTCAAAGGCCATAAATCCTATATTAATTATTCCTAAGGCCGGGTTGTTTTTACTTGGTCAAACCACGCGGGTTAATGCGATCCGTTTTTAATTGAGAATAAATCGGATCTTAAACCGTCGCGTCTCTAATTTATTTTTTTAAACGGAACGAGATATCATTTTTTTGTTGTTCTTCCTCCTAGTCCTCATCTACAAGACGCTAGAACCTTGCAATCATTCCCGTAGGAGTTTCACAATCAAACGTTACTCGGATCAGCTCCGCTCTGTTTGATGCAACCAAGTTGTGTCGATCGTTCTTCCATATAAGGTATGTTTTATCATCGTTCCTTCGGGGATCACCTTCTCTTTTTCTTCCTTCCATATTAGCATGTAATCTCCATGGTTCTAATGGGTTTTCTTGGGGTTGGTTGGTACTGTCATACCGTGGCATCCTCCGGTGGATGCAGCTGTCGTGAGGAAAAGAGGACTGTGACCCGTTGTGTGGATAAAAGACGTGAAGAACTCTTCGAGGTAGGGGATTCATGGCTTCTCTAATTGTGTATGTGCAATCGTAGAGTTAGCATGATTTATTCCTTTGGATCACAATGAAATTGACCTAATTAAATACTTGAACCGGATTAAAAGAATTGGTTGATCGCATGTTGTTGCTTTATACCGTGATAACGGTTTGCCTCATGTTTTCCTAGATATATTGATATCCATGTTTTCCTTGACTTTGTTGTTCGTTCATGATAGAAATTGATAATGAACGTAAAGCCGGAATTAGTTGATAATTAATTGGATAAAGATAAAGAGGCATGTAAATTAATCTGGTTACTGCTGTTGTTGTAGTTGTTCTAATTTTAGGATAATCAAATTAGGGAAGTAAGCATGGTTATTTAATTGTGATAGCTTACTGATTAGGTAACCATGATTGGAACCTACGAATAACAAATCTGCCAATTCAATATAGATTAGAGAACAGATTATGTGGGAATTTCTAAAAGGGTTCTGAGTTACCCTCTTGTTTGTTAAAGGGTCAAGAGCCCATGATGTGATGTTTGTTTTCCTGCTGCTTGTGCTGTGATGTGAGCCTGGATGGTTTTTTTTTGTGATATGTGAAGGCATGGAGGCCTTGTGGTTATGGCAGCAGATAACGCCTAGAGTGGCGAGATGCATCATTTTATGCATATGGGTGTCGGGGAGGACACCAGGGGTGATGGAATGGGATGGATGTGGTTACTGGTTGCTTGCGGTTTTCTTGAATGTTAATATGCTTTGCTTTTCCCCACTACTCAAGGCAGCTGGTCTTGCTTACCCTCTTTCCGAAGGAGGTGAAGACACGCGGGGTATGCCACGTGCTTTCCGTGTTTAGCCTCTCGATGGAGGATGGGTCTATGCTCTTTCTATAGGCGGCAAAGACTCGACGGGTAGTATATCTACTCACCGTGTTGAGCCTAATTTGTGTTTAGAAGCATATGATGCTTTTCTAGAATGCATGGGAATGTGGAAAAGTAATTAGGTAAGGAATATTTGATTAAATGGTGAAAATCCATGGGGATGGAGATGCTGGAATTTAAAGGTGATGTGAATCTTAAAAAGGAGCAGTTGTTTTTGAAAGTGATGCCAATTCAGTTTAATGTGGAATTGTTCATTCTTAATTAATGTTTAAAGAATTAATTAACGTACAGTGGAATTGATAAATGAGAATGGAGTAATCTAATGAAGCTCTTCAATTGGTTGTGTGCTTATAGGATACCTAGTCTTTGAAGTAGCAGCCTGGAGTCTGAGAGACGTTAGCTGCAGTTGTATCTAAGACTAGTTAATGCCCATAGTGTGGATGTGAGTTACTTATATATTCTGTACTTTTTGTGTTTCTATACGCTACTCCACCCTGTCGGTAAGGGCAACTGACACCCCAGGGATTCTGAGCCCTGGGGGGGTGTTTTCCCCAACATTCTGATGGGAGGTTGAATGGCTGACTACCCCCTTTGGCCCCGCTCTCTTCTCTTGGTAGATCTTTGTGCTGGTAGGCACAGTGGTTAGTTTTACCCATATATGTGTGTAGAGGGATGTAATGGCTTGTGGTTATTTCACACACATATATTCTGGATATAGTATCCTATGGAATACTATAGGTGTAACGTGTATAGGCTATGATGACTTGAGGATCCTTACTCGGTGTATGGGCTGTAATGGCTTGAGGTATAATACCCGACGTATGATACACGTTATGCGAGCTGTGGTGGCTCCCAGAAACTACCTGGATACTTTTTGTTGTGAGGATTGTGTGGAGCTTAGCCCGGGTGTCTGCGGGCAAGCCTTTGTGGTGCACGAGGTGCAGATTGGGGAGCTTGACCCATGTTGATACGGGCAAGCCTTTGGAGAGATATGCACAGGACGTATGTCGTTGGGGCAAAGCGGAAAACCAGTGGGGAAGTAGTAGCGGGGTACCCTTGATATTCTTTACTATATGTTATATTCTTGTATGCGTTACTTGGTGAGAGTAGCCATGGTGAGGTTGGGAACTTAGTATACCTGTTTAGGTGACGAGTTAGTTTCACTTGTTGTTCACTGGGCTTTAGCATGCTTTCTCTACTTTTCCACGAGAGTCTTGGGGAGGATCCTACTGAGTATACTGTTATACTCACCCTATATACATATAAACTGTTTTTCAGGTCACTTGGAGCAGGTTGGAGATCAAGCTGGTTACTACTAGCTTGCGGTTGGAGGAGGAGCTGTTCGGGCTTGTGGTCACTGTCGTTTTGCTTTCTTTTGGGTACTTCTAGTTTTTCCTTTCAGTTGTAGTACTTTTGCATGACATTTCATATATGTACTTGATTTACTTTTACATTTCATTTCTGAGTTGGAGTTGATTGGAGTCTATTCTATCTCTCTCTTCTGCATGTGTTCTCTTAGAGGGTAATGCCTCCCATTTGTGTGTGTATTATACCCTCGGTGCTAGTCGCCAACCCGGGGCCTACTGGAGGCGGGACTCGGGGGTCATTATCTCCCTTCTCACATTGCCGGCCCAGGAGGGGTACACTTTGTGGGGAGGGGGTCGTGACATCATGAGACTAAACATTACCCAATGAATTAGAGTTATATATAAGTTCACCCAATATAAAAATGTATACTAATATGTGAACCGCATAAATAATCATATATAAGGAATCGAAAAAAATTATAAGGGTTACCAAAAGAATGAATTGGGTCTCATAATAATGTCTAAAGGATTAATAGAAGGGAATATCACAATGGTGTCCATAAAAAATAGTTTTTTAACAACAAAGAGAAATTAAGAATGTAGAATATACATATATCATGATAAATTATGTCAAACTAAAGTGAAAACAAGAAAACATAGTGTTTAAGAGTCATTATAAATGAAACATTGTATTATGGTTTAAAGAAAACATTAAAAGGAATTTAAAGCGGAAAAAAAATATTTTTTTCATTAAACCAAAACAAATTATGATAGTTTTTCATTATTAAATGGGTGATTTTAGTTAAAATATCAGTTTAATATAAAAATTATGGAGTTCACATTAAAATTAGTCTGAAATTAGGAAGTACCTTTAATTAGGTTGTCTTATTAGTAAGATTTGAGAAGGAAACCATTTTAAAAAAAGTTTTTTACACATAAAATATGGGTGAAATGATCTGGATACATGATTTTGAGACATATACATTAAATTTTTAAGAATTTTATAAAAATAAATTGTAATTAAATTGGGTTAATGATAGAGAAAGCATAACCAAAATAAAAATGGAGTTTCTAAGAGAAACCCTTTCCTTATATCTGAAAGTGTTCTACACATGATCTTAATGTCATTGATAAAGAAATTAAACCCATTATTTAGTTAATTTATAATAATTTATATAATTATTTTATTTATGATAATTTATTTATGTTCTTTTATGGTTTTTTGATGAGTTATAATATATAATTTTATTGTTTGAAAGCATCAGTTTCCTTGGTTTTCATGATTAGTATACTTGAGTACATCTATATAAACTCATGTAAAATGAGAATAGTGGTATAAAATTGATATTAAAAGTTATTAATTAATAAAAAATTAAATGATTTTATTAGTCATTTGGTTATTTTTCATGATGATGAATCATTAAATAAGATGTTAGTGATAAATGTTAAGATTATGTTGTCGGTTTTTCGATCATCACAAAGAAGATCTCTTTTATTAATTAATATAATGTACATATAATGGTTACATATCATTAAAAAATCATTACAAAATTTATTATAATCTTTTCTAACAAAAAAATGATTTTATGAGTATATTTGATTGAGGTAATATAAATTATATCATTTTTCATCCTTGAATTCGATAAATTACCACATCACGAATGATGTTTTCATTATTAGTACCAAAAGAGAGGGGAAGAGAAATTATGATGAATTTTTCCATTAAAATTATAATATTTAATTATATAAAACATACTTATTTTTACATTATACATGGATTATGGGAGGTGAGGAGAAAATAAGAAAAGAAAAAAAATTGAATAGAGATTAAAAGAATATAAAAGAGTATTTTACCTATTGAATTTCTCTTTCATGAAAATCTCCATCAGGAAATGGGTTTAGTATTTTTTTAGAAAATAGTCTTATAAATGTGTGTTACTGATATTGGGAAATGATTTTTTTGAATTTTGATAATTCTGAAATCTTGTAATGTGTGAGGATAAGAGGTGGCGAGGTGTGGTATTTACAGTGGATGAGAGGGGTTGTTTTTTCTTTATTTTATTCATTACATTATTAATTTGGCACAAGTCATAGAATAATATTATAATATTGACTAATTATATTGAAATATTAATGAATTATTTGATATTATGGGATTACAAAAACCATATATCATTTATGAGCTGATAATTAATGTATCTATATTTTACAGTGAATTATAGCATTTTACTATTCATAAAAAATTCAAGTATTATTGGGAAATAAAAAATAATACAACAAAAACAATTTTTGATGTGTATAATTAAAAAAATTAACTCCATTTTATTAAAATATTTTACTAAATATTGGATATTTGATTTTTATTTGAAATCATCATGTATAAGGAATATACTGATTTTTAAACTATAATTGATTTTATTAAACATTGAAAAATTAATAAATTTCTCATAAAATTATTTGATAATTTTTTTTAAAGAAAATATTAATTTCTGAATACAATTTATTAAAATAAATTTTCTTTTAAACAATTATATTTATTAGAAAATTGAAAATAAAAATTTATGTTTTATAAAAAAACCAACACTTAATTAAGAAATTCTAAAACATTTATTCACTTATACTATTATAAAATTATATCATATTACCATTAATAAGATTCCTAAATATTATTTATAAATTTAAGGGTTTGGTTAGCATTCTATTGGTTGGTTTGTTATTCATAAGTGCCACATTACTATTCCAATTTTCACGTTACTATTCCATTGGTATAGGTTCTTTAATATATATAAATAAATGTTCGTTCATTAATTATTAATTTATAAAGTTTTTTATTTTGTTCACTATGTTATATTATGGATTTTATAATTCAAGGAATAATTTTATGAAGTTAATTTTTGTTAATAGAATTTTTGGTTGTTACATTTCTCTACCCTTATGAAATTTCTCCTTTGAAATTTAATTCCACATACTATAGGGAAAAGAAGTGAGGGTAATTATTTTTCATAATCTTATATAGGTCCCATGATTAATCCACAAACTGATGGTTCCACCATAGTACTTTGAGCAGGTGAGTATTCTTGTTGCGGAGAACATTATCTCAAAGGTCAAAGATCATCCCTAGCTACTCCTCATAAAATATAACAATCTTCAATTATAACACTTTTGTATTCAGTACATATGGAGGATTCATTATGTAATTACTCAATGGGGATACATGAAATATATCATTTACTTGAGACATGGTTGAGGGTCATATTAGTCAATAGGCCCTAACTCCACAATGATCAAGAATCTCGAAGGGTTTTACGTACCTCGGACCCATCTTTCATTTCTCCCCACATGTTATGATCCTTTTCCATAGAGATATGTGGAGGTCTACCATGTCTGAAACCTTAAACTAACGGTCTCATCAATGACTCTCCACATAGCTCCTCTATCAAATTTGGGCTTTCTTGATGTGATGATAAATTAATTTATTCTCTTTAACCATTTCATTGACCATTTCAGGTCCAAGCATCTTATGATAACTGATGTCATCCCATAATACTGGGGTTTTGAATCATTCCCTATAAAAGGATTCACATGTATTAGATGCTCAAGTGGAAACTTGTGTTTTTAGATAATTCAACTAATGGAATATTTTGGTCCCATCCTCAATTGAAGTCCACATAACACACTCTCAAAATGTATTCCAATGCCTAAATAGTTCACTCATATTGACTATCTATTTTAGGATGATTGGACATATTGAAGTTAAACTCAGTGTTCAGATCATATTTGATATGATCCCAAAACATTAAGGTGAATCTGATATCTTGATCGAATAAAATCGATAATGTTAATCCACACATCCTTACAAATTCTTTGATATATATTAATGTATTTTGATCCAGTGATAAGTCCTCTCATTTTTTGATAATGTTAGATGTATTGGTAAGACTATCAACAAAAACCCATATCTAACTATTTTGTCTAGATATATTTGGATGTCTACTGACAAATCCTATCGTGATGTTTTCCCTTTACCATGTTGGTATGAGTACTGGTTTCATAATTTTGTTATAATTTTTCCTTTCAGCCTTCACTTTCTGACATACTAGGAGCATTGATGTATACTCAATGATCTCCTTCTTCATATTTTCCCACCAATTATTCTCTCAAATATCTCAATATATCTTTGTGCTCCTTGGTGAATAGATAAGGTTGAGCTATGTGTATCATTAAAAAGATCATTCTTTAACTATGGATTGGACGATACACATCATCGTTACCCAAATCATTTTAATATATCCTCCTAAATCACGAAGTTAGAGTATTTCCTTTTTTCTGATAGCTTATACCTTTTTTTAGTTTCACTATAATTTCATTGATCATCCTTTATTTTCTCAATAAGGTATGGTTGAGAAATAACATGATAAAGGATTGAGGATGGTCCATCCTTAATGATTCCCATGCAAGTCCATTGATAATGTATTAAGATAGAATCATTTTAAATTATCATCATTGATAAAGATACATGATCATTTCAAACATACAAAATATTCCACCTTATGTTTCTTACCAGGATGGAAGATGATTGAACAGTAATAATCTATGATGATCTCCAACCATCTTCATTGGAACATATTAATATCCTTATATGTGATTATATATTCAAGGATCTTATGATCAATACAAATTTCACACTTCTCCACATAGAGATAATGCCTCCATATTTTAAATAAAAAGATCAAAGCTTCTTTATCCAAATCATACATGGGTTATTTTTTCTCAGGAAGTTTCGAATTCCTTGAGGCTTAGGTCATTACATTACCATTTTTCATCATTATCCAACCTATGACCTTTTTTTAAGCACATTTTACCCCAAAAAGTGTTCCCCACTTTCCTGAAGTGTGACTACTAGTGTAATGATAAGCCTATTTTTGAATCATTAAACCAGTATTTTCATTATTCGGCCTTGACAAAAGTAACTCCATTCATTGCTATTTTTTTATTAGGTTAGAAGATTGCGATAATTTCTTGGAAAATTATCTATAATACGCAACTAGTCCAAGGAAACTACAGATCTCCATTACAGATGTTGGCCTATGACACTCTTCAAAAGCTATTATGTTTGAAGGGTCTACATATATTCATTTTATTGTGATAATATGCCCTATTATTGATAATTTCTCCATCCAAAACTCACATTTACTATAAATTTCATCATGTTTCTAACTTTATAATGTATTCATCATAGTATTCAAATGTTCATCATGTTCCTCCTTGATCATAGAGTATATCAGACTATCATCAATAAAGACTACCAATAATTGGATGAGGTAATTTATAATGGCTAATAATTAATTAAAGAAACTTTTTGGATCATTACTGTGTCAAAGGGGAATCAATACGAACTCAAGGTGTATGTACCTCATTTTAAAGGTAGTCTTGGGAATATCCTCCCTCATCATATTAAATTAGTGATATCCCGATAAAAGTTCCACCTTAGAAAAAAAATTTGGCCTCAACTATTTGATCAAACAAGTCATCTATCCATAGGAGGGGATACTTTTTCATTATCATGATTTTTTTGATATCACAATAATCAATTCATAGGCACTTTGATCCATCATTATTTTGGATGAAGAGGACTAGCACACCACAAAGTGACGTACTTTGGATTTTAATTCACCTGTCCAGATTCTTTGTTAACTACTGCTTCAGTACTTCCATCACAATGATGGCTATTCTTTATGGTGTTTTTGATATAGGAAGAGATCCATGAATATGATTTATTGTAAACTCACTCCTCGATTTGTAGAAATAATATCAATCTATTTAGGGAAAATATTTTATTAGTCCTTCACAATGTGAATATCATCGAGAAAGATTATATCTATTCTCTTAATCATTTGAGCTAGATATTCTTTCCAATAAGAAAACAATATCCAAAATTGAGATAATGATTCAGATGGAGATTCATCTTCTTCCTTACACATGTACAGTATTGGATGATGCTTTGTGATGTGAATAGGTATCTACCTTTCCTATCATTTAATTTAATATTTGTATAAATATAAAAAATCCAATCCTATATAGCATCTGGCACCACCAAAGGATGTAAGACAAGAATTTATAAGATTTTCAGCCCAAAAATAATAACTAGGGAGGATTTATATACTTTTGATGAAATAATTTCCTCATTTTAACTTCTCAGAAGTAACTTAACCTCCATATTTTCAGGTGATGTTAGAATAGTTCTATAAAACATGAATGATAAGAAATAATGCATAGAAATAGAATTAAATAGTTTATTCTCTACTCTTAATTGAATAACTAGTGTACCTATCACCACATAATTTTCATACTCTTCCTCACTAATATTGATAACATATTCTATTTCGTACTGCCTTAGAGGTTTTTTTGTTGATTTCCTCTAAAATCCATTATAAATGTGAATTATCTTGCATAATTCACATGCTCTTTTCAATTTAAACCCAACACAATATGATGGGTTTTGATCTGATCCTTACTTTCTTCTTCCGCATTAGTGTGATTCATCATATACCATTGGCAGTTATTATCAATATTTCATTACCATTCACATTTGAATCATCTCATGGTTTCCATAAAGTAGTTTCTGGAATGTGTATTATGACACTTTTAACACATCAGATGATTGGTATTCATTACATCATGGGATTTATCTACACATCCTACCCTATTAGACACCATTTTGCACTTTTTTGTCACTAGGCCCATAAGACTGCTAATTTTATCTGATATTCATTTCACCCTTTTGAGAAAAAATATCAATATCTTCATAATATTAGATGTATTGAATCAAAATGGATTTTATTATAGTCATATTTAATACACTGAATATGTGATCCTCCATCATTTTAGTGTTTATGAAAATGATAGAGGCATATCATGCAAGTATTGTGATGTTTTCCTCACACGGTGCAATAGACTGACCTCCCTTTTTCATAAGTTAATTGGAATTATTTTACATATTAGGGCATAAGGTTTATGGAAAATATTTAAGGAAAAATATTTTATTGAAATCTTACCATTAAATGGAATCAATTTCGTCCTTGTAATTTCATTTCTTGGTCATTTTTAATAATTGGTCAACTTCCCCTTCAAAACAACATACTTCCAGCACAACATTATCTTCTTCTAAAAAATATAGTAAAGATAATATCTTCTCAATATATTAAATTCATTATTCCTTGAATATGGGATCATAAGATCCACATAATCAGGGAGGTCTTTTTTTGCAAGGAGGAATCAACCACAACATTCTCTTTATTAAGAGAAGGAGAAAATTACAATAATTCAAGTCATTATTAATAACTTAATAATGATGGGAAAGTACTATCATGATGTTATGAGCACCCATTCCCATCATATTTTACATATAATCAGGGTTATAATCAAATTTCCTATCACATTTACTATTTTAACGAGTTCATTTATTTCCACCCATTATCTAAGAAAACGAAAGTACAATTAGGGGGCATGAATACTTAGCTGATAAGTTTATAAAATTAAAAAATTGAACATAAATAATCATTTAATTGAAATTTATATCCTAACTTGTGATTCCATATGTTTAAATCTGGTTATCTATAGTTATAAAATTACCCCTAGGGTTTGTCTAAATCACTCTAGGAATAATCCCCCAAAATAACTAGACATTTCTCTAAAACCAACTATAGTGTTCCTAAACATTTACACATTTAATTACATGATTATGAGAAAACAAAATCCATAAAAAACAACCAAGGATTGTAAATTCTAGTGTTTTTGGAATATTAAGTACATAATTAAAAAAAACAAAACAAGTTAAAACCATATTTTATTTAATCTCCATAATGAGATCCTATCATCCACTGAACTATAACATCTATATAGGACAACCTAGGGAATACATGAATAAAAGGATGACCTAAAAAGCCCAGTAAGGCTGTAAACCAAGAAATAAAGCTTATAAAATGGGTTAGAAAGAATAACATGATGTCATAAATGGCGTGGAACATTAATATAAAAATAATAATAACATGGGAAAAAATAATCATGGAATAATATAAATGTGACATTAACACATGACATCACATAAGCCTGAGGCAAGGCTAACCGCCCAGACCATTACACATAGCAGACGATATCCCATAAAGGAATTAGGTTCACTCCATACCCCATCAGGACTTCTCATGAGACTAAACGTTACCCAGTTCATTGAAGAACTATATTGGTTTAGCCATCATCACATGTTCATGAAAATTAATTCCACATTGATAATCAGACATATAGAATCAAACATAAACATTAGGTTTACACATGGAAGTAATTAGGTATCATAAACTTGTATAAGTCATATCAAAAGGGAATATCATAATTCTATCCATGAAAAATGGATTTAAATCATACATTGAATTTAATAAGGTAAAATAGAAATATATCATGATATGTGATGTCAAAAAAATTAAAACATGTAAAAAGAGTTTTTAAGAGTCATTTGAAATGAATCGTTTTTGTTGGGTTTAATGAAAATATTAAAGTGTGATTAAAGTGGAAAAAGAATTTTTTATTTCATAAAATTAGAAATGAACCATGATATTTTTATAAATGAAATGAGTGATTATGTAAAAAATAATGGAATGTTATTATAGATTATGGAGTTCACTTGATTATGGGTATGAAATTAAGATGTACCCTATAATTGGGCCAGCTTATCAGGATGATTTGGGAAGTGGACCTTTTTAAAACATGTATTTCTCCAAAAAGGAAGGGTTGAATGATCTAGATCCATGCTTTTAATGAATATAAATTGAAGATATTTGAATTATTCAAATGTAAATTATAATAACATTGGGTTAATGTGAGATACAGCGTAACCTGTATGAATAATAGAGGTTCGGGGAGAATTCATTACCTAATGTCCAAAATTGTTCTGAACATGAACATAATGTCGTGGATAATCAAATTGAATATATAATTAATTAATTAACAAACTATTATATATTTATTTTATTTATTATAATTTTATAAAGTTAATTTGTGGTTTTTTATGACTTATAAGATATAATTTTATCGTTCAGGCGCATTGGTTTCCTTGGATTTAATGATCGGTTTACTTATATAAATGTATGGAAAATAATGTAAAATGTGAATAGTTTCCCAGAATTGAATTTATATTTCATTTATTAAAATTATGAATATTAAATGATTATATAAATCATTATATATGACTTTTGTGATAAGCGTTTAGATTATTTTGGATGTTTTGATGATTATCACGAACTAGTATTTTTATTAATTAATAGGATGTATATATAATGGATATAAAACATTAAATGATCACTAATACACATGTCATAATTTTTTTGACAATATAAATTTGTATAAAAGCTTTATTAAATTAGGTAATTGAAATTGAAAAAAAAAAGTTTCCTCGAATTCAATAAATAAAATCACCACGGACGTTTTCTTCATTTTTAGTACAAAAAGAGATAGGAAGGGAAATGAGGATGAATTAATTTATTAACATGATAAAATTATAGTATATACAATATAATGGAGTTTTAGGCCACTTATATATGTGATGGTGAGGAGATAAAAAAAACTAAATTAAAAATAAATCAAAAGAAAATGAAAGAAGATTTTACCTCTTGAATTTCTCCTCCTTGAGAACATATTTTGAGAAAGGGGTTTGGTATTTTATTGAGATTAATGGATCCAGGAAGATTTATATAGACTTTTTAATAATATTTATTATTATTTGGAAAATTCTCAAATCTTTGATGGTGTGAGGAGAAGAGGTGGTGAGGGGTGGTATTTATTGTGGAGGAGAGGGGTGTTTTCTCATTATTTTATTCATTAGATTATTATTTTGGCTCAAGACTATTATTAGTTTCACAATAATAAAAAAATATATTAAAATAATGAAGCATATTTTGACATTATGGGTTTACATTATCAACACATCATCTATGACTTAATAATTCATGTATTTAGCTTTTATCGTGAAATATCATGTTTTACTTTCCACAAAAAATTTGATTATTTTAAAAAATAATTATTTTTTTACCCAAAACAATTTTTGCTATATTGAAATCACAAATGAACTATGTTTTATGAAAATAATGACCCTAATATAATAAATTTAACTTTAAATTAAAATCATTATTTACATGGAATATAATAAATTTAAATTTATTACTGATTTTATAACACTTTGAAAATTTAAATAAGGTCTCATAAAATTATAATATAATTATAATCCATGAATATATTAATTTATTAGTACATTCTCTAAAGTTATATTTTATTTTAAATAATTATATTAATTGTAAAATTGGAAATAATCTTTTACGTATTATAAAAAAACTAACTATTAATTAATAATTTATTAAACATTTATTTACATATACTATGATATAATTATATTATTCTAGCTTTTATAAGATTCTGAAATTTTAATATTAATTTCGTAGGTGAAGTTAGTTTTCTATTGGCTGAGGTACTATTCCTATGGGTCTCATTATTATTCACAATTTCATGTAACTATTCCATTTGTATATGGACCTAAACATCTATAATTACCTTTTATTTCATTAAATCATCATTTATAATGTTTTTATTTTGTTATATATGTTATTTTATTTTATTTATACATCATGGGATAATTATAATAATGTAATTTTCATTGATATAATTATTTAGGGTTGATACATGTTGAGCATCAGCAGAGATAAAAAAAATTTAAATAGATTATATCACAGACATGATTTTTTTCAAAATTAATATAATATCTCACAAATAGTGTGTTGTATAAGAAATATGACACCATTATTTGGTATGTCGTATGGGATTTACCCTAGGAATGACATAACATGTGTGTGCGTCAGATGTTTGGTAAGATCTCCCACGATGATAACATAATTAATATTTTTAAAATATAAATTAAAAAAAATATTTGACTATTCTTAAAATGGTGAATAATATGAGAAATAAAAGAAAATATTTAGGTTTAGAATGAGGGGTTTACCCATAGCGTGTCACAATATTTCTACACATCAGGTATTTAATAAGATCACATATGAGGGTAGTTTATTTAATTTTCTTATTATTTTATTGTTTTCCAATATAATATAATATATCCCAAATGGTGCACCATATATGAAATTTTATATGACCATTTTTTCTGAAAAATATGGTTTACACAAGGGAATACATAAGATTTTTGTGCATTGGTCATTTGGTCAGATCACATGTCAGAAAAATTTATTAATATTTTTATTAAATCAATTATTAAGAATAATTTTTATAACATGATCTTCTTTTCTAATTGGGATCCTCCATTGATGACCACATTTAAATTCAAAAAAAATTTATAACCATTTTATCCCATCCAATTTTTAAATTCTTTAATTAGGTTGAATTCGCGAATCAATCATCATTTTTCTGGTGAATCATAAATTAAAACATGTGTTTAATTCTGAGGTTTATGTATGCTATGAATTTGGTTTCTAATATCCCAAGAGTTCAGATTTATATGGTTGTATAACTATTTGATATTGTGTGGCACTTAATATCCATTGTTCATGTTCAAAAGCCATGTCGGACCCCCTTGCCTTATGAGATACGAGCTTCTCCTTCCCCTTCTACACTACTCATGTAGAATGAATATGCATCCCTTTTTATCTTTTTTTTATTTAGTTATATTTTACATTTATTTTTCAAAATATGAAATAGTGGTTAGTTTTAAAAATTTGATGATATAACAAATCAAATTATCATGAATATTTTATAGAAATATCATCAAATATTTTTGCGATATTATCTAAGATAATTTCATGATTTAAAAAACAATTTGTATATTAAATTATCTAGGGATAATTATAAAATTATATAATTGTGGAGTAATAAGTTATAATTATTATCATTATATAACTATTAAAATATATTTTGTACTAAATTACTGACGGATAATTAAAAATGATTATCAAAATATAATTAAAATGAATTATCTTGTGTAATCTCAAAAGAAATTCTCAAATAATGTTTTTTTGGGTAAAATTACTCAAGGATAATTATATGTAGTTATCATGTGATATTTACAAAAAATTATTAATGAATAGTGGCCGTATATTATAAGATATGATTACGAAATTATAATTGTTAATAAATTATCATGTGAAAATTATTAAATGATGATTTCTGTGAAAATGTCAAGAAACAATTAATGAATAAATTATATATTGGAAATTATATAAGGATAATTTTTTGGAAATTATCAGAAGGTAATTATAAATGGGTATTTTATAATAACTTATCAAAATATGATTAAAAATTGATAATTTATAAGATAATTATATTATGATAATTTATAATAAATTATCATTAGATAATTATAAAAAGGCAATTTATACAAAATTTACAAAAGATAATTATAAAAGGATAATTTATGACTAATTTTTAATAGATTATTATTAAACATAAATTTATAAGAATTTATCAAAAGATAAATTTAAAATTTTAATTTATTTTAAATTATCTAAAGATAATTATAAAGACATTATTTTTTAAACATTATGAAAATATAATTATAAGAGGATAATTTTTGAGAAATCATCAATTGATAATTATGAAAAGATAATTTATGATAAATTTTAAAAATATAATTATAGAATGATATTTTATGAGAAATGATTTTGGGATAATTATAAAAGGATAAATTATAGTTATTTACAAATGCATAATTATAAAAGTATAATTTATAAGAAATTATTAAATGACAATTATTATCGAGAGGAAAATTATGATTACATGTATAGAACTAAAATGAAAATTATAAAATTATATAGGTGAGACAAAGTATCATCATATTCTATATATTATGTATTTCTTAAATTAAATTGATAAATTTGTTCTAGGAACACTTAATGATCCTTGATCATTGAAATTTCGATAAAAATGAAAAAAGGTAGTTTAGTGCCTTTTTCGTACTATTGTGGTTCCCAATCTAACTTTTAAAACAAAAATGGTGGTTTATCTTTTCCATTGAAATATTCAACTTTGAGAATGAGTGTTCCTGACATTTGTTATATTTTTCGAAAATGATTCATTAATATTATTTATGTGTAGATGTATTTGATATCCATTCAATGTTATGATCTCATGTGGGAGTGTATAGCCCTGAGAAACTTATGTGAAACTTGTATCCATGAGTACATTGTAGGTTTCTTTATCTTCAATGTTGATCACATGTACTATTGTTGAACTGTGCTTATGAAGATGGGTTATGCTTTCTCGTGTCTCCAACCAAGCATTGCGAGCTTTTATGGAATAGTTCTTGGAACAACAAGGGTGATGGACTATAGTGACATGTTTATCCCTTAATTGGGGAGTGTGCATGAATGATGATGATAGTGATGAGGGGCCTTCTCAAAGTGTATAGATATGGAGATGCCTTCTGTATATCTTGTGATGAAATTCATGTGTAAAATATAGAAAGGGGTATGATATTGATTCCTTGGGAATGTAGAGTAGCTCTCAATTCCTAGAGAATTTTGAGAACCTGGATTCATTGATTCCCATATTTACTACATTTCACGATCACACGATGTTGAGTAGCATTAATTATGAGCCTTGTGGATAGTACATAATTATTCTAACACCTTTATTATCCTTGTATCATAGAGCTGCAATAGGTACATTCAGGGGTCATGGCTAGTTGGTTAGTGCATGACTACTAAGTTTTGGAGTGTTTGTTGCTATATTTTTTACAAATTTATAATTATTTTGGAATATATATTTATACTTGATAACATGAGGATCAGAACACATTCAGGGTGTCATTCTCAGTCCTATACTCACACACTACTCTGGAATTTGGGAATGCTTTTAGATTCCATGAGGGATCTAGAAAATGGAAAGGGACCTACGGGAGACTATTGTGATATAGAGTGTGGAGGTGGCAGTGGTGTCGGATAGACACCATAGTAACCTGTAGTTTATTATTTTTTAATCTATATTATTTACCCTGTATATGATTTCTACTATTGTATTATTATTTTATTTTCTTATCATAAATGCCATTTATTATGTTATTATCCATGTTTATCTAATTTTTTGGTTATTTAATGATTATTATTTATCCTACGACACGATATTGAGGGTATAGTCTCTCCTCTATCAAACTCAGATCATTGAGTATTGTTGAAAAATTATTTCTTATGGGGAGGCATGCATGAGGACATGTGACACTCCAACTGGGACGTGACAGTTTAGATTGTGATTGTACAAAATGTTATCATAGGATCAAGATTCACTAAATTGTTCTTCTATTTTCCTTGGGATTGGAAATCAAATAATGGATATAGATTGGTTGGGACTCATAAAGAATAACTATGATAGTTCATTTCCAACACTATATTGTGGAACTATTACTTTCCAAAAATTGTGAATTAGTGCTTTACTACTACAATTAATTGAACTCACATTGGGTGGTGTACAAGATTTTGTATTTTATTTATTGAATCTTGAGTGAGTTCATGCATGATGACTAGCAAATAGGTTAAAATTACATATATAAACATCTATTTTTGATGCACTGTAGTTCCCATTTAATTCATTGATTTTTTCTATTAATTGATGATATTTTTTCCTTATGTGATATATCTTAATTGGTATTGATTAGTTAAACTGATCTTTATAGTTTGTTATTATATATATGATGAAAATAACTATTGTGTGTTGTACATCTCGTTCCCCTCGCTCTTTGATTTTCATGATCACAATCACTTTCATATGTGTTTAACTTTGTTTTTAAGTGTTGTGGATGATAGGAAAAAGATTGCCAAAGGATTGGCCCAAGAATGGACAAGAAGTGGACTGAAATTCAGTCCACCGGCCAACCGGTGTGATAGCACCGGCCAGCCGGTGGACCTGGCAGAGGCATTGCCCACTGCCAGGTTCCACCGGTCGACCGGTGGCTCTGTCACCGGTCGACCGGTGGCATCCAGCCCAAATAGTGTTTGCTACTGTCTTGCCACCGGCCAGCCGGTGGCTCCTCCACCGGTCAGCCGGTGGAGCCTGGACCAGAATTCTCTCCACATTCCAAGGCACCGGCCAGCCGGTGGCCCTGCACCGGCCGGCCGGTGGAGCCAGTCAAACTAGCCGTTGCAGTTTGACCAGGCTGGCCCACTTGGCTCCCAACGGCTCTTTTAGCCTTTCCAACGGCTCCGAAGCCTCCCCAAGGGTTCCATGCCTATAAATAAAGGCCAAGGAAGCCCCGGACACCAACCGGATCATATACCAAGCGCCCGGACATATTGTTGCACATTTGGCGAACCTCCGGCGCTCCACCTTCAAGGATACTCAAGTGCTCCAACCAATTTCCAATCCAAGGAGCACCTCAAGAAGCTTGGGAGAGCACGCTACATCAACTCCATCTATCCAATTGGCGCCCAAGTCTTCCTCCAATACGGTTTTTATTGTTTATTTTATTTTGAGCTTAAAATTGGGTTTGTGCCTACAAACCCCAAACTTTTCTCATCCTCCCTTTCTCTTGGGTTCTCACACCACCACTAAGGTGTGAAGAGGTTTCTTCAAGCCTTTCCTTTTAAAAGGCTTGAGTTGTCGGTGAGCTATCCTTCACCCGTTAAAAAGGCTAGTGGGTTCTTGCTATTCCATTGAAAGCAAGTGGGTTCTTGCTAAACCACAAAAAGCAAGCTGTAATAGGTCCTAGTGCTACCTCAAAGCCTAGTGGGTTTCTTGCTAAAACCATTGAAAAGCAAGCGGTAGGAATCTCTCAACGGTTGAGTTGGGAGCGGAGACGTAGGCCGGGTTTTGGCCGAACTCCGTTAACAATTTCTTGTGTGATTGCCTCTTTTATTTTCCGCTGCATCTTTACTTTGATTTTAATTTGTCAATCATTTTTTAAAAGGCAATTCTCCCCCCCTCTTGCCATCATTCCCCGTGTTTCTTCCGACCCAACAATTGGTATCAGAGGGACGTATTTGAATAATTCCCTAACCGGTTTCAAATTAAAGATCCTATTTATTTGATGGCTTCTACCGCTTCAACCTCTCAATCCCCCGAAGGATTTTCTTTGGATCGTGCTCCATTCTTTGATGGAGCGGATTATACTTTTTGGAAAACCCGCATGTCAACTTTTCTTAGAAGCATTAGCTATCCAATTTATAGAATTGTTATGCATGGTTTTACGCTCTCTTCTCCTGATGAGTCTCAATGGACCCCCGTAGACATTGCAAATTTCGAGCTAGATGGCAAAGCCATGAATGCTCTACATTGTGGGTTAGATCGTAATGTTTTTGATCATATTTCTTCTTGCACATCTTCTCATGATATTTGGAAGCTTTTAGAACTTACCCATGAAGGCACTAGCATGGCTCAAAAGCAAGAACCCGCTCAAAAGCAAGAACCCGATGCAAAATCTGTACCCGCTTGCCCACTTCACAAGAAAAGGGCCAAGAAGAAGAAAAAAAAGAAGGCTTCAAAGGCAACATGGAGTGATAGCTCCTCCTTCTCCTCCTTCTCCTCAAGCGACCAAGGTACAAAATGCCTAATGGCAAAGCATGAGGTATCTTCCTCCTCCTCCTCCTCGAGCGACCAAGGTACAAAATGCCTAATGGCATTTCATGAGGTAAGATCTTCCGACTCCTCCTCCTCTTGCTCTTCAAATTCAAATTCTTTAAACCATCTTTCTTATGAGGATCTCCAATATGCTAGAGATCAATTAGAAAAAGGTTTTCATGAGCTTTCTTCAAAATTCGTTGCTTTGAAAAAGAATTTCAAAAAACTCTCTTCCGAAAAATAACAACTTCTCAAAGAGAAGGAAGAGTTGTCCCTAAAAATCCAAAATTTCCCAAATGTTGATTCTATGGAATCAACCATCAAAGACCTAAGGGAAACCCTAGCCAAGTTCACCCAAGGTGAACAAAATTTGAACAATTTGCTTGGTTCCCAACGTATATCTAGAACCACCCAAGGGCTAGGATATACCAATGTAGCTTCCTCCTCCCATGCACCCACTGTTTTTGTAAGGGGGAGCTCTTGTTATAAATTTTGCAATTATTGTAAAAAACCCGGGCACCTCATTTATGAGTGTAATTGTAAAAACGCCCGGTATGGTCAACCCAAGTATTTTTACTTTTCGGACGAGTTTTATAGAAGAAGACCCGCCATGAGACAAGTATGGATTGAAAAATCTCTTTTAGCGAGTCTCTCCGGGCCTAAAATTGTCTCTTTTCAAAATCCCTCTCCCCGGTGATTTATTGTTTTTATTTAGGGGGAGTTAGGTTTGTTTAAGCATTTTTGTTTTATTTCAAAACTTTCTATTCAAACTTTCTTTTTCAACACTTGGTGTCAAATTTTTCAATTCAAAATTTTCTATTCAAATTTTCATTCAAAACTTTCAATTCAAACTGTTATTCAATTTCTGATTCAATCTTTCAATTTCAACCCTTGGTATCAAGTTTTTCATTTCAAAACTTTCAATTCAAACTGTTATTCAAATTTTCATTTCAATTTCAAATCTCAATTGATTTTCAAATCTCAAATCCTGTTTTTCAAATCCCATCCCTCAATCAAGTTTTATGCCCCATTCTATTTTGATAATCACAAAGGGGGAGAAATTTCTTGATTGATTGGGGGAGAATCTTTTCTCTCATGCTTAGTATTTATTTTCAATTTATCATTTAAAGCTTTCCTTTCAATTTCAGTTTTTTTACATTAATTGTTTTGGTGATTGTGATCATCAAAATAGGGGGAGATTGTTGTACATCTCGTTCCCCTCGCTCTTTGATTTTCATGATCACAATCACTTTCATATGTGTTTAACTTTGTTTTTAAGTGTTGTGGATGATAGGAAAAAGATTTCCAAATGATTGGCCCAAGAATGGACAAGAAGTGGACTGAAATTCAGTCCACCGGCCAACCGGTGTGATACCACCGGCCAGCCGGTGGACCTGGCAGAGGCATTGCCCACTGCCAGGTTCCACCGGTCGACCGGTGGCTCTGTCACCGGTCGACCGGTGGCATCCAGCCCAAATAATGTTTGCTACTGTCTTGCCACCGGCCAGCCGGTGGCTCCTCCACCGGTCAGCCGGTGGAGCCTGGACCAGAAATCTCTCCACATTCCAAGGCACCGGCCAGCCGGTGGCCCTGCACCGGCCGGCCGGTGGAGCCAGTCAAACTAGCCGTTGCAGTTTGACCAGGCTGGCCCACTTGGCTCCCAACGGCTCTTTTAGCCTTTCCAACGGCTCCGAAGCCTCCCCAAGGGTTCCATGCCTATAAATAAAGGCCAAGGAAGCCCCGGACACCAACCGGATCATATACCAAGCGCCCGGACATATTGTTGCACATTTGGCGAACCTCCGGCGCTCCACCTTCAAGGATACTCAAGTGCTCCAACCAATTTCCAATCCAAGGAGCACCTCAAGAAGCTTGGGAGAGCACGCTACATCAACTCCATCTATCCAATTGGCGCCCAAGTCTTCCTCCAATACAGTTTTTATTGTTTATTTTATTTTGAGCTTAAAATTGGGTTTGTGCCTACAAACCCCAAACTTTTCTCATCCTCCCTTTCTCTTGGGTTCTCACACCACCACTAAGGTGTGAAGAGGTTTCTTCAAGCCTTTCCTTTTAAAAGGCTTGAGTTGTCGGTGAGCTATCCTTCACCCGTTAAAAAGGCTAGTGGGTTCTTCCTATTCCATTGAAAGCAAGTGGGTTCTTGCTAAACCACAAAAAGCAAGCTGTAATAGGTCCTAGTGCTACCTCAAAGCCTAGTGGGTTTCTTGCTAAAACCATTGAAAAGCAAGCGGTAGGAATCTCTCAACGGTTGAGTTGGGAGCGGAGACGTAGGCCGGGTTTTGGCCGAACTCCGTTAACAATTTCTTGTGTGATTGCCTCTTTTATTTTCCGCTGCATCTTTACTTTGATTTTAATTTGTCAATCATTTTTTAAAAGGCAATTCTCCCCCCCCTCTTGCCATCATTCCCCGTGTTTCTTCCGACCCAACATTGTGATGGGATGGAGACCATAGTTTGTGCAAGGAGGGGTATATATTGGGCTAAGGGTAGACTCTTAGGAGAATATTGTGTGATCCAAAAGACTGGTTAAGAAAAACCACATGTGATCCTATAGACTGGTTAGGGTTTATCATAATAGATATTTTCCCATTTTGATGTTTTTCTTTTTCACTATATAATATTTCACCTCAACATTGTATTATATGACCACCTTGGAAGAATGAATAAATAATTCTACAAGGGATGAGGTTTCATTATTACCAATGGACATGTAAGAGAGTGTAGTTGAGTATTCTCACACCAATACTATGTCGTTTTGGTACTAGGGCAACATTAAACTAAATTTTTCTACTTAGTATCTATCATAGGAATTGAAGTTTTGAACTGTGCTATAATATTCCATGATTTTCAACTGTAGAATTTTTCATCTTACTAGAGCACCAAATTCCCTTAGGAATTTAATGAATGGGTTGATTTTTTGGGAATATTTGACCTAGAAGAGAATCTAAAGGAACTATAATTTAAGCTTATATTGAGCTCATTCTATGAGAGAATCCATTTTCATACATCGTATCATATGACTCCAACCATGAAAAAGGGGGTTAAGGTAAAAATTTAAAACTTTGAGATTCTAGGATTTATCATACCTAGTACTTCACTATGGAGTGAACCTATTTTTTTTCTCAAAGAACACGGACTATAGTCTTTAGCTAGGCTTTGAATACCAGATGTTAAATCAAGTGATGGTCAAGAACTGATTTACATTACCCACCATCAATGATATATTTTGATAATATATGGGGATGTCAGAGGTTCCCTATGATTAATATTTGATCAGGTTATCAAAAATTGTGATTTAGAGGGGAGGAACTTCCTAGATGGTGTTTTAGATAATACAAGGAATGCATGATTACTTGGTAATGTCGTTGGGCTCATAAACCCACAGTAAGTATTTATGGACCTCCTGAATAATATTTTCCTTCCAAAATTGGATTCATTCATGATAGTGTGGATAGATAATACCCCAATAAAGTCACTGAATCCAGAGAAATATGCTAAGAAATTTCAGAAAATCCTATGCACATAGTGAGAAAATAGGCTTTACACCATTATTTTGAACCGCGACTAATATATTCAAGAGGCGAAGTTCATAGAATAATTTAGTTGCAAGAATAGTATTTAGTATACCCAGATCAAATTAAGGTAGTAATTTTTGGACACATTGTTGGAATGTTTTAAGAATATGATCTTTCTAGATTAGAATGATATTACTAAAGAATCATATAAGACTTTTAATGACTATTATCACCCATTATAGCTCTAACAATGAAGGGAGTGATATTTCATTGGATAGACAAATGTGAAGATGTGTTCCTAGATCTAATGATAATATTTTAGATAGCTCCAATATGAATAGTCCCTAATCATGGGATTGGTTATAAGGTGTATTTTGGAACATCAGGTATTAGTTTGGGAGAAATGTTGATGAAAAGAGATATGGTGGAAGCTTATAGGTGTCATTTGATATGACCCCATGAGAGGTACTAGCCTATCTATGAATTAGATACATTAATTGTGGTCCACACACTAAAATATAGGATACACTATCTCTTCTAGGAGATATTTACTATTTATAAGAACTACACGAACCTTATATATATCATCACATAGGGAAACCTACACCTAATAAAGAGGCATTGGGTTTAGTATCTATTGAAATTATACACTGAGAGTATGGATTCACCTAGGAATGGTAATGATGTTGAGGGTTATCTTATCTAAAAGACACATGATGAGAAGGATCTTAGCAAGAAGCCCGCAGAGGATTAGAGGTGCTTAAAGATTTTATTGTCATGTTGGGGGAAGGATGATTTTTTTGAGGAAAATGGTTCTATGACTTGTACTTCCTTGGATGTCACATATTTACAAGAAGATGAGCTAGAGGCTGACTATATGCCTTACTCAGGGTGTGCTGTAAAAAGGGAACAACTAGCAGGTGGTGACTCAATACACGAATGGTCAATGTATGATTATGTTGTAATATTGGTTCATGGGAGAGTAGTACTCCCCACTTCCATTAAATATGAGAAGATAATGTATTACCAGACATATATTTGTGAAGTACATTCTGGTGTGAAAAATATGTATCATGACTGCAGGAAGCATTTTTTTTCAATGAGATAAAGAGAAATTTTTTTGTTCCCAATTCATTACCTATCTAATGGTGAAGGCCACGTACCAGAATCCGGAAGGATTTTTACATCCACTCCTGATGCCTATGTGGAAGTGAGAGGATTTACTAATAAACTTAATAATGATATTACTTTGGACCACAAGGATTAATGATTCAAACTAGGTTATTATCAATCAGAAAATGAATAATGCCCACTTTTTCCCGATCATAGATACCCAATCAATAGAGGAGTTATGAAATAACTATAACCGAGAGACCAGATTCCTTAATAGAGTTACCATAATAATTGTTTTAGATAGGGGCACATGTTTTTTATCATTATTTGGGAATGGATTATAGAAATCCCTAAGGAATTAGCTGATATTGTAAATGGTGTATAATCCTCAGTCTGATGGATAGTATGAGTAGAAAATACCCATACTAGAGGATATTCTTCATACATGTATCCTATAAATTATTCGAGAAAGGGATAGTAATCTGAAATTGATTCTTTTCAAAAATGATAAAATTTCTTAGGATTCAATTTTGATGGGACCTTATGGAACTCTTTATGAGATGTTGTGTCACTCAATGTTCTATTGGAATGTGTATGATGATAATGCAATTGTAGGCCCCCACATGGGTCAGGATACCACCAACAGAGTGTTGTAGATATTGATGAGGTTTTTCACTACTCAAATTAGATAGAGATATTATACAGGTCTTATAAATAGACCCTTAGTATTCACTGTGGGAGATCATGTTTTTTTAGGGTGACTCTTAAGTTTGCGAATAGACTTATAGGGAAGAAATGTACGTTAGAACCTCATATTGTATAAACCTTTGAGATCACTGAGAAGATATGAGTCATGGAATATCCCCTAGACATCCCATACCTCTATTGAGGTATTAATGACATGTTCCATCTATCACACATTCAGAGGTACATACGCAGCCATGTGAATGTTTTTTACTGTGAGGATGTCGATGTAGAGATTGATTCGTCTTTTAGGGATTGTTTAGTATGGATCATAGACTGAAGCAATGGGTGTTGCATGGAAAGACAATAACACTAGTACATATTTTTGGTAGCATTGATAGATCCAGGTAATGACATGGGAGTAGGATTCTGATGTTTGAGATCAGTGGTATTATTTATTCATGAAATACCACTAGAGAAACTTCTTCGGGATAACTAGTCATTATAGGGGGTGGGGATTATTATATCCTCATTTTTTAGAGATAATTAAATTCTTCTTTAAAAATAATTAATAAGTATTTTTATGTGGAAATATAATTTATCAATAAATATTAGTTATTAAATGTTTTCAAGGGAATTTAAAAGGGTAAAATCTTAGTCAGTATATTTGAATATTCTATAGAATATGTTTAGAGATAGGAATTTAGTTAGTGTGAGATTCTGAGGCTCATAGAGCATTAGTGCTAGCAAAATATATATAATAAATAAATTATATCATATGGACAAGATTTTTTCTATGATAATTTATTATATCCTAAATTCTACATTGTAAGAGCAATATTAGACCACCACTAGTTCCGAGATGTTAGGTTTACTATAGGCACGACATAATATTGTAATCATTGAGGGTTTGGTTTGATTTCACTTGAAGGAAACATAATTAATATTTTTCTTATATTATTTATTCAGAAATTATGGAATATAAGTAAAAAGGATTGTGGAATGAGAAATATGAGACCACTAGTAGGTTCAAGTTGTGGGGTTTACACATGGTGCAACCTAACATTTATTCACATCGAGCGTTTAAAAATATTTCATGCAGGGGGGGCATATTTATTATTGTTATTATATTATTTTTCAAAACATAATTTAATCTTTAAAAAATGACGTATGTGAAATATGATACTACTTTTAGGTCTTAGATATGGGGTTTACCCTAGATGTGACATAGTATTTATGTACATCAGAAGTTCGGTTAGATTGAAATTGAGGATAAGTTACTACTATTTTTATTAATTTTTTTATTAAATTAATTAATAAATATTGTTTTTATAACTTGTTTATTTTCCCCAAGAGAGGAACATCCATTGATGACCACCATTATGTTAAAAAATATATGTTTATTCTCATTTTGACCATCTTCAATTAAAAACGCCTGAATTAGGTAGAAGTAATGACTCCACCATTAATTTTTTTGGTGAATCACAGATTAAAATGGGGGATTAAATTTCAGTTTTAGGGATGCCATGATTTTGCTTTTTAATATTGGAATGGTTCAGGTTTCCATGATGGATGAACATGTAGAGTTAGAGAGGCACCACATCCACCTTTCGTATAGTTGGAAGCCATGACAATCACCCATCCATTCATAGATACAAGCTCATCCTTCGCATTATGTTCCAGCCACATGGAATTAAGGTGTGTTATTTTTTATTTTTTCTATTTTATTTATTTTATTATTTTTTTCCTTTATTTATGAAAATATAAAAAATTGTGTTTCTTATAAAATGGAATATTGATCCCAACGAAATATTGAAGAAAATTTTATTGAAACAATAAAAGGATATTTTTACGATGTTATCAATGATAATTTAATGATTTATAAAATGATATCTTCAATGAAATTATTGAGGGGTGATTATAATATTATACAATTATCAGAGGATAATTTATACATATTATCATATCATAATTATTAATTGATAATTTTTGTAAAATTACCAATGGATAATTGTAAATAATTTATAAATGATTATTAAAATGAATTATCAAGGGTAATGTATAAAAAACTATCAGATTATTATTTTTTAAATTACCAAAGGATAATTAAAATAAATATCACATAATATTTACAACCAATTATCTAAAGTTAATTGAGGTAGATTGTAAGAGATAATTAAAAAATTATAACTTCTAAAAAATTAAAAAGAGATGAATATAAACAGAGAATTTATTAGAAGTTATCGGGTTGTATTAAAATATTAATTTATAATAAATTATCAATATATAATTATTTAAGGATATTTTTTTTGAAATAATCGAAATATAATTATTAAATTATAATTTATAATAAGTTATCAAAACATAATTTTGATTGGATAATTTATGATATATTATCAAATGATAAATATAAAAGTATAATTTATTTGAATTTATTAAAAATAAATAGAAAATGATAATTCGTAACAAATTATGCAAATAAAATTATTAATGGATAATTAGTGAGAAATTATAAAAATATAAATATAAAAGGGTAATTTTTAATAATTCATCAAACTATAATTTGAAAAATATAATTTTTGATAAATTATCAAAATATAAATATAAAAAGATAATTTAAGATAAATTAACAAAAGATGATTATAAAATGATAATTTATGATAAATTATCAACATATATTTATTAAAGGAGAATTTACAAAAAATTATCAAGATATAATTATGGAATTGTAAATTATAATAAATTAACAATAGATAATTAATGAATTATAATTTATTCATAGTTATTAAAAGATAATTAATCTTATATAGAAAATTGTGAGTGCATGTGTTTTCCAAAAAATACAGTTCCAAAATTATCTAGAAGAGGGAATGTATAATCACATGTGATATTATAATTATTTCTAAAATTAAAATTTTTTATTGGTTTTGGAAACACATAATGATCCCTGAGAATTAACGTTTCAGTTACTATGATAAAAAGTCCCAGAATCATGTGTTCATCACTGTTGAGGTTTCCACTCAAACTATTGAACCATAAAGGGTGGTTCATCTTTGTTATTGACGTTTTCAACATTGAGGTAGGAAGTTTCATTCCTTCTTGGGATTTTTTACATATGTTTTCTTAATATGATTTATTCATACACAAACATTATGATTGTGCTATATTATGATAGTTTGTGCATGTGTTTGTAGTCATGAGAACCTTATATGACACTTATTTACATGAGAACATTATATCATGTTATTCATGTTTGCTGATGATCACATGTTTTTTTGCTTCCTTTCTTATGATGACGTGTTATTATTTTTAATGTATCCCACCACGCTATGTGTGCTTTTCTAGTAGTGTCTTTGGATCCCATGTTAAGTTGACTATTATTACATGTTTATCCATTAGAGGGGAAGTGTGAAAGACTAGAAATAGTGAAAATTAGAGACCAATATAGAGGGTTGGGAAATGTGGATGCCTCAGGGGTTTTGTGTGGTGCACTGGATGTCTAGTTGATTCCAAAGAGAATTTTCTCAATTCCAATTCAATGTCGAGGAGCTATCGATCCCTAGAAAATTCCAATAACTTGACTTCGTTTATGCGTTGAGTATGTTGAGTTTCACGATCACACGATTCTGAGTATCCTAATTTATGAGCCGTGTAGAAAGTCCTTTACTCTTCTAAGACCATTATTATAATGATGATATTAATTCAAAGAAAGTATTATTGGGGGTTTGTGGATTCTTGTCTAGTTGATTACTACTTAGTTTTGGATTTTTTGTTACTATTTTTTTAAAAAAATTTGTTATTATTTTTTCATACAATTTTATACATGAGAAAATTTGGATATCGATGAAATTTTAGTGGCATACTGATTATTTTACTCACACCCTACTTGTAAATTTTGGTTTGCATGTAGAATTCGTAAGGGAAATGGTGAAGGGAAAGGGCCTTGTGGTGTACTACTGAGATAAAAAGTGTGGAGATTTTCGTTGGATATGATGGGCAATAGTAGGACCCTTAAATTATTGTTTCTTTCTTTATCTGATTTATTACCCTACACATGCAAGCCACATTTGGGGGATTATTTAATTTACATTAAATGTATGCCATGTATTATATTATTATGTATGTTTACTTTGATATTTCATGGTGATAGTTATTGTTTATTATTTATCCCATGACATGAAACAAAGGGTGTAGTCTCCGCACTGTCAAACTAAGACCCTAGTTGTTAGTCAGTAGCCTCTTGTGTGTGGGGAGACACACTTAAGGTAATGTGGTACTCCATCACAGACTCAGTGGCTCGAGTTGGGAAGTTGCATCCAAGGTATTAATTATAAAATTAAATATTATATATAATAAATATTATTAAATTTTATTCTGAATATAGACCAACCAATATTCTCATTATTTTCCATCAAATGGGAAGTGAAAATATCGCTCACAAATACGTGTAGACTGCAACCTCCATATAGCGATGGTGTTAATTTTCTATCACCATATAACATGAACGGTTATCAGGATAGTTAAAATGTTATATATGATATATAACAAAAAATAATTCTTCTATAATTATAATATCATATGTAACTTGTTTCATCCAAATTTATTGGAAATCAATAACGTCACTCATGCATTGTTTGAATTACCACCTCCATAATGTGATGCAATTTGTTTATAATTTTTTATTTACATGGATGATAATATGGAAATATTTATGGAATATATATGATATATATGATTCAATAATGATTTCTGAAATGTTATTTAATATTTACCTTTCTTTCATTCTATCTGTCAAAATGTGAAAACATTGTTCATGTGTACGGACAACCAACTGTCTCCATTAATGGTGTATTTAATTTTTCTATCTATACCTTATATAGATGACTCTAAAATTATATATAATGAATATATATTATAGATATATATAATAATTAATATTATATATTGATGAAACCATGATCAATGTACATGGACTGGAACAACTGAACTAATGATCTTATGAAAAATAAAGCGATTCAAATCAAGAAATGATGATTTTAATAAGAAATTAATTACAAATAGGTGTTTAAATGTTATAACTAGTTAATATATTATATTATAATTGGGTAAATGTATATGGTATATATTTATAATAAATATAAATTTTTATAATATTGGTTAAATGCACATAAATGGGTTGTCAAACATAACGTAAGGGATTTTCTTAACAATTTCAATTTATTTCGAGATTTATTATGCTTAAATTTACATTAAGGGGAATTATATGACACTTACATGATAAAACAATTCAATTAAAATATAATTTATTTAGTCGTGAAATTTTCGTGTGATACAACAATTTTTCTCTATTTGGTACTTATGATGATTGAGAAATTGTTTTCAGAAAAACAAACATTATGTTCTACTTTTATTCACGAATCAATTATTTAAAGTCCATGTTTTCTACAAACAATTTTAATAAAATTTTAGATATTACCTTATGATATTTTTATTTCATTTTTAACCATTATTTAATTTTTCTAATTTTCATAACAACATTCTTCTTGTTTCATTAATAATGAAGAACATTTGACTTTTTTAGGAAAAAATGTAAAATAAATAAATATTTTATCATACAAAGAATGAATGGAATTCCAAATTTTCATAACAACTTAATGATTTTAATTTTCCTATTATTTTTTAAGAAGATAATTTCAAATAGAAATTTTTCTTTAATATTCCAAAAAATATATATTTTTATAATTGAATTCAAAATGAAAAATATATTTTCTGAGAAGAACTGTTTTAGAGACCCTTTAAAGGTATTTTCAACTATTACAACACCAATTTATATTGTTATGGATATGGTCTAATGATAAAAATATTATTATTTATCTTGATTTTTTATGATGATATAGTATTGGTGTTCCATATTCGTGAATCAATATAGATAATTGTGGACTTATAAATAATTTTTTGAATGAAATACACTGATCATTCACAATATGAATAATACATTGGACATTCTTGTTATGGGTGGGGCCATTTTATAGATAACTTATAAACGAATCAATATGTATCATGAGAAAAAATAGTAGGTATGCCGTATTATATTTTTATTTGATTTATACATAACAATTTGTTATATATAATTTCTTCCTTAAGAGGTCATGATAGTAAGATTAGTGACATATTGGTTGAGTGGAATTTATTATGAAAATATAGAAATATGAATTTCCATTAATAATAATTCAGTTTAATTTATCCCTGTGTAGGATCTATTAATATTAGCAATGAATATTCATTGAACATTACTGTTGATTAAATGGAATATGTTTTATTTATCAAATTTTACATATTAATCATGCATTAATTAGTCTCGATAATTTCCCTTGTATATACACTTTACTGATCATCTGGTCTCTAATTTCACTTGTTTTCCTTTAATAGTGATATGAATAAGGATATTATGAATAATGTCATGAATGTGATAATGACTAATGCTATAGATTTTTATTTCCAATATAATTTGGGAACCATGAATGTATCTAGTTTTGTTAGAAATCTAAATTGATCGGTCATGTGTGGGGAGATTCATTTTATCTTATACAAATGAAATAAATTAAACACTATCTATGTTTTATTGGAGTTAGAGTTTCTAAATTCTTATTTTCTAGGATCCAAAATTATATACATAAGAGGATAAAAATTTCATGATTTATTGAATTTTTCATATTATTTTTCATCGTTATAGACTAGGAAAGGAGGAATAAAAGCATAACATTGGATATGTTCATAAACATATTCTATGATAAATTATTTCATGTGGAACTGATGATATAAGTATGAATGTATTTTATGATACTCTATCATGAAGGGAATTTACAAAAAATTATTTGACTAGTTTAGGTAAGATGATATGTTTAAACCATTACTAATCTGGAATGAGTGTATGAATAATTATAAAAAACTAAAATTCTAAAATGATAGCATTTTATTCTGTACTGTATGTGACATTCAACACCTTGTATACAAGAAAATACAAAACAGAGATACTTTATGATATAATTTTTTCGAAATAAATATAATCCATTAAATAGATTTGAAAAATTGAAATATTGAGATTAGATTTTGTTACATTAAACACTAATTTTATCATTCATTATGTGCAAGACTGGGCTTACCTTGTGTTTTATACAATGTAGAGTTTAATAAAATTTGGACATATCACTAAAATATTGTTATTAAATATAATATTCATAAACTAGCTGTTAAATTGGAATGTATTATTAGATATGAATAAATTAATAAAATTATATATATATCTATCAATTATAAATGAATGAAGAATAATTTAAAATAAAATTAAATGTTTTTTAAAACCCGTATATTATAAAATAAGGATTATTCATCATTTTCTCACATTAATTAAAAATAACTTTTTTACCAATTTTATAAAATTAATTAACAATATAAACCAATATTGAAATCATCATATCAAATGTATATTAAGGTTAATTTTTTTTGATTTCTCTTAAATGATTTATTTTTTTATTGAATAGTGTATATGCTGAATTTTAAATGAAAACTACCTTTTCATATAAATGAGTTTTTAAGATAGTTTATATTTTAAATTAGTTATAATGTAAAAATATTTCAAATATATATAAAGTAATCATATTTATTTTTTTTGGAATCTTTTCCATACTAAATTTTGATATAAAAACATTGTAACCATATGTACATTTTTTCTTTAAAAACATGTTTTCTCATTATTTCTGTGGGATTAATTTTAAATTAAAATTTTATACTTATGTTAATGGATTTTTGGAAAATTAATTCTTTAATTTAATTAAGAATAATATATATTTTATAATATAATAAAATTAATTTTTGACCAACATAAATAGTAAATGCAGTAATAATTAATTACCACATTTATGGAATAAATGAATTTATTTGGGGGGATAAACAAAAAATAGAAGAGTTAAAAATGGCCTAAAACCATGTAAAAATCTTTGATATTAACATATTAATCTATTATATCATATATTATTTTTATGATATTACTTTTAAGTATTATGTGATGATAAAAATTTGGTATGACTGAATCTTCTTAGAAAGAAGCAAGTGTTCCACTCACCTCACTTATTAACGGACACTCCCTCTCCTATCTTATTCAATACTTCATAACCGTTCTGGTTCATACAATTCCCAATTAAATAACTTCAATAAATTTCTCCCCTAATCCAATTTTCCTCACTTTGTGCATAAATCCATCATTAGAAGGCTTTGGTGCAACCTTAAGAAGGATAACCGATGAAGAGGTAGTGTTCTTCAACAAGTGTTTTTACTATATTTCATCTTCGACCGCACTAAAATCTTATTAAACCATATGGATATAATAACATTAATATATTATATATATATATATTTATTATGATAACATCATTACAGAGAACCACATACACATTCGTTAAATGTGTTATGAAATCATCGTATGGGTGTCTAGTGGACATCGTCTTCGCGACCCGTTGTCATTCATTCTTCTTTTAACTCTTTTGACTGTTGGGTATGAAAATGGATATAAATTTATTATATGATGTTCATAGAATAATTACACATAACGTTTTTTATTATATCATATATATCTTTTTAATTTCCTTTCTGTTGGGAATATGATATCTTCACACGTGTGTATAATGGACTACTACATTGGGAAGTGGCATGATTCGCCCTTCACTAACAATTTACATGGAATAAAATAATTTTATGTTTAATTGATAAATTTTGATATATATTAAAAAATTAATATATCCAATAAATTTCTACCATTATAAAAATATAATATTTTTTATTACCTTTTAACTCACTAAAAATGATAAAATCATTCGTGTACATGATGACTACTGCCTTCACAAAGCGATGTGACTCTCTTTTCATCACCACAACACATAGATGATATATATATAATAATATATAGAGAAATAATATGGAATATATTGAATATTATTATCATTATTTAAAAATTAAATATTACTTACCTCTTTTACATAATGATCATTGATAAAAGGAAACGTTCTACATGTGTTCGTGCGGCCTACCATCTCCATGATTGTAACACACTTTACTTCTAATAACCATATTTCATGATTTTTTAAAAGTAAAATTGGTTTAAAAATTTGATAATTCAGTACTCATTCTTATTTTGGGGATGGTATAGCCACTAAATATGTGAATGAACCATTTATTTCTTGATGAAACACACATGAAGTAAACAAGGCAATTGACACCAAAAAAAATAAAAATAATGAAAGACTATTAATGATTGAGTGATAAGATGTTATAAAAGGATCATATAAAAGATTATAAATATTAAAATGGTTCTTAATAAAATTAAAAACATTTAAAACCTCTAAAAATTATGTTAAATAAAGGTCAACCAAAATAAAGTACAGGGTAAGGGGCATTGTCAAAATTTCATTTATTGAGGCACATTGTAAGGTTATGCAGCTAATTTAATTTTTATGGTGTATATACTACCCATTTTACAAGTTATATCATAATTATTTATATTTAATGGTACTTTGGTTTCAATTTTAATTATTTAATCAAAGTGTATTTTACTCCAAAAAAAAAACAATTAGTATTGAATTTCATAACTCAATTTCATTTCATTGGGTTATATTACATATTCATTGTCATTGATATTATAAGATTATGTATATAATATATTTTGATTATATTAGGATATTTTTATACTTGTTTAATTTGGATTCTTTTTTTACATATAATCAGTTCATTTATTGACTCCCACATCCATTTTATGATCATTATAAAGTTTTATTTGGAAATATCATTATAATCGAGATATTCTATTCAAGAATTTTAGTCAAAAGAAATTATTCAATCATTGTTAACATAAAAAAGTTTTATTTTTCTTCCCCAATGGTTATTTAAGATATTTTCATGTAATATTACCTTTTATATACTCTTTGGTACATAAAATTACTGATAAAATATTTTTAACAAAATCTGACAATATTTATCTCTTCGGTTGAGGATATGTTTTCTTCCAAAACTATGATTTCAAAAAATATATTAAAAAAATTTTGTAACCTTTAAAAAATATTTTTTAAAAAATATTTTTAGGAAATTTATTATTAAAAAAAGAATATTCTTATTTATTTCTTAAAAACATAATTTTTTAATCATTTTATAGAGAAACATGAATGTTATTTTTATATTGTATGACTTCTAAAAAATTACCCACCAACATGGACATAATGTCTATTAATCTTCCATTTAATGTTAGAAAAATTAAATAAAATGTTTTCATAAAATATTCTTAACATTTTTAATTTTTTAATTGATGTTATAATAAAATTATATTAAAAACATTTATATTTTAAAAAGTGAGTTTGCAGAATAAAAAATGGCATTTTCCTCACAAATTTTTTTGAATGATTTTTTTGGTTCTTTAAAGTAATAGATGTTAAAAACACATTAATTTTACTCCAATGATTATATTTTTTGATATTATAATCCTTATTAATTCTATTAATGGTTGAAGATCATTTTTTCCATGGAAAGTATAGACATTCCCTTTCATGATTCTGTTGACACTCCTTTCAGTCACAGACTCTAATGAATGAAAAGGAAAATTCCTTAAACACAAAGTGATTCATCCTTTGAAGAAACATAAAAAATCGAAAAAGGCATGAACATGGATTTCTTTAAACATGTGCCAAGAAAGTTCCAAGATGGTCGTGCAGGTATACCTACATGACACATATTGGGCACGCAGGTGATTGCACGACCTATTTAATTTTCGTCCAAGGTCTTTAGAATCCTATAAATAGACCTTCTGGGCCCTCCATTTGAAGGACGGAAAAAATACCAAAAGTCATATTTGAGATCCCGACGCCCTAGTATCTTTTATAAGTCTTCCGAACACTTATAATGTAATTTATTACATAGAATAGAAGATCTAAAGAAGGGGAACAAGGCTTAAGTGTTGCAATTCACCACACCCACACACCTAAGTGTCTAACCCTTAAGGGAAATGGTCACACCTGCACGCCAAATTATCCCTTCAACAGAAACTGCACGCCAGCCATTTGAAATACATTAAGGATAATACTATGGGCTTGAGACAATCCTCACCCATGTATTTCCCTATGGGTTGACCGGTGCGCAAGTACCCAAGTGCCGCGCAGGTATACCAGCGTGACCATGACCCGTGCGCCCCAATAAAACATGCACGCCTGCCTCTTTTTGGGTGCCCCTCTGGCCTATTTAGCCATTTTCGTCAAATCCACCTATCCACTTCAGAACATAGTATTCAAAACCCTCTTTAAATCCATTTTTTTCATGGTTCCTTTGTTGGATTCCTTATCTGAAAGGAATTCTATGGAAAACCTCTCAAAACCTTGTGATTTGAATGTCTTCATGTCACTAAGGTGAGAGATTTCATTCATTCAACCTCATCCTTTATGACGAAAAGATCTTTAATTTTGGGCATCCTCTTTATGAGTATCCCCAAGTCCCCTAACCTGGGCCTCCTTTTCAAGAGTAATCCCCAGGCTTCAAATTCTTTTAATTTTGGGCATCCTCCTTAGTAGTAAGCCCCATGTCCCCTAACTTGGGCCTCCTTTTCAAGAGTAAGCCCCAGTCTTCAAGTTCCATTAATTTTGGTCATCCTCTTTAGGATTAAGCCCCACGTTCCCAAATTTATGGCCTCTTTCCCAAGAGTAAGTCCAAAATTCCATGTGTCTTTAACCTGGGCCTCCTTTTCAGGAGTAAGTCCCAGTCATAAATTTTCTTTAACCTGGGAATCCTTTTTAGGAGTAATCCCCAGTCATAATTAACTTTTGATATGGGCTTCCTTCTCAGGAATAAAAACCAATCATAATTCCCCTCTAATTTGGGCATCCTTTTTAGGATTAAGCCCTTAGTTATGTATCCAAATCTCAATAAACCACATATACCTTTATGGACCTTGTTCCCAGGCTTCTTCTCCAATGTAAATCCCAATCCTCAACTATCTAGGCAGTCAGACATACATAAGCCCCACATTATTTCTTATGATTGCATCTTTCATGGCACAATTGTCAGGTTTTACCAATAAATCTTTTTTCTCACACCGAGCATCATGCATGTGAGCTTAGAGTGTAAAATTATTTATGACATATTTAGATGAGCCATAAACCAGGAATAATCCTCATACTACTTTACTCTAACTATGTGGGATCTGATTCCTTTTCTAAACAAGGATACGTAGGTAGCCTATCTGCATGTATGATCCCAACATTGAAATAATCCATGTCCTTCTAAACGACAACAAACTTCAAGTGCCCCACTGAGTGGCTTTAAAACTAGTATGGTTATCATAATGACCAATAGATCTCTATATTATGTATTGAAGGATACCAATAACTAAGAATCTCTAAAAAATATAGATGATTCTCTATCGATGAAGAACCTCAAATACATATAAACTACACTATAAATCTCACTCATAAAAATCATTGATTGTCATATATAAAGGAACGATCATTTTCATACATGGTAATTTAATAAGGATTCATGAACATAACTTAAATCTATAATGAGAGTCCTAGAGTAGACAATAATTCACCCCCAAAAATGTGTGATGAGTCTGACATCCCATCCTCTCTACAAATGCAAATTCTTAAACCTCATCGGTTCATAACTAATGAACACCTACCTTTGGTATGTAGGTCCAAATGGATATAGAATCATCGGATGTTTCTTGTTCTACAAACAAACCCATTAGAAACCGATTGATATGTTTGAACCTTAAACAAATGAGGTCATCCCCATTCCCAGAGGGAAACAAAAAATGGTGAACGCAACGTGAATCCTTAACAAAGATAAAATGATGTTTTACTTATTTGTTAGGCCTCTATTTAAACTCAATGAGAGGGCCAACAAAACAATCAATAACATATGTGCTAATCCAAAAGATGTAGTGGATGAAATTATCTTGATTATGTCTATTATATCAAACATGCACTCTTTTCCATGATCTTCTGTGTTACAGAAATTGATTCTCTAAAGTTCACCCATGTGAATACCTCTACTGATGCATCTGTCGCTACTCCCGCTGGATCATTGTCTGCTCTGAGGATGACATCACCTAATCTGAATCTTCAATGTGGGGTTTCAAATTCAATGGTTAATGAATACCATCATCATGGTACCATTTCAACTCTGGAGGCTGCTTGACAAGCCGTCTGGGATAATAATTTACCCTGGTGTCCGGACAACGACGACCAGTGATCAAGAAGCAAGCGGTTCCAACCACTGTCTCCAACCGTTTGGGTCGTTATCCCCGGAACGTAAAAACCATTACCTCCCATACTACAGGGAGGTTGATCAGTAGGTCACTTGGGGCCTTATTTCTAGAATTCAGGAGTCCTTCTCAAGGACTCCAACCGACAATTGCCACAAGACTCGTACGGTAGTGTGCCTTCAACATGATGAAGGTGTCGTCTTCCGAAATTCTGCTCAGGTTCCTCGAACCCGAGTAGGCAAGACAAACTAGCATAGGCGACGAATGGTCAATAGTGGGAAGGTTCTTATCTCTGCCATCTACGGAGAAGTTCACAAACCTATAATGGTGGAAAGAAACGAGTAGGCACACACACACGTCTGTTCTAACCCCACCGTCCAGCAGACTCGTCTGGCAGCAACTCACCAATCCCGCCAGGAAATTCCGAAATAGTATTATAGGTAGGCTTATACACCTTATTATAATTCATCAACCAGTTAGCAGTCTCATCTGACTGCACCCAAAGAATCTCACCAATTTAATATGGTAAAAGCTGATAAACAGGCACATACACCTGTTTACAATCAACAATTCGGTCAGTAGTCCCGTCTTCCAGTATTGAAGGAAATTCGTCAACCATACTTGACTAAGAATACACAGCAGAAAAATACACCTTCCAATATTCATCAGGCTAACCAACAGTCTCGTTTGGTAGTAACTGGAGAAAACTGTCAGAAATCCCCGACGAAAAATTTGGAGCAGACTCAAATCTCTGCCCCTATGCTTGAGTACTGTCAGAATTCACTGATAGGAAAAAAAGGATAGGAGTAGGCACATACACCTACTCCAGATACAAAATGTACATAAATTCCCATTCTAGCAGTTGAAGTCACCAAGAACATTATGACATTGGTGAAAGAGCAGAAGCAAATCCCTGCTCATATTATGGATGCCTGTCAGAATATTATAACAACTTCAGAAGAATCACAGGGAAATAAATAAAAATATATCCCTTCTAGTGTAGTGACTCATCAACATGTTACTCCGTAGTAGATACACACCTATGTTCCAATCTAAGTGGGTAGTGGGGAAAACTCCCCCATGTCATACGGACAACCAATTCTGACACATACACCTGATTTGAGTGGAGATAATCAGCCTAACCTGACTATTTCTCCTGAGTAGGAACAAACAAATGTCCATAAGAACAACTTTTGTCAACAAGTGGTTCCTCAAGTGAGTAAGAAGGAATATAAGAAAAAGACATGTTCAGTACAGTCGAGAAATCAAGATCAAATCTACAATAAGTCTTGGATTGATGCTAGTGTTTTTGAAGCACTCAGACAATTTTCTTTTGCAACTCAAGATTCTACTATCTCATTTCCCAATATTGGGAACAATAATTCCAAAGGTCTGCATCAGACACTTCCTCATGAAGGCTTGCATCATGACAGTTGGAGCAATCATGAAGTATCAACTTCAGATGAGAGCCACAAGAACCCTTTTGTGGTCATAAGATAATGGAGAAAAATGTTTCACCTTTTCCTATAACCCACCATGGTGGTCCTCCCCATGATGATGAATTTAGCTATGAAAGTCCTCTCCGCAGTAGTAATTCATGTTTCTTGGAAAATTCTCCAATGGAAAATGTAGTGATAAGAAAGCCCTATTATCTTGAAGAACTTTCAAATGTAATGCCAGTCATATCTGATGCTTTAACGCTAGCAGGTGAAATGCTTTCTCAAACAGAAGAGAGCCTGGGGTGCAGGTCATTTTTCGAACCACCCCTGGGTCATTAATCTTCTAGTTTGATAAGTGAATTCTCTACCAATCTTATTGAATCTAATTAAGCAATAAGGAAGCACCAGTTCTGGTCTAATCAGGTAGAAGAATCTTCATTGAATGATAAAGAGTAAGGGTTGAATATGGTAAAACAACTGGCAATAGGTGAAGTGCTAGTCATGTTTTGGCCATTTGATGACTCTCAGTATGATAATCCAGAAATGTTGATTGAATATTTTATTCATGATATTCATCACAACATGTGAAAGACTCTTTTTCAATTAAAAAAGAAAATATTATCTTATTATTAATATGAAAATCATGTCAAGATAATAGAAGGGTTACAACACCAAATTGATTCGGCATATATCTCAGTTTCTCGATATCTGAAGGCTGAAAAGAAACAGAGAGCACATCAACATTCATGCCTTGGTGCACTAAAAAGATTGCGCTAGTTAATTTACAATGCCCCATCTAGTATTCATATCAGGGGATGGGGAGTTCATGGAGAACTGCATTTCACTATACTCTCCATTCAACAATACCCACCATAAATGGTCTCATGCAATGTTATTTCCCATGGCTGGACACAACCAATTGGTTTTATGTGTAATCAAAGGCCTGATTAGAATCATGCCTCAACTAGTTCTTCCCAAAGTGATGAATACAAAGAAAAAGTTGTCGAATTACTCTAGCATCATGAAAATGAGAATATCGAACAAGATTTTCATTTAGAGTAGGCACATCATCAAGTGAAAGAAGTTTCAGAAATCATCCAATGGTCATTTGAACCAGGTGATTTGGGTGGATTTAGGTTGATGCGTCCAACCAAATTCTACACTAAGGTCTACAAAATCAGGAGAGATTATAAGAAATTCTCAGATGTAGTAGCACAAGATCTACCCCAGCTTGTCAGACTGGGGAATCTTTTAACCCAACCCTCGAGATCATCAGATAGGATTCGATGAGTTGAGAAAGAAGAAAAGTAACAACCCCAGTCCACCGGATTGGGGACTTTTTCAAATCCTCAATCTCTTCCTCAGAGAAAGTCAGTCTTCTATCAATTAGAGAAGAAGCCACAAGAGGAATGCATATCCAAATTATTAAGAGATTCCCTCCATGTTACGGTTTGTCAACAAGTTCCTGAGGGGTCCAATCAACAAAAGGTAATGTCTCATTAAGGACATAGAAAAATACAGTATCGCAGAAATGCCAATAAAAGGAATGCAATGCGTTATGCATAAATTAATTTCATCAATTCCATTTTTGATGATCCTCCAGAACATGAGGCTCACTTAGAAGGATCAGATGAAGTAATTTCAAATCAAGAGGTTGTATGCACTGAAACAAATGAAGAAGGTGTGTGTACATGAAATCAAAGGATTACCCATAATTTAGGTATTCCTTCCAATAACCAACTCCCCCCTATCCGAAAGGTTTCCCACAAGGGGAATGGAAAAAATTCAAGTTTCATTCCACCGTAACTCTGGAGAAGACCAATCAATCTCATTAGAGGAAGGGTTTTCACATGATGAGGTGGAAATGAAGGAGTTAAGGAGGTTGAATGCAGAATTACATAAAGGTAGACTTCCTCCTAAGCATGTTGGAGTCAGTCAGTCAAGGGAATTCGTTGCAGCTATTGGGATGGATCAAGAATGTCCTCCCTTACCAGTACACCCTCACTAGTCCTATAATATGGGTTATACACAACAACAACTAGAAATACTATCATCAGTGGCAGTCCCGGTTTCTACACCCATTCATACTCATGTTATTACACCTGCACAGGTCCACGTTCAAACAGATGATTATCTAAAATTAATGACTACCACTTAGTCATTAACAGCTCTGTTGGATGATAGGGAAAGAAAGCGTGCACCATTTCTACCAGAAAAGATAGCTTACCCTGAATGGGTTGATGAAATTCTTCCCCCATAAAATTTTTCAAGTACCACATTCCCATTATTTAATGGTTCGGTAGACCCAGAGAAACACATAACACATTTTTGTTCTCGTTGTGATCCTATAATGGGAACCCCTTAGCAACATGAAGCAGTTAAGCTCAGGTGTTTTGTAAAGTCATTACAAGGACCTGTATTTGTCTGGTACACAAGCTTCAATCCCAGTCAATTATCAGATGGGAGGATCTTCGTCAGAAATTCCTCTCCAATTCAGCACAACGTTGCCAAATACAATAGTTTTTTATCATAAAAATTGTATGAATATGGAGAATGAAAGGGTTTTAGATTTCATTGCTCACTGGAAGGGATTAAAATATTCCCTGAGAATAGCAGTCCCTCAAGAAGAAATGTTTCCAATCTGTGTAGAAAATTTGCGTGATGAATTACGCTCACCGTTGATCCCTAGGAAATAAATAGGAGGGTTTCAAGACCTTACATCGATCGCTTAGTAGACTGAATACTCACTTACAAAGACTAAGGATAAAACTCGTGTAATTACTTCTGTTCCAGGAAGGAGAATGGGTAGAACAGAGACTAGTATAATTACGCTTAAACAAGTACATGTACTTGTTTCTACTTCAAAACCTTCATCTTTCTGAAGGTCTCCACCTCCTGAGCATAAAATATAGAGGTCGTGTCATCAAGATGATAAAATAGATCAAATACAAAAAGAATTTGAGGAGATGAAGAGAAAAGTTTTTTATTTCCGAAATGAACATGTTCCTGGTTACTTCATTTTAGCTCTGGAGGATAATTTGGTTCAATTACCAAGGCCCAAAAGGCTAAACAAGGAAGGAGATGAATACCATCCCAACTATTTCCCATTTCATCAGATGTTGGGGCATCCCATTTAGGAGTGTTTTTTCTTTAATGACCTCCTGAAAAAATGGTAGTCTCAAGACAATTAAAACTAAAAGGTTCTTCAGCTCAGGTAACATGTGTTACTGCTACAGATCTTGAGGAAGAAGGCGAGTGGCAAGAAGTAATAAGCAAAAATGTGAAAAAATATGATTATTGGATGGTCAGGAAAACAATCAACTGATCTCATCCCACTTTACGATCTCAATTGAAGAAACATATTGTGTCTTTAGCTATGAATTCCATTGAAAAACCTCCTTTATCAAAAGAAAAATCCTCAAAGGGGTGGAATAATTCAAAAAAAGTAGTGTAGTCAGATGAATATGAGATCATGCCAACGCCCCAGTTGTCTTTGACTCTGGCAGATTTTATGCCATTTACTTCAAAGTAATAGGCACCACCCCACCAAAAGGCACCGCCTAAATTGGCTAATCAGGGAGAGTCTTCATCAAATGAAGAGTTGATCATTGGTTCTGTTAACATGATTCACTTAACAGATCCTTATACTAGTCACAATTTTGAGCTCGTCGAACCTAAATTTCTTGTATCAAATAGAAGAATTAGAGGGAGTTTTGGAGGTCTGAGATATATAGGAAGATGTGGATATCCTAGAATCCACTATTCCAATTCTACCCCTGCTAAAACTGTGTATGCAGTAGAAACTCATGGCAGATCCCTTCAGCGATCTGAACAAGAACAAGCAAGTTATTCCACACATGGCAGATTCAGTCCAAGCACAATTATTATAGATGATCGGGTAGAGGTTCAATTTTCTTCCTCTCAACAAGTAAATAGACCTAGTGGGTCTAATATTCCAAATCCATGAGTATTTCCAACTCTACCCCGATACAATAAGCATCTTAATCCAAAGTATCATCCTCTAATGTACCTAAGAAACCACAGATTTCTATTGGAAAACATAGACCTTTAGATCAAAAATATGATGTCATGAAACATTTGGCCCATGTACTAGTGATGTTATCAATTTTGGATGCCTCGAATCTATAAAAGGATCTTCAGGGGGCACTCATTGAGGCTTTTTCAAGTCCTTAAGAGTTTGAAACTGAAATTGTTTTGGCTGAAGTCTACCATGTAGAGAATAATCATGCAGAATGCCATGCAATGATATATTTCACAGATGAAGATGAAGATGATGTTGTGCATGGACATATTGAAACTTTGTATTTATCTGGCAAGGTCAATGATGTAGACATCTGAAGATCTTTTATTGATAATGGTTCAGGCGTCAACCTAATCCTCATTCATACACTAACTTTGTATTTATCTGGCAAGGTCAATGATGTAGACATCCGAAGATCTTTTATTGATAATTGTTCAGGAGTCAACCTCATCCTCATTCGTACACTTCATTGATTGGGCCTCACCGAATCTAATTTATCTCCTTATACTTTGATGTTGCATGGATATGATAAAAATTAACAAGAACCTCTGGGATAGATCACACTCAGAACTCAGTTTGCAGATCTTGTATCTAATTCATATTTCATGGTAGTCAGTCATGACACAGCTTTCAACTTTTTTCTTGGAAGACCTTGGATACATCAACATGTGGCTATCCCTTCATTATACCATCAATGCTTAAAATATTTATTCAATGGTCAAATTTGGACATTGTATGGTGATAAAGGCCCACTAAAAACATGTGAATCTCAATACATTGAGGCAGAATTCTATCACATGGAGGGTAAGGAGAAAACCACAACAAGGGAGGTTACTAAAGTTAATGCACCATATGGTTTGGAAAAGATTCCAGTAAACCCATCCATACATGTGAGAACAGATATTGTGTTTCCTGTCAGTCAAATTGATAGGATAGACCCAAATCCAAACACTATTAAGGAAACTTCAATAATGTCAATTATGCAAATCATGCAAGACAGCATGAGAGAAATTGGTGATTCACCAAGAAATGATGAAATCTCAAATATAGATTTCTTCACTTCATCCGCTGAAATCCAGCATGTCTAGACTTTGCCAACTAGGCCAGAAGAAGTTATTTCAATATCAGAGGTGAACGGTGATGTCGATTCTCAATCCATTAACTCCTCTTTATCTCTCATGGAAGACTATTCATCATCAATAAGGGAATAAATGTAAGCCTATTCTTCAAGATGTTCAAATGTTAACATCTCTTGGGATCATGAAAATTCTGCTTCATCATCTACTATGGAAGTAGAAGCAGAAGAGATAACACATCTTGAAGAATAAGAGGAAGATCTCAAAGATTCTCCTCCAGAATTTGAAGAGGGTATCTCTACCATTGTGGGTGAACTCAGAGAAATAAATCTGGGTAGAAAAAAAGATCCACGCCCCATTTTAATTAGTGCGTCCAGGAATCTCGAAGAGAAGGAAATGTATATTTCATTTTTAAAGCAAAATAGGGATATATTTTCTTGGATCTATATAGAAATTCCAGGTCTTGATCCTTATGTTGGTACTCATCTTTTGGGTTTTCCAGAAGAACATCGAGGATTCAAAAAAGCCGCAAAAAGAACATACCCAACTTATGCTTCCAAAATTTTAGCTGATGTGGATAAGCTTATCAAATCAAACTTCTTCAGAGAAGTTCAATATACCATGTGGTTGGATAATATTTTCCCTGTGAAAAAGAAGAATGGAAAAATTAGAGTTTGCATTGATTTCAGGGATCTTAATCAGCATTGTCCTAAGAATGATTTTCCAGTTCTGATAACAGAACTCTTATTTGATGCAACAGCTAGCTATGAAGCACTTTACATTATGGATGGATATTCAGGGTATAATAAAATCCTAATGGCTCCAGAAGATGAAAAATCTACAACCTTCAGAACCCCTCAGGGTGTTTTTTTCTATCGGGTAATGCCCTTTTTCCCGAAGACTGAAGGTGCAATATATCAGCGTGCCATGCACCGTATTTTAAAACCCTTTTTAAGGAAATTTGTTTAATGTTATGTGGATGATTTGGTGGTTAAATCCAAAGAACTTTCTAATCACTTGGATGATTTGGAAATCTTATTCCACAAACTTCGACAACACAATTTGAAGATGAACCCCATAAATTGTGATTTTAGGGTAACATCGAGAAAATATCTAGGCATTGTGGTACTCCATCGTGGTATCGAAGTCGATCCCGAGAAGAAAAAGTCAATCCATTGTATGTCACCTCCTCGAAATTTGTATGAATTGAGTGGAATTCAAGGCCATTTGGCCTATATTCAACATTTCATCACAAATTTGGCAGGAAAAAGTTTTCCATTCACCAAAATCATGAAGAAGGGACTCACTTACCATTGGACTGAAGAATGTTAAGAAGCATTCAATATTCTCAAGTAGTATCTCTTGAGTCCACCTGTATTAATTCCACCTGTTTAAGAAAGGCCACTTATTCTTTATGTGACAGCTTTAGAGCGATCATTGGGTGCCTTCCTTTCCCAGAAGAATGATGCTGGGAATGAAAAAAACCTTTACTACCTCATTCGGACTATACATGAAGCAAAAACCCAATATTCAAGTATTGAAAAGTGTTTCCTAGAATTAATCATTGCACTTTCGAAATTGAGAAACTACCTGCAACATTATGAGGTCCAATTGGTATATCGCAATAACCCGCTCAAATTCATCATTATCCATCGAATGCTTACAAAATGTTTGGCAAGGTGGGCAGTTATTTTGCAGCAATTAGATATCCAGTATGTGTCTCAAAAAGCAATAATAGTCCAAGCTCTGGCTGATTTCCTTACTGAACAACCTTCAGTAGAAGATACATCATTAGATATTGTTCTTCTTGATGAGTAAGTTTTTTCTATTCATGATAATCTTCAAACATTGGAAGTGTACTTTGATGGTGCTTCTAGAAGTCCAATAGGGAAAAAATGGAAGATCCAAAATTTAAAAAATTTGGGGTAGGAATTGTACATATTTCTCCGGAAAGGGTGGTGCTATCCTATTCCTTCTTATTGTTGGAAGGCGGTACAAATAATGAAATAGAATACCAAGCTCTCATCGCAGGATTGGAGTTGGTGCTTCAGGCACAAGTGAATCACTTAAAGGTGAAAGGTGATTCAGACCTGGTAATCAAAAAAGTAAATGGGGATTATGCATCATAAAAGAAGAGTTAATCCCTTTGTATGATTACGTTATAGAGTTAATGGTGGAATTTTCTTTCAGAATCGACATTTTCTTATATCCTGCGATCACAAAATGCTCAAGATGATGCACTGGCTAATATAGCCACAACTCTGGAAAATCCAAATCGGGATGAAACAATCATCAGTATTGCCCACATTCGTACAATTTCACCTTATGTTCAAATTAGAATAGGGGAAATCAATGAAATTAGTCCCATTTCTAAACCATATGGTCATACTATAAGATGGATGACACTTATCAGGGAATACCTTCAAAATAGTTCACTCCCACCTGATAGAGCCGAGAAAGAACAAATCTGGCAACGTATGGTCAATTTTACTCTTTATGACAGCCGTGATCACCTTGAAAAAATTATCTACAAAAGAGGGTTTGATGGAATTCTCTTCAGATGCATTGATGGTGAAGAGAAAATAGTTGTCATGAAAGAAGTACATGCATGAGTCTATGGTGCCCATCTGTCTGGACATAGAATATCTAATAAAATTCGAAGACATGGATACTTTTTGCCTTCAATGATACAATATTGTGTTGATTTCATGATGAAGTGTCATTCATGCGAAGTATGTTCCAACATCATTCATCAACCTCCAGATTTGCTTCATACAGCTAAATACTCAATTCCATTTTCCACATGGGGAACGGATGTAGTGTGACCTTACCCTTCATCTACAGCCAAGCAGTTTAAGTATATTCTTACTACTACAGACTTTTTTTCCAAATAGGTAGAAGAAATACCTCTTAAAGAAGTTTGTTCTAAATTTATTGTTAGCTTCTTCATCAATTCTAACATCATTACCATATTTGGTGTCCCTCATACCATGTTGATTGACAATGGCACAAACTTCTATTCATTCGAGGCAAGGAAGTTGTATAAAGAATACAACATCAAATCCAACCATTCCTCTTAGTATCATGCAGCTGCCAATGGCCAGATAGAAGCCTTAAATAAGACTCTTTCAAATATACTGCAAAAGATGGTGGATGAAGATAATAAATCATGGCATGATAAACTATCCCATGTTTTATGGGCTTATCGGACCACCTCCCGCACTACAACGCGGTCAACTCCATATTCAGTGGTTATATTATCGGAAATAGTCTTGCCCATTGAAGTTCAATTACCCTCGCTCAGTGTAACCATTTGGGATCATTCATCTACAGATGAAAAATATCAAAATCAATTCTATGAATTGGAATGATTAGATGAGAAACGATTGAGCACTCTACACCATTTGGAAGTCTATGAGAATCGAATAGCACGAGCTTTCAACAAAAAAATTCATCTTCATTGATTCATTTAGGGAGAATTTGTATTTCTTATCTGATGTCTAATGATAATAGGAAACAAACCTCCCATGAATGAGCCAAAGTGGGAAGTACCTTACTCAATACATATGGTCTACTCTAATGGAGCTTATTCTTTACTCTTAATGGATGGAGAACTCATCACAACTCCAACCAATGCACGATTTTTTATGAAGTTTTTTGTGTAACACAAATACTCCAACGTCGAACATGACGTTAAACCGTGTTATACCCTATCGTCCAACAAGACGTTAAACTGTGTTTTCCTTGCTATAAGACATTATACTACACAGCCCCCTACGTCCAAAATGACGTTAAACTGTGTTATACCCTATCATCAAACATGATGTTAAACTGTGTTGTCCTAACTGCAAGACTTTAAACTACATAGTCCCTTTCATCCCACGTGATGTAAAATAGTGAAATAGTCCCTAATATGTCCTAGCTACATGACGCTAAACTGTACAACACACTTATGTCCAACATGACGTTAAACTGTATTTTCCCCTTACATCCAACATGATTTTAAACTATGTTGTCCTTGCTGCATGGCATTAAACTGCATAGTATCGAAAGACCTTACTGCAATACATTAAACTGCATAATCTTCTCTTTTTTCCATACTGCATGACACTAAACTGTATAATCCCCCATTGTCCAAAATGACATTAAACTTTGCATTGATAGAGTTGTCGCTACCTCTTGTTTCTCACCCCGAGTATGACTCACACGATCATAGAGTAAACTTCAACTATAACACCCTCTATGGGCCACTAGCCATGTGTAAGTCCCAACACCATTTTTAGGTCGTTGTTCTTAAAGACAACTTGATCACTACTTCATTCTTCAATTTAACTACGCAGACTTTGATCCTTGCCTTCTAGGATAGGTACGTAGGCAACCTCTTGAGGCTCAAGAGCAAAACCAATATCTTCACATCGGTTCACCTCCATCTCATACAATGTTGATTTGTGATGCTTCCCCCCAAACAAACATTTTTACCCTGGTTCACCATCTTCCTTTCAATACAACGTTAAACTATTCCCAATTTTGTCCTATACGACAATAAACTACCATATTATTTGACACCCTCATCTGAGAGGGAATCATTTTTTACATTGATCTCTAATCATGTTTTATTCTAAAGAATACGTGCATACATGGAAATGACCAGACCTTTTATCTTGGGTCAAACCATCGTTGCACTAAAGTCCCCTTTCACCCTTCACTTGTACGAACCAAATCTATACATAGGGTATTTCAAGAACTATGTGCGACTTGATTCCCAACCTTATGGGATACATAGGAACGTTCGAGCATCCCACGAATCCAGTCCCAACTATTTGGGCCTAACCCCAAATTTCACTTTCAGTCCCTTGGCTGAAAAGTCCCCCTATGAAAACATGGATGTGGAATGAAAACCCTGTTTTTCATTCACAATCAGGTTTATAAAACACACACTATGTATTCATTTTTATGGTCCGAGCTCTAAGACCATAAACTAAGATATCCTACACTCTCGTTCCACATGACATTAAACTATATTTCAAGAACTACGTATGGCATGATTCTCATTCTTTTGGGATACATAGTGAAGTCCATCACCTCAATTCAGGACCCAAGCACAACATGATTATGGTTAGCATTGTCCTGTGTATCTTTAAATACGTTGGACAATGCAAATTTTGATGTTCCAAACTTCTAACCTTAAATACTTTCATATCTTTATAACCCTTTTCTTAACATTTTGTCACAAAATTTCCGATAAATGAGAATTCTTTTTCTTGACTATGCAGCATGTGCCCTTAAGTGGCTTTGCATAAGTAGTCTATAAAACAGACCTGTCAGGCAAACGATTCTATTATTTGACTATGTAGCCAATTCCCTTAGGTGGCCCTGCATAATTCAACCCCCTAATGGGTTTGTCAAATAGTTTTAATTTCATTCCTAGGAAGAAAACATATTTTTTACTTATTCATCTTAATGAAAATATGTAGGGATCCGCAAAAAAAATATCCATCCCTAGAATATTTGTCTCATACTCTTGTTCATGATCTGAAAGTATTCAAGTATATGGTTTATATTTCCCTTCCCTACGTTTAGGTTAGACCTTAGTAGGAATTTCATTCATCCAATTAGTTGAAAATCGTGATTAGAAATATTTTCTCCATATTCAAGTAACTCTCTCCATACAACAAACTCTATGCTTTTGAAAATTTGAATCTCCATAAACATTCACTAGATTTTATAAATATAAAATTTAAATTTTTGAGAGTTATTTTTCCTGACTATGAAGCACGTTCCCTTAGGCGGCCTTGCATAAATAGTCTACATAATAGACCTGTCAGCTGAAGGATGCTATCATTTGACTATACAGCCAATGCCCTTAGGTGTCCCTGCATAATTCAGCCCCCTAACGTGGTTTTTATATAATGGCAACTTCACTCTTATGAAATACTTCTTCTAATTCCTCTTAGAAATTTTTTTCATATCATTCCTTAGATTAAAATTTTCTTAAGTTATAGTATACATATTTTCCCTCATACTTGAGTGTGGAAATATGTTTTCAGATAAATTTTCAAGGAATTGAATCAATTATAATCTATTCGATCAAAGCTATTTCAAACTTAAACATTAGCCTTTTAATGTCCAACGTGCATGACAATTAACTGCCCACAAAAGTAAAGGGAACTATGTAAAAAAGTTGTTATTCCTTGGTTTTCTCCATTACCTCAGAGTGACATCCTTTTTCCATTCAGATCCAACTCTGAGGGGGGGACTTTTTTTGACACTCCTTTCCATCACAGAGTCTAACAAATGAAAAGTGAAATACCTTAAACATTAAGTGATTCGTCCTTTAAAGAAATATCAAAAATCAACAAATGCATGAACATGGATTTCTTTAAACATGGGCCGCGCAAGTTCCCAGATGGTCACGTAGGTATACCTGCGCGCCACAAATTGGGCACACAGGTGACCTACGTGCCCTATTTAATTCTCATCCATGGTCTTTAGAAGCCTATAAATACCCCTTATGGGCCTCCCATTTGAAGGAAAGAAGAATTCCAAAACTCATATTTGAGATCCTGGTGCCCTAGTCTCTTCTTGATGTCTTATGAACACTTATAATGTAATTTCTTACCTTGAATGGATGATCTAAAGAAGGGGAACATGGCCTAAGTGTTGAAATTCACCATCACCTATGCTCATAAGTGTCTAACCCTTAAGAGAAATGGTCACATCTGTGCGCCACATTATCCCATCAACAAAACCTATGTTCCACCCTTTTGCAATCCTTTAAGGATAATACTAAGGGCTTGAGCTAATCCTCTCCCAAGTATTACCCTATGGGTTGACCGACGCGTAAGTACCAAAGTGTCGTGTAGGTATACCTGTGCGACCATGACCTACACGAACCAATAAAACCTATGCACCTGCCTCTTTTTGGGTGCCCCTCCTGCCTATTCAGCTCTTTTCTTCAAATCAACCCCTCCTTTTTAGGACATAGTCTTCAAAACCCTCTTCAAATTAATTTTTTTTGCATGGTTCCTTTGTTGGCTTCCTTATCTGAATGAAATTTTGTGGAACACCTCTCAAAACCTAGTTATTTTCATGTATTCATGTCACTAAGGTGAGATAATTCATTCATTCAACCTCATCCTTTAAGATGAGAAGATCTTTAATTTTGGGCATCCTCATTACGAGTAAGCCCCAATTCCCCTAACCTGGGCCTCCTATTCAAGAGTAAGCCCCAGTCTTCAACTTCCTTTAATTTTGGGAATCCTCCTTAAGAGTAAGCCCCAAGTCCCCTAACCTGGGCCTCCTTTTAAGGAGTAATCCCCAGTCTTCATGTTCCTTTAATTTTGTGCATCCTCTTTAGGAGTAAGCGCCAAGTTCCCAAATTTGGGGCCTCCTTCTCGGGAGTAAGTCCCAAATTCCAATTTTGTTTAACATGGGCCTCCTTTTCAAGAGTAAGTACCAGTCATAAATTCTCCTTAACCTGGGTATCCTCCTTAGGAGTAAGCACCAGTCATAATTTACTTTTTATCTGGGCTTCCTTCTCAAGAATAAAACCCAATCATAAGTCCCCACTAATTTGGGCATCCTTCTCCGGATTATGTCCTAAGTTAATTATCCAAATATCCATAAAGCACATATACCTTTATAGACCTTGTTCCCGGGATTCTTCTCCGATGTAAATCCCAATCCTCATTTATCTGGGAAGTCATATATACATAATACCCACATTATTTCTTATGATTGCATATTTCATGGCAGAATTGTAAGGTTTTACCAATACCTCTTGTTTCTCACACCGAGCATGACTCACGTGAGATTACAGTGTAAAAGTAATTATGACATCTTTATTTGAGCCATCAACCATGCATAAACCTCTTACTTATTTACTAAAACTACATGGGTTCTAATTCTTTTTCTAAATAAGGATACGTTGGTATCCCATCTATGGGTATGATCCCAACTTTGAAATAATCCATGTCCTTATAAACGAAAATAAACTTCAAGTGCCCCACTGAGTGGCTTTAAAACCAGAATAGTTATCATAATGACCAAGATATATCTATATAATTTATTGAAGGATACCATTGACAAAGAATCTCTAAAAAATAAAAATGATTCTCTGTCGATGAAGAACCTCAAATACATAGATTCTCTAAATCTCACTCATATCAATCATTGAATGTCAGATCTGAAGGAATGCTCATTTTCATACTTGGTAATTTAATAAGGATTCATGAAAATAACTTAAATCTATAATGAGAGTCTCGGAGTAGACAATCACTCCCCCCAAAAATGTTTGATGAGACCGAACTCCCATCCTCTCGACCACTACAAATTTATAAGCCTCATAGGTTCACAAATAATGAGTGCCTACCTTTGGAAAGTAGGTCTAAATGGATATAGAATCATTGGATGTTTCTGGTTCTACGAAGAAAACTGTTAAAAACTGATTGGAATATTTGAAATTTAATCAAATGAAGTCTTCCCCATTTTTAGAGAGAAACAGATTCCTTTTATAGTAATTATCTTTAGCTTGAAACATTCTATCTATTTTGATCATTGAATAATCCATCTCTATTAAATTTCCATAATATTTATATAAACTAAAAAATAATTGCATAATCCACATAGCATTTCTACATAGGGTGTTTAATTTAAATATTAATTGATTAACTGTGATATATAGATATATTTATATTCATTAATCAATAATAATATTTATTGACAAGGCATATGATTTACAGAATTAAATTTATTACTCTATATAAAAGGAATGATTTAGACATATAGTGATCGGTGGGGCCCGATATTATATAGTCCCTTGATGCTTCAATTTGTATCATGAGAAAAATAAGAGATGTAGCATTAAATCTATTTTACCTATATTTTAAACTATATTTTAAAAGGTATTGATTGTAGTGGTATTAGGATGTCATAGACATGGAATCAAATAATTAAACATTTGGTTCATTAATTTTTTTTATTATCTATGATATTTTTACAATGATATCATTTCTAGATGCATTGTGTTCTCAATCTATTTATTAAAGGAATGTCTGTTCTGTTATTTATATTATCGTATTGACAATACCTTACCTTTTAATGATAATCATGTTATTTAAATTCCATGTGTGTTTAGTTATTTACTATTCCTTATGGATGATGCTTATTGATTATTGATAAATTCACCTATACTCAAACTTTACTGAGAACATGAGCAGAACCATATTGTTTTTCCTTTTCACAGAATCCATCAATCATATTTTGAAAGATATGAATGGGTACACTAGAGGGTATAGTAATATTATCAACAAAATGTTTCAATTTTTGTATTGACATTTAATATGGGAATAATGTATGTAACTACTTTCCAAAGACTACCAAACAATTTTTCCATTGGGATTTTATTCCTTGTATCATATGAGAATTTAATAAAGTAGCAAAAAACATTGGGATACAGTGTTCTGCTTCCCTGAAATATCCAAATAATTTAGATCAGCTTTCAACAAGACATAATGAATTATACAAGGATGTTTATGTTTATATAATATATTATTAGGTTATAAATAATACCTCATTCGTAAAAAATATTCATAAAGCATGATATAGTGGGTATGTTCTCTCATTTGATGTCACGAGTGGTTGTTCTTCTATTGGTATTGGTGGTGAATCTTCTTGTGCATGCAAAAAAGAGTATAAGTGAAGAATTAGGGTGGTGTGGGAATGTTTTTTTGGGGTACAGGTTTATTTTTTCCATCATCTAGGTTAACACCTATTAGATGCTTCCAGTGGGGGAAGGTTTTTCCATGTGTGTCCATATTTCAATATTCCACCAAGTAGATGTCATATTGGTGGGATTATAGGATATTTAATATTCTAAAATGCCATGAACACATTTACTATTATGTGATAAGATAATTTGAGTTGTAGCATTTGAGATACAATTTAGGGGCATAATAGACGCATTATAGAGACTTTAATGGTTGGTTACATCTTTTTGGAGGATGAGGTCCTTAGTGTCTAGATCATATGGAAAAGAAATAAAATATAAATCAATAATATAATGGATTCTAGGGGCATGTTTCAAGATCCATTATAGACCATCAATTTTACACCAGATCAAGATCAAATAGAAATATGTTAGGGAACCTCTATAGTAAGATAAATATTAATGGTTATTTTAATGTTATTAATTCTTTATTTACCACGAGGTTTCCCCATTAGTTATTGTCACCCATGTTTGTATTTTTTGGGTACACATATTTACGTGATATTAATTTTTATGTTTGATGACCCTTAGGGTTTAGTTTAGGACTTGTTACAAAGTCCCCAAGATTTTCTAAAGTCATTGGGGGTTATGGTAATATATAATATTTTTTAGTATGTATTTTTTAACACCCTAGGCTTCCATGGTACGATTCTCTTTGAAAAATACAGTAGCGTGTGTTGTACGCAACTTCGAGTTCTAACACACCACATCCAATCAAACTAGCCGTTTTGAATAGTAATACCCACTTTTTAAAATTTTATATATTTTATCATTACAAATGGACTTCATTTTGTATTCGGAATATCGAAATTAGCCTAGGGTGAAATTTTGGAATATTTATGAAAACATTCAATTTTTATGAATAATGAAAATTAATAAATTTTAATTAAAAACAACATATTTAATCGAAATAATTAATAATGATAAGTTCTGAATTTTAGAGGTTTTAAAGTATATTTAGAATATATTTTTACCATTTAATACAATGTTGGTAAGTGGACATAATTTCACATTTAAACCGGACATAAAAAAGTGTCAATCTATTGATAGTTATTATTTCTTAAAAACACGCTTTTTTGTTTTGACAGCGGTAATTAATTTAAATTTAATAAAGGAAACTTCTATGTTTTGAATTTGGAAAAATAGAATTCATTATTTAATTCTGAATATCAAAATTATCTTCGGGTAAATTTTTGGTATTTTTATGTAATCTTTTAATTTTTGATGAATAGTGAAAAACACTAAGTTATAGTTTAAAACCAAATTTTTATTTAAATAATTATTTATTTTATTTAAATTTATTTTAAGTCAAAATATTTACATACTACCTATATAAGTTCAATTTAATTCATTGTAGTTAGTTTATAATAATTTTAGATATATAAAAATTCTATTGAACTTTTCATCGTCTTTTACCCACCTCCTAGAAGAATTTGCAAATTCACATATAATGTAATTTTACCACTTCTGTGAGTAGAATTTAGAAAATACTATAGACAAGATTAATATCAAGTAGTAAAATGTGGTTCAATAAGGTAAAAATAATTTTTATGAATAGTAATTTTTGACTTTTATTTACCATGGTTAAAGGTAAATAGGGTAATTCAAGATAAAAAGTATATTATAACAATAAAAAATTACCTTAACAATTGTCCTAACCATATTTGATGAGTCATGGCCGGCCATGGGAATCCTTGGGTCTATTTTGAGACCCCATGGAGCCACTTGAGAGTGATAATGAATGTTTAGAATAATTAATTTATAGTAACGACAAAAATGACACAAACAAATATCTTTTAGTAAATTTATTTTTACATGAGGGTTATATAAGTTATATTTTAGACTATAAATATTCATTGTAAATATAAAAATCTTTCCTACATCATGATATTTTGTTTATAATTTTTATATATCAAATAAATTAAGTTATTTATGACATAATGATTATGTAGTAATTACATTATTAATGAAATATTAAAATAATTGAAATTATAAATACCCGAATAAATATAATTTGAGACTATTAATAAATTAAATGAATTATATTGGTCAATATGAAATGTTAGGATTGATTAAATAAATTTTCTTTTCAATTAATAATGTTATGAAGACTTTAAAAAAAATCAATTATTAATCAGTGTCAAAATTGACATAAAGGAGTTTTTAAAACAAATATTATATTATTAATTGATATAATATTTCTTAAAATATAAGGTTCGGCCAAATGACTTATATGATGATAGGTATGTCATTAATGAATCACTTGGGGTTATCTTTGTAGTATATAGTATGTTTATTAACCATATAATATAAAAATACAACGAGACATGGTAAATGTCAAACTATTTAACTAAGAGTTAAATCTAAAAGATAAGGGTAAAATAATGACCCAAACTTGTCTGAAACCTATTGGTTGAGTGGTTTTCGACCAATCCACACCTTAGACTTTAAATAATTCAGTTTGGGTCCATTATAAACTGAAAGTGAATTTATCATAAAATAATACTTTAATGTTATCCTAAAGTGCCCCTCCTCCCCCTTATAAAAGGACACCACATCTAACCAATTCCTCGCACCTTTCAAGACTTTTGTCTCATCCACACTCTACCCAATTAATTTTCCTACATCCATTTCCTCCTCCTAAAATCCATACTATAGGATGAAGGTACTTCAATTGTTCTTTTTGGTTCAAACCAAAAGGAGTTACACAAATTAAAGGTAACGATTTCTCTTAGATTATTTTATTTTATTTTACTTCTCCAACCCATAAAATATTCTTATTCTTTTATTTTATAACAAAACACAGTATCCTAAATATACTAGGTTATTTTTATGAGAAGTATTACAACTACACTTACACACACCTCCATCTAATGGGTAAATAACGTAATGTTTCTGTGGATGGAAACCAAACATCTCACGAAACTATGATTGTTCAATTATCTCCTACCGCCTCTCATGGTGGCCATTATGATGGAACTATAATTAAATATGATATTAATGGTATTTATTTTTTTATATAAGCTTATTTAATTACATTTTATAACATACCATTATTAGTTTCATGTTGTATATATATACGATAATTTATTTGAGGAAGTGCGGACTACCGCCCCCTCAAAGTGATATGACTCGTTCATACAATACATGGAACGTATAAAGGATGGTGTTAATGAAATTAAGTAACAAATATAAGATATTATATTATACTTTAATAATAATAATCCTATATATCATTTGGTTTTTATTCCTTTTAAAATGAAAAATGAAATGGAAGTAGCGTTCGTGCATACATACAGACTATAGTATCCACGAACGCGATAAGATTCATTCCCCATCATATCCATTCAAGCCTAATTCTCACTTTTTTATTAAAAATAATGTTAAAATACTTGATATAATTACATATATGAATAAGATACAACCTACCCATAACAAACAAGACTTATTTAACAAAACATATAGAAGAAAACGAGTTTGTTAACACCTGAAACGATGATAATACTAAGATATTATTAACAAAGCAATGTTAAAAGATCATATATGATATCATATTAATGTATATGATCCTTTTAAAATTCAATAAAAAAATTTCACCATTTTACAGGAGGAAAAACTACCCTCGACCAAGGAAAATGTATAAAGGGGTTTCTTATCTCACTTTTAATTTCGTGAGATTTCTATTGTTCACCACTTATTTATTGCATGTGGTGTGTGTACTTCCCATAATTGTTTTAATTGTGTAATATACATTAATTTATGGATATTTACATCATCATTTTATTATCCTTATTTCATGTTTTAATGTTTCATAAGATACCAAATTGATAATGGAAGTTGAAATTTTAATTTCCATTGATTCGGCTTTACGAATAATTCATTGATTATTTTACTCTAAGATTATGTGTGGAATCACTATTCATTTGATTATATAATAATTTCCACTCCCATTTCTATGTATATATTTTTGATACACATAATCAATCCATTGAAAAATTATCATGTCATCGGTATGAACTTGATTAGAGTAAATTTTACTCAATCTCGATTTGTTGAGTTAAACATCCAATTCATTGGTGTTGTTTTTACAAGAATATGTTTAAATGTCTTTGGATTTTTTTACATGGAATATCCAATCATATTGAGTGTATTTATATTTGTCACACATAATTATGTCATTGATTTATCCTTAACCTAAAGATACAACCTTTATGAGAGATTTCATCTCAATTTACATTCCATTAAGACTTCTTTGTTGTTATAAACCAAATCAAATTTTATATGGTGTATATAATTTACATTGACATAGTATATCTTGAATCCCTTTATTCTCATGATATTACAATGTTTTTATTAACTCAATTATTTGTATTCATGTGTCTCTCTTTTTTTTAGGAACTCTAACTAAAATATCATTTTCAATGTTTTTAAAGATCTATTATTCTAAATATTTATCATTAATATCCATGTTTTAAAAATTGTTTTAAGTATTTATTTATATAGAAATTAATGTTTTAAAATTAAAATTCCTTTTAAAAGTTTCAATGTGGTATGGAAAAATTTGATTCAAAAATATATTTTTAAATGGCATCTTGACAAATTCTGTGACTTGTAAATTATTTCAAGAAAAAGGGGGATATTTCTCTCTAATAGTGTTTATGATTATTTTAATCTATGTCAATATCCTTCATTATTCCAAATTGTGGTTAATATGATACAATAAAGTCTTCCATATTGTATCGAATGAGTTATGTTTGACTATGGATGATCTATTTTTATACCTTTCATGGTTTTTGGATAAAGTATTGACATTTCATATGATAGTGTTAATACGAATGTTTATGTTATGATTCAAAATTTTCATATGAGGAATGCATTGGACTTAATAAGTGACGGGTGGAGCCCGCTATATCTCCTCGATGCATTGGTAGGTCTCATGAGACAAACTAGTGTCTTGGCACGAGGCCTTGACAAAATCTTATTTGTAGTCTTTCCACGAGGACTTGGCTACGTGGTTATAATAGTCTGGCATTATGCATTCCATCATTATGAAAGTGTTTATTAATATTGCATGTGATTATTCGACTAGTAGAATATCCATGTGAATAATTAAATGGAATTAGTTCATTTTATCTTTTCCATATTATGATGATGTTAAAGTTTAAAAGGATTTTGTTTTAGTTATACATTGCCTTAAATGTTTATGTTTATTTATGAAAGTTTCCGCTATATTGTTATCCTTACTAGGAATTTGAGCTCACCCCTTTCTTTGTATTATTTTTCCTAGGATGTGAAGAAGTATTTTATGAATGACCTACAGGTATAGTATAAGGGGATATGAGTGTGGAGACAATAAGTTGTTGAAGTTTTCACTTTATGATGTAATGTAAACCTTATGAATGTATTTATTACTTCCAAAACTACTATACTAATTGGTCTTTCGAGACATGATCCTATGTGATCATGCCATTGTTATGTAATAATTCACCGACTCTGGGTAACTGGGGTTGGGTGTTATAGTTGCTATCAGGGGAAGGTTAGTACAAACCTTGTAAACTAGATTTAGATAAACTCTGATTAGAGCACATATCCCTAAGATAGACTTTGAGGATTAGTATAAAGGAACATCCTAGAATTTTGGCATTGTATAGATTTCATTAGTTTCTCAAGCAATACAACCCTGTCTGGATACGAGCAGGTAGAGGCGGCTCTAGAATAGATTTACCTAGTGGTAAAACCCGAAAACATCGCTTTTAGCGAGACTCGAACTGGAACTGGTGCACGACAATGGGCCTTGCTACCCTCTTTGTTATGAAACTCATGGGGGATATTCTTAGGATAATTTATATTTTATTTACAAACCGATTTGATGTGTTTTAATATATATGAGAATAAATGACCTTGGCTAATCCTAAGGTGTTTCAAATTGAGAATATGGTGTCATGATATTCTCTAAATGATTTTTTGACTAATGGTACTCACACAATGCTTTCTGGTTTTAGTCAATGGATGGTTTCCAAGGAAGTCATATTAACATTGAGAATGATGTACAAGGTGGGAACAGTGGTGGAAATGAGAAAAAAAGTAGAATGTTGATAGGCATAAAAGATATCGTGTTTATGCCAAATATGTTTTCCAAAAATATGATAAACAACATTTATATTAACCAACTCCCAGACTCAACAAATAAGAGAAAGATGATGAATGATAAGAGCTCCAACAGTGGAGACCATGGAGATAAGAGTCCTCAATTTCCATTGTGTAGGAAATTTGGAAGGAGAGACCTAGGAAATTTTCTCAATGGAACAAATAAATTCATTACGTGCGGGAAAGTAGGACATATAGTGAAGAATTTTCAAGGAAAATGAAGAGTACTATGGAAGAAAATAAAAATGGTCCTAAAAATCCATTTGCATTTATTTTCCGTAAATATAGGGGACCTGGCCATTAACCGAGTGAATGGCATATTCTATAGGATATTTTCCTGGTCAAAGAAGAAGCTATGTGGAAAATAAATGGTTGGAGAAATGTTTAAAATTATTAGTGCTCCTTGTTGATGGAATTACTTTGGAATAATTTTATCTTGTATTTGTAACCCTACAGTTTGACATGTGAGAATGATATTTGAGGAAGAATTATCTTTTATCTTGTGGATATAGGTATAAATATCAATTTGGTTTTATATGATCATTGGGTGTGAGTCAATTACAAGTTATTATATTTTGGGATGAAAATTTAAGGTATGAGATAAAAATTGTAGTTAAATTATGTTATGTTTATTTTGAGGAATTTATCTCAGTTTGGTAATGTTATAAAATATAGTTTTTGAAAAAGGACAACACGTAGACCGTGTGACAACCCATCACGTCGGACAAAGCTATGGGAATTGAACAGACAACCAAAGTGCGACTGCGATTTATCTCCTACAATTGGACTACGTGAAGTCCCTGGTGAGTGTGACTAATTATTATTAGTTAAATGATTTTATTGATCAATAATAAGTTGATTTGGGATCTTATGTCATAACAAATGAATACCCTTATTATAGGAAAATGATTTGGTTATTAAGTGATAAATGTTATTTTGGAATATGTTCGCTTTGTTGGGAACACTATATGCCCAATGAAAGTAGAATACAATGGGATTTCATTTGAGGAGTATTGATGGATTTTTATATATGTTTTACTTATGTATTTATAGTGATTTGGTTTATTTATGTAAATGATTAACCTATAGTAGAAAATATTTTATTAGGTTAATTACTTTTAAGTATGTGACTTTAAGAGTAGTTGATGTCATTTGGAGTTACAATTTAACTTGGAAGACTACATAAAAAAAATTCTTCTATGTTTTGGGTTTCAATATTAGTTTTGGATTATATTGAAGGATTTTAAGAACAATTGTTTATTGAATTGTATATATTTATCTTTGTGGTATTGTTGTTTAAATTTTAGAAAATAAGATTAGTGTTTCATTCTCAAATGGAATATCCTTTTGGGGGATCATCAAATCTTGTACTAACTGTTTTGGTTTTGATTATTCTCTAAACACTAGGTAAATATATAGTTTATCCTTTATGGATCATGTTATTCTCTAGAAGTTTATTCTAGCTATTCTAGTGTGACGAAGTCTTCTGGAATACTCATCGTTTAAAAATGAATTAGTAGTAGAAATTTATTGATGAATGAAACTTTACATAAAAAGTAAGTATATATCTTTATGTTCTTAGTCAATATCAGAAATTAATTCCTCATATTTATGTAATGTAACTTAAATTTTTTTTCTGTTTACTTTTCCTACTAGGAAACTAATGACTATCTGTCCCATCACAAGTTTGTGTCATTCTTATTGATAACATTCTCCTGATTATGTTTTCTATTCCTCTCCATTCGAACTTGACACTTAGTTTATCATCCATATCCAGGTTTTTCTACATGGAATCCTAGTATAGGTTATCTCAGGGGAACTTTGTTATAAGGCCCCAGCCTTAAACCTTACTTAATCTTGAATTATTACAAGATTACAGATTGAGGATCTTTTCAAGTTTAGAGATTTAGAGAATTAGATCCTGAAACTTGTATTACATTACACATTTAAACAAAGTGGTTTCATAAAAGATAGTATTCATTCTTCCCATCAACGGAAACATATTTAAAATAAAACATGGATTCGTTATTGACACATCCTTGACACTATCATCCCATCATGTACCTTTCCCTTGACCTGTGAAAAACATTTCAAAAACGTGGGATAAGCATAAAAAGATCAGTAAGGGTTATAAAAATATGGAAAGGAAACATGAGTTCATATATACATAAGAATGAAATCATACTTTACCTATAAAACATAGGCACTTTAACATACCTTATCAAATCATGAATAAATCATAGAAATCATAAGACATAAAAGGTAACTTGAGGCATTCATAACATTATTACATAGGGAGTAACCCTCTTGGTTACGTTTGAAATACACACCACATTATATTCCCTAAATCACTTCGGAGAAACCATAACGTTTCACTCATTCACATTAACCAATGCATTGGAGAGCTATATCGGGCTCACCGGCCCTTAGTTTATCACGGAACCACCCGTCTCCATAATAATTCCCAAGAACCTCAACATAATCGTATCACATAAAATATTCATAAAGGAAACATATTATTTCTACCTTTCAATCACAAGATATCAATACAACACATTGATATAAAAACATTATGAAAACCATTTTCAATACCAAAATAAAAGAAAAGTAAAACATGGTATTTATTATTCTTTTAAAAAGAAGGTATGGCTTGTAGAGGAAGCCAAAACTCAAATAATGGTCACGACGGCGGAGAAGTCGTTGTCGCCACATACGTATGAAAAAAACTTTCCCTTTTGTCGTTTAATAAACACCTCGTATAAAAAATATTCCTTTTGAATAAACGTAAAAGTAAAAGGGGTTTATACACCATATAAAATAAGGTTGTGTATAAAATATAATATGCCTCAATGAAAGGAGATTGAGACGAAGTCCCTTACAACAACGGTATTCTTGGTTTAAGGATAAATCAATTACATAATTATGTGTGACAAACGAATACACCCAATATAAGTGGATTTTAAGTGTAAAATAATCAAAGGTCATTCAAACATATTCAAAGGATGACATATTCAATAACTACATGTTGAACCCAAAGAAATCGAAATTGGGTTAATAAGTTCCTTTGACAGCCTAACGACGTCACATCAAAATGAGTTGATGAGAGATAAAAAAAGGGTATATTATCACTTGGACCTAAAATTTACATCAATAAGGATATATGAGAACATATACCAACATACCAATATGTTAATTAAAAGACCCAAAAAAAGAAGTTTTTTTAAAAGAGGAGGGTGAAAGGTTCCCTTACCGACATGAGTATCTTTCGAAACATACACCTCGTGAAAGAAGGACAATACAACATTGATGTAAATACTCATAAAAGGAAGTATATTACACAATGAGTAAAATAATGGTAAGTACATACAAAACTCTAAGGAAATTGTGGAAATTGTAACATAAATCTCATGGGAATAAAAGTGAGATGAAAAATCCCTTACAAAAACTCGGCAGCCTAACGGCGACACTTAAAACTTCCAAAAATGGATTGATGAGATCAAATATAGTCTCTAATCATATTACCTTAAAGTTTAATGAAAGAGTAATATAAAAGAACATACCCCAACATAAGAAAGAATAGCTTAAAAGAAGTGACATAAAAGAGAGTACTTAAAAAGAAAGAGAGAGGATATATCTCTTACGAAAATTCGGCAGCCTAACTGTGCCACTCAAAACTTCCAAAATGGATTGATGAGGAGAATACGGTCTCTAATCACATGAACATAAAAATTACAGTAAGATTAATATAAAGTAATATCCCAATAACAAGAAAGATGAGCTTTAAAAGGAATGGCATAGAAGAGTGTACTTAAAAATAAAGAGTGGAGTAGGATCCCTTACCTCAAGTCCAACTTGTCTTGTTCGTTTCTTTATATTCCTGAATAATAAACTTTGGTCAATTAATAATTGCCTAAGTAACTTATTTAGAGATTATTATTAATTTCATATCACATATTATAATGTTATAATGATTGTTTAATAATGTTATTTCATATCAGACGTTTTTGCCGATGTTTGGTACATTAGTCAAAAAGGAACTTGTTTGAAAAAATATTTCCCATGTAGTTATAAGTAAATAATTTCCAGAATAGTAATAATGATTAAAATATCATATATATCCAGTAAATATTTATTTTATACTATTCTATATCATTTTGATATAAAAAACAAAAAGCACCGTTCATGGAGACGGTAGGTCGTACATACGCATGAACGCTACTTTCACTTTTTTTTCATATTAATGGAATTAAAACAAAATGAGAGAGAGATATATATGTTATTATTCCAGAATGATATCCATAATTTAGATGTAAAATATTAAATATATATCCATTATATATATGTACTTATAATATTACATAACATTTTGAGATAAGAAATGAAATGTACCGTTCATGGAGACGGTAAGCCGTACGTACGCATGAACGCTACTTCCATTTCAATTTCATATTTAATGGAATTAAAACATAATGATACATAATATTATTTTAATTCCAGTATGGTATCATATATAATATCATTAAATATATCCTTTATATGTACCACATATGGTATTAACGAATCAAATCACTTTGAGGGGGCGGAAGTCTGCACTTCCTTAAATGAAGATATCGCGTATACCCATAATGGAATCCATAAAGGTATTCCATAAATGAAAAATACAGAAGCATAAGGAAAAAATAAACATATTATATTTCATATATAAATATAGTGGCATCTTAATGTCCACCATTGAAGGTGTTAAAAGAATGTTGAACAATCATCGTTTCGGGAGGGAGAAATTCTCCATCCACGGAAACAGTATGTTCTTTAACCATTAGATGTAGGTGTGTGTAAATGTATCTAGAATCCTTATTATAAAAACATCCTAGTATATTTAATATACTGGATTTGCTACAAAATAAATCAATAAAAATAGTTTAGGGGGTTGGAGAAGCAAAATAAAACAAACGGACACAAGTGAAGACATAACCTTAAAATCGGGTAACTCCCTTTGGTTTGAACTCAAATGCTTCCTTGGGAAGACTTCTGCCCAATGTAAGGCTTCAAGGAGTAATATAGGGAAGTGGAGAGACGAAATGGGCATGGGTTGTCTGATCCAAAGGCTTTGGGAGTGTGGGTAAGGAGGTAGAGTTGGGGGCCTTTTATAAGAGGAGAGGAGGGGCGCTCTTGTAAAGTTAAAAAATGTTACTTTATTTTCAAAAGGGTTTCGGATTTTAAAAGTCCCACGTTGATGTATTTCAAGGATAAGGTGATAATGGTTCTAAATCCACTCATGCAATATGTTTTGGACATGTGTAGGTCTTAGATATTAAATTATCTTTCCATTTTATTTAAATCGTTAAATAATGAGGTCATCGATGCATCATCATGATGTCAAAAATAATTTAATTTATATAATGTCTAAAAATTATAGAAAAAAATACTATGATGTAGGAAATCTTTTTAGTTTTCCAATGACTATTTATAGTCAAACATATGACTTGTATAACCCCATGTAAAAGTTTTTTTAGTAAAACATCTCATGTTTGTGTCATTTTTACTTTAACATTAAATAAAAAGATATTTATGTCATTTTCCAACCAAAGTGGCTCCATGGGGTCCCCAAGTTTACCCATGGATTTTCTTGGTCAGCCATGACACATCCAATGAGGGTAGGACATGTGTCTAGGTAATTTAATTTTATTTAAACATTATTGTTACCATAAACTACACTAATTACCTCTAATCGCAATTAAAAACTTAATAAGTTACTATTCACCAAAAAAATATTTTTATCCCATTGAACCACATTTTACTTCTTAATGACAACCATGTATGTCGGATTTTTGAAATTCAAAACACAAAGATGGCAAAATTTCATTTAAACGGAAAAAGCATTTTTTATAAATACCACTTAGTGGTTTCACTATTCATCAAAAATTGATGTTTTTCAGAAAAATCAAAAAAATTCACCCTAAGCTATATTTGATATTCCGAATTCAAAAATGAAGTCTATTTTACGAAATTCAAAACTTATAAGTCACATTAATTAATTTAATAATTAATTCCCGCTGTCAGAGCAAATAGCGTGTTTTTATGAAACAATAAGTATCAAAAGATTGACACTAGTTTAAGTCTGATTTCAAAGTGAAATTAATTCAACGGCCACTATTGGATTTAATTGTAAAAATATATTCTAATTTCACTTTAAAACCAATTCAAAAGATAATCTAATCATATAAATAAATTTTATTAAAAAGTGGTTTTGAATTAAAATACAACATTTTACACTATTCATTAAAAAATGAACTTTATCGGAAAGATATCAAAAATTTACACAAAGTAAATTTTGATGTCCCAATTCTAAAGAAGAGTTTTATTTGGTCCAATAGAATGTATAAGAGTGAACTAAATTATATTTAATGATGGTTCACCATCAAAAGGTGATAAGTGATCCTTTAGTGAAAACTAGGGCATATACGCCTAAAATTGAATTCTTTCCGTATTTTAAGCCTTTATCTTTTATTGGATAAATGTAAAAACATTTAAAAACATATATAATCATATTTTAGTTATTTTTATCCATTACCACCAATACAACGGCAACATGTTAACTACCATTTAAAATAATATTATTTTATTATTAGAGTGCAATGTAAGATTCCCAAGAAACTCGTTGTTGTGTGTTGGGTACGACATCGAGCATAGCGTCCCCTTTAAAATAAAATTAATATTTTATTCAAAAATATGGATAAATATGAAAATGTAATATTCCTTATTTACATGGGGTGTTACATCCTTCCCCCCTTTTGGGAATTGCGTCCTCGCAATTTTTAAAAATGAGCTTGGAAACATCCTTGAATGTCCCACATCGGAACAAGAGTCGGTAAAAAAATCACTTTAAAATAAAGGAAGATAAGTACAGAGGTCACCCGAGTTAACCCATACTAGGATTCCATGTAGAAAAACATGTACATGGAAGAAAAAGCAAAGGGTCATGTTCTTGAGGGAGAGTGATAGTAAACATGTCTAGGAGAAAGTTAACCATAAGAAAATCACAAACTTGTGATGGGTTAAACGGTATTCGATTCCCCAGTAGGAAAAGTTAATAGAAAACATTTTTTTAATGTTACTTTTTATTGAGGAATTTATTCATAAGGAAACATAATCACTTATCATGTTGACTTTCAACTTTTATTAGATTCCTTACACAAACTCATATTTTCTCCAAAAGATGAGTATTTAGAAAGACTTGTTCACATTAAGAGTACTATAATAAAATTCTAGAGAATCACCTAATCCACCAAAGAGAACTATATACTTACCATGTCTTTAGGCTTTAACCAAAACCAAAACAAAAAAGGTTAGTACAAGGTCAGATAATCTAGAAAAGGATAACCCTTTAAAAAAATTCTATGCGGAATCACCAAAATTTGTCCAACAAAACCCAAAGTTCAACGAGGACCATCCGATAAACAATTTTTCCATAAAATTCTTCAAAGTAAACCAATAAAAGATTGAAACCCAAATATTTGAAGGATTTAGTCACATAGTCTTCCAAGTTAAATCGTAACATTTATCTCCAAACAACATCAGTTGCTCCTAAAGTGTCGTATTGTAAATTAATTAACCTAATCACATATCCTCCATGATAGGTTAATAATTTTCATAAATAACCCATAATCAACTTACTATTAATTCATAAAATCATATAACTAAAAAGAATCAGTCAAACTAACCAGGGACTTCACGTAGTCTAGTGGTAGGCGATAAATACCAGTCGCACTTTGGTTGTGGGTTCGATTCCTGCAGCTTTGTCCGACGCGACGGGTAGTCACACGGTCTGCGTGTTGTACTTTTTCCAAAACTATATAATTCTAAAATCATTTCCCAAAAAGAGATAAAATCATCAAAAATAACCATAACTTAATTTAACCTAAATTTTATCTCATTCCTTTCACTTCCATCATAACATATAGTAACCCATAATTACCTCGAAAGTAAAGATCATATAAACTCTAATGGTTACCTTTATAATTATTACCTTAACTTCCACATCGATTGGTCATCTCGTACATGATGCATTAAAGATCATACCAAGGTTCAAGTGGTTTATCATGACTCCTTGATAGTTGGTTTAGAACAACCACAAGTTTCCTCATTGAATCCCCCATTTTATCTAGTATCTTAATCATAGAACCACCACAGTTTCCTTCAAACCTGTTGTCTCTTTGGTGCCTGCTAGATCCATCCATTCACTAAAAACAGAAATGGCAGTGTGATTATATCAAAAAAACCATCATGTACTAATGAGGGAGATAACCACTAAGATATACTTACTCATTCACTTTATCTAAAACTAGGACTCTTTCTGAAATCATAACCATTATGGTAATGTCACTTATGCTTGGAGAATACCCTAACCTCTAAATTTATCTAAACCGTCCTTCAATACCAACTATAAGGCCCCAACCTTAAACCTTACTTAATTTTGAGTTATTACAAGATTTCACATTGAGGATCTTTTCAGGTTTAGATTTTTAGAGAATTAGATCAAGAAACTTGTATTACATTCCACATTTAAACAAAGTGGTTTCATAAAAGATAATATTCATTCTTCCCATCAACAAGAAACATATTTAAAATAAAACATGGATTCTTTCTTGACACATTCATGACACTATCATCCCATCATGTACCTTTCCCTTGACCTGTGAAAAACATTTCAAAAACTTTGGATGAGCATAAAAAGCTCAGTAAGGGTTATAAAAATATGGAAGGGAAACATGAGTTCATATATACATAAGAATGAAATCATAATTTACCCATAAAACATAGGCACTTTAACATAACTCATCAAATCATGAATAAATCATAGAAATCACAAGACATAAAAGGTAACTTGAGGCATTCATAACATTCTTACGTAGGGAGTAACCCACTTGGTTACGTTTGGAATACCCACCACAGTATATTCCGTAAATCTCTTCATAGAAACCTTAACGTTTCACTCATTCGCGTTAAACAATGTATTGGATAGCTATATCGGGCTCACCCACCCTTAGTTTATCACAGAACCACCCGTCTTCATAATAATGCCCCAGAACCTCAACATAATCGTATCACATAAAATATGCATAAAGGAAACATAACATTTCCACCATTCAATCACAAGATATCAATACAAAAAATTGATATAAAATCAACATGAAAATCATTTTCAAGACCAAAATAAAAGAAAACTAAAACATGGTATTTATTTTTCTTTTAAAATGAAGGTATGGCTTGTATAGGAAGCCGAAACTCAAATAATGGTCATGATGGCGGAGAAGTCGTTGTCGCCGCATATGTACGAAAAAAAACATTCCCTTTTGTCATTTAATAGACACTTCGTATAAAAAAGATTCCTTTTGAATAAACGTAAAAGTCAAAGGGGTTTATACACCGTATAAAAGAAGGTTGTGTATAAAACAAAATATGCCTCAATGAAAGGAGATTGAGACGAAGTCCCTTACAAAGATGGTATCCTTGGTTTAAGGATAAATCAATTACATAATTTTGTGTGACAAATGAATACAGCAAACATAAGTGGATATTAAGTTTAAAATAATCAAAGGTCATTCACACATATTCAAAGGATGACATATTCAATAGCTACATGTTGAACCCAAAGAAATCGAAATTGGGTTAAGAAGTTCCCTTAACAGCCTAACAGCGTCACATCAAAATGAGTTGATGAGAGATAAAAAAGGGTATCTCATCACTTGGACATAAAATTTACATCAATAAGGATATATGAGAACATATCCCAACATAACAATATGTTAATTAAAAGACCCAACAAAAGAAGTCTTTTAAAAAGAAGAGGGTGAAAGGTTCCCTTACCGGCATGGGTATCTTTCGAAACATACACCTCGTGAAAGAAGGACAATACAACATTAATGTAAATACTCATAAAAGAAAGTATATAACACAATGAGTAAAATAATGGGAAGTACATACACCACTCAAAGGAAATTGTGGCAAATGTAGCATAAATCTCACGGGAATAAAAGTGAGATGAAAAATCCCTTACGAAAACATGGTAGCCTAACGGCGCCACATAAAACTTCCAAAAATGGATTGATGAGACAAAATAGGGTATCTCATCATATTAAAATAAAGTTTAAAGAAAGTTGAATATAAAAGAAAATCCCCCAACATAAGAAAGAAGATCTTAAAGGAAGTGACATAAAAGAGAGTACTTAAAAAAAGAGAGAGGATAGATCTCTTATGAAAATTCGGCAGCCTAACGGTGCCACTCAAAACTTCCAAAATGGATTGATGAGAGAGAATAGGGTCTCTCATCACATGAACATAAAAATTACAGTAATATTAATATAAAATAACATCCCAATAACATGAAATATGAGCTTTAAATGGAATGGCATAGAAGAGTGTACTTAAAAATAAAGAGTGGAGTAGGATCCCTTACCCCAAGTCCAACTTGTCTAGTTCGTTTCATTATATTCCTGAATAATAAACTTTGGTCAATTAATAATAGCCTAAGTACCTCCTTTATAGATTATTATTCAGTTCATATCACATATTAAAATATTATGATAATTGTTTAATAATGTTATTTCATATCAGACGTTTTTGCCGATGTTTGGTACATGAGTCAAAAATGAACTTGTTTGAAAAAAGAATGCCCATGTAGTTATAAGTAAATAATTTCCAGAATAGTATTAATGATTAAAATATAATATATATCCATTAAATACTCATTTTATACTATTCCATATCATTTTGAGATAAAAAACGAGAAGCACAATTCATGGAAATGGTAGGTCGTACGTACGCATGAACGCTACTTTCATTTTTCTTCATATTAATGGAATTAAAACAAAATGAGAGATATATATATATTTTATTATTCCAGAATGATATCCATAATTTAGATGTAATATATTACATATATATCCATTATATATATGTACTTATAATCTTACATAACATTTTGAGATAAGAAATGAAATGTACCATTCATGGAGACGGTAAGCCGTACGTACGCATGAACGCTACTTTCATTTCAATTTCATATTTAATGGAATTAAAACATAATTATAAATAATATTATTTTAATTCCAGTATGGTATCATATATAATATCATTAAATATATCCTTTATACGTACCACATATGGTATTAACGAATCAAATCACTTGGAGGGGGCGGTAGTCCACACTTCCTTAAATGAAGATATTGCGTATATCCATAATGGAAGCCATAAAGGTATTCCATAAATGAAAAATACAGAAGCTTAAGAAAAACATAAACGTATTATATTTCATATATAAATATAGTGACATATTAATGTCCACCTTTGAATGTTTTAAAAGAATGTTGAACAACCATCATTTCGGGAGGTAGAAATTCGCCATCCACGGAAACAGTATGTTCTTTAACCATTAGATGTAGGTGTGTGTAAGTGTAGCTAGAATACATATAATAAAAACAACCTAGTATATTGGATATACTGTATTTGTTACAAAATAAATGAATAAAAAGAGTTTAGGGGGTTGGAGAAGCAAAATAAAACAAAAGGACACAAGTGAAGACATTACCTAAAAATCGGGTAACTCCCTTTGGTTTGAGCTCAAAGTCTTCCTTGGGAAGACTTTTTCCCAAAGTGAGGCTTCAAGTAGTAATAGAGGGAAGTGGAGAGACAAAATGGGCAGGGTTTGGCCGAGGCAAAGGCTTTGGGAGTGTGAGTAAGGAGGTAGAGGTGGGGGCCTTTTAAAAGAGGATGGGAGGGGCACTCTTGTAATGCTACAAAATGTTAATTTATTTTCAAAAGAGTTTCGGATTTTAAAGGTCCCACATTGATGTATTTCAAGGATAAGGTGATAATGGTACGAAATACACTCATCCAATAGGTTTTGGACATGTGTAGGTCTTAGATATTACATTATCTTTCCATTTTATTTAAATCGCTAAATAATGAGGTCATCGCTGCATCATCATGATGTCATAAATATTTAATTTATTTAATGTCTAAAAATTATAAAAAAAATACTATGATGTAGGAAATATTTCTATCTTTCCAATGAATATTTATAGTAAAAAATATGACTTTTATAACTTCATGTAAAAATTCATTTAGTAAAACATCTCATGTTTGTGTCATTTTTACTTTAACATTAAATAAAAAGATATTTATGTCCTTTTCCAACCAACGTGGCTCCATGGGGTCCCCAAGTTGACCCATGGATTGTCTTGGTCTGCCATGGAACATCAAAGGAGGGTAGGACATGTGTCTAGGTCATTTAATTTTATTAAAACAATATTCTTACCATAAACTACACTAATTACCTCTAATCGCGATAAAAAACATAATAAGTTACTATTCACCAAAAAATTATTTTTATCCCATTGAACCACATTTTACTTCTTAGTGACAAACATGTATGTCAGATTTAAGAAATTCAAAACACAAAGATGGAAAATTTTCATTTAAATGGAAAAATCAGTTTTTATAAGTACCACTTAGTGGTTTCACTACTCATCAAAAATTGAAGTTTTTCAGAAAAATCCCAAAACTTAACCCTAAGATATATTTGATATTCCGAATTCAAAAATTAATTCTATTTTAAAAAATTCAAAAAATATAAGTGACATTAATTAATTTAATAATTAATTTCCGCTGTCAGAGCAAATAGCGTGTTTTTATGAAACAATAAGTATCAAAATATTGACACTAGTTTAAGTCTGATTTCAAAGTGAAATTAATTCCAACGACCACTATTGGATTTAATTGTAAAAATATATTCTAATTTCACTTTAAAACCAATTAAAAAGATAATCTAATAATATAAATACATTAGATTAAAAACAGGTTTTGAATTAAAATACAACATTTTACACTATTTATTAAAAAAATGAACTTTATCGGAAATATACCAAGAATTTACACAAAATAAATTTTGATGTCCCAATTCTTAAGAAGAGTTTTATTTGGTCCAATAGAATATATAAGTGTGATCAAAAATATATTTAATGATGTTTCGCCATCAAATGGTGATAAGTGAACCTTTAGTGAAAACTAGGGCATATACGCCTAAAATTGAATTCTTTCCGTATTTTAAGCCTTTATCTTTTATTGGATAAAGGTAAAAACATTTAAAAACATATATAATAATATTTTAGTTATTTCTATCCATTCCCGCCAATACAACTGCTACATGTTAACTACCATTTAAAATAATATTATTTTATTATTAGAGTGCAACGTATGATTCCTAAGAAACTCGTTGTTGCTTGTTGGGTACGCCATCGAGCATAGCGTCCCCTTTAAAGCCAAATTAATATTTTATTCACAAATAGGGATAAATATGAAAATGTCATATTCATTATTTACCTGGGGTGTTACATTTGTACGTCTTTTTCTTTCTTTTAAAGTGATAGTTTTATTAACTCTTTTTCTAATGTTGGACTTTCCATTATATTCCCATGCCCAATTTTAAAAAATTATGAGATCGCAATTTATTGATGGAGGGGAGAATGTAACACCCCAATCTTCCATGGTACGCTTCTCTTTAAATAATATAGTAGCGTGTGTTGTACGCAACTTTGAGTTCTAACACACCACAACCAATCAAACTAGCCGTTATGAATAGTAATACACACTTTTTAAAATTTTATACATTTTATCATTCAAAATGGACTTCATTTTAGTAATCGGAATATCGAAATTAGCATAGGGTAAAATTTTGGTATTTTTCTAAAAAAATTCAATTTTTGTTGAATAGTGAAAATTAATAAATTTTAATTAAAAAAACTTTTTTAATCGAAATAATTAATAGTCATTTTGAAAATATCCATTGAAAAAGGAAATATGGTTTTTATTTCATGGAAACATGAATGCGTTTAAATGAAGAGATAAAAGGTTTTTTTATGACATTAATAAAACCTAATGAATCCATATATGTTAAAAATGAATATTCCTTTTTCCTTTTTTTCAAATAATTCGATATAAAATATGTAAAAATTAATTCATTTGAAAACCCTGGGAAGAATAAAAAAGAAGACATAATGTGTCCATTAAAATTTAATCATATTTAAATGGGAATTTTTTTAATAAAGTAAATCTATAAAAAAAATAAAATAAATGGTTTTAATTTAAAGTGTCGCATACCATGGGGTTGATTTTTGACAATAATTATTTATCTATTATATAAAATACATTTAAAAAATATCTTATTTCTCCATAGAAGTCTACATGTTTTATTTATTTTCATTAAAAGATTAATTTTATTTATTTTAATGATATTATTAATTCATTCATTCATTCACGAAGTCGAAAAAATGGATTTTGAGGATATTTGGTTGTTAATTCCAAAATGAGGTTTTTATACTGACCATGGTCAAAGTGGTCATTATTATTTCATATGCATAATAATAATAATATTTTAATTATCATTTTTTTAAAATTACTTATAATTTTAATACCCACCATGGAATGTGATTATGAAAAATGATTTAAGTTACCGTCATAGAGGGGGCAGGTTGCTTGTACATAAGAGGATCATTTACATTATTCGATGAAGACGAGGAAAAAAATATAGGAATCATTTATACTTTAAAAAAATCATATTATATCATAAATATCATATTATATCCATAACAAACATTATATATAACTTCCATTCTAGGTGTTGACGTAAAATGAATCACATCTCTTGGTCTTGATGGTAGTCAATACATATAGATAAATGATGTTATCAGTTTTAAATGGATGTAATGATAAGAAAATAGATTTTATGATATCATTAGGAAATTATAATTATTTGATTAATATATTATATATTCTTCACATCCATCACGATAACCATCCATTATATTTTTTGATGAAGAATGAATGACATCGGTTGGTAATGCTATAGTACTCCATATACATAAATTATGGAGTTATTTCTATTTTGATGAAAGGATACTGAATTTAATTAATATATTATCATGGTAAAATGTAAATATATGGAAGATATTAATGTTATTATTTAATAATGGTTGAATAATTCATGATGTTGGACAAAGAAAAAAAAAAATTAAAACACTCCGTTAAAAGAAATACCTCATATTTAGACATCGTCATTTTATTTATACCATTATCCCAATAAGGTTGGTATTCATACAAATGTAACACCTCAATTATGTGGGTATGGATTCTTGGAGTGGATTTATTATTTTATTTTCCAAACTACAGTGCTCAAAAGGTGCAAGGAAGATAGGATAGAAGACCCTCGTTTATAGTTAAGGGAAGGGGCACTCTTGGAATTTCTTAAGGTATTAAATTAATTAAAATTAATTTTCTTTCAAAAGTATAAATAATTTATATATTTATAAAATAATATATTTATTAGTCTAAAAAATCTCATTCAATAATTTTAGGTCATATTTAGTTGATTTTTCCACTCTTATCTCTTCATTTTACCCCCACATACCCTTTTTATGATTGTCATGATATCAAAATTTTTACACATTAAGGAAATGAAAGATAGTATTAATGGAAAATAAACCCATGAATAGAGAATGGATTCTATTTTTAAACATATCATGTTCAAATTGACAAAGATATTATTTTTATGAATTTTAAATCATTAAATAAAATAGTGATTGATATAAAACATTATATATGACATTTTTTAGAACAATTAATTTAATTTAACATTAATGTAATAAATATAACAATAAAATTTGAATATAAAATTCTAACACATCCTTATTATATATATATATATATATATGAATTTTTTTTACTATAGATCACCCACACACCATTTCTTTTAGATATTTTAAAATTAATTAAAAAATTTTCTACGGCCAACAGATGCACTATACATATGTTTCTTAAACATTTATGGTGTTTATTTAATCACAAAAATTAATAATAAATTCCCATCATAAAAAAACCATTAAAAATAAACATTAATATTAATTAAAACATATTATATTCTCTATGTTAATTGATAAAATAAATTTAATATCTAGAGAGTGACATTTTTTATATAATTAAAATAATATATATAATTTTCAAAAATAAATGGAATAAAATTATCATAAAATGGGATCTGATGTGAGTTTGGTCAATAAAAACCAATAATAAATATTATAGGAAATTTTTAGGGTAAGTTGTGTGTCCTTTTGATATTATTTCTGATCATTATTAACTGATTTAGCCTTGCTGAAGAGAATGGTATTTTATAAGGTTACAATTCCAAAAAACCCAAAATAAAGGGGACATATTTACCAAATTTGAGCCTCCAAATTCAAAATTTGGGCTATATTTTTTATGATTCAATTCCAACAAGTGTTATAAATCTCTTTTTATTTCATTTTATAAAATTCAATAAAAATTATTTTTTAGAAAAATGTGTTTTTATGCACTAAAATGAACTTATACCAAAATCATGTATACTTATTTTTGAAAGGTAATAATTTTGATTATTAAAAAATTCAAAGAAATATTTTTTATTATTTATAATAAAAGAAATTATTTTTTTTTATTTTTTATGAATTGTAATGAAACTTTTACAAAAACCATTAATTTTCCCTGTACCCTAAAAATTAATCATTTCAAGAAAAATCCCAAAATTAAACATATTATATTTTTGATATTATGATTCCAAAAAATATATTAAATTCATAAAATAAAAATTATTAAAATTTCATAAATTAATTATAGTATTTCTCAAAAAATAATTATTCAAAAAGTTAATTTTTGTAGAGTAATATTACTTTTTTAAAAATTGAGTGTTAATTTAATTAACATTTCTCAATAATTATATAGTGATTATGATAATCATATATATTTTAAATTTTGGTTACATCTATTAATAAATTCAAATTTGATGACTATGTTATATTAGTTATATTAAAATAAGAATATTTCATGGTTTGTTTTATCCTGACATTTCCTCCTATATACACTACCGAATATAGTGTTCTTTTACATCCCCCAACCCTTTAATATATATCTTTCTCAAAAATATTACTTTTTCCTGGTGATCAAGGGTTAGATATTTTAAAATTATCTTTTTGAAAACACACATCATGAAAAGGGTTAATAAATAATTCTCATGAAAATTTGAAAAGGGAAATATAAAGGCCATATAGAATAACACATTACTATGATTCTAAACAGGGAATCATTAGTGTGATGTAAAAATATGGACATAAATAAAAATTGTATTAGAAAACTATTGATGGGATGTAACAAATAATATTGATCACCATAAGGTGAATGATCATAGTAAATTCAATGACTAATAAAATATAAAACAATGAGGTGGAAAAAAGTCTAGGAATTCATCAATAATGAAAGTAATAAGATAAATTTTTTATTTCCTGATCCTACTTTTAGAGTTGAGGAATTCCATTATGATATAGACAAATAAAATTATGACATATACTAGTTAATTTATGTGAAATCCATACATGTAATTTCATTCATTTGTTGCATGTTTCAAAAATATTCCTCCTTTATCTCATTTTTTAATCCATATGATTAGTATTGAACATGAATTTATCATTCCCCCATAATTAAAATAAACCTATATCATATCAGACTATCCAAAAATGTATTACAATCTATTCATATTATCATTATGTATAACCCAAAATTTAAATTGTTAAAAAAGGTAACATATTATCAAAAATGTATAAATTTTCTTTTAAATAAAGTATACATTAGCATCAAAATATCAACAATAACAGTAGTGGTTCAAAGTAGGTCATTCCAAATATAAATAATAATATATATGATTTAACATCAATATTAATGAGTGATTTAATTTTAATGATTTTCTCTTACCTTTTAGCATATAATCCAAAAACATTAATAGAATTCTACCTAAATAATCGATAAATTTAAAAACAAGGGTTAGATATACCTCAACCGAATAAAAAATTTCCCAAAACACCATTAATCTACTAAATATCCCAATACATAATATCTGAAAATGGTTTTCTAAAAGATTAATCATATGACCAAAAAAAATCTATAAACTAATGATGTTATCAATAAATCACAAGTTATCCTTCCAGCAAAACGTCATAATCTCCATAGTTAACTAATACAACCTCTTATACATTCCACAATATCCCTAAAACCACATTCCATGCCCAGTTATAAAATCATAACCATAATAATTTTTTATTTGATAAAAAAACACAACCCATGTAATGAGATAACATAGGATACCATAAAAACTAGATCCCGACCCACTCTGTCACATACTTGAAGAGTGTTCCCGATCCCCATGGTATAGAAAAAGAACCCAAACATTGAACAAAATTCCAAATGGAATGATTTATCCCAACCTAAATAAACACATGGCATATATATACTTGGAGGAGGAAGGAACAATGGAAAACTAATAAATATATTCTATAACTGTTTGAAGGATGAAGAAACAGAACTATTGGGAATGTATCCTAAATCTTCAAGATACATGTCCAAATGCAAAGGTCCAAAACAATACAGCCACTACATGTGATAATGTGGAAGAAAACCCACCATCTCACCGCCAGCTACCCAACTCAACTAATATGGAACATCACTGCTTTATTGCGGTGCCATGAATTTAAATTCATTAGAAGAAATACAAAGGTCTATGCACCACCGAAGTGGTGTGTATTGCGTGAGATAATAGGCTTAATGGGATCCCATGCATATTTTCTATAACAAGTCTTTTTATAAAAATTCATTTATGCCCATTTCAAATAAAACATTTCCTGATAAGGAATGAAATAGTTTAATTCAAAACATGGTAAACATTTTCCTTTTTATAGTTTTAATACAAAAATAGTTATATCTATTTCAAAGAACATTTTACATATCACCATTCACTTGAATTAACATTCATATCTAGGATAAAAGAACAACAAGCAATGCAGTACAAAAAAATAGAAGCACATGTATCACTCCACCAAGGAATAAAATAGATCATGCTTGTAGAATAATCATACCACAATCAATCAAAAAAATAATCTAGTTCCTCGAATAGATGCCTAGAAGTTAGAGGAATACCCCATGAGTAAACCCCCTAATAATGTCAATATCATTCCCTAAGAACAGCATGCCAAGGAAATAAAGGAAATCCCCATGAGAAAACCTTCCAATAATCACAAAACAATAGAATATGTCCTCAAGCTAAACAGTACACCTAAGTACCCAAGGTAACCATTCTCTTGTTTTTAAAATTATTTCTAATGATAAAATATCCTAAAAAATTTCAAAAACATATTTCAATGCATTGAAAACACCATCTTTATTTCTATTTATAAAATCCAGGAGAAAATAGTTTTCATTGAAAATTAATTTCAATAGAAAAAAATCATTCCAAGTCCATTTATAAATCAATTTATAAATAATAAAAAATATGTTTCATCAATATAGTCTAGAGATGAAACCATGTACCTCCAAACTACGGTCTCACACACTCGCAACAAGATCCACCAACAATGAAAACACCACAATATCAATGAAGGCCTTAGAATCCAATCCATATTTACAAATAGATTCAATTTATATAAAATGGGTCATTGAAAAGGAGTAAAACCACATAACTCACGAAGAACACTTGACAATCCATGACCAAAAATGGAATAGCCTAAAGAATGAGATCGTACAATAGATCCAGAAGAAGAAACAAAAAGACAACAATCAAGACTAATGAATCTGATAACACAACATGAGGGTGATACCGTGATCAATGTAAAGGAATATGTGTAATGTTCACATACCATGATAGATGCACCACAACTGCAATGATGATCTAACATCGAACAGATCAATCAAGTAGAAACAATGTCTCTATAAATCACGGAGGTGATCCCTTGTTCTAGATAAATTGAGATCCAGTAGCCAACTGGGAACTCAAACCACAAAAATCACCATAAAAATCCCTTCATGAGAAATTAGAAAATCTTTAATACCCTTACATGTCGTGAAAACCACAATGTCAAAACACACTGAAAATGAATTCACCTCATTTTAAAATCTGACCATAAATTAACTCATGATGTGTAAAATCCCATCTCATCATATAACCTTTCACGACATGAATAATTTTCCTAGAATGAATCCAACAACCATTACACACCATTTGACCTATTTATATGGTTTAAAATTATCCTGATGCTTCCATAAAATTTAGAAAGAAACACCTAAAATTGCAATGCATGAAATGAAACTTAATGAGAGTGAATAACATATCTTATAAAGGTAACATGAGGTTAAAAATTCACACTATAAATAATTTTAGTAGTTAGGAAGTCATATAGAAGATATAATCTATGGAAAAATATAAGCCCACTACTCAATCATCAATGAATTTCATTCATTAGTCTCATGAGAATCTAATATGTGTTTCCCTAAAACAATGACCGACATAATCGAATTCCATTAAATGAATTTCACTTGAGAGTCAATGATCTCAACTGTTTTGTCTAGAATATAACCATATATATCCGACTCAATTTCATTCCATATCATAACATGAGAATGATTAGGATGGTACATCCTAAGTGGAGAAATGTGTAAAACATCTTGAATACCTATCAACCTGAACTATAAATACTAATATGAAAAAAAATTATTATGCCACTTAGTGATCTCAAATGGTAATACTTTTCTCGAATAAAACTTTTACTATTTTTCAAGACGATGGTGACCCAACTAAGAATAAAAATTTACAAAACCCCATCATAATTTCAATACTCTTAAGGATGATGTCACTGATCTGAATACAATTATTTTAATAATGGGTTGTAACCATAAGTTGTTGCACATAATGAATTTTTATTGAGATCTCCTGTAACAAATTTGGTCCAACTAAAAATAAAATACTCATATCAATCCAACAATGTGTTTATCTTCTTGGGTGACCATATGATGCCTAAAAGGAGGCCATTTTGATTAAGAATTGATTAATTTTATTATAAAAAATCACAAAGAGTCTGTCATGGCAATCCCATGATCCATCAAAATCCATGAAATAGACATGAATCCCATCCTCTCAGATATGAATCACTCTATATGTTTGACCATGAATCTTTGTATGACCTACATTACCTATGTTCCCAACACGTCATGGATACTCCTTCCAAGAATTGAGGCAAACCTACGATCCCTAGATGAAACAATGGTTTAACTACCATGTATCCTCACAATGTACTGCACAAAAAACACACCTAGATCTTTAAATAATTTTTATCCTTGATTTGAATGAAATGACCATACATCATCGAAAGATAAAAAAATACCAAGATATAATTCCTATCGTAAGTAGTTTGTGGTAATCTAAAAATACAATCCACATATACCTTGTTCCATTACCATTAAACAAGTATAAGGGTACAAAGAAAACTAGAGGGTTTCATGTGATCTTCCTTTATCTGTTAGAATGTGTAACTACGAGACACATAATAGGAAATTTTACAAATCATACATAGACACCAAGATCAGTATATCTTATCATAATACATTTTTTAGTGCCTAGATGAATGAACCCTAAAGAAATATGAAAACTAATCAAGACCAAACTCCACAAAAACGGTAGGACAACAACCCACTTCATAATGGGGAACATGAAATCTTATGATAGAGAGCATCCAACAGTGGTCTCCCACCATAATGGATTTCTAAAAATTCAATAAAATCATCATACTAATTCCGAATATACAAAATATACTCTATAATATATGATGATAATTGAAAACTTGTTTGAACAAAACATAAAACATTAACCAGATAATTTGGTTGAAAATGAGGAAAAAAAATTTATAAGGCTCCATTCCTCATTCAATTACAGAACATCTGGTGATTGTAATTTCCTATTAAGATCATTTGAAATGACATTAACCTTCCACACGGTGTAAGAGATAAAAATTTATAATGAAGTATGGTGTTATACTCATCATCACTATAAGATATTCAAGTATTTCTGAGGAATTATATAAATCTAACTATAATAATGATAAATGACCTTGAACCTCTCCCCAAAACGATTGTGTCACCAATACTAAAGAAAATTAATTACAATAGCGAGATCTATTTTATTAAAGGAATAATTATTATAAGTGGCCAATGATGATGAGATCTGTAATCTATCACATGGACATACTGCATGAGAACAAATCCTAAACCATTTATAGAAGCCTCACAAAAAACCATTTAACCCTTAACAGGTTCATGTATGATCAAAATATGAACTAATTTCTGAAGAAATTTTTGTTCGTCTAAATAAGAATGATACTCTGCATCCCATGTGAATTTTACTTAATTCATTGAAATAGAAGCCAAAGTAGACATCAACGTAGATAAATCCTTAACAAACCATCACTAATATCCAGAAAGGCTATAGAATCTCCAAATCTCAATGTCATTCTGTAGTTATTTCCATGAAAAAGCATCCTTCACCATTTCAGGATCAACTGATAAGCCATGTTCATAAATATAGTTCCCAAGAAGATTATTTATTGAATAAATAAATGACATTTTAAAAGATTTAAATACAAATAGAAACCATTCAGTATTTCTAGAACCAAACTCTGATGGTGATCGTGCTCATGCTCGGATTGCGAATTAACTGGAATATCATCCACAAGCACTACCAAAAATGTGTAAATATATTGATCAAATATCTGATTCATTAAATAAATAAATCTAAAGTAATATTAGTTAGGTAAAGAGGCACAATATACTTTTGATGGTCATACCTACTCCAACAAGATGTCTTTAGTATATCCATCCTTCGAAAATTGGACTGATGAAAACCCATCTGAGGATAAATCATTGAGAACCAAATTACCCGTTTAATTAATCAAACAAATCAGCCACACGAGGGAAATAATATTTAATCTAAACTATTACCCAGTTGAACACTCAACATTCTACACACAACCAAAGTGAACCATCTACATTCTTGTTAAATAGAATAGGTGATTCTCAGGGTGAAATATTGGGGAAAACAAATACATTTTCTAATAGATAATATGAGTAAATCCTAAGCTTATTCAGTTCTTCTCGTTCTATTTGATATGAAGCTGTCGATAATGACTGTGTGTTTGGGACCAGGTCAATCATAAAATATACCACAATCTGGAGGAATAATGGAGAAGTCATCTGGAAAATAATTAGAAAATTACTAAACAACAAAGAGAAGATCATCAATAGAAGAGACATCATCAGGCACAATCTCAGCAAAAGACAACAAACTCCTGAGATTTTGGCGGGAAGGTCCTGCATGACCAGACCATGGTTCCCACTCCCCCTGAAACACATGAAAGCTCCTATAAAAATCAAGAAATCAAACACCCCAATACTAAAAATCATCTTTTATCGATCAATGAGAATCCAATATGTATTGATGATGATGTTAAATAGATCAATATTGAGAACAATAAAAACCTAAACCAGCTATATATCATCTATTGTTAATGAACAAGGACACTGAAACCACTGATCTCTTCACTTACCAATTGGCTTCACTAATTTCATTACATAGGACATAGTTTCAATTTTATGTGTATTAATATCAAAAAAACGTGTAGTTATATATGATAGGGAGGAACCGGTATCAAATAATGAAATTTTTATAAAACATGAAAAAAAGATAGTACCTATAATTATCATTGGACCTGAATCCACTTTAACTAGAAAATCATCTGTTGAGTGAAAGTGCTTCTCTCATGAGGCATGTGGATGGAGCCCTGTAGTATTGGAATTATCTTACATCATTACATTAGCCTTTGGAGTTGACAAACCATGACCAAAACATGGCACATCCATAGCCTAACAGAAGTGCAATAAGTGACCAATGCATCCACAGTTGTTGCACATATTCAAAAGAATGGGACAATAATTTCTTTTCTGTTTGAATGTTCCACCATTATAGTGCGTCAACCAAAAATTAATAGTTATGGAATATGATGTGGAGGATGCTCGTTATGGAGACCCACCTCCACCACTTTGGCAATGATCATTCCACTTCATCTCTTTCCCATTCATGGCAACAAAACTACAACTATATGAATGATATGGGGTGGAAAAGGAATCATTTATTTCCATAATCATCTCTTAAATCATATATTTTTCTACCATATATACATGGGTAGATAGATTTAACATAAATAACTACAATCTGATATTGGGTCACATACCGTGTAGGTACTTCTGTGCCTTCAATTGGTCATTATTTGCAACATACAGAGTGAAACAGACATGCTCAACAAAATGATTGGACCACGCAGACACTGAATGCTATCCCTCTTATAAATAGATAAACTCCAATGGGTTTAACACCATTAGAAACTCTGCAAAAATATTCTGGAAGAAAATGGGTTTGAAACCCTTCCAATCCAGGGCCATGTGTTTGTTTTCCTGGACTAGGGAATCCCACCATCGCTTATTGGAACCCTAGAGCATGAAATATGCACACATTAACTTAATATTATCATGTTTAAAAAATAAATCATTGATTCGATAGATCCTATATTATATTTCCTCTACCTCTTTAATTTCATTCCTTCATTTAAAAGATGGCCACTTCTCTTGTATCAATTCCTGAGATCAATTTATCTCTTTTCCATCTTCTGGATGTACATCAAAAATTGCATTATGAACTCTTGGAAAATTTTGATCCAAAACATAAACTGCTCATACTATAGCCTCAATGAGATTATGAAATATATGTGGATTCCCTTGAGAATCATCTGATGCACCCCCATGAGGAACTATTGGATGATATATCAGTGGAATACTACTTCAAACCAAAATAGAAGAAACTATTAGATTATAGAGTAAATCGTAACTCAAACTAGAAAACCCATAAATGTAAACTTTTATTTAAAACAAATACCAATTCTAGAGAAACATTTCCCAATGTACTGTGAAAAATTGAGTCTTATCACTGCTAGAGTAAGCCATTTAGTTATCACAACATACCTATCATGTCTCGACAATACTATATCCAATCTAAAAAATGTCTCAAGGCAAAGAAACATGGATGAAAACCTCCTCTAATACCACTTTGTAACAAGTTGACCTGGGTTACCCTAAAAAATAGCACCCGTCATATTCCATCCCTCACATAAATTAAATTCTCGATCCCCACAGGCTGACAAAAAGAACAATGGCATCGAACAAAAAAACAAAAGGGGATTATTTATCCCAACTAGAATAAACACATGGAATATATATACATTGAGAAGGAAGATAAATGTGTTTTCTAATAAATAAATCCCATAACTGTAAGAAGATGGAATAATCAAATAAACTATAAAATTATCCATAATCACTAATATGTAAGTCAAAATGAAAATTAAACCAAATGAAACAACTACTACGTATGATAGTGCGGAAAAAGTCCCACAATCTCACCACAAGATACCCAACTCAACTGACACAAAACCTTGCCACCTCACTATGTCACCTTTCCTTTCCTGCATTGGAAGACATATAGATGTCTACACACAACTGAAGGGGTAAATTGGCTGTGATATAATAGGCTTAATAGGACCACACCTATGATTCCCATAAAAAGGCTATGTATTAAAATTCATGTACGCTCATTAAAAATTAAACATGACATGAAAAGTAGTAATGTTGTTTTATTCAAAACATGATAGAAATTTCCCCTATTCATATTTTTAAAACAATATAAATTATATGAATTTTAAAGAACATTTTCCATATCATATTACACATGCATTGATATGCATATAAAGACTAAACAAATGTAAAGACAAGAAGTACAAAACAACAGTATCATCAAAGGTATCGCAACACCAAGGAACATAACATGTTAGGCTACTATACTACTTGTACCACAATCAATCAAGACAAATATCAGGTTCCTAGAAAACATTTCAATGAAGCATAGAAATACTTCTTGAGTAATCTCCTATAGTGGTGTCAATATTAGTCCCCTAGACTAAATGGACTAGGAAATAAAGGAAAGCCCCATAATAAAACCTCCTGATAATAAAAAAACCATGGAAGATGGTACAAAGATAATAATTCATACTACGTACCCAAGGCTAAGAATGTGATATTTTTCAAAATTCAGTCAAATTATTTTCAAAACTATTTGAAAACCACATCAAGAAACCTATTTCAATTTTTTAAAAATACCCATTTTTGTTCCATTCATCATCATTTAGGGAAAACCCACTATTCTTTAAAAATTAATTTAAAAACACAAAAAACAATCATTCCAATTACATATAAATATTAGTTTGTAAATTTGGAACCATAATATTCATCAAAATAGGTTATAGATGGAACCACCTAAATTGAAACTTGGGTCACACATGCCCACAATGAAATCTAGTAACAACAAAAACCCAATGACATATACGAAGCCCCTAGAATCCAATCCATTTCCCAATAAACATTAAATATAGAAAAAATGGGTTGAAATAATGTAGGAAGCCCAGATACGTCATGAATGAACCCCCACTACAACACATCCCACAGAGGAACAACATGTGCAACGAGATCCGACAATCTATATAGATGAAGACATAAAGAAAATACATTTCAAAAAAAATGAATCTGATAATGAAACTCATAGTTTCTTCCATGATCAATGGAAAAAAAGAAGTGAAAATTACACATAACTTGATATATTCACCACAACTGCAATGAAAATAAAATTTCAAATAGTTCGATTAGGAATGAACGATGTCTCAAAAATTCCATGAAGTGGAACCCATAATAAAGAGCAAGGGAGAAATAAAAACCAAATGGGCCCTCAAAATATGAATGGTTCCATAAAAATAGATTATTAGGAAGCTATAAGACATTTAATACCATTACATGTCAGGACATACATTATTTCCCAATATGCTGAAAAATTAGTCGCATTAGATTAAATTCTGACCTTAAATTAACTCATGACATGTAAATTCCCGTCACGTCATGTAAACCTTCATGGCTTGAGACATTCTAATGAAATGCACCTTGAAACCATTTAATGGAGTTTAACCTAGTAAAACAACATGAAACTCTCTAGTACCAAGTAGAAAATCAATAAAAATAACCTAAAGACTTCATGTTAAAAATGGAACTCAGAGAGAAGAAGAAACGTACACGATCAATGTAACTTGATGTCACAACCCAATTTTAGACATAAAAATAGAAATCATTATATGGATATATTTTATCACTTACATACCTAATGTTCATTTATTTTAATAATTTAATATAATTCAGGGAAATTATTTAAATGTATAAATTTCAAATGTGTATCCATTTTCCCCACAGAACAAGTTCTTCAAAAATTTATTTATTTGATCAAGATAAAATTTTTATTTGGAACTCTAACACTATTAAAATTTATATTCATCCTTGAGAACTACGAAATATCATTTGAAAATGTGGGGTTAAGAAAATAGAGATTTATAAGGGACATATAAAAATAATAATAATAGCCAATTTTTCAATTTCATATCCACAAGTTAAAATGATAGAGTATTTCATTTAACACAATAGACTGACTAACTGAATAGCCCAAAGGCCTTTTGTTATTATTTTTTATAATACATCTTTAAATGGGAGAGTTGGAACCCTTACAAGGCCCAAAGTCTTAGTGAAAATTGCATGACTCATTTGTCGTAGAGGATATCACCTAGACAAGCCAACATGGCACTGCTCCTCCCTAGCACATGTCAATATATCAGCACTCCCCCTTTCTAAGGATGGTCAGCTAGCTGTCACGTGCAAAGATGCATATTCCCTATACCGATGACAATTTCATACCCTCTAATTCTTTAAATTCATGTTAGATATTCTATAGTGAATGTGAATGCTCTCATCCTAGTCTAGCGCCTTATCCCTTGTAGACCGATTGGAAAATCTATATATTTGTCTGTCTTAAGGGCATTCTGCTGGCCTGAAGGCCTTATGGTGGCTTAAAGGCCTTGAGACGCAACTGGTCTGAAGGGATTGTTTGGAAATAAGGTTAGTTCAATTTTATCCTTAAATAAATACAATAAAATCATTAATATAATATTTTATATTTCAATGTCCTTTTATATAACATCTATATGCGGTGTTAATGAAAAGTGAATAGCATCTCTTCATGGAGGTGGTAATCCACATGTACTCATGAATGAAGTTACCATTTTAAATGGATGTAAAGGTAAGAAAATAAAAGATATTGTATTAATATAGAATTATAATTATGTACAAATTATAAAATATATTCTTTTAATCCACCATTATAAACATTCAGGTTATTATTTATTGGAAAAAAATTACATCATTTCGTGAGGCGGTAGTCCTCTTTACACTAAAATGATGGTTTCATTTCACATATAATGGAGTAAGGGGATTGATATATCATATTAAACTAAAATAATAACATCAATATATATTAAATATAATTTTTTTATTATTTCATCCCGTATTAAGATTAAAAAAAATATGATTAATAAGAAATAAAATGAAAATGCTGACTTCAAATATATATGCACTCTTTAGACAACCTCATTTGATTTACACATTAATACCTATATATATTATATTTTTCAAAATTATAAACATGAGTATCTATAGAGGGATATTGGGAAGGTATTTTGGTAGGGCTTGTATAAACTATATTAATAAAAAGGTGTGAGGAAGATATAATAGGAGTTCTCTTTAATAAGTGAGGGGATGGTCAATATTTAGATTACCTAATGTATTAAATTAATATAAAATATTTTTCATGGAAAAGTAGTACCAAATTGATATATTTATAATATAGGATTACTATGAGTAAAAATAATCTTATCTATTAAAATTTACACATTTTAGTTTATTTTCCCCTTATCTTATTTTTTTAACTCCCTATAAAATCATTTGATATGTACTGTGATGTCAATGTTTTTATCGCTTTAGGAGTACTGAACATTACTATAAAAGTATGTGTTACCAATGAATTTTCAATGGTTTATATTTTATACATTTTCTCATTAACATGTTTAGAGATAAGATTTTTGTGATTTACAAATTTTTTTAATAAAATATTGATTATTAGAAAATATCATTAATGATCAATTTTGAAACTATTTAATTAATTTGACATTAAAGTCCAAAATATAATAATGTAATTATAATAAAATCTTTTAAAACATTTTGATTACATTAAATATATATATAATTTTTTTGTAAAATTTATATCACTAAAAAATATTATTTAAGAGTTTCTAAAACCATTTAATGGACTTTTATACTACATGAACAAGAACTTTTCTTGCATTGCATAAGAATTAAAGGTAATCATTTCATCCATAAAAATTAATAATAGAGTAACATTATAAATAAAATTTCATTATTTAAAAAACAACCTTTATTATTAATTAAATACTGAATTTTTTCTCTATGTGAACATAATATAATAATTTAAAATAAAAACAGTGATTTTATTTCATTACTAAAAATAATATATTTATATATATCCTTTTAAAATAAAAAATTAAAAAAATGTTAAAAAATAAGAATGTTAGATTATTAAGGTTGAACCAAACTAATATATTTTATTAATGTAATGTTTACATTTAATTAAAATCCTTATCATATTTTTTTACGCTTAATTACATGATTTACTCTTACCAAGGTTACAAATATTTAATACCATTACTATAAATAATGATAAAAAGACACCTTTTTTAAAATATAAAACTCTTAATTCCATATATTGAATCCATTTTTCATGGTTCAATTTATATATTGTAATAAATATGTTTTAATATAAATGTGTAAAATGATACTAAGAAAAAAAAATTAAATATTATTTATTCCCAAGAAAAACATAAACCAAAATAATATATAATAATTATTTAAAGTTATTTAATTATATTTGATATAATTGAATAATAAATATGCTACATTGATATCAAATTATAATCATAATATAAATTTTTAATTAAATAATGGAAAATATTATAAAAATGTGTATTTCTTCACTATTCATTGGAATATTAATTTCTTTTGACAAACCCAAAAAATTCTCCATAAAATATTTTGGATATGATTATTTCTAACGTTATATCCTTTTTTCAAATTAAAATTATAAATTTGGAATAAAATAATTATTTTATTTTCTCCTGAAATGAATAATAATAATTTTTGAAAAAAAATGTATTTTTGAAGAAAAAAACTATTTTACTCAAAATTGAGTGCCATTTTCAAAAAACTTATCAAGATATTATTATTAACTAGGACCATTGGATATATATATATATATCATAGTTAGGTTAATTTATTAAAACCCTCTAATTCAACAGCTATTTTATATTAGTTATATTTTCGTAATTAACATTATTGGTTGTTTGAGATTGATGTTTATTTATTACACTATATCAAATATAGTGTTATTTTAACATCTTTGGGTGTTACACTATCTATATGAGGAGTAATAATTAAAATATTTTAAACAGAAGTTCTTAGGATATAAATACTCCCTTCATGAATTGAACCCATTTTAGTGGTATTGGGTGGAGTACCTCCATATAATTCATTTTTAGATAGTATATACCCAATTGAGTGGGTAGGTTATGAAAGATTTTATAGACATAATGAAATAAGACTTTGTGGTTTTAGAAAAAAAATAACACATGGAATCTATGAATAATAAAGTGCAGTTTCATATAGATGTCACAATTTGGCACAAGATAAAAAATTTGTGTTCTTCTCACAATATCATCATATTTGTAGAACTAAGGGAAATTAATCCCATATTAAAATAATAATTAAATTTGGTTAATTGATATGCTATTTTACGTAAAGCTTATTCAAATATATAATTATTACTATAGAGTATGGATCTATGTGAATGGTATGGTGGTGGTCCATATGTCATTAGGGGGAGTTTATGAGGGACACCCACACCTCACAATTGGTGGTGAACGTAGGATTGATAATAACATTTCATGATATTAAGAATCATTTTTTATTTACTTACATGAAATAGAAACAACAAGTTTTATAGAAACATTGATACTTATTATAGGCCAAATAATGAGAACCAATATGTGAGAGGCATACATCCTCAAACTATAGTAGAAAAATGGATATGGGATAAGATGTACATAGATATATTAAATGATTTTTTCATTATAATAAATGTTTCTTGATGTATTATGGGTTGGGGTTATCCTAATATAATGTTTTTTCATTCTATTCATTTCCAATAAGACTATTATATGGATAATCATGGTGGATTTTATATAACTGGGATAGTTTGTTTACATGGGATTCTTATGAATAGAGTGTTGGATAGAGATTCTACTTTCCTCTCTAAATTTTTTCATGGGACATAGATGGTAATAAAAACAGTTAAAAATATAAGTATTACATACCTCCAATTAATAGATTTTTAATCTGAGGTGACAATCCAAATATTTCGGAAATATTCCAGGATTTCCTGTTTGGTATTTGTTGATATTTTAAAAACTGTTTTCTTAATAGAGTTTTTATATAACACAATTGATCAGTAATTTAGAAAAATGGATATCAATGAAGATTTATATAGTAAATAATGAAACTAAAATCAATTTTACTTAGAGTCCAAGGCATTAGTGATCAACATTCCATGCTAATATTATTGACATCTTCGAGGGTGTAGTTGATATGGAAATTTTCTTTCACTACATAGGGTTAAAAGTGTTCATGTTCTTACTACATGTGATGAAAACTAGAGTTTTCAAATAATTATTAGTTAGTCATATAACTACATCTGTGGTTTTTTCTTCTACAATAAATATATATTGGATGCATTTACATAGTTCATTAGTTAAATATTTATAGTGTAACATATAAATTCTACATGTTACCATTTTTATCTCCAAATATGGAAACAAAAATTTCATTATTTGGTTCATATAAAAATCATAATGTATGAGAGAAACATAAATAATTTTAGTTTATTATGCTGAAATAGAATTAGAGGTGGATGGGTTACTTAATTATAGGTTTTTTAGATTATAAGTTATAGTGAGAATGTGATTTAAGAAAATTTAGTTGATTTTTATGTGTTTTATGGAAACATTGGTGAAATTAAGAGTAGATATGGGTGTGATAGTAAAATTTAAGATCTTAATGTAGTGAATTATTTATAGGTAACCCAATTGAACATTTAATAATATCATAAGCCTATAGTGGGGGATATGATAATTACCCTTTACTTTTGAGGTACTTTCATGAAATCAGTTGTTTCGTTTAATGTAATTATGATTATTAATTTATGATATTATAAATACTTACATTGATTTTATAAAATAAAAAATATGGGAAATAGTGTTATTGAAACTATAATATAGTATTATGTGAAACAACATTGTCAATAATATGCTATTTCATTCTTAGTAGATAATTACATTATAGTGACTCATGGATTCCAATTGAAATGTAATGGGAATGTAAATGTAAGAAGGTAAGAAGCAAGGTAAAAGTTAAAAGTTAAAAAAATACCTACTGTGCTTTGTACTGGAATTCCTAAGGGAATTTATGAAATTATATTTATAAAAATTATCAAAAAATTCCCCTACACATATTATCTAGCTTTAATTGAAGGCCTCTCTAATCTCCTCCCATTTATTCCATAAGTTATTATATATTCATTTGATGTTTTAATTTTGTTCATTTTTTATATTGTCATCTATTGAAAAAATGAATGGTGTGTGAGATTTAATATTTATTTTATTAATGATATATTAACCTTGACCTACAATTGTTAAATTAGATTAATTTTATCAAGTATATATGTTATATTAGAACAATATTGAATTTTATGATTCCCATTAATGATCCTTCTACCATGGACTAGTGGTAGGTTATATATAACAATATACTCTATATATATTGTCATAAATTAATTTCCTTACATGTTGGATGCATTGGGGTTTTTTTGTCACTAAATTGTATCCTAGGGAGGCCATGTAGGATTAGTGATATAAGCATTAACCATATATTCTTATGAAAGACAGTTTCAATTTGTTCTTGAAATGAATTTATTTGAATATATGTATATAAAATTATGGATTCTCACCTAGTACAAGGGGTTTCTTTTTATTAAGTGTTTGATTTTAAGAATTGTTGGGGAAGAGTCTATCTTAACACTAATTTTGGTATGTGTCCATATCATCAATGGAAAATTAAATAATTGGGAATATTCTTATATATATTGAGTTGAGATATGATAAATCATGTGAGTTGGCCTCTATCCTCAATTCATTGTGTAAAATTCTTTGGATATGTGTGGGATCCTTCCATGTATTAGCCAAACCTTATTAGAGTTTTTGATAATGGGTGTAATGAAACCCAAGAAAGATATTTTTGCACCAAAACTGTAACACCCCGATATTTTATGAAAATATATTTTTTTAATTTCATTGATGTATTTTTTTACGCTACACCAAGATTATCTTTTACTATATGCAACAGCGTATTAGCTCACAGTATACGCAACACTATTTATGGCTCGTGTTACCCACAATTTCAAGTTCATTTTGTAGAAATTATTCTATGAAACATTAAGTATAGAATTTGTTTAGTTTATAAATGAAATAATTTGTGATTATATTATATGCAACACCAAAGGGAGCTTGCACTACGCGCAGCCCTGACTTGGCTTACATTACACGCAATCACGACCATCCTCAATAGCGTGTGTAGTTCGCAATACCGGGTTTCACTAAAAAATAATAAATTATTATAATATTATTATGATCTAGCCATTATGAATATTATTAACTTCATTTTGAATGTTATAACATTATTATTCATCATACACATTTTCTAGAACATCGTATGAGAACAAAATAAATTTTTCGAGTAAAATAAGTATTTTTCAAAAAATGTAGTTTTGCCGCCTTTTGATGGCCCACCAACTTTAAATCTATTTTTTGAAATTTTTATAAGTTCAATTTGACAAAATAAAATTCTTCCTTGGAGTCAGGATATAAAAATTTACTTTGTATAAAATTTTCATATTATTCTGATACCTTTCATATTTTAATGAATAGTAAAAACACGCAATATTTTACTTAAAAATAAATTTTTTCATCGTAATAATGTATATGCTTAAATTATAATATTGAATGGTTTTAAAGTATAAATATAATATATTTTTACAATTTAATATAATGTATGCCATAACCATTATTTTTACATTGAATTTATAGGTAAAAACATTTCAATCTTTGGCAATGCTTTAACTTTTAAAACCCATTTTCTAAACAACGAGACTAATTTTAAATTAATTACTGCAACTTCTATTTTTGAATTTTTAAAAATGGATTCCATATTTGAACTCAGTGGGTCAAAATTCTATTAATAGGTTACTTTTATTTTTTTTGATATTATGAATAGTAACTACGGTAATTTTTATTTACTGTATTTAAAGATAAATCATGTAATTAAGGGTCAAAATAAGATTATAAAATTACCCTAACACCTAACAAAAGTCTACTGTATGACTAAAAGTAGACCCATATCACCTAAGGGTCGTAATATATTCATTTTATGCACTTTTGACCATGAAAATAATTTAATTATTATTAAAACAAAAGAAAGTCACAACATGTCACTCTCTTAAATCATATATGTATAATAATTGTAATTTATTTATAAAATTCATTAAACATCAAATATGAATAGTATCTATAAATCTAATATAATTATCTACATCATGCGAATTTATTTAGAATTTTTAGGGATTAAATAATTATTATTAAAGGTGACACAATAGAGATGTTGAAATTATTTTATTGATTGAAATATCAAATAAGTCGTTTTAAAAATATTAAAATAAATATTATATGAACTATTTAATGTGTTCCACTAATTTTATAGATAAATATTAAATTTTATGAATCTATTAATTCTTTTATTCCAAATATATCTTCTGTGAGGAGTTTATTTCAATTCAAATAAATGAATATTGTAAAAATTGACACTTGTTATTTTATAAAGATAACATAATATAAAACTGTTTAAAAATCACAAATATATTTAAAAATTATAAATTAAAATTAATAACGTATAAAATTCCATATATTATACAATTATGGACAATTCAGTACACATAAGTAATTATTTATATGAATTTAAAATTTAGAATATTATTACCACAAATAAAATTAAATAGACTAAATAAGGATAAATCAAGTTGATAATGTTTAGAATAAATTCCCAAAATATCTAAATTTTATTGGATGATGATACTAAAACCCTATCTCATATAATCTTAGAATATGAGTCATTTTTAGTGGTTTTTTAGTGGGGTTTGATTTATTATAATTTAATATTTTTGAGGTTTCCAAAGGTGTCCCTCTCCTCCCTTATAAAAGGGCACCGCCTCCCTACACTCTTTACACAACATTGAGCCTTCAAGCTCAGCCAAAACCTGCTCACTTCTCTTCTCCACTTCCCTAGAAATATTAATGTGGTTTTTGTCTTCTCAAAATACCAACTATAGTCCCTTAAGAGGAATCTTAAAGGAGGTGCGTCAAAGAAGAGGCAATCTCTTCTATCGATTCTTTCACGTTTCTTTCTTCTTCAAATTCTTCTTCTTTAGTTGTTTCATTATAAATTAATAACATCAGTATCACTAATATACTGATATTTTATTATAAATATGAAACAACCCCATTTCTCCTTCTATCCATCCTAAATGAAAAAATCACCACGTGTGCGTACGTACGGAATACCGTCTCCACGCCGTGGTGTAATCTGTTTTTCCACCACCACCTTACTTGGATGGGTATAACGGTGGAAGGAATGACTATATATGTTTATTATTACATCATAAAGATTCTGAGATATTGTATCGTCAACTCCAATTCTATTAAATAATTATGGGAAGGATATAATCTCTCGTGTGTGTGTACGGACTACCGTCTCTACGAACACGATGAGATTCATTTTCCATGATAAACAATTCAAGTATGATTATAAAGTATATATAATAAATAACCATGAAATATATTTCATAATAATGATACGGGATTTATGTACATATATGTTTCATTTACTTAATTCCATTTAATTCAATAAGAAAACAAAAACATCATTCATGTGTACGTACGACCTACCGTCTCCATGAACGATGTATTTCATTCCATTTATCAATCTATTATATATATTTATATGCTAAATATATATTATATATAAATCATGTTTTACATTATGTAATTAAGTAAATCAGGATATAAGTAATAATATCAAGAACAAAAAGTTGAAACACATGCGATAAACGAAACGATTTTACCCAAAACACTGCTTTAACATGGAATTTACAATAGAACGGGTAATATAAACACATAAGTGAACCATATATGATTTCATAACAATGAATATGATTCTTTAATAAGTAAATGACATTATTTAAATCGTTATACAGGAGGTTCAGATACGTACGAAACATATCGGACCTAAGGTAAGGGATAATTTTTCAATCTCATTTTTATCCAAGATTGCTTATACGTAAGTATTTACTGGGGTTATATTTTTCATCCATGTCAATAAAAATGTTTTTAATAAAGTATTTAATATTATAACATGTATTTTTAAAGTCATGTTTACACCTCTTTGACTTTTACTTTGTGTTATTTTAGGAATATTTATTTTGTTTACCATATGTGGTTCTTTTTGACTTTTCCGACAAAAGTACGAGAAGAATGTTTTTTTAACATATACGGAATAAACTGATTTTTATGGTTTCATAAAGCCTAATTTTCATGAAGCTTCTTCTACAAGAATTCACGGTTATTTTCAATAAAATATTTTTCTTTTAAAATTGTGAGGCATTTTGTGAAAAGAAAATGATTTTGAAGAAGAAAGGATATTTTCTTCAAGAATTCATTTCAAGTGTTTTATCAAAACCATTTTCCATATAAGATTACATTATTTCATATGTGTATGTTTTAAGTATAATTTTTCTATGATTTACATGGTTTCACTTCTCTTATGAGGAAATGATATCCATTTGTTTTATATAGATTATGTTATGATGGGATGATATTTATAAAACCCATTTTATTATTTGGGTTATAATGAATGATTTATGATTATTTTGTGACACAAGTAAGAATGATTTAAATATGAGATGGGTGGGACATATATCTCCCTCCAATGCATTGATTAAAGATTTATATCTCATGAGATAAACATGTATGGAATGGTAAGTTAATCTGGTTCAGTGATACATGACATGAACGACGAGTAAACTCGATTCAGAAAGTGACTTTGTCCACTAAGATGGTCTTGGCAGTAATGCCTTGGCTACTATGGAAATCCTAACATGTTTTTAATGGTTTCCATGATTACATGTTTTATTTCCATGCTATTTTATCATGATTAATGTTTATTTATTATATATTCCTTACATACTGCCACGTTTAATGTCATTGCTCGTGATTTTGATGTTTAAATATTAATTTCCTGTTTTTTTAAGTTCAAATGTATATGATTTGTTCTATTTTCTCCATGCTTAACCTTACTGAGAATTTGAGCAAACCCTTTATATGTTTCATTATCCCCATGATTTAAAGAAAGGTTTTAGGTAAGAAAACAAAATTGGAATATCATTATGGGAGATTTTGAAGATATTTCACCATGATTAGAAGATTATATTCTGAGTTTCCAAAGACACTAAACAATTACGGTCCTTGTGTGTCTATTATTGTTATGTATTAATTATTCTTAAAAAGTAATGTAATGTCCATGTATGTCAAGTTTGGGGCCTTTACATATGGTATTAGAGGAAAGGTTTAGTCAAACTTTGGAAAATAGGATGCGAGAACTTTAGTGAGATCCCAAGATATATTTCTATGGTATGTTCCTAAGGTTAAGTATAAGTATAGGTTATAGTCCTAGAATTATGGTAATGGTATTAGAATTAATCATAAGATGTTATATATTTATGTTACTCCCCCTTTATTATGTTGTTTTATCTATCATGATTTTTTCCTCTCACACTATTCTTTTCGGGTTTCAGATGATGGCTATAACCTGAAGGAACCGTGTTGATCAATGTAATGGAAAATGAAATGATTGTCCTTCTAAACAAACCAATGTTATGGGAGATGGAGTGTAAAATTGTATTGCTATACTTACAAAAGCTATGAATCATTCTAGACTTCCAAATGAGCAGTGAAGGGAACAATATTCTATTGAGTCCTTCATAAGGAAACATCCACATTCATCCAGTGGGTCTTCTGATCCACTTGTTGCTAAAAAATGGATTAGTACCCTTGAAAAGATATTTTCAATACTTTCCTGTTCAGAGCATGAAAAATCCTTTTTGGCTATTTACCGGTTAGAAGGTGAAGCAGACCAGTGGTGGACTCTAGTTAAAAAAACAAGGCTCCAAGATGAAATTTAATCCATGGAATGGAATGAGTCCATGTACTTTTTTTCAATAAGTACTTCCCTCGTGTTCTTCAAACAAATATGGAAAAAAATTTCCTTGAGCTTAAGAAAAATGATGATGAATCTGTTGGTATATACGAAGTGAATTTTATGAGGCTTTCAAGGTATGCATCTGGCTTTATCATCCATCCTGAATGTAAAGTTGATCGATTCTTCAGTGGCTTAAAACCAAGTCTTCTAAGGGAATTAGCTATAAGAGACTTTTGTAGCTATTAATAAATTGTTCGTTGTGCTATCAAGGTATAAATGGACGTTGGTGTTACATATCCATCTCTTGGTTTTGAAAAAAAAACGAAAGATGGAGTTCAAGGAGAAATCTCAGAATAATGGTGAAAAAATGTTGAATGTTTCTTATTTCTCAATGTGTGGAAAGAAGCATGGTGGATATTGCCTAAAATGTACTAGAAAAAGTTTTTAGAGTGGAAAATAAGGTCATCATGCAGTTGAGTGTCGAAGTAATGGGAAAAAGGTAGATACAGATGTGAATAGAGAAAAGACTATTGAGAACGCTCCACCAACACTTCAATGCTTCAAGTGCAAGGAAATCGTGCATTATGATAATCAATTCCCTAATCTATGGGTTAATGATGATCAATTTGAGAAACCTCTTAAGTCAATGGATAAAGGAAAGTCACATGCGATCACTATTTGTGATGTTGTGTATGACAATGATGTTGTGTAGTGATTAAGTGTTTATGTAATGGGATTTCAAAATAGTATCATGGAAACTCATTTATGTTATTGTGGAATTTTGGAATATATATGTATTGGTTTTCAATAATTATATGGTACTGGTAATAATGAAAAGTGATTGAAATATTTTTGGAAAGAAGATGATATGCGCATAATGATGGTATAAAGAGAAAATGAAATGAGCTCATGACATAAATCATGGTTTGAGTATATAAAAATTGTTGGATTTTGGTATATGTGAAGAGTTAACTTTTGATAGCATTCATTATTTCACTAAGGTTCAATGGGTATTCATTTTTTTCAAGAAAATACTCGATTAAGGTATTCACATGTTTGGAATGTGATCAACAAGATATATCTTGTGATATATGAGGGATAAATGATGGTATTGACGTGATTTTTATATAACCTTTTTAGTAATCGTTCTCTTTATACAATGAGTTCGGAAAGAAGTATTTTGGATATTTCTAAAGATTGAAATGGATTATGTTGAGCATAAGTTAGTATTGTTTAAGTCAAATTTTTTTTCATATTATTGATGGAATAATAGTGTAGTTTAAGAAAAGGGAAAACATGCAGGACGGGTGACAACTCATCGCGTTAGACAAGGCTGAGGGAATCAAACCCACAGCCGAATTGTGATAGGCCTTTATCGCCTACCACTGGCCTACAGGAAGTCCCTGGTTAGTAGAAACTAGTTTTATTTTATTAAGAGGTACGATAAATGAAGTATGAGTCCATTTTAGGAACCATATACGATTAATCTCAGAATAGATGGACTTCTGTATATTTAATAACATGTGATAGAGGCAGATGGAATGACCTATCTTTCTATCGCATGATCTGCTAACACATCGAGATTGACAAATTCAACATCATTTCTTTAAATAAGAGATGAAGTGGAAATTTTTTATAGGATGACCAATAATGATATTACACTGAAATCAAGTAAATATTTCTTCTAATTCGAAATTTTCAACTTTAGGGAAATGATATTGAAAACCAAAAATGTTGTCCTAGTGCTCTTATATCTGATGAATCAGATGGTACCTTAGATCATCACTAATTTATGGCTTTGTGATTGTTGGATTTTTCATAGCCATGTCTTCTACCACTCTTCATCAGAAGTTGACGGTTAGATTTCTCTTCCATATCCATATTTTCACATATGTTATCCTATGTGGAAACCCAATGATTAGTTAATCTGGGTAACCATTACGTTTCATAATTTTGTTTTTAAACTTAAGTTTTGTTATTACTTTTTACAATGTGGGTTTCTATTAATGAAACATTCATGTAGTAAACCATATATAACCCCGACGAATTTCGAGGGAGAAATTCATTTTATGGGGGGTAGAATGTAACACCAGAAGATTATATTAAAAAATATTCATTTAATTCCATTGATTTTATGTTTTGTATGCTACACCAACATTAGCTTGTACTCTACACAACACAGTATTAATATGCAGTATACGCAACACTATTCTTGGCTCGTGTTACACACAGTTTCAAGTTTATTTTGTGGAAATTATTCTACGCAACATTAAGTATAGATTTTGTTGAATGTATAAATGAAATATGTTTTGATTATATTATAAGCAACACCTAATGTAGCTTACACTATAGGCATCCCTGACTTGGCTTGCATTACACGCAATCACGACCTTTCTCGATAGCGTGTGAAGTACGCAATACCAAGTTTCCCTAAACAATAATATATTGTTATAATATTATTATAGACTAGACATTATGATTAGTATTAACTAAATTTTGAATGTTATAACATTATTATTCATCTTACACATTTTCTAGAATGTCGTATGAGAAAAAAATAAATTTTTCGAGTAAAATAAGTATTTTTAAAAAAATACAGTTTTTCCACCTTTTAATAGTGCACCCATATTAAATCTAGTTTTTAAAATATTTATAAGTTCAATATGACAAAATAAAATTCTTCTCTGAAATCAGGATATAAAAATTTACTTTGTATAAAATTTTCATATTATTCTGATAACTTTGAGATTTTAATGAATAGTAAAAACACGATATATTTTACTTAATTTTTTTTTCATTGTGATAACATATATGGTTAAATTGTAACATTGAATGGTTTTAAAGTATAAATAGAATATGTTTTTACCATTTAATATAATTTATGTCATTACCATTAATTTTACATTGAATTCATAGGTAAAAACATTTCAATCTTTGGCAATGTTTTAACTTTTAAAACCCATTTTTTTAACAACGGGATTAATTTTAAATTAATTAGTACAACTAATGTGTTTTGAATTTTGAAAAATGGATTCCATATTTGAACTCAATGGCTCCAGATTAATTTAATAGGTTAATTTTATTTTTTATGATTTTATGAATACTAACAACGGTAATTTTTATTTACTGCAGTTGAAGATAAATCGGGTAATTAAGGGTCAAAATAAGATTATAAAATTACTGTAACACCTACCAAAATTCTATTGGATGACTAAATGTCGACCCATATCACCTATGGGTCGTAATATAATCATTTTATGGACTTTTGACCATGAAAATAATTTAATTATAATTAAAACCAAAGAAAGTGACAACATGTCACTCCCTTAAATTTTATATGTATAATAATTTTAATTTAGTGATAAACTTCAATAAACATCAAACATGAATAGTCTATAGAAATATAATAAAAATATCTACATCATGTGAATATATTTATAATTTTTAGGTATTAAATAATTATCATTAAAGGAGACAAAATAGAGATGTTGAAATTATTTTATTGATTGGAATATCAAATAAATTGTTTAAAAACTATTAAAATTAATATTATATGAATTATATAATGTGTTCCAATAAATTTATAGATACATAAGACATGTTATAAATCTATTAAAGCTTTAATTTTGAATATATATTCTATGAGGATTTTATTTAAATTCAAATAAATGAATAGTGTCAAAATTGAAACTTTTGTTATTTTTTAAAAATAACATAATATAAAATTGTTTAAAAATCACACATATATTTAAAAATTATAAATTAAAATTTATATGGTCTAAAAAGTCATAAATTAGACAATTATGGACAAATCACTACACATAAGGAATTATTTATAATAATTTAAAATTTATAATCTTATTACCACAAATAGAATTAATTAGATTAAATAAGGATAAATCAAGTTGATAATGTTTAAAATAAATTCCAAACATGTCCAAATTTTATTGGTCAATGAGATTAAAACCCTATAACATATTATATTCGAATAATAGTAATTTTGGTAGGTTTTTAAGAGGGTTTTGATTTATTGTAAATTAATATTTGTGAGGTTTCCAAAGGTGCCCCTCTCCTCCCTTATAAAATCGCACCTCCTCCCTCTCCTCTTTACACAACATTGAGCCTTAATGTTAATCCAAACCTGGACCATTTCTCTTCTCCACATCCCAATAAACATTATTGAGGTTCTGGTCTTCTCAACAGTCCAACTCTAATCCCTTAAGTGGAAGCTTAAAGGATGTGCGTCAAAGAAGATGTAATCTCTTCTATCGATTCTTTCAAGTTTTTTCTTATTCAAATTCTTCTTCTTCAGTTGTTACATTATAAAGTAATGACAAAAGTATCACTAATATAATGATATGTTATTATAAATATTAAACAACCCCACATCACCTTCTATCCAACCTACGGAAAACAAAATCACCGCGCGTGCGTACGTACGGAATACCATCTCCACGTCGTGGTGTAATCTGTTTTTCCACCACCACCTTACTTGGATGGGTATAACAGTGTAAAGAATAACTATATATAGTTTTTTTACATCATACTTATTATGAGATATTATATCATCCACTCCAATTCTATTAAATAATTATTGGAATGATATCATCTCTTGTGCGTACGTACAAACTACCATCTCCAAGAACGCGATGAGATTCATTTTCCATGATTAACCATTCAAGTTTGATTATAATGTACATAAAATAAATAATCATTAAATATATTACATAATAATGAAATTGTATTTATTTACATATATGTTTTATTTACTCAATTCCTTTTAAATTAATAAGGAAATAGAAACAACGTTCATGCGTACGTACAGCCTACCGTGTCCATGAACGGTGTTTTTCATTCCATTTATCGATCTACTATATATATTTATATGCTGAATATATATTATATATAAATCATGTTTTATATTCTGGAATTAAGAAAATCAGGATATAAGTAATAATATCGAGAACAACAAGTCGAAACACGTGCGATAAATGAAATGATTTTACCCAAAACGCTGCTTTAACATGGAATTTATAAAAGAACAGGTAATATAAAGTCATAAGAGAACCATATATGATATCATAACAATGAATTTGATTCATTAATAAGTAAATGAAATTATTTAAATCATTATACATGTGTTTTGGATACGTATGAAGCATATCAGACTTAAGGTAAGGGACAATTTTTCAATCTCATATTAATCTGAGATTGCTTATACGTAAATATTTACTGGGGTTATATTTTACATCCATGTCTATAAAAATGATTTTCATAAAGTGTTTAATATTATTCCATGTATGTTTAAATCCATGTTTACCCCTATTTGAGTTTTAATTTTTGTTTTGGACGAAATCTCTCTTTTGTTTACCATAAGTGGTACTTTTTGACTTTTTCAACACAAGTACGAGGAATTTTTTTTTAAATTATATGGAATGAACGGATTTTTACAGTTTCATAATGCTTGATTTTTATAAATCTTATTCTACAAGTTTTCATGGTTATTATCAATAAAATGTTTTTCTTTCAAAATTTTGAGGAATTTTGTGAAAATAAAAATATTTTGAAGAAGAAAGGTTATTTTCCTGAATATTTAATTTTAAGTGTTTTATCAAAACCATTTTCCATAGAAGATGACATTATTTCATATGTGTATGTTTCAAGTATAATGTCTCTATGATTTAAATGGTTTCACTTATCTTATGATGAAATGATATCCATTTGTTTTATATGGATTATGTTATGATGGGATGATGTTTATGAAACCAATTTTATTCTTCGAGTTATGATGAATGATTTATGATTATTTTGTGGCACAAGTAAGAATGATTTCAATATGAGATGGGTGGGACCTTTATCTCTCTCCAATGCATTAGGTAATGATTTATATCTCATGAGATGGACATGGCTGGAATGGTAAGTTAATTCGGTTCAGTGATACAGGACTGGAAGGAGGAGTGAACTCGATTCAGAAAGGGACATGGTCCACTAAGATGGTCTTGGAAGCAATGCCTTGGATACTATGGAAATCATAACATGTGATTAATAGTTTCCACACTTACATGTTTTATTTCCATGCTATTTATCATGATTAATGTTTCTTTATGATCTATTCCTTACATACTGCCTTGTTTAATGTCATTTCTCAGGATTTTGAATTTTAAACATTATGTTCATGTTTTTTATAAGTTCAAATGTATATTATTTGTTCTATTTTCACCATGATTACCCTTACTCAGCATTTGAGCTCCCCGTTTATTTGTTTTCTTTTCCCCAGTATTTAATGATAGTTTTTATGTAAGAAAACAAAAGGGGAAGATATTAATGGGAGATGTTGGGGATCTTTCACCATGATTAGAAGATTATATTCTGAGTTTCCAAAGACATTAAACTATTACAGTCCTTGTGTGTCTGTTTTTGTTAGGTATTATGTATTCCATAAAAGTAATTTAATTTCTATGTACGTCATGTTTGGGGTCTTTACAAAACTTTTGTATGGGGAATTATTGTGAAGTGATATCCATGACTTATTATTCTTTTCTTATAGTCTTTTTATTATTATTAATTGGAGGGATATTTTTATGCTATCCTAAAACACTTATTTTTTAACCAATATAATGAACGAATGGAGCTGATAAATTTGATAATTTCTTCTCATGGAGACTACATTATACATATATAAGATAGGATGAATTATTTACCCTAATTTGAATCACATTTTTGTTTATTAAGATGCATGTATTTAACCCAAGGCCCATTTCCACTATGAGTTTTGATCCTTCTCATAGGAATGATGAGGTTCTATCCTGACTCATTATTTAGTTTCTCACAATTTTAAGGAGATATAGGATTTAGTATTATATTCTTATATAATGAATGTTAATAGTCTATAGGTATTTGATTAAACCTTCTACCATTATTTTCCAATGAAGGTGGGTTTAGGGTTCAAGGCCCCTTGGTTAGCATTGTGTGACCCAACTGGTGTATACATTTATTTATCATTTAATTATTCCAGAATACATGCATGAATATAATATATATGATTTTTGTTAATGGATCATTTTTCATGTACAATTAGTATTAAACCAATATCCTTGTACTTACACCTAGTTGTTGATGTATACTTCACCATCATTGTTTTATAGGAAGGGATGTCTCCATATAATATGTTTTATATGTATGAGTTCCCAATAATATTTTTGGAGGTAGTAGAACATATTTATAGACCCTTATAGTGAAAAATCCACTTAATAATCTATTCTTATGTTTATTTTCATATGTATATAATGTACCACCTATAGTTATTACACTTTTTACTAATGAAATATGACTAGTGGGGATTCACATTAAACTACATTTGTTTTTTGATATGGTTAGAATGTATCCATGATTCCTTATTTTCAATTTACTATGTTCATATCTTTATTTATTTTCTATTATATTGGCTAATATATTGAGGTAATTGTATAAAAAATGAATGTTTGTTGCCTCTTCCACTATATAGTAGCCTCATATATAAGAGGTGACATTATAAAATCCATATTATAATAAATCGTGGATTGGGAAAATCATGATAGGGTGGGGAATTACCCCCTTTAAGAAATTGATTATATTGAAAAGTTGTTATGAATCATAACATTTTATTTAAATTAATCCCCCTTTAAATTAAAATAATATAATATAATTGAATTTTATGTTAATTTATAGTGATAAAGGTTCATACAATATAGTAATTATAGATAAAATATAATGATAACTACACAGCTAATGAGATAATTCATATTTTTACAACATATATTTTACTATATTTTGAATTTTATCTGATCAAGAAGTCACATAATTAGTGGTTACAACTTCATTGACAATAAATATTGTTTCTATAATAACCATTCATGAAGAATTATTTATAATAAAAAATATATTTAGTTTTCAACATTTCATTTGTTATGTATTCGTAATGTCAACTTATAACCATATCATTATATGTCTCCACCAGTCATTCAACCCATAATAAAATAATTTAATAAATATTTATAATGTGATAAAATATTAATGAAATTTTTATAATATTTTAAAAACATCTAAAGGAAATATAGAATGGATTATTTTCTCAATTAATGAATCATATTAATTTAATTCACAATTCATTAGTTTATTTTAGTGAGAGAGCATATCTAGGTAAACATAATCCAAAGTGTAGAAAAATTATATTATTTAATGGAGCATATAATATAATTTTTTTTTGAAAAATCCTGGAATATTTAAAATATAATGGTAACATAACTGATTTAAAAAATCCTTATTAAAATATAGTACAGAATTATTTCATTAGGGAAAAATAATATCAATATAGTATTATATTAAATATAATATTAATATAAAAACATCAACTCATAATTATGAGTCCCACTGATCAACTTCATATATGAAATATTTCTAATGATTTATATATTTTTATGACCCATCAAGAAATGTTTTTCAAATACTATATTCATTGCCTTCAATGGTTGTAGGATTAGTTGGCATGGATGGAAATCATAGAATTGGTTATCTATTTCTATATTTTAATTACATAATTATTTTCTTGTATAATATTACGTTTGGTGAAATTAAATTAATTTTATATATTTAATATAATTACTTTTTATTAAATCAAAATCTATATTCAAACAATATAAAATCTGGAATAAAATATATTAATCAAAAATGATTCAGGGAAATAATGTTAATGGACTAAACGATTCATGTGTATTTAAATATTTTTTAAACTATATATTTATTCTATTAATTATTTATTTATTATATATGTATACATTATAATTTAAATGTAAAATATTAGAAAACCTTTTTCAATGAAACAAAATCAATACTTATGTATTTATTAGGGAATATATAAATTTCAAAACATTTTAAAAAGTGTAAGAGGTTTCGTATAGCTTCAAAACATAATGTACACGGTAATTTTTTAATGAAAAATATTATTATAGTATACTTAATTCTTTTTCTAAAATAATAATTTATTTGTGAAACTTTTTAATCAAATTTTAATTAAAAATAATTTGGTGTAATATTGAAAATTCAAATGTCACTTATTTAGATATAGTGACTATTTTTGAAATAAATTAATAAATATTAGACTTCATGTGGAATAATATTATTTTACTAATCTATAATAATTTGGATGTTATATCTATTTTTATACAATAGAAAATAAATGTTTGTTACCCTCTCATTTATTAAAATTAACAACCCTTATTGGGTGGGATTATTTTTATATAACATAATTCATGACAACAAGATGTGCTAGGTGATATAAAAAAATAATAGAAATGGATGAATCAATTTATCAAAATTTTCATGTATCTTTAAAAAAAAATCTTCAACTCAATATTATGCTTCTAGAGTTAAATAGTACTCAGATAATTATAATATCATATAGAAAAATCACATCATAAAATCACGAATTAATATGTAAAAATCATATAAAAATATATGACGATTTTAAATGGTTCTTTTTTAAACATCAGTGGATAATACTAGATGTGTAGTGGGGGATATTCATTATCACATAAATAGAATTATGCTTCAATTTATTTTGTAAAAAATGCATATCAATAGAGTTTAAGTGTATCTCATACGTAAATATACACTATAATAAAACTTGGTACTTCTATATCTACCCATTATAATATCGATGTGAATATAAATTATATTATATATCTAATAATGACTAATTATACTCTTATGTGACTTTTTAAATATAATTTATATAATTTATAACTAGATGATGTGATATTTAGGAATAAATTAATTTTTTACTTATATAATTTTAGTTTTATATGAATAAAATGATTTCAATGACTGTATAGTATAAATTTGGAAAAAATAATACATTGCGAATTTTGAGGCTGTTTGTATATAATATAAATTTAACAGGTCATATTTTGTAGATAATATAAAAAGTGAAAGCACCTGAAAAAACCCCATCATGAGTTTTACGTAATATACCAAGTAGAAGATAAATATACAATGGTTGAAAGAAAAATATTTTATCATACTGAAAGAGAATATTAATTAAACTGCAATCTATCAGCTGTTTTAAAATGAATTATGAAAATAAGAATAATTTCATCGAGTATAAGAAAAATGGAATAGAATTTTCCCTATACCAAATGATTTGGTGAGATTAATGGAACAAATGTGAATGAAAAAAGATCATGTGACATGTTTTGGAATATTTTGTTATGAATCATAGAATACATATATTGATACAATCCAGTGTGATATTATGAACATGCGAAGAATTATTCTCATGATTTTGATAGGTATAGATAAACACAATATGGTGAATTTCGATATTATGTGGTAAAATTAAAATCAATATGAATTGATTTGGAGATGGATTTTAGAATTTAAAGAATGAAAATAATGTATTTTGATGATTCATTTATGATGTTGATCAATGAGAAAACAAAATAGTGAATGAGTACACATCAGTTTTTGTGAGAAGATAATAATATATATAGGGAACTTTAAAAAAACTAAATCTTCTCTCATAACAGCTCGTTAACAATTATATATGATCTTATGTAACATTACTTGACATTTATATGTTTATTTAGAATTTATAGTTGAATTTATTTATATAATTTTTTGAATAAAACCTATGATTTGTGGTGTTTGAGGAATTAATGTACAAGATTTATAAATATTCGTCACTAGGTGATTTTAGATTCTTGCATGGTAGGGGGTCCTAGTCTTTTTTATATATGATGATTAGTGGGGTGTATAATCTTTTTCATTTGATCTTGTTTATGTTAGTATAATTTTATTTAATTATGATATGTAATAGATGGTGGGTATGGGGATTTAATTTTATTAGAACAATAATATGAGCTTTGACAACTTTGTTTTTGAAATTTTATAAAATTTGATTACTATATTATGAAATTTAAGAAGTAAAATGATTAGGTTGATATGTGGGGATGAGATGTTGAAATGGATTATCTGTTGAGGGTTATTTCTAAGAGTGTTATCGATGATGGGGTAATCATGATGGAATTAGATAAATAACATTTATAATATTTTTCATATGGTATTAATTTTTTAATGTTAAAAAAATAATTATTTTTCGATAATGTTTATACACTAATTGATATGTTTTGAATTGTGGGATCCCCATATTGAATCCGAAATATTTATTTTCATACTCCAAACACTTTTCATTAAATAATAATCATGTGACTTCCCCATGTAACTATTTTTTTATATTTTATATTCATTTGGGTTATGTTATATTTTTGGATTTTTTGGATTTAAATGATTATATTTATTGAATTTTCCTTATATTTAATGGTTAGTTCACATGAGTTAGTGGATACCATATGGATTTCCTTATACATGGAATTTTATTACTTTTTTTAGTATATGTCAATAATAAATGATAATCATAACATATTTTATAAAACATTTATTTATAATTATTACCATGTGTGTCTTTTTTGGTTTGTAGTGTTGGCATATGAATTAAGAGAAAATAGTATAAATTGTTCTCTACAACCATACGTTGTGCTACATGATCAATTTTGTGGATACTGTATTGTGGGAAAGAAGTTCAGTAAACAATACAGTGTAATCATGTGACCTATTTTGCACACATTTCAATTTTATATTGATTTTTTCATCCATATATTTTTATTAAATTTTCCCTCTCCCCTCCTCTACTCAATTTGATGACCACTTTAATTGTCCTAGGGAGTTTTCCCTACCCTTTTTATTTATTTGCATCCCTTTAACAACTAATTTAATCCAATATCATATGGTAAAATCAAATTTAATCTTGGTAAGATATTATAATATTCCATTTAACTACTTATCTTTAGTTTGTTTGTCTCCCATCAGCACTATGGGCTATGATGAATGAGATTATGGTTCAATGTTGTTATAATTTAATTATTTTTGATGTTTAATGCTTATAGAGGGTGTTTGTTTTAATGGAATACTAGGCACTATCGAATTCAATGTCTTGAAATGTGGTATCTCATGGTGCGAGGTTATATTTTTTTATCTATTTACATAAAATGAAATTTCATTACATACATGATAATTTCATATTCCTTGATTATAAAATTGATTAAACATGTTGTAGTTGAAAAGGATTTTATAAATTTTCTAAGGACGAGGTCAATATGAATAAATGTGATTAATGAATTTTCTAGAATATTATAGTGTTGTTGTATATTACATGTGTTTTTATAAGACTCATAAGTCTTAGTATGAAATTAAAATTTATGATTAATGTCTTATATCATCATCTCGGTCTTGAAATGTGAAACTGATCAGTTTGAAATGTTTTTTTTGAATTGGAGGGATGAAATTATCTTTACAAAAAGATTTAAAATTATATAGGGGTGGGTTTGAAAATGTATTGTGAATTTATTCTATTTTTTTCTCCCAGTGAAAATTTAAATGCATTATTTAAAAAACGAGTGAAATGTCATGGAATCATGGGATTGATTTTATAGATCTATATGGCACAATTAAATATGTTATTTTTAAAACATGTGAGACCCTCGTCTGAACCCCTTGTAATTTATATACTGAATTTGGATTGTGAAAACTTAGGGGATGTTTAAAATTTTTATACATTTAGGTGATTCTTATGAAAGTAATGGTATTTTTTGCGTTAGTGTGTTACATATGATATGTGAAATTTTTTTTATTGATTTTTTCAGGCTTATTCCTTAATAATTTTATCACCAAAACCTAAAAACTTCATAGTAATCCTAGATAATTGATTATAAGTCCTAGATTATTGAAATACCAAGTATATTTTATTTGATAACAGTGGAATGTTACCAGGTTAGACTAAGTGAGGTAATGGGATTGATCATACGAAATGTATTATGTATTAAATATGGGGATTTATATGTGTCCTAGATAGTCTATAGGGACAAAAAAAGCTTTTATAATTTTCATTTAAGATTGTATTATTTTTCTAGTATTTAGATATTTTCTATATTACTCGAGTCCAAAAGATTTTCCCATGATTCATTGTTCTCATTGGTATTACTTTAGTTACATAATTTAGTTTATTTAGTTTATCCCCTAGAACGTTTTTTAATGTAACCATTTATATGTTTTGTTTATTTTGATATTTTTTTAATATCATGGTCTTTGCATGTTTATATTTTTTATTTCAGTTATTGTTTTGATATTTATTTAAATTGATTAATTAAAATATTTGAAAATTATTTTTAAAAAGAAAATGGATTGTATATCGTAAGGATGTCGAAAAAAAATGAGTGAAAAAAATATTTTTGAGTCATTTTCATAAATATAATAAACGGTCATATTTCATTGTTTTAACTGATTTTTAGTTAAATGGTTTGGTTCCACCATTTTATACTCAAATAAGTGTAATGTTTTTATTATATTGATTGTGAAATTTCATTATTTTCAACTTATCTATATGTGGAAAATCAATCTAATTTATTTATCATTCAAAATATAATTAATGAAATGAATTTCTAAGGGAATTCCATATTTTTTCTACTAAAATAAAACTAGGAATATTTACCTCACACCCTATATTCACTAACCATTGATGTTGATCTCATGTTTCATTTCTAGTTACCTGGTTTTTGTCAATTTTTTGTCTTATTTTTTAGATAGTATAATTATGGATGGTATGAGATGTGGTCAGTGATTGTGGGTAAGATTGAGATAGATTGTAGTGTTTTAGGTTTGGTTTTATTTTCGTTTTTAGATGTAATATATCAGCATTGTTAGGCCAAATATATATCTCCTTAGGTTAGTTTATTTATATGTTTTGACTCCTCTTGTTCTATATTTTAATGTGTAACACAAAATTATTGTTTTTTATGTCTCATTAAGATTATTATTACTTATTATTTCATCTTTTCCTTATTTATTTACCTATAATAGTTTATTTTTGGGCATGGTTGTCCACAATATGGATGGGTCCCACTAGATTAAATTTAGTTTTTTCAACTCATTTATATTATAGTACAAAGTAGGAATAATTATTATGTATATAATTTTTATACATAGGCACCAGATTCTATCCCGTTGTGATCGGGAGTACCCATCGAGTCTAGTGGTAGACCAGGTCAGGTGGCATGTTAGGTTTACATAGTTTAGTTAGTTACAAATAGTATAAAAACCTATGATTTTCAAAGACTACAACTATTTTGGATCCCTCATGTTACATAGGTAGTAAGGTTGTATGGATATTGATATTTCTACACTCTATAGGTAGGTTCATAGAGATTCAAACTAACTATTTCTCACCCATAGCATTGAGTTATGATGGGTGGTTAGTATTGGGATCTTGAATTTCAGTCCATTTCTATAATTTCATGAGCTACTACGACATGATATGATAGTATTTGGATCCCAATTTAGTATTCTAGTGATTGTAATGGACTCCATAATATTTCTTGGTTAAAATGGATATTTAACCAAACTCACAAACATAGATCAGAATGTTTGGAAAAACATGTAAACCCCAAAAATATGGTTCTATAAACCATTATATTATTTATTTCACATTTTCTACATGGTATTCCAACCCATGTAGAAAAATCATGAAAACTTAATTTTACCCCAACATGTGTTTTTTTATCCCATTCTTCCGGAATTTATTATACTCTTTCCTACGATTTTCATGAAGTTATTGAGGGAGTTTAATTTTGAGTATATTTTTTTGGTGATGAATTTATTGATCATTTTCCCCTTTTGGTTTGGTTTCATTCAATAAATCATTTGATTAATGATTTATAGAGTGTATTTTTTATGAGTGGGTAGTATTATTGGGTGAATTTTTTATGAAAATAGTTTTTCATAAAATGAATGATATTTGGGATCGTAACTCTTATAAAAAAATTATTAGTCTACCTATTTTATTCTATTTAGAATATTTTTCTCAAATTCAATGGATTAATTTTGTAAATTTATTTTTAAATAAATTGATGTAGTTTATATTTAATATAATTTTTCTTTTCATGAGAGTTTTAAACATGGAGGATATCAGTAATAAATTTTGAAAAAATAAATTATACAAAATTAAAATTAATGGATGTGATTTAAAATTAAAATATGTCTTCATTGAAATGTTTTAAAATAAATTTAATAATAATAAATTTTTTTGGTCTTCAAATTGAACATTAGATATTTATTAAAATAAAAGTGATCTTTATGAAGTTCAAGTGGGAATTTTTTCAAAATGTTGAATATTTCAATTAACTAAGTGATTTATCGATATTAGAGTTATAATCACTTTTTAAATAAAAATATTTAATATAAAAAAAATATATTACTATGTTTTCTAACTTTTTTGAATCATTTAAAAATTGGTTTTGTTTTTTTAAATCACAGGAATGCCTTTGAAAAATTATTTTGAGAATACTTGTAAAACTAGCATGCTTTAAATTTTTTTAAGGATGTTTAAAAGTTTGTTTCATTTTAGTGATATATCTATTTAGGTTAGTCACATAGGGAACATGAGGTTGGTTTAGTTTACAATGTGAAATTTTCATTTGTTAGATTCATTATTTCTATTACATGTTTCCCCCCCTAAAACCTTTTTTAGAGAATGGGGATGGCTTTCCTTCAATTATTATTTATAAGTTTAATTCTATTACTAACTATTTGTATCTATTTTTTACTATGGATTATACCCAAACTATGAATAGTGTTCTGCAGCTAGAATCCTTTTTAAAGTAAACTTCATGATTCACCAACCACTTTTTTATAGAGGTTAATGTCCAGTTAGGGTAGTGTGGTGTTTGGGTTTTTTTAGGGACCTTAATAATTTAAATTACTCCATGTATTCCTAGGAGCTAATATATTTTGGGATAGTTCTAATTTAATTTATAGAGGATTTAGGCTCTCAAGTTGATTTTTTACATGCATTCCTTAATGATTTTGTGCTTCTAAATTTCTAAGGTTTTCATTATGTTGGATGTTGCTATATATCACTGTTTTATATTATCCAATGTGGATCAATTTTATGATTTTTATTATTTGATTTGGATGGTTTTAACATGAGTACATGTTGGGTGTGTGTTTCTGGTGACTAAGAATGATGTGGCACCATTGTAAATTATTAAATGGATGATGTTATTTTTTTTCATATTAGGTTCACTGTAAGTTATTATTATGGGTATTGGGTAGTAAATCACCTCATCCACTCATTTTTATGACACAAGGTTAAAACCTCAGTCATTTCGTATTGATGAATATTTCTTATTGATGTATACTTTCACTTATATATTAGTGATATGTAGTATATTGGAAAAACGATTTCATTATGATCATTTGTAAGTTATTTTAGTTAAATTATTTTTTGGGACATGATTTTTATTATCATGTGATTATTGTAGTATTTATAGAATTTTTATTTCTGTTATTTTATGGAGAGTATATCTCTATTGGGAGTTTTTTGTTTAATGTATCATCACTTTAATGGAATTCTAAATGGTAGGGATACATATAATAGGTTTGCATATTTTTAGAGATATAGGTTTAGTGATTATTAGTTTGATTGTTCTTAGATATTAATGTTATCTTTCAAGGATTTTTATTTGGTAATGATGATTTTTTATTTTACCGAGTATTCAATTCTCACTAAACCCATTTATACATTATTATCCCGCAAAAAATAATTTATTTAGTAAGTTTTTTTCTTTCAATTTTTTCTACATTTAAATATGACTATGTAAGATGATATTTGGGATGTGTGGGGAGATTATAAAAACTACACCATATTTGTAGTTTTTATTTTATATTAAAATGGGGTATTTAAATTTTATTGATGTTTGGGGAATAAGTATTTGGAATTTATAGGTATTTCAATCCGTTTCCAGGGTTGTGTAGACAATTTGAGGGATTCTATGAAAATTATATCATGAATGTGATTTTCTTGCTCAATTTTTTATGGTATTTTTAATTTAATGGGTATTGGATGGTTTAGTTTAAACCTTTGGATTTATAGTGCCAATTACCCGAGTCCCTTTGGTCGTGGAGTGTTAGTGCTTTTTTTGTCCATGGTTAAGAAAAATCACATGATGTAACTACGTGTAGTGATGTAGGTGGCTTCTACTAGTTCTTGCATAATTAGCACCCTATATTGAATACTAAGGATTCGATCCATATGAGTATCAAAATTTTCATTTTAAATTTGTTTTACACTTTCCCCTCTTCTCTTTTTTATATTTTTGGCCTCCAATATTCTCTCCATTATTTGAAAAACGCCTTTGAATGTCCTAGCGAGCTCTCCCACCCACCTATATTGACATTGATATATTTATCTCTAAATTTTGAATAACATTTAAGGAAAACATGCATTCAGCCTTGTTCATATATTTTCCAATTCCCCACTCAAATTTCTATCTAGATGAGGTGTCGGTGTCATACCTTAGGTGGTGTAATGGTATTTTTGGTGTCAAAATTTGTTCTTATTTAATAAATTTTGGACCCTTAGGATTATAGTGTCCATTTTATTTCTTGGTTGGGGATTCACCATTGAAAAAAAGAAGTTGTGACTTTGTTCCACTAAGTTTGAGGTAGGTTCCATATTAGTTTCCATTTATTGCTATGTCACTGAATTAATAATGTTTTTATGTAACATATATATAAATTACCTCAATATGTGATTGTTTCTATAGATATTATAAATATTTTAAAGAAATTTAACACACGTAATAAAGGTAATTAATGTATTCCTTTTCATTTAATGTGTTTTCCAAAATTCGATGTTTTTATAAAAACTTTCTATAATGATTAATTAAATTTAATTTTATGATTGTAGGATTTTAACATTGTTTGAGTCTTATAAGAGAGGAAAACATGGTTTTATAGGGGATTTTTTAAATAAAGGAAAGAATTTGATAGCATAAATTATTTTAATTTATGCGAGGTTTAGTTATAAATGGATTTATGAAAAATATCTTCTAGATTAGTCACAAGGAACTTTTTATACCAATTTTTCCAAATGGGGTGAGATGGACAAGACTGTCAATCTTGTTTCCTAAATCAAATTAGAAACATTTGATGATGTAATTTTTAAAACATGTGACACCCTCAATGGAGAAAATTTTATTTTATATACTCATTATGTATTAAAACCCATTGAGAAAATGTTTTATATTTTTATACAATTATATGAGGCTTATAAATTAAAAAATGGAATTTTTTTGGGAAGTTTTTGGACAGGATATGTTGAATTTATTTATTATATTCTATTATTGATAATGAGAGTGCTATCCCATTATTTTTTTTCACAAACACTTGAAATTTTTGGGGAGTTCCTAGTAAATCATTAGAATTATTTGATGAGTAAAATACATTGTGTAGATTTTTACTAAGAGTTATCTAATGAAGATGATGATTTGGATTAAAAAGCTAAGACCTCTTAGGATATATATGTTTCCCAAATAGACTGATGGAACAATTGTTTTTGAAAACATTTTCTATTTGGTCATCCTTGGGTTACAGTCTCATTTTCAAGCCCATATTATATATTTCTTAAGGAATTTTTCAAGAAGACTATTTCATATTGAGAATTAATTAATGGATCACACAGTCTACCTTATTATTATCCCTTAGTTTTTGATATGATTTTCAAAGACCATTACATGTACTTTTTATTTTGATATGTTCTACTGACATCATAGTGACTTCATGTGTTTATATTTCATTTCATATAGGATTATTATTTACATTAAAATCGATTAATATGATGGTTTGTAATGCTATTTTAGAATTTTAGTGGTCTATATTTCATAGGTAGGGGTATAAAAACAATTTGGTAAAGAGGAAAACTATTTGGATTGTTTATATATATTTTATAGAGGATCTCATTTATTTAGTTTAAATGCGTTTTAGTAAAAACATTTGGTTAAAAAATTTCTTACTATATGATGTGGGATGTTTTATACAAGTTATTATTTAATTCTTTCATATTGATCATACCGGTATGTGGAATGACTTATGTTTTAATTTATCTTTCGAAATAGAATTACATAAAATTTATTTTGAAATGAATATTATAAATAATTTAGTAAAAGGCTACTATGTATGCTTGTTACAATCCATATATAATCTAAGGCTCATATGCCACTATAAATTGTCCTTTCAAGTACTTGTGCCTTGGTCGCTTTCAATGTTGTATTTAGGTTGTTCCGATAATTGATAGTGGGGGTTGTAGTGAGTTTAATTAAGTTACATGGATAATGTAATAAGTGGTATGGTTTTGGTTTTCTTATTATTTTATGATGATATTTTTAGCCTATAACAGACACTATTTTTTATTTATGTGATGTGTCTACTACCATTATATATTCAAATGTGAGACAAATCATTATTGTTGGTTATTTCTCATTGGGATACTTATTATGGATTATACCATATTTATATGGTATATTTATCTATATCTATCACTACCCAACCCAATTCGGGGATGGAGCCACAACTACCCCAAGCCCACTTCCATATTCCAGTGGTTGGACACTAGTAATGACAAAATATCTAACATGGGGAGCCCTTTTACAATGTACCTATATGCACACACACATCCATCTCAAGGAACATGTGAATAGGAAGTGAATGAAAAATATGAACAATTCTTTGGGGAAAACCATGCATTCAGACCACATAATAGTAAAAGAGTAGATAATCTAAACTAAAAATTAAAGGAGAAAAATACATTCCAAAATAGAAATATGTCTCACCCTACAAAGATGGAATGTCATATTATGAGAGATCCTATGTCTCGATCTTCAATATGCAACTATCAAATGTGTTCCAAAGTACCAAGTATCTCTTAATTCCTCTAATGTCACTGTTTCCCTATCGATCATCTGCATAAGACATGACACATGCAGAAAATTTCCATATAGGGGTTGTTACATACATACCCTACATTATTCCCCAAAAGAAGAAGGGGGTCAATAAGATATATAACATGAATTGAAAGATCGTAGATATTACACAAGATTCAAGATATAGTGAATGATATAATCTCAAAAAAAAACTAGGAGATAGACTATCCTCATCAAAGTATATGGGGTTGAACATTGAGAGTAGATAAAATAAAATTTTACACTTTTCTACCAATTGAAAGAGAGTACACTCAATCAAAAAACGAGAAACTAAATATATAAATAATGTTATATACCCCACGAATATTCACCTCTCATGGAAAGCGAGAAACCAAATACAAATGTTGGGACAAAGAAGTATATATATATTTATGCTTTGTCAAAGAATCCAAAATGAGAGAGTAATGAGACCTCAATCTGATAGATCATTCTATGAAATATAATTTCCTATAGTTTTATAAGTCCATCAAATATTCTTAGTATCTCATGTGTCATCCAGTATGTAACTATCTATGTCATGTCACACCTCATCATTGATTTTCATGGTTGAGGTGCCATAGTCTTTTTTAGAGATCTCATGCCTAGTTAGAATAGGAGAGTTCCACTATAATATTTTATGTAAGACCCATGTCCTACCTAATAGTAGGGTTCAAATGTAGTGGTAGAGGACCCATGCCCATCTAAACTAGGGGTTTCCACTCTATAAGTCATTGAGGACCCATTTCCTTCTTAAATAGAGGGTTCCTCATATGAAGTCATTGAGGACACGTGCCTAGATCAACTAGAGGGTTCCGCATAGGGTGTCCTTATGAGCACATGCCTACCATGACTGGAGGGATATACTAGGGAATCCGTTGAGGACCCATTACTATCTTGACTAGAGGGTTCCACATGGGATGTCTATTGAGGACCCATGGCATGTGCTGACATGAGTATTCTCCTCAGGTTATCTGTAGAGGAATTATGCACTATGCTGATTGGACAGTTCCACTAAAAGAGTTGGTAGATGAATCCTACCAATCATGACTGGAGTGTACCACTCTAAAAGTCACACAATTCCCATGCCCAGTCAAGTCTTAAGGTTCCACATAGGAAGCCAATGGTGATCATACTTGATCACTATCATCATTAAGCATCAGCTAAAAAAGCATCATGACCTAAAAATTCTAAATCATATCCTAGAAGCCAAAACAATGGAACCATCACATTATATGTGTAAAAACATCATTGATAGGCATATCGTGGGCCGAAATACATTTCCAAATAAAAATATACAAAACCATGATGTTTCCTTAGAAAAAACCAGTTTGCAAACATTTTGTACGGGGACCCAGATGTTATGTGGTCTCGATCGTCCACCTGGTGGTGTATTTGTCTAGCACACGACTCCCAATCCATTTAAAATTAAATGTAATGTAGGTGTACTGCATGATGTCTCAAACTATATAGGATTGAGCCATTTATCTGTACTAGAATATATGTTTTTATACAATGGTACATTATTTGTTTCTCACAAGTGGTAATGACCATGTACTCTATCAGTGTCTGTGCATATTAGTACACAACCATGTTCTTACCCATGTACTCCCACATGGATTCCTATCCATTTGATCCACCACATGGATCATCCATATGGAGATGATGTACATAGAGTGTAGAATGGATAAACTATGTTCCGTCTTTAAAATCACCCAAAACCAAATCTGTTGTGGCCACAGGGCTAAACATCATGTATTCATCATGATACACTATGTGTAGTAGAGATTTTCAAAAAATCATAGATCTGATTTCAATTCCATGGTTAAGGTTATTTTACTACATATCCAGCCTCCTTTCCACCAAATATTAGCATATATAGGCACTATTCGAAAGTTTTGACAATCCAATGGCCAGAAAAATGATTACATCAATATTTTTCTATCTGTCACACGTGACAAACATCCCCAAACCTTCTCCCATTGATTATTCAATCTTCGGTCATCAAAATGGTCATCATCAAACCACGAACATTTCAAATATATGCATGATTAATAAACCCACCTATTCATCATGAAACTGTGTAGACTATAGGTTTCCAATTAGGGTTGGTACCACCCGACAATGTCGAAACAGGACTATAGGGTCCAAATTGTGAACAACACAAATAAATGTTTGGGAAAGTCAGAATAACAAATGTTTTACCAAACATTTACAAGTGTTATTCACCAATTATAATGATTACATATTATCCAAGTGACAAAAGTGAATAAGGAATTTAATTTTAGTATAATGGGGAAAAATGGCCACAATTTGTTAAAATCGAAGAAAGGGATTGTTCTGCTCAGTCAATTTAATCATGATGGGAAACAAATTTATGATTTGAAATAATAAATAGGATTGAAATTCATCAAATAAATTGCTCACCAATGATTTAATGACATCATTTTGTTTTTTGCACTCTGATATACTATTATTCTATGTTTTATCATTGTCTTATGTGATTTGAAAATGAAATGAGGTAGGAGAATCGCTCAGAAGATACCAGGATTACATGGATATCCATGGTAATACCTCCATGTAATTATTCTTATAGAATTTCAGTTTAGTTTCAAAGAAATTAATTAATTTAATTAATTAATTTTTTCACTGAACATACTGCCAACGGGTTACATGTTTGAACACCCTGCGTCGATCAATTTTAGGTCACACAAAAGGTAAAAACCATATTCCAGAATCAAATGTGTTCTTGGATTTTCGATTTGTGCTTTAATTTAAAAGTTATCCAATTTTATTTAAGAAACAATGCTTGGAAAATTAAAAATATATTAAATATCTCTATAAAATTAATTCTTGGCACACAGGGCCTCATATCGCACACTGTATCAGTGGCATGCTTTGGAAATATATATAGAAATATTTAAAAGTCGTACATGGAAAAAATATATTATCTACATCATTCCCTCACACACATTTTTCATCCTTTAAAATAAAAACTAAACAAACATTTTCTATAAATCGATCCCTCATATGTCTCTCCCATTCCCTGAAACTCTCTTACACATTTATATGCTACCAGAACATGAAAACCAGGGGGTTGGTCCATCCATGTAGGGTACTCCCCTCGTGTTCCTCGATCTTCACTAGGTACTTCAGAAAGGATGAGCCACCCTTAATGTATAGGTTTCCCCATTTATGACATGCATTGGTTAATGCACATATGTCATCAGTGGTGACACATTATTGATTTCATGCACACTCTCCACTAGTGGGGGTTGGGTAGGGTAGTAAGAATCCTATACCACCATTTTAACTATATCTAATGGCCCAACATACATTAGTAATATCTTGAATCCTTGATAGATCCTCTATTATCATCATTATAGGTAGACTCTCTTGAAAACATGGTATCCCTGCTCAAACTCAAAGGGCATACAACAGTTATCTACAATTGATTTCTGATTGCTCTAGACTGTCCTCATCAGCCGATGGATGACCTAGTCCTTCTATGTCATTTCTAGCACCATCTCTAGGCCCAAAAGAGATTCTCAATACTCTCTATCCATCACAAGGGTGACCAGTAGTCTCTCATGTAAATGGCCTCAAAAGGGTCCTTATTGATAGTTTAGTGGAAGTTGTTTATATAGACAAACTTTTCCATGGAGAAATGATCTTTCTTAATCTGACCGATATCTAAAATGAAAACCCTCAGCATATCATACAATAACTCAATAGTGCACACATTTCTTCCATCTATCATGAGGTGAATAGTTGTACTCATCATCATTTGGGTCATGAATTCCTCATGCATAACTACCTAAAATCATGACATAATTAGTCCATCAAGATTATAGATAATCATAGATATCACCCCATGAAGGTGAACGGTCCCCCTTGTATACAGCTGAAAAAAAAATCTATACCAAACTATGCTCTCTACATGAAAAGAAGTGTTTTGACATCATAAGATAGTCAACTATCACACAAATGGTATTGTTTCCCTTTAAAATTCATTGAATTCCTATCACTAAGTCCATGTATATTTTATCCTTGTTCCACTCTAGGATCTCAAGGGGGTGAAATAAAAATGCTAGAATCTGGTGTTCAACCTTCACCTGTTGATAGGTGGGGCCCCGAGAGATGAAATCAGTTATGATCTATCTCATAATTATCCCCCCAATACTACCCACAAAGGACATTGTACATCATCATCACACCGAGATGTACAACATGGGGAGATGTGTTTAAATATCACATCACCTATTCTAATATCATGACTAGAATGACTGATCATCCTTAGAAATAAGTAATGTTATCCCTTAATCAAAATATCCATCTGTTGAGTCCTAGATGGATTTGAGGTCATGTAAGACCTCAAAATTAGTGTCTCTAAGTGGGGAATCTCTCACATGCTTGATAACTTCAAGATTCAAGACCATCGATGGAATAAAAGTTTTACCCTCGTGGTCTAACAAGGCCAGCCACCAGGAAGCCAACTGCTCCGAAGCCTCTTACTCTTTGAAGGCCTAGGAATTCATGCTTAGGGAATCATCTAACATATTTCTCTTAACCAAAGTATTGAATATCTTGAAGTCATAGTTTATAGGAACTCCAACCAAAAACATTATCTCAGGTTCATGTCTCTCTGTACGAAGACGTAACTAAGAATTTGATGGTCTGGGTAAACTAAAAAACACTCACCCAGAAGGATCTTCCACCACAATCTCAGATAAAAGACCAACACTACTAGAAATAGGTCATGAGTTTCACAGTTATACGCATGGGTTTTCAACTTCCATGACACGTATGTGATGAATTGCATTGTATTTCCCCAACTCCAGAATCCCAGAGCTGGTGTATTATTATGTATCATTGGCATGATCACAAAAGATAAAGTCTCGAAAGACCGATCAGTTTAGTAGCCTTGTAAGTACTATATAAATTCATAAGGTTTACATTACATCATAAAGTAGAAATATACAACAACATTGTTTTTATTAAAAACCCTTAGATCCCACAGACTATCCCTACATGACAGTCATAATAAACTTCTTCGCATCCTATGAATAATAAAACATAGAAAGGGGTGAGCTTAGAAGCTCAGAAAGGATAACAATATAGCTGAATCCTTTATAAATAATCGTAAACATTTAAGGAAATGTATAGAACTAAAAAAATCCTTTTTAAACTTAACTTCATCATAATATGGAAAATATAAATCAAAATAAATTCCATTTACATACACACATGGATATACTACTAGTCGAAAAATCACATGCAATATCAATATACACTTTCATAATGATGGAATGCATAATGACATACTTTCATAACCACATAGTCAAAGCTTTGTGGCATGAATACAAATAATATTTTGTCAAGATGTTGTGATAAGACACTATTTTGTCTCATGAGACCTACTGATGCATCAAGGAGCCATAGCGGGCTCCACTAGTCACTAACTAAGTCCAATGCATTCTTCATATGAAAAGTTTTAAACATAACATAAAAATTTGTATTAATACGAGAATATGAAATTTTAATACTTTATCCATATGCCATGAATGTATAAAAATAACACATCAACAATCAAACATATCAAAAACCCTTCAAATATAAAATGGAATGTTTTTATCATAATAAGTCAACTTCAAACAAGATTAAAATCCATTAAAGGATGTTGACATAGAGTAAATCAAAACTATTTGAGAGAAATATCTCATTATTTTATTGAAACCATTTAAAGTTACATAATTATAAAATATAACATTTATTTTGAAAATATTTTTTATGCTTTTAAGGGAATCTTTGACGATGTTATAATGAAATAATATAGCTGCACCCATCTTATAAGTTAAAAAAACATTCTTACGTTAAATTTGTGGAAAAAGGTCATAAAGTAACTTGGTTGGAAAACGACAGAAAGATTCCTTTCAAAACGTATGATGTCAGATAAGGGTATAAGTGACTTTAACCCATAGACTAGTAAGTAGTACAAATGTTTTGGAAAACATTTTTAGGAAAACACAGATGTGGATGATAAAGAGGTCCCAATAGTTACGTAAAAACAACCTCAGATAATAAAGAGATTGTGAAATTAACCATTACCTTGTAGTTTTTCCTGGTTGAGAGTATGTTAAACTCTTTTATAATGGTGAAATATTTGTTAATAAATTATACAAGAATCATATATATTAATATGATATCATATATGATCTTTTAACATTGCTTTGTTAATAATATATTAGTATTATCGTCGTTTTGGTGTTAACTGATTCATTTAACATTGTATGATTTGCTACATAAGTAATGTTTGTTTTAGATATGATGTATATTATTCATATTCAGAATGATATTAAGTCTTTAAACATTATTTTAAATCATATAATGAAAATTAGTCCTGAATGGATATGATGGGGAATGAATCTCATCAAGTTCATGGAGACGGTAATCCGTACGTAAGAAAGAGTGACAATATCATTCTTTTGATATTAAAATAATATATAATTGGATGTTATATGATATATATATATATAATAATTATCATGTTATATTTATTATTTACATCAATTACAGATCATTATTATACCTGTCCTAATAAAAATGTATTGAATAACAATTACACCACGACGTAGAGATGGTAAGCCATACATACACACATATGGTGACATGTCATTCAAAGGATGGATATAATAATGAATATGGTTGAACCATATTTATAATAACATAATAGTATATTGAATATACTGAAGTTATTAATTTAGAATGTAAATAACAAAGAAAGAAGAAGTGGGAGAAGAAATGATATTGAAAGAGGTGTAGAAATATTTACCTCTTCTTCGGTTTATTCCTTTTGATTTGATCAAAATGGATCTATAGGTTGGATTTATATCTAATGGAAGGCCTCTAGGATTACGGGAGGATAGTTTAGATGGTATTTGGTTAGGGGATGACCGAGCCAAAAGGCTTTGAAGGTGTCATTTAAAGAGAAGGGGTAGTTCTTTTTTATAAGAGGGGTGAGGGGAACCTTATGAAAAGCTATAAATATTTTTTTATAATAAAATAAGTTTCCATTTCCAATGGCTCCAAAATTAATTATTAAAATTATACGGTGTGTATTGATCGAAAACAACTCATCCAATATGTTTTAGTTGGGTTTGGGACAATATATTAACCTTATCTTTAAGATTTAACTCTTAGTTAATCAGTTTGACATTTACCATGTCTCTTTATATTTTAATATTATATGGTCAATTAACATACTATATACTTCCAAGATAACCTCAGGTGATTTATTAATGATAAAAATATCATTATATAAGTCTTTTGACCAAACCTCATATTTTTTTGAATATAATATCAATTAATAATATAATATTTTTTTGAAAAACTCTTTTAAGTCAATTTTAACACTATTTGGTATTTCATTTTTCCTAAATTTATAACAGCCTTGTTACTTCAAAAAAATACATCTACCCAACCAAAAAACTTCATATTAACCTATAAAATTATTTTAATTCATAAAAAGTTTCAATTTAAATTTATTTGGATATTTATTATATCAATTATTTTTATATTTCATTAATCAGGTAATTTCTTCATCATTATTGTGTCATAAATAAATTAAATTATTTAATTTATAAAAAAATATAAATAAAATAAACTTATTAAGGAAATATTTTTAACTTTCTAATGAATATTAATAGTCTAATTTATATGATGTATAACCAAATATTATAAATGTTTTAGTTATTAAACTTTGATTTTAAATCATTTAACTCTACATTAAATAAAATAATAATATATGTCCTAATCTAATCCAATTGGACCAAAGAGATTCATATTTTATTCCTAAGGTTATTAATGGACTAATTATACTTATCAAATAGAATTAAGACATGTGTTAGGGTAATAATAAAATCTTTTTTACCCTTAATTACCTTATTTAATTTTAACTGTGGTAAATAAAAGTAAAAAGTTACTACTCACCAAAAATTATCTTCATCTCATTGAACAAAATTTTACTTACTGATATCTACCATGTCTCTAGGATTTTTGAAATTCAATACACAGAAGTGGTAAAATTATGTTTTATGTAAATTTTCAAATGCTCCTAGGAGGTGGGTAAAAGACGCTGAAAAGTTCAATAAAATTTTATATATCTAATATTATTACAAAATGACTCCAATGAATTACATTGAACATATACAGGTATTATGTATCTATTTTGACCTAAAATAAATTTAAATAAAATAATTAATTATTTAAAAAAAATTCGGTTTTAAACTATAACTCATTGTTTTTCAGTATTCGTCAATAATTGAATGTTTACAGAAAAATACTGAAAATTCACCCTCAGAAAATTTTGATTTTACAAATCCAAAAATGAAGTCCATTTTGAATAATAAAATTTATAAAATTTTAAATATTTGGTATTACAATTCATAACAGATAGTTTTATTGGTTGTGGTGTGTTAAAACATGAATTTTCGTACATTGCACACTATTGTATTATTCAAAGAGAAGTGTACCATCGAAGCATGGGGTGTTACATTCTCTCCTCCTTCAAATAATTTTTTCCTCGAAATTTCTAGAGTATTTATGTGTAAAATGACTTGGGTGGTTCTTCATCATAAGTTCCTCAGGTTCCCATGTTGCCTCTTCCATCTTAAGGTTTCCCCATAGAACTTTTACCAGACGAGTCGTCCGGTTTCTCAGCCCTTGTTCTCTTGTATCATGAACCTTGACATGATATTCACAATAAGACAGATTGTGTTCCAGTTATAATTCCTCATAAGTGAGTACATGCATTCATTCAGGCATGTATTTTCTCAATAGTGATACATGGAACACATCGTGAACATTGGAGAGACTTGGTGGCATTTCCAAATGATAAGCTACATCGCAATTCGTTCAATAATTTCGAAAGGTCTGATGTACATGGGACTCAATTTTCCCTTATTACGAAACATATAACACCCTTCCATGGAGATAACATCAAGAAAACATGACCTCCTACCAAAAATTCTGAATCCTTCCTTCGATTATAAGAATATCTCTTCTGCTTACATTAAGTAGCTTTGATGTGGGATTGGATTTCCATCACCTTTTCCATCATTTCCTCCACAAGTTCTGGGCCTATGTGTTTTCTTTCACCAACATCATCCCAACAGGTTTGTCTAAGACATCTCTTTTTGTATAACACTTTATATGGTTCCATTGGAATACTTGAATGGAAGATATTGTTATAGGAAAATTCTACCAGATGTAAATATTGATCCCGCATACCTTGAATGTTATATGAGAAAGATATCAACATGTCTTATAAGGATTGAATAGTCTGTCCAGATTGTCCATCAGTTTGAGGGTGGTAGGCAGTGCTCAAATGAAGTTCAGTATTCAGGGCTTTCTGAAGAGATTTCCATAATCTTGATGTAAAATGGGGATGACGATCAGAAATAATCGATAGTGGTACTCCATGATGTCTTACAACTTCATTAATAAATAGTATTTCTAATCGTTCAAGTGGTAAAGATTCTTTTATAGTAATAAAATGTGCTGAATTGGTAAGATGATCAATAATGACCCATATTGCATCATTCCTTCAAGGAGTATTTAGTAGTCCCATGAAAATTTCCATCATGATATCATCCCATTTCCATTCAGGTATGGGAGGAGGTTTCATGACTCCTCCAGGATTTTGCCTTCCATCTTTCACTTGTTGACAAACCATACATCTTGACACAAAATCAGCAATCTCCCTTTTCATGTTTTCCCACAAAAAATGTTCCATCAAATCACTATACATTTTGGTTCACCTAGGGTTTGTAGAAAAATTGGAACTATGAGAATCATCCAACAATTCCCTTTTTAGATCAGGTATATTGGGAACAAAAAGTCTCATCCCAAAATTTAAAATTCCATCTTCATTTACGAAGTCACTCAATCTCCTGTTATTCACATCTTTAATATTCTTTTGAAACTCAAAATCACTGGTTTGAGAACTCTTTATCCTTTATTATAAAGATTATTCAGAAACCATTTGAAATAATATTTATGATCCACCATACATGGTTATTTCCATATCAGTATTTACTAGATCCTTGAGAATATGTTCCCTTTCAACACTCATCTTGTTCAAAACTCACTGATCTTTTATGCCCAAAAAATGTTCCACCATATTTTCCTTCTTTGGTGGTAGTGTATCATGAAATCATAATCCTTGAGTAGTTCAAGCCATCTCTTTTCCCTCATGTTGAGTTCTTTTTGTTATAAAATATACATCAAAATCTTGGGATCGATATATATCTCACAATTTTCTTCATAGAGAAAATTTACCCATATCTTCAAATCAAAGATTACAGCTACTAACTCAAGATCATGAGTAGGATAGTTTTTCTCATGAATTTTTAGCTTTCGTGATGCGTAGGCAATAACCCTATCATTTTACATAAGTACACAACCATGTCGTTTCTTTGATGCATCGCTATAAATAACAAACCCATCATTCCCCGATGGTAGAGTCAATATAAGAACATTGAATAATTTTTTCTTCAGTTATTCAAAAAATTCTTCACACTCTTTTTTAAAAAAAAAATTAACCCCTTTACATGTGAGCTTGGTTAATGGGTTAGACAATCAGGAAAAATATTGGACGAAATGCCGATAATAACCTGCTAAACCAATAAAACTACGTACATCATTTATACTCATTGGTGCTGGAAATTATTGGATTTCCTTGGTCTTAGAAGGATCAACAAGGATTCCATCCTTTGAGATAATATGGCCAAGAAAAGACATCTCGTGAAGCCAGAATTCACACTTTCTATACTTTTCATATAATTAGTGTCTTCTATGAGTCCTTAGGATAATTCGCAAGTGATTTTCCTGATCCTCATAGATTTTGGAGTATACCAATATATCATCAATATGTAACACTAAAAAGTAATCAAGATATTCCTTAAAAACTTTATTCATTATATCCATGAAGACAGAGGCTGCATCAGTCAATCTAAAAGGCATTACTATACACTCGTAATGCCCATACCAGGTTCGAAATGCTGTTTTTAGAATATCTTCCTTCTTCACATCAAACTGATGATATCCATATCGGAGGTCAATCTTTGAAAAGTATTGAGCTACATGAAGTTATTCATATAAATCATCAATGTGAGGTAGGGGATACTTGTTCTTAATTGTTATAACATTGATCTTCCTATAGTCAATGCACAACCTCATAGTTCTATCTTTCTTCTTAGCAAAAAGTCCAGGGGATTCCCATGGCTAAACACTAGGGAGAATAAATCCTCTATTTCTCAATTTCTCTTGTTTTTTCTTTAGTTCCACTAATTCCACAGTGGCCCTTATATAAAGGGTTTTCGATATGGGCCTTAATCGGGGAATTAAATCAATGGAAAAATTAATTTCTTGTTCTGGAGGATGTCTAGGTAAATTTTCTAGAAACACATCAACATATTCCTTCACAATTGGTATATCCTATATTTGATCATTCTTTTCCTCAACCACAGTTATTTCATTCTCTTCCTCCCTAATAATTGGATTTAGTTGAGATACAGCTGGTGGATCTAGATAAGAATTAAGTGGTGACGATTTTGCTCTAAATATAAGTTGTTCATTCTCATAATCATCAAAAATAGTATCCTCTTTCTTCTTATAATAAATTTTTTCATCAAGGTTGGAAAGCCAATCCATACCATTGATTATATCAAATTCAATCATGGGCATGATGATGAGATCAGCAGATAAAGAACAATTATATTCCATAATGGGGGCTGATTTTCAAAACAATGTTGCAATGATACTTCCCTTAGGAGTTTTTATTGACAACGCCCTTGTTAAATCAAATTGGAAATATCTAATTTTCTTAGAAAACTGGGAAGATATGAAATAATACGATGATCTAGAATAAAATAAAACATTGGATAAACATGAGGAAACCATTAAATTACCTACAACTACATCTTTTACAGCTTCTACCTCAGCAGTAGTGATAACATAATCTTGGCCTTGATCCCTTGGCCTTTCTTGCGGTATGTTCCCCTGACGCTTAGGATATTCATTTTCAAAATGGCCCCTTTCTCTACAAATGTAGAATTCAACATTGACAACCTCTTTCTTCCCCTTTCAATCACGAGCTTGGTGGCCTTTTTCACCACACTTGTAATAGATTCTCATTCCCTTCAAGTAAGTACCATGGTGTTTCTTCCCAAATTTACTATAGGATGGATATTAAAATTTTCCCATCATCCCCTTATTTTCATTACCAGAGTGTTTATCAAATCTCTTCTTTTATTGCTTTTATTTAATGTTGAAAGACTAAGAGAATTAATTTTCAATCTTGATATCACATGAGAGAATATCTTCGTACGATGAGAATGATTGTGAGGAAAATGCTTGATGAATAAATGGTTTTAACCCATCAAATAAAAGAACATTCTTTCTCGTTGGGTTACATATATAGTCTGTAGCATTCCTTGATAACCTTGTAATGTTAGATTCATACTTTATGACATTATCATCCTAATTTTGCCTCAGACTCCGAGATTTCCTTTCCATATCTGTTCTTTAGTAATGATGAAAGTATTTTTCTAATAAAATTTCATTAAACTCCCTCAATTCCATATTTGATAATTCATCATCTTCCTTTTTTTGAATCAATGATCACCATTGATCAAAATCTCCACTGAGGCAGTAAACTGCTATGACAACTTTTTCCCTTTTGCTACTCCCCAAGGCATGAAATATTTTCTCTATAAAATTTATCCATTGATCAGCTACTAGTGGATTTGTACCCCCATTGAATATTGGTGATTGTTTCCTCATGAAACGATCTAACATTTATCCTCCACACTGCATATCAGGGTGCTCCATACGGGTAAGTTTACTATTCATAAGAAGAGTGAGTTGTCCGAGTATGGTGATTAGCCAATCAACATCAGTTGCATCACCAGATCCACTATAATTATCTTCAACAGGAGGGAAATCGCTACATGGAGTGTGATCATTGATATGGTTTCCATTCATTCCACTAGGCTCAATTTATAAATAAAGTCATAAACTAGATTAGTTTATTAATCAAAATACATAACTCCAAACTTGTAAAATACATAACATAAATTAAACAGTTTATGGATATAATCTATAATCAAAAAAAAAAATTTCTTTGAGGATGTATATACTAATAATCCCTTCAAAATGGTTTGTAATGAAAATCAGAATTATCCTAATCATATCCCCTCAGAGATTCGTAACCAAGAGTGTAACAAGGCCCGTTGTTGTACAGCAGTTCTCGTTCGAGTCTAGCTCAATGTGGTGTTTTCAGGTTTTACCCCTAGGTATATCTATGCCAGAGCAACCTCTACCTGCTCGTATCTAGACAGGGATGTATTTTTTGTAAAACTCACAAAATCTCTACAATAGAAATATTATAGGTAGTTCTTCTATACTAATCCTCAAAGTCTATCTTAGGGCTATGTGATCTAATCAGTGTTTATCTAAATCTAGTTTCCAAGGTTTGTACTAAACTTCCTCTAATACCAACTATAATTCCCCGTCCCTAGAATCCTAGAGTCGGTGAAATATTCCAAATCATTGGCGTGATCACAAAAGAACAATTTTTGAAAGACCGATTAGTTTAGTAGCCTTGGAAGTACTAGATACATTCATAAGGTTTACATTACATCATAAAATAGAAAACTATAACAACATTGTTTCCAAATACAACATTGATATCCCACAGATTATCCTTGCAGGTCAGTCATAATATAATTTTTGCATTCTGGAAAAAATAAAACATATAAAGGGGTGAGCTCAGATGCTCAGTAAGGATAACAATATAGCGGAACCATTCATAAATAAGAATAAAAAATTTAAGGAAATGTACATAACTAAAACAAAATATTTTCAACATAAACGTCATCATAATATGGAAAATATAAATCAAAATAACTCTATTTACATACTCACAAGGATATTCTACTATTGTATAATCACATGAAATATAAATAGAAAATTTCATAATAATGGAAAGCATAATGCCAGACTTTCATTAATACATAGTCAAGGCCTTATGCCAAGAATAAAAATAAGATTTTTCTAAGGCCTTGTACGAAGACACTAGTTTGTCTTTTGAGACCTACCGATGCATCGAGGAGCTAATGTGGGCACCACCAATCACTTACGATGTCCAATGAATTCCACATATGAAAGGTTTTAAACATAACATGATCATTCGTATTAAAACTAGCATATGAAATGTCAATAAATTATCTATAAACCATGAATTGAAGAAAAATAACACATCCACAATCAAACATATTACAAAACCTTCAATAAAAAATGAATGATTTTTATCATAATAAATTAACTTCAAACCAGATTAAAATCCAATAAAGGATGTTGACATAGATGAAATCAAAACTGTTTGAGAGAAATATCTCATTTATTTTTTTAAATCATTTAAAGATGCATAATTATAAAAGAAAACATTTATTTTTAAAATATTCTTATAAGATTGTAAGGGAATCTTTGATTATTTTATAATGTTGGATTATAGTCGCACCCATCATATAACTTAAAAAAACATTCTTACATTGATTTTGTCGAAAAGTTCATAAAGTAACTTGTTTGGAAAATGATAGAAAGATTCCATTAAAAACATATAAGGTCAAATAAGTGTTTGAATGAATTTAATCCATATTCTCGTAAGTAGGAAAAATATTTTGGAATACATTTTTAGGAAAACACGGATGTGGATGATAAATAGGTCCTAGTAGATACTTACGTAAAAACAACCTCGGATAATAAAGAGATTGTGAAATTAACACTTGAATTGTACTTTTCCTTAGTTGAGGGTAGGTTAAAATCCTATATAATGGTGAAAAAATTGTTACTAAATTATAAAAAAAATCATATACCTTAATATGATTTCATATATGATCTTTTAACGTTTCTAAGTTAAAAATATCTTAGTATTATCGTCATTTTGTATGTTAACTGATTCATTATACTTTATATGATTTGTTACGTAAGTAATTTTTGTTACAGATAAGATGTATATTATTCATATTCAAAATGATATTATGTCTTCTAATATTATATATAATAATATAATAAAAATTAGTCTTTAATGGAAATAATGGGGAATGAATCTCATCGTGTTCGTGGAGAAGGTAATCTGTACGTATGCACGAGTGACAATATCATTTTTTTAATATTCAAATAATATATAGTTGGATGGAATATCATATATAAAGAATCATTATCATGTTATATTTATTATTTACATAAATGAAATATCATTATCATATCCATCAAAATAATAATGTATTGAATAACAATTACACCACAACATGGAGACGGTAAGTTATATGTATGCACGTATGGTAACATGTCATTCAAAGGATGAATTTAATAATTGATATGGTTGTAACATATTTATAATAACATCACAGTATATATAATATACTGGATTTATTATTTTATAATGGATATAACAATGAAAGGGTAACTAGAAGAAGAAAAGAACTTGATAGAGGTGATGAAATATTTACCTCTTCTTTGGGTTCTTCCTTTTGATTTGATCAAAAAGGCTTCATAGGATGGATTTCTAACTAAAGGAAGGCCTCTATAATGAAGGTGGGACAGTTGAGAGGGTATTTGGGTAGGGTTTGGCCGAGCCAAAAGGCTTTTAAAGAGTGAATAGGAGAGAAGGGGGAGTGCCCTTTTATAAAAGGGGTGAGGGGAACCTTAAGAAATGATAGAAATATTTTTTTATAATAAAATAATTTTCACTTTGTAAAAGTTTAAAAATAAATTATTTAAATCCTAAGGTGTGGATGGGACGAAAACCACTCAACCAATATGTTTTGGATAGGTTTGGGTCACTATACTAACCATATCTTTTATATTTAACTCTTAATTAAATAATTTGATATTTACCATGTCTCTTTTTATTTTTATATTATATGGTTAATAAACGTACAATATACATTCAATAGAACCACAACTGGTTCATTAATGATACACCTATCATTATATAAATTATTTGGATGAACTTTAGGTTTTTAGGAATATAACATCAATTAATAATATAATTTTTTTAAACTCTTTTATGTCCATTTGGACACTATTTGGTTTTTTTTTTGAAAATTTCATAACAGAATTATTACATAGAAATAAATTCATCTAACCAACCCTAACATGTTATATTAACCTATATAATTAGTGTAATAAATAAAAATTCTCAAATTACATTTATTTGGATATTTACAATATCAATTATTTTAATATTTCATTAATTAGATAATTACTGCATCATCATTGTGTCATAAATTAATTGAATTATTTAATATCTAAAAAAGATAAATAAAATACCATTATGTAGGAAATGTTTTTATCTTTATAATAAATTTTTATAGTTGAATTTATCTAATGTATAACCTTATATTAAAAAAAATTAGTTATTAAACTTTGATTTTAACTATTTTAACTCTTCTTTAAATAAATTAATAATAAATGTACTAATATAATACAACTGGATCAAAGAGGATCATATTTTATTTATAAGGTTTTTTTTGGGTAGAATTATACTTGTCCAATAGAATTAGGAAATGTTTTAGGGTAATAATAATATCATTTTTACCCTTAATTACCATATTTACTTTTAACCATGGTAAATAAAAGTAAATAGTCACTATTCACAAAAAATTATTTTCATCTCATTGAACCACATTTTACTTACTGATATCAATCATATCTCTCAAGATTTTAAAATTCAACCCACAGAAGCGGTAAAATTATGTTTTATGTAAATTTGAAAATGCTCCTTGGAGGTGGGTAAAAGACGGTGAAAGTTCAATAAAATTTTATATATCTAATATTATTACAAAATGACTCCAATGAATTACAATGATCATAGATAGGTATTTTTTATTTATTTTGACCTAAAATAAACATAAATAAAATATTTAATTATTTAAATAAAAATACAGTTTTAAACTATAACTCAGTGTTTTTCAATATTCATCAAAAAATGAATGTTTTCATAAAAATACCAAAAATTCACCCTAAGATATTTTCGATATTATGAATCCAAAAATGAAGTCCATTTTGAAAGATTAAATTTATAAAATTTCAAAAAGTGGGAATTACTATTCATAACAGCTAGTTTGATTGGTTATGGTGTGTCAGAACTCAAAGTTGCATACAACACACGCTATTTTTTTATTCAAAGAGAAGCATACCATGGAAGCATGAGGTGTTACATACATCCACTGAATCAACTCACAGTCCAGCCCATCTACAGAGGCATCCCAATAAACTACGTACTCCACACCCTCCTCTGGTTGTGTCAACAAATGATAACATTTCATAATCAACCTCAACACCTCAAAAGAATTCCAATTCTTATCAGTCTAGGAAAAATGTTTATCATTCCATGTCAAAGAAGTTAATGGGGATTCAATTATAGATAATCCTACCACAAACCACATATATTATGTTACAAAACCTAGAAATCATTTCACCTATAACAGACTGTTGGGTGTCTCCCATGATAGAACTTCATTGATCTTCACTGGGTCTATGACTAACCTATGCTAAAAAATTACATTCCCTATAAATTGAACCTCATGAATATATAACAAGAACATATATATTTCCCCATAAATATAGGGATCTCAAAGCATGTATAGATCCACTCTCGATTTCATTTCATGCTCCTCCGCATATTTAGAGTAGATGAGAATTTCATCAATGAAGAAGACAAAAAACTGGTCTATGAATGGATAGAAGACTTGGTTCATTAGATCCATTAATATGATGATAGAATTCGTCACACCAAGGGATCTACTAGGAACTCATAATAACTATAGAATCCTCAAATTTATACTTTGGAATATCATCCCCTCAGACCCTTAAAAAGTTATAGTTAGACTTGATTTGGGTCTTTAAGAATTATATGATACTCTAAAAATAGTCAATGAGGTTTACAATCCTACGAAATGGATTCTTTTTTTAATATTTTCCAAGATTATGTGATGAAAACCCATTAAAAGATACAAATTCCCATCGACCTTTTTCATGAGCAAGACCATTGCCACCCAACGTGAAACACTGGGTCTTATGAATTCCTTTTATTGAAGTTCCTCCTAATTCAATTGTAGCTCCCAAAGCTCAGTAGGTACCATATAATATACTACAACAGATATTTATGTGGTCATGATATTATTGTGGATAAAAAAACCCATATCCTACCTTGAAGGTAGTCCAAAAATAGGCTCAGTGAATAAATCTATATAATCCCCCAAAACTAAAGTAATCAAGATACTGGAAGAGTTTTCTTTATTAAGGGAAACACTCACCAACTGATGGCTAATGGGATGCAACCTCCTGATTGAAAAAACACATTCATCCTACCATCAAATATCTCTCACCCAAAAAATGAGAATCTCATACCATTAGTGCATAGGAACCTAACTAGTCTTTGATGACCATCAATCTGGTTTTGGGCCATGGAAAACCAATCCATACCCAAGAGGATGTCAAATGGTTCTATTGTGATGACCAAAAGATCCCACGTGAAACTCTCCCCACCAAGAGATAGGTCACACTATCGATAAATAAATGTTAAAAAAAAGTTTTCCCTATACGAACTTCAAGACAAAGATGTCGGGATAATACCTTATCTCATGGATCTATATCTTTTACTAGTAGTAGAGAGATGAAGTAATTAATGGAAACTCTATCTACAAATATTGAAGCAAGTTTAGAATAAATATAGATCATACCTCTAATCATCTCATGCGTTGTGGGTTCATAAGCCTCTAGAGCCGACAAATATTCATGACCCCGGCTGCCATCTTTTTGAACCTAATATGGTCCTCCTTGTGGTGGTGGTTGAAGGATCATATAGTGTCATCACCCCACAATATCTACTCATGATATTCAAATAGTTCCTCTTCAATGGGCACCACCCTTTACTCTCATGGGAGATCCTTGATCAAGACACTACCTCTTCCATTATGATTTGTCAGCTATCAACCTTCACTCCTAAAAATTAATACTCAGGTATTAATGAAATGTGTGACCTATCAAATCACAAGAACAGCACTAAACCTCTTCATGAATCCCTAGTATTTTCTTTTTACATGTAAAACATAGTCTTGTGCCTGATTCTGATCGCGAAAAGTTATCATTCTCCATGATAACTCCAATTTGAACCAGTTAGCTACTATAGACATCACATCTCAAGGATATCCACTTCCATCTCTAACTTTCTAAAGTACCTCTGACAAAAAATATCTCTATCACTGGTTCTCAATATAGCACCCCAACAAAGATGGGGATGCACTAGGGAACTACACTGACAAAGATATCTCTATGGAGTCCCTTCTCAAACATACATTCGCGGGAGTATCCATTTTCAATAATGTTAAGGGATTAATGATTACAGTCTATTAACCTCACTATTTTCTAATCCACCATCATACCTCTCTGTTTTAGCTGTAGAATCCCATGAATCTGAACTAAGTGCAAATAGGAGGGGTAATAATCATCATATAATAGCTACTGGATGACGGTCCATGAGAGTGTTGACTCAATATAAATCTATTTAAAAAGTATCCACCATCACCCAAATTCTCCATTGAAAATGCTAGCTTCCCACACAACCATCTGCTCAATTAATGTTTAGATTAGTCTGTAGTAAAGGACCACTTAATCATGGAAATCTTCTAATTCCAATAAATTTGGCTAGTAGTAGAACCTCAAAAACATCTGGAGCTAGAACTCATGGAGCACAATAAGCCTATCTGAATCATCACCCTTATCTGTTAAGATTGTATTCTAATCTAAAGGGGGTGTTTTTTACCATTCCCCTATAGGAAGAATCTCAAGGGATGGACGCTGAACTAAGGCCTTATCGGTCAACAGACTATCATAATAATATGGAATGGGTATCCTACAGATCTATCATTGCAAAGGAATCTTGAAATATTAATCAAGACGTACCATGGTTAGACAAATATATATATATATATATATATATATAACAATAATGGGTAGTTTACACTAGAAGTAATCTCAAAGACTCAATAATATGTGATACACGTACCATTAACCCCTGTGACCAATGCCTCAGTATGCCAAGTTGACATGCGTGTAGTGAAGGTCCTAGTGAATGGATACATTAGTCACCCATACCATCACTAGATTCATTTTCTCGAGAGCCGAACTTGATATAAATTAACATTAATTCCCTAAATCCCCACCAAATACTTGTAAGGGGAAAACTCTGACTATCATTTCAAATATCAAACAACCAATGATACCAATCTATCACTACCTAAAAAAATTCGAGGATCAAGATACAAATAATCGAATCCCACCTCCATATGCAAGGGGCCAGTGACTAGTGTCGAAGGCAAATCTAACATGTTGAGTTCTATTACTAAGTAACTAAATCCCCAAACACAAAAATCTCCCTACATAAGTTATGAAAAACTAAAAATAAAAAAAATAAAAATGCCAAGGGAACAACCATGCATTAAAAACCTTTAGAAAATACACAAGTATGATAGTGTAAACAGAAATGTAATTGGAAAAAATACATACCAAACTAGGAATATGCACTAAATGGACAATAATGTAATGTAAAACTCTGAGAGAACCTAACTCTTGATCTCTATGTTGTAACCCCAATATGAGGTCCAATGTACCATATATCCCTAAGCTCCTTTGAAGTCACCACAAACCTATCCATAATCTATATAATATAAGACATGTGAGGAAAAATCACATGTTGGGGTGAGAATATACAAAACAAGTAGGATTCCCCAAAAGAAAAAAGGGATGTTGTAAGTGAAACAGCATGAATATAAATATAGTAGATTGTGCATAGTGAATTTGATTAAAGATACAGTGATAGAGAACAAATCAGCCCAAACCAAGAGAGTGGAACCCCATCCAATCATAGGGTGCTTAGCATGGTACGTAGATGAACTACACATTGATTTACTTACACATATATTAGGAGAGTAAACTCATCCAACCATGAGAATATAAATATGGAAAGAATGTGACATACCTCGTGCATCTTCACCACACATGGAATGAGGGTAATGAAATGAAAATTTCTGAATATATAAGTATATAAATATATATATTCTCAGTTACATAATCTCACACATGGGAGTAAGGGGATCTCCATCCAAAAGATCATCCCAAGAAGAAGACACTCCAATAATTTCATAAGTCAATCTAACGATCCCATTAACTCATGCATCTGAGTATATGTATTAGTCCACATCAAGTCCCACCCCATCACTGTGCCTTGTAGTCTAGGGGTCACTATCACTAACTAGAATCCCCATTCCCTAGTAAAAAAGTGTGTTCCACTAATATTTGCAATGTAAGAACCATCCCCTGTCCAACTGGATTATTCCACTCTGGTGGTAGAGGACCCATTCACATATCAACTAGAGTGTTACACTCTATAATTCATCGAGGAACCATGCCCAAATTGATTGTATGGATCCACTCGATAAGTATTTGGAGACCCATTCACATATTTACTAGAGGGTTCCACTTGATAACATATTGACGACCATGATCAGGTCGATTAGAGGGTTCCACTTGAGAGGACAATGAGGACCCATGCCTAGCTCTACTAGAAGCCTGCACTCTAGAATTCTATAGAAGAATCATGCCATGTGCGGATTGGATGGTTCCACTTTGGATGTCTATACAGTACTGATTCCCTGTACATACAAGAGAGTTCCAATCTAGGATTAAATTGAGGACCCATTCCTAACTCAATTGGAGGGATCCACTCTAAAATTCATTAAAGATACTTTCCTAGCTCAGTAAGAGGGTTAAACTAAGGAATCCACTAGCGACCCTACATGATCACTTCCATCAATTAGAATTTCCTAACCATTTGACATTCCCATAAAATTACACGTCATATCCCAAAAGTCATAAAATGAGGGAACCATCACATCAACATGAAACAATACACATGATTGGTTACTCATGAGAAAAAGTCTGAATTAAAATGAAAAAGATACAAAAACATGATATTTATTCATAAGGAACAATGTAGTAAACAATTTGTAAGGGTACCCACATGATGTATAGTCTCATGAATCTACCTGGTCATGTCCCTATCCCGCACATGGATCCTTCTTCATTTAGAAATATGTTACATACATGTGGACTACATAGTGTTTACAAAATAACTACTATTATGTCGTATCCTTCTAGTCATGTCTATGTACACTGGTATATGGCGTGTTGCTTCACATGGGGTACAACCGATGTGTTATGGCCATGTCTATATACGTCAATACATGGTTATGATTAGGGATGTGTACTCCCACATGGAGTCTTACCCGTGTGATCATTTACAAAACTCATCTATTTGGGAATGAGATACACAACATGTAAGGGGGGTACACACTTTTCCATCTTTACAATCTTGTGAAACCCTAGACACCGAATCCAGGAGGCTACAAGACATGTGTTCTTCATGATACATGGAATATAGTTGAGATTTTAAAATAATATAATATTCTATTTCCATTACTCAATTCTGGTCATTTCTCCACATATATCTTTTTATTTCAATCCTATATTAGATGATATAGGTGTTATTTCTCATTTTCAGACATTCAGTGGCTGGAAATCTGATTCAATTGATATTTATCATTCTATCACATGTAGAGTAAACCCCCTCCCTTAGCAATCAATTAATTGATCTTATATCATCAACATGACCATAAAAAACAAACATTTACTCTAGATATGTTTCTGATTAATTGATTTTCCTATTGTGAATGAATCTGTCATGATTTTGGGTTGTACGACCAGGCTCAATACTGCCAGAAAATGTTAAACTGGGACCGTTGGGTCCACCTGTTGAATAATATGAAGAATATAAGGGGTAAATTATCATGAAAAATGGTTTTACCATATTCTTCCATGTGTACATGGCCATTTATTACGAATGGGGAAGATCCATGTGGGGAAATTGAATTAAAAATTAACATTCATTACATAAAAACATCCATGTGGTCACAATTGGAAAATATCAAAGAAAGGGATCGATATTATCATTTAATATTACAAAAAAAACCAAAAAATAATGGGTCTAACCAATATATTGGATATTTTTTCATCAATGAATGTCATTCCCAATTATTAATGGTTTTATTTTCAATCATTGTGCTCTGTTCTTCTCCAATTCAGCATTTCATCATATACTAGTGCGATTCACCAACATATAGAGGAAGTAGAACCTCTCCGTAAATCACATGATTATGAGGCTAAAGCTGAGGATTTCTACATGGAAGTATTCTTATATTATTTCATTTATGGTAAATAACATTAAATAATTAATATAATTAAATAATCTATCCACTGAATTTACCACCAATGGTCGATATGTCTGAACGCCCTGCACCGACATATTTTAGGTCACCCATAGTGTAAACAACACATTTTGGACTCAACTGTGGGATCATATTTCTAATCCAAGCATCATTTTATGATTTATCCCATTTTCCTTAAGAAATTTTCAACATATAATATAAAAAATATTGATATTTTTGTAAAATTAATTTTGATTGAAACGGGCCTTTGAATTACACGTCATCTCTACACCTAGTTCTGGATATATATATATATATATATTAATATTTCAACTACATACAAGAAAAATGATATCTCTATAATATCAAATTATTTACCTTTACATCCATAGTATAAATGTGTCATGCAAGATTCTCAATAGTTTATAACTCCCCTTTATATTATTTTAAAATGGTGAAATCATTTGCATGTGTATATTATTGATTTCTATGATATTGTTTCCAAACATTGGGGATATGGAACTCCTTTCATGCCTTGTGGATTACTAGACTAGGTGGCATGTTAGTTCATCTAGTATCAATTTAATACATATTATATAATCCAAATATTATCAAATGTTCTACAAAAAATCACAACCTCATTTTCATGTTATTCGTTAAAGTTAATGAAAAATTCTATGAGGATAATTATTTTAAATGATTATTATTAATCATATAAATTTTCTTATAAATAATAGATGATATTTTACAATACATAAAAAATTAAATAAACCTAAAAAAGATAAATATCATGTCGTATGACCACTTTCTATTAGGATATATTTCACTGCCTAATCCAATTGAGATGTCTTACCACTCCATCATTATTTCGGGTGATTCATTACAAGATCATAAAGTCATTATTGACAAGATATTATTTTGTGAAATGTAATATATTTTTATATTCAATAGATAGTCAAAATCGTCATTAACTAACTCATGATTCTTATTCATAAGAATGGTACATATTCATGACCATGTATTTTGAAATACATCCCACCATATCATATTCTTCTCGACATCTTCTAAGTGAAACACTGAAAATAAATATATCAGGATAAAGTGTCCAATGAACACATTATGATGAATAGATAATAAAACATATATGTATATTTCATAATAATAAACTAGAAAAAGAAAATACATTTTAATCATTATGGATTTCAATTAAATAAAATTTTCAATGAAAATGAATATATACACACAATTTCATATATTTTTCAGGGTAGTATCAAACAAGATATAACCCAATAAGAATCAAAATCAACTAATCATTAACTATTTTTATTGGAATATTAAATTTATATGTTGTTTTAAAGAATTTGTACTAAATATCATGGATGTGGGGACTGAATTTTTCACATAATTTTATATTAATATATATATATATATATGGATAAGGAATACCTTGAGGGTATGTTAGTTATTGGAGGTAAAGAATTCAATAAGAAGGTAATTAGATCTAATATAATTGTAACAATACAAGTAAAACCTAAACAAATTCTATAAGGTTAGTACTATTTTTTCCAATATTATGGTTTGAATTATTATCACCCATAGAGTGAAATCTAAAATTGTGGTCCCACACTCATGAGCCCCAATATGTAGAAAACCGAGATTATAAATTTCTCTAATAACTAAAAAAATTTATATAGGTATATTCTTCATCACTAACACACTCTTTGAGAAAACATCAAATGAGGAAATAGAGATATTTCTATGACATATAACATATCAATAGAAGGAAAAAATAATATCTAAATATATAAAATCAACACAAAGAAGGACATAAACAAGGAAATAATTTTTAAAAAAAATATGATTTAGTATATCTATGACCCATATAGTTTATCCTGATTGCATTGTATTAAACCAGTGAGTCTTTATTCGAATTTTTATTCAATAAAAATGGAGTTTCAAAAACACTTTTTCTTGGATATGATTTACTAATACAATATATCTATATCTCTATACGTTATGGTATGTAATATGATAAGAGGGTTCTGACCAAGTGCATTCTAATTTATTACCAAAATAGAAATATGTTAATATATTTATTTAAAACACATTTTTTTTAAATCTTATTAGAGTATAAGTATTTAATAAATAGATAAGTAATGATCAACTATATAGTAATATATTATGAAATATTGGATGTTGGTGTTCTCAGGAGCTCTGCTCTTGAGGGCACCCTAGGGTTTCACTAGGTGGTCCGGAATTGACGGGAGGCTCTCTGACGCCATGAGATGATTAGGGTGGCACATGTTCAGTGAGCAGAAATCATTGGCACTGAAGGAGGCGGTAGCAGTTGTTTTTGCAATTCAACTTTGGAGGCTTCGGTATTTAGCAAGGGATCTATTTTTAGTGTGGCGGTGTAGTGTTTCTCTTCTCATCATGGGTCTTTGGGTGACGACAACATGTTTCATCAGGTTTCAGATTTCTGATTTTAGCGACTCTGCATGTTCTTCTTAGTGCATCTTCTATCTTTCATGTGGTCCAAGTGATTCATCTTCAAGATCCAATGATGGTATTTGGTTTGGTCTTATGCTTTCCACAGATCAGTGTGTTTCTTCTCACCATAGTTTCTAGATTTTATCTAGTCAAAGAATTTCATATCTAAGGTGAAAAAATATTCATCTTCCCTACAGTCGGTGATAATTTGGTGAACTTTTCTCAGGAATTGGTATGAAATTATATTGATATGGTTAAGGGTTTTGTTATACTATGCAGGTTATGGTTATGTAAGAAAATATACATCGATTACAAGTTCCTCCATATATTTAGCAATGGTCTTTGGTGTGGAAAACAATGGTTTCGCTGTGGTATTTGTTTCTTTGGCCCATGTCCGTTTGGAATTGATATTCTGTATTTTTTTGTTTTGAGCTGTGTATTTCTTGACTTTTTCCTCTTCAATATATGGTTGTTTGACTATGGCCTTCGGGAATGTAATGGGTTACCCTCTCCGAGTTAAAAAGGGCTCTTTTATTTTCTTTTAATAAATAGGGCTGTACCATAAGCTTTATGAGTATTCTAAAATATTGATTCATTAGTCATGTGATAATTGAATGATTCAATGATTTGAAACTCGAAATAAACTTAACAAAATAAATAATCACAAGAATTAAAAGTTGATGGAAATGATATATTATTTATTAAGTAGTACAAATAATTCACATGGGATGATACATCCCCAAAACATCACTTTTTTATCTAGTTTAACACATGATATTATTTCATAAATTATAGGAGAAATTATATAATAAACCACTCCATGAATCCTATCTTTATTTTTTTCAGAACTAAGTACATAATACATCATAAAATTTTAAAATATAATAAAAAACTATTCGATTCAGTTACTATGGGTCTCCTATAATTTTAATTAACCCTTATTAATACTTTTTATAACATGATAGCATACATCAAAGGGGGAGATACAATCCTATTAATATGAGTTATAAATAGAAGATAAGATACGTGATTCAATATGAGTAGTTGGATGAGCATAAGAATCATTACTATTTCATAAGTATTTAATAATCATTAAAAGAATATTTAAGTAATTTTAATGGGATATAAAATGTGGAATATTAATAAATATGAAACATAAAAAATATAGGTCAATTTTTAATTCAGAGACATCATTACGTTATGGGAAAATCGCTCTATATAAACTACTGGAATACATTGCATACAACGATAAATACATCATTTGAAAACCATGTTTTCCTAGAAACAAATCAATATGATGATTTATAGGTATTCATATTTAGAATTTATATTCCAAATATATTTATAAATAATTTTATATAATGTTTTAATCAAAGAAGGGATATTTGTGTTCACCTAAAATGTTTTTATATAAATTATATATTTATATATAAAAGATAAATTTATTAATTTTATATATTTATTTTTTTAAAAATATCCTTTTAGATTAAAAATATAAAATATTATATTAGATAATTTTTAGGGATTCTTCTTAAAAAAATTTGAGTGGCTAGTTGAATTAGATGTTTTTTTTAAAAGTTATTTCATCTTGTTAAATCAATTAATTTAAAAGTATATTCTATTTTATATTTTTTTTAGTCTGAAATAAAATACATTTCACAAATAATAATTTTTCTAATTCCATAAAAATCAGAATAAAATTTTTATTTTGGTATAAGTTCATTCATATTTAAAAAAATGTGATTTTATAAAAACAATTCAACATTGTGTATTGTTGGAATTATATTAAAATTAATTAATTCTAATTCTAAAAATTTAATCTTGGAATATAGATTACAAATTTGAAAATATGAGGATCAAATTTATTAATGAGTTCAATCTCATTTTTTGGTCATTATAAATAGTATCCCTGGTAAAAATGCTTCCCTATGAAAAAAAATTAAAATGTGTTTATTAAGGAAATATTTAAGTGAAAAGTAAAAACTTATAATCATAATTATTATTAGATTATAATATTTTTACATATATAACTGTACATTTTTATCATAAAATTTTAAATCTCACATGGCCATGAGATTGACTTAATATTATTTTAAACCAGGGAATAATTATTAGGGTTCCTACTCCGTCACTTATAAAAGAGTATATACTCTCCACCACTAATCACACATTTTGAAAAATAGATTTCCACAAATACATTTTCCAACATCTCCCCAATATCCCTAACTACTTCAAAAAGGTTTTGTTCTTATTAAAATGGAAACTCTATAAGCCTTTATGTTTAATTAAATGTATACTTCCTAAAGAAGAGGAATAACCATTAATTGACTATTTCATGTTATTTATTATTCTAACTCCTCTAACAATAATGTATCCATGATGAAATAAAATCATTACTGTATTTCATATAATGAACACATTTCTTGGGTTTATTATTGGACCATCACCTCAATTAAGTGATGTGTTTCATTTTTTATCCCTTGATTATACAGTCGGATACAATATTGAATAGATTAACAGAAATTACATTTATGAAATGATAATAAATATTGAATGTTAATATTTTAATTAAATTAATGTAATTTACATTATTTATACATTTATAATGTTTCAAGTAATTACATGTAAAATACTACCTCCTTGTAGTGTGTTGTTCATTTTTTAACTCCACTAATCAGGGACAACTATAATGATTTTTTTAAAGAATAAATATGATAAATATGAAATATTAATTATTCTAAAAAAGTAAAAAAACTATCGACATTAATTTTTTTACACTAGTTTTAAAAAATGATAATGATATTCATGAATATGAAAAATGTACAATCACCATGAGATTACATGGTTAATTTTTCAAATCCATCATACATGGTTGTTTTTAAAAGTATATATAATTGTTAAATAATATAATTATAGTATGTTTAATAGTATAGAGTTAATAGAACCATGAACCCTATTTCTATGGTCAATGAAATGATGTTGTTTATAGGTTATATAGTATTCATCCGCAATACATCCAATGCATGCTGAACCATTTTAGTAACTAATATAAAAATGGTAATAAATGGAATGATGAGAATTTTGATTATTTAATGAACATGATAATTATTATTAGTATATATATAATTAATATAATATTATTATCACATAGAGAAATTATTTGAAAAAAATGAGTTGGGACATGAGGTAGTGGATTCATCATCTCAAAGTCCTTCCATTGGGACTTATTCCATTTTAATCATATATTTTCCTTTAGTGCATACACATCCATATTAGTACGTTTTATCATTCATTTAAAAAATAATTTTATTTAAAAATCCTTGTCATGTTTTACCAATTAACAATTTTTTATATAAAATATACCCATGTAATAAGGTATTTTTCCTTAACTCCGTGTATTAATGTATTCGTATATATTTATTTTCTCCATATAAATAATCATAATTTCCAATATTTATTTATAATTTATACTTCAATAGTTTTAAATGGTCGTATTTAACTAATGGTAAATTTCATTAAATTGAATTAAAATTTAATGCATTTAATATTTACCATACTTTTCATTTTTTTACAAAGTGAAAAAGAATGTTTTTTAATAAATAGGGTTTCACCACATTTTCTAACATTATAGAAATTAATTATTATCAAGATTACTCTACAATATAATTTCTTTTCAAATAATATCATATTATTGGCCATCTTTTTATTTATCATTTTAAATATTTTCCAAATAAATAACATTTTTCATAGTATGGCAACGTTAAAAGGGAAAGTGTTTTTTCTGGGTTAAAATGAATTTAATAAGGTTTTTATGATTAAAATGTGATCATTTTTAAATATTTTATTCATTATATTTTACATGATCATTGTTGACTATGACAGGTTTTCCTCATGTTGGTCATGATGATGATTGAACGTGATATATATTTTAAATGATTTAGGTTATGATGTTGTCTTCAAATTAGATAATGAGAGGTAAATATTATAGTTAATAAAAAAATTAACTGGGATTTATTTACTGTCAAACCTGATTAATATGAGAGAACATGTGTTATTTATCTAATTCTCTTAATTACATATAATATTATTTAAAAAATGGTTTTTATAAAAAGATATTAATTTCATGTGTCATGTAATGTTTAAATGTCAAAGGATTTTCTTCAAAGGAATGATTGCACGTGTTACCACATGACTGAAGATGCCTTCAGGTTTTTTCCTATTAGTTATAGTAGAATTAAAAGGAATTATCTGAGAATGGATTTATTTTTAATTGGGGAAATTTTTTATGTTAAAAAAATTATTATGATAATATAAAATTTTTAAGAAGTATTCATGTTTTCACTAGTCAAAAATGAGTTATTATATTTTTATACCCCTTACTATGATTGTTTGTGAGCCAACAAAAATTTCAAATTTGTTCTAAAATATCTATCGATGTGTAGAAATTTCAGTAATTTTATCATTTCCCCAATAAAAAATGATCTTAATTACATTAAAATTTTTCTGGAATGAAATAAGGTTCTAAATATTAATCATTTCTTTTGGTTAAGTAAATGAGTACCATTTTAATTTTTCCACATTAGTATATTTTTTATCATATTCATAGAATTTGTAAAGCATAAAGTAATTATCAATATATTTTGTCATAACCGTTTTTATAAATAATGTATTTAATGGATGTTTATATTATACGGAATTATAGTTGGTATCATAAAAAAGGATTAAATACTATTAAATGCAAGGATAATGTCAATAATAACATTAAAGATACTTTGAATTTGTGTTATGTTAGAATGAGGTATACTTTTATGATTTATATGTTTATTCATCTTATCCATGTCTATTTGGAATTGTTTTATATAGAATAAAAAGGGATGTTTATATAAGAATCCATACAAGGGATAATTAAATTCTAAACCAGTATCCTAGAATGTTAGGAATATAGTAATTGGTGGTGGTTTTTATAGTTTAAAGAGGCTATTAATGGAGGATCCCATGAAAGTTAATAATCAAATTCTCTATAGTGGAACATTTATATAATAGTTTCCCTCACGAAACTACACCTTTCGACATTTGGTGGATCATTTAATTCAATAAAAACTATAAGATAGTGTTAAGAATGACTGATGTTAATTACTGAAGGTGGGAATCATCATGACCAAATGCATAAGGGTGTGTCAATGTTTTTTCCAACTACTACAGAAAATGATATACCATAAAACGAAATAATGTCAAGTGCATTAAATGTTTATTTATATTACTCAAATGCCTAATTTGACTTGTGATATATACATTCATTTATATATAAGAAATTATCATGTAAAATTAAAATACCATATCTACAAATGAATTAAAAAATCATGGTAAAAAAATCGTGGGGTAATATAATGGAAAAAAGCCTTTACATAAGTATTCCTCTTTTCATATGTGTCATGGTTTTTCATTTAAAACATGTTGTCTTACCTATTTTAGAATTGATAATTTTCTAGATATGGATTGGTTTTATATTTACCACGCTAATATAGATTTCATACATAAAGGATTAATAATAAATTTTTTGATTGGGTTTAAATTTTTATAAAAGAATTACTTAATACCTTAAATAACATATCATGAATTATAGATAAATATTTAACAATGGATTGAATGTTATCATTATCATATTTTTGAAAATAAGGAAACTTTTCAAATTAGTTATGTGATTGTAGTAAATGAATTTATAGAAGTGTTTACTAGTTATTTACATAGTATTATTCATTATTGGTGGAGTTAATTTAATGTTGAATTAGGTACTAATACTTATAAAAATTTAATTCATCCTTATCGAGTGGGTATAGATGAGTTATTAAAATTGTAAAACTAGTTATAAATGTTTCTTAATATGGGTCTCCTCGTTTCTAAATCATGTCCATGACATTATCCTGATTTTTTGTTAATAAGAATGAAAATACCATGAGACTTTTAATTGAATATAGTGAAGTAAATATATAACACCCAAATAATTTAAAATAATTACATTATGTTTAATATCATATATGACACACATCACTAATATTAAAGGAAGCATGAAATATTATTATTTAAATAATAAAATAATAAAATATATATTTAATTAGTGTATAATAATATGATTATATATGTAATTAAGAAACATAATGGTCCTCTTTAATAAAATTAAATGATTAATTCATAGGATGAAATTGAATTTTTTGAATTTTATTTTTATTTCTAACAAAATCTGTTTTTTTAATTTATGATTTAAATAAAAAATAGAATAATTAATTTTAGAAAATTTAGTAAATTTATTGAAAAAATAATATAATTTTTAAAATTATCATATAATAATTATCATATGGTGATATTTTCAGATTATTTATTAAAATATTGATTTCATAGTGAATAGATTAAAATACTAATTTCAGTAAAACTGTTATTAATTTTCATTGAAAACCCCCATAATATATTGATTTTTATAAAAAAAAATTATTTCCTTTTAAATTATAAATCATCTAAATATTTACACTAGAATCCTTGTTGATTATGATATTGGTATTAAAATAATTTTAGGAATTTTATTTTCAAAATCAATTTTTCCCCATGCTTTACAAGATACATATAAAATGATATTTTGCGACTTATAGTGGTTAAATTTGGTAAAATGGAGTTAATATTTTAAATAAATAAATAATATCATTTAAAAAGGTTAAATCAATTTTTGGTCAAATTGAATCTTAAAAAACAGTAAAAAAATTTAACAACTGTAAAATGGTCAATCAGGTTAATATAGGATAAAAATTTGTTTTAAATACACCATTTTTCATTATCAATATTATTTTATGATGTTATTATGACCCAAATTTCTTTATAATATATATCTATTATTTTTTATTGGTAATTTGTTCATGGTTGTAACCTATTTAGTAATTTAATTATGGAAAAAGACAAAATTTCACTATTTTTTCAATTTCTCTCATATGTTAACAAAGTGATAAAAATAAGTTTTAATTGAATAAGAAATATTATTTAGAGAAAATTAAAATTATTTTCATGGGTATAATATTTTATTAATATTTATTAAATATTTTATTATATTAAATAATTACTAAATGTTTATAAAGTATTTATTCAATTAATATAAAAATATAAATATTGATGATAAATTACTAAAATAATATAATTTAAGTAATTATGGTGTTAAAAGAATTTTTAAATTTCATATATCATTTTATCGAGGTTTTAAAATATTATTTTTGAGTTATTTCCTTTAATTTTTTTGCCAAAGTCAACATAAATTAATAGTTACAAATACAACATTTAAGATATATTATAATAACTAACATTTTATAAAATGATTTAAAATTTACAAAAAATACTATATTCCACAAATTTAATGAGATATTGTTTAAAATATCATCCATGGTCCATTTATATGAAAATAATCCTTTTATAGTTAATATATTTACCCCTAAAAGGTAAAATCATTGTTACCATGGTAATTATAAAAAATGGTTATCACAGGTTAAAACAAATATAAGAGTAAAAACCTATTTTAATACTGTTAATATTTAATTACATGATAGAATTTTTTATCATTTAATCCCATATTTAGAATATAAAAATGATTTATCTATTTTTCCTGGAGACATAATATATATTAATTTAATTATTTAAGTATATTAAATAAAACCCCTCTCATCACTTATAAAAGGTATCGTCCTCTTCAACATTCATGAAACTTCATAATACTTTCTATTTTGGTATTACATGCCCTAACCCATTCCATAATTCCCTTATCACATCCGAGATTCCTTTTTAATTATTAAACCATCCATGGAATGATTTTTGTGTAATCCTAAATAAGTTTTCCAAAGTAGTGGTATTGTTCTTAAATAAGTGTTTTCGTTTTAATTTGTATTACAACACATCAAAATGATATTGAACGATGATGATATAATTATTTTAGTATTACTAATATACTAACTTTTTATGTTAATGAATTACCCTATATCCCCCACCATTTCTATTAAATGAGAAACTATGTTTTCATCCATGTGCTTGGGGGACTACCAACTCACTAGTTGATGTAATTCATTTTCCATCACCACTACTAACAACTGGTTTTAATTGTGGTTTTACAATATATATATATATATATATATTATATTAATATAATTTTTATGAAATTTCAAATATAATATAACATATAATTGTGTACCCTTCCTGTCATTTTAAAAAGAAAATATCATTCGTGCATACATATTTATTACCTCCTCCATAGAGTGATGTGATTCCCTTTTGTAACCACATCACATAAATGATATATATAAGTTTATCTAAAGTAATGATATTGTATTTGTGGTATAAAGGTAAATTTGGAGAGATATAATAATAATTATGTTCTTCCCATCACGTTCATTGTAAAATTGAAACATTACTAATTCGTACATACAACCTACCATCTCCATCATTGTAATAGAGTTCATCATTCATACCCATATGACATTATTGGTTATAAATGTATTATTGATGTGTAAAAATAATATTTATTCACGGATTATTATACTTTAAATTTTTAAAAAATAACCTCTTTTAACATAGCCAACCTACCAAATTCATTTTAGAAATATGAAACGAATATCATCAATATGTCCGACATGAAATTAAATGTTTAATTTATTTAATATATCATTATATTAATTAAAATAAAAATAAATAAAAATCATGAATTATTTTAATAAATTAAATGATAAATTTAATTTTATTATTAAGGATGAGTAAGCACATACTTGATGAGTGAGACCAAATATAAGATATTTCATCTCAATTTCCCATCATTGAAGAATATTTAAATGTTATGAACATAATTAATTTTATATGGTTTATATGTTAGCCATTTTATATATTATTTCATTAAGTATTTAAATTTTACCCAATATGATTGGATTTATTTTCTAATATAATTATTTTCTATTGCATTAATTTTCATTGATGAAATCTTATAATCCATCCTCTATAAAATAAATATATTTTCATATCCTATGAATATTTAGGGAGTTTAAATATTTTATTATAACTATTCCTCAATATAGAACATGAATAAAGGAATGAAATGTTCAATAGGGAACTGGATTTTATATCTCTTTTAATTAGATAAATTTCTCTTCCAGTTCAATACTTTTCAAAATTATTTTACAAAAGTCCCTTTAGTAATGAAATTATTTATTAAGGTATATTAATGTTATACTTGAATTTTGAAACATCATTAATGGAATCATTATTTTTTTTGAAAATGGTTTTTAAGACTTTATATAAAAAGAACAAAAAGGGAATTATTTTTTGACCTAGAAGGAGATAAATTATATAACCACTATTGTAAAAATTTTAAAATATTTATCTTGTTTGATATGTAATAAATGGATTTAAAATGAAAAATAATGAATTAATGTTCCATTAATATTTCCCTTCTATTTTATTTATTTCTCTAAGGGACATGATTTTATTTAAAAAATATATACATTTGATGAATCTATGGTCATATATTATCTCATATTAATATGTTGGTTATTGTCTTTCTAATGTAACATTTACATTCATAAGGTCAATGGACAAGAAATATATCATAAAAACTATATTATTTATTTCATGGATATTATTACTTCATAAACCGTAAACCATTCCCAAATAGAGTGTTTTACTCTAAGTGTTTTTTTGATTGACAGGAACAATATTGATATTATGTATTCATCATTCATTGTGGATATTTATTGAAACAGAATATTGAACTGGAATTAAATTGATTATTCAATTTATGAGGACTTCATTAGAAATATAGTAATGTGTTGGGAATATAATTATATATCCCCTTGATTCATTAATGGGTCTAACAATATAAATTAGTTTTCTACTACATTAAAATGAATTTCCATCATTTATAATTTAATTATTATTATCCATGATATTACTAAATTTATATTATCCATGGATGCATCTTTCAGTCTTAATATTGATTAAATAACATGTTTTTTAGTTATTTAACTTTCTATATTGATTTTTCCAAATTTAATTGTAATATATTTTAATTTACATAACCCTTGAAAATTATTTAGGCTCACCCAATTTTATTTTTTTCCCTAGGATATGATGAAGGAATATTTTATTGATTAAAATGATAAAAAATTTGCAGTCTAACTGTGTTATAATTTTTTTATTTCAATTTTTATGTGAGATTTATGTATATTTGTAGTTTTTCAATGATAAAAAAAATATTTGGTTTTTTGGGATGTGATAAATTAAATAGATTAATAATTTATTAATGTAACCACTAGCTTTGGGGTATTTGGGTAATGGTCCTTATGGTTGGTATATAAAAAAGTAGTAAAAACATTAGCAACTATATATAGAAAAAGGTATACAAGGGAATATATACCTATGATTATAATTGATGAAACTAACTAAAGATGCTAATATTATTATTCATATTAGAACAGTAAAATATATAAATGTACTATCATGGGTTAATATGTGTATGTAATATATTAGGCTTACTATAAGAAATAAAACATTTGAGGTTTTTTTATAGAAGTACCTTGGTAACATTTTATAAGTTCTAATTGATATATGAGAAATATGTAAACCTTAAATATAATCTGTGTTTTAGTTAGAAGGTCATTTGAGGAATAATAATTATATATTTTTTTATATAAGTTTTTTGTTATTGATAAAATATATGGTGTATATGAACAATTATGTTATGGTAATAATACTCAACTAAGAATTTTTGATTTTGCGAAATAAATATGTTTTATAGAAAGAAGTATTATTTTAATGTGATTTGGTGACTAATGTTATTTTTGAGGATTTTCGTATGATTTTATGGAAATGTATATGAATTTTATTATTATTGTTTTATAATTTGGAAACCCCATATTTCAGAAGGAAACCCATCAAATCTGGTAAGGTCATGGGAATTGAACCCAAAAGTGATGGGTGACAAAGATCTGGTGCCTTCCAATGGCCTATGTGATGTCTTCGCCAATAGCTAATTATTTTTAGATAAATTTATTTGTGAAAAAATATTAATTTGGATTTTGTAAACATATAATAATTTAAAATTTACTGTATTTTTAGTTGATCAATGATATTTCAGGAGACATTTTATTGGTTTGAGGTATATGTAACCAATATGATTTAAATCATTCATTACATTAGAAAAATGAAACTAAATTTATGGGGATGTACGTTAATGGTATAAGATCACTATTAAGGTGAAATCATTCATGAAGGTTGATAATATTATGGTTAATTTGGATGTAGGATTATATATTTTTGGAGTATTCTTATGTTGAATATTCTTGTGATTATTTTGAAGTAAAATATAATATTTCTTTATTTGGGGATTTAAATTTTTTAAAATTATCATAAAACGTGGTGAAAAATTATTGGTTTTTAATATTTAATTATATGCCTAATATCTTGTTATTCTTTCATGCTTCATACCATCCATTAAAAATAAATTTTAGTTTATCTGGCATAAGAAATTGGATATTCATGTCATAGAGTTAGATTTAATGTGAAAATGGATCAATGAAAAACCAAAGGATGAAATTTTTCATAATAAATAGAAATACAACATTTTTGAATGGTTCCGTATTTTATTAGTCTAGATAGTAAATTAGTTCCTCAACTCTACGAAAAATATACGATAACAAGATTTTTATCCCATTTTATTCATTTCTAAATAATTAATGGTCATTTCACCCATAACAGATTTTTGGTTTTATGATTGTTAAATTTATCCTAATCATGTTCTATATCAGTCTCCATTATTCCTTGTCCACTATAATTATCTTTCATTTCTATATTTTTACTTTCCTATAATGATATCATATATGGAAATAATGTTATGTGTTATTATCGATGATCTTATTATTTCCCACCTCTTTCTTTCAATAGGATGATTTATTAACCAATTTTATGATTTGGGTTTTGAATAATGAAAATATTTAATATCATACCATTTACTACTAAGAACAAGTGAAAATATTTACAATGAAATCTATTTAATAGGGGATGATGTAGAACCCTGGGTTTTAAAAGAATAATATTTTGTTTTATAGTGTATATGGAATTCAACATCGAGCTAAAACGTACCACAAAATATTATTATTTAAATTTGACCATTATAAAATAGCCACTAAATTTGAGGATACGAATAGTATTAACCATATTAAAAAAATTTATATAATATTCCTACTCAATAAAAATGTATTAATTAATTCGAAGGATAAAAAAGTAGATTTGTATAAAATGGTTTTTATTATTGGATGAAATATTATTTATTTAAGATTATTTTTGTTTAATTTATAGAGAAATTATTAGATTTTATTTAATTGTGATCATAGCTTAACGTACATAGATATTACCCATTTTTCGATTAATAATCATATCTTTCTAAAAATACAAACCTGTTGATGATAATAGTTTAGTTTTTTTTTGAAATATAGAAACAAAAACATTTACCTCATAGGTGAGCTACATCATCTACCACATATATATTGAAATGTTTCACCCTTTTTAGAAAAAGAATAAAATATAAATATCTTCATAACAAAGGGAATATAAACATTACAAAGGGTGATATAATATGTTTAGTAAGGCTAAAAATAGAGATATGTAATTATAAATTGATCATGAAGGTATGGGAACATGAGTGTGACATTTTAAAACCATACCCAGCATATTAAATATTAAAATATTGAGTCGTGGAATAATGAATCATAGTTCATAAGATATGGATCAAAAAGAGATGAATGTAAACATTCTACGATGGAATAATATTCTCAGAATAAATAGTTTTTTGTCATTCACATATGCATATAAAATCTTCTGTTAAGGCTACCCATCAAGACATTCATAACATGTTAGGCTTTGGATAACCACTGATATACCAACATCAGGCATGGGATGACCTCCCATGTACTTTATATAAGGATTTTTCAAACCACTAATGTACTCTACTTTTTAGTCTTATTCTACCCACCCATGTAACATACATTTCAAGCATTGGATAACCACCCATATACCCTCTGACCCCATAGAACATTTATCTATACACAATGCATTAGAGGGATATATAGGTCCCAAATGTCACATAATAAAAATAATACACATTTGTTTCAAAATATAATGATATATAAATCCTATTAAAATATATAAAAATACAATAGTTTTATAAAAATTTCATCATTTTATAACCAATGGAAAAGAAATAAGTTTTATTACCATCATAACGTAACCCATTAAAAAAATAAGTAGGTTTCGTAAGAATTATATCTCAGTATAACCCATGGATGAGAAATGGGTTTCATAAAAATCATTCAATGGTAAACATAATCCACTCTTTGAAATAATAATAATGGTACTTTTATTCATATCTACCATGTGAAATATGTATCATCAATAGATGAAATCATGGATGAATATTGATTTTAATTGATCATCTAAAACATTTCATGTAGAAAAGAAACATTCCTGTTTGATACAATATTATAAACATAATACACTTTGAAAATATTTTTATTTTGAAATAAAAATGAAAATATATAAAGGAAGATTAAAATTAAAAATGTACATGAGGATAGAAATCTTCGTTCATGTTATGCATGTTGTGACAATGATTCCTTTAAATTTTTAGTTTAATCCAAACTGGAATAGCTTGAAAAATGATTTTAATATTAATTTAACAAAATTATAAAACATGAAAACATGGATGAAAGTTTATTTATATAATCATAGGATAATAATAAATAGATTTTGAAAACATTTTTATTAAAAATGGTTTTGGAAGAGAATAGATTTTTGACTAAATTAATAAATAAAGGTGTACATTATTTAAATAAATCATAATTAATTTAAGAAAAAAATATTTTAAAAATAGTAAAATTACTTAAAAATATCATGAATTTATGTAGGATAATAATATTTATGGGTTTCATGAGAAATGGATAGAAATATTTTATCATCAGAAACATTATCATAAGTAATCCTAATAAATGATAGATTGTAAAATAATTCCATTATCAATTTTGTATCTTTGAATCACATGCCTAATAAAAGAATAACATATAATTAATCTTAAAATATCACGTGTATACATAAAATCATGCAATCACATGTAAAATGGGTTGTAATACACCATATTTAGGTATATAGTTGGATAACAAAATGATTGTATTAAAGAAAAAAAAGGAAAAATCCCCTTTCCACTTTAATATTTTTTTTTAATAATAATCCCCTATGAAGAATAACATAAAATGAAATGATAAATGTAATTAAATGATTTCGTGTTTTTTATATAACATGTCAAATGGTAAGTATATACACCACAACACGTAGAAGAAATAAGTGGTTAATGTTACAACCGGGCCCCGGTGACAACACAAACACCCCGCCTTAACATGGTCATCGGGTTCTGGCCTACTGGGTACCACCAGTTGCCCCACAGACACCTGTGGCCCACCCTAGGGTCCACCCACGTGCCCGAATGTGTCATTTGACTAATGATATTCCTCACAGGCCAACACATGTCCTTTTCAGTTCCCGAATGGGTCATTTAACTAATGGCATTCCTCACAGACCAACACATGTTCTTTTCAGTGTGCTTTTTCCTCATACACACTAACCCTGGGAAACTACCCAGAGGGTCACCCACCCTGATCACTACTCCAGGACAAGCACGCTTAACTGTGCAGTTCTAATCAGATAGGCTCCCGAAATGGAAGGTGCACATTGTTGACATGAGTCATATCATTTAGTCATTTAACCCTTTATCAATTCGGGATGTTACAATCACATCCCCTTTAGAGAACAACGCCCTCGTTGTGGGCCCCACATCTCAACCAGGCAGTGCACCACACTTAAGTCTTGGTTACTCCTCTGATACCAAATGTGACAATCGGGCCCCGGTGATAGCACAGACACCCCGACATAACATAGTCGTCGGGTCCTGGCCTACCGGGTACCACCAGTTGCGTCGCAGACACGTGGGGCCCACCCTAGAGTCCACCCATGTGCCCAAACTGGTCATTTGACTAATGGAATTACTCATAGGCCAACACATGTCCTTTCTAGTGTGCTTTGTCCTCACACACACACACACCCTAGGAAACATCTCAGAGGATCACCCATCCTGATCACTACTCTAGGCCAAGCACGCTTAACTGTGGAGTTCTAATCAGACAGGCTCCTGAAATGGAAGGTGCACCTTTTTGACATGAGTCACATAATTTAGTCATTTAACCCTTTATCAATTGGGGATGTTTAAGTTATTTTTCTCATGACTCCTAGAAATAAAATAATGACTAGAAATCCCTTGTAATAATTATTGACTTCCATAAAACACATTAAATCAACATGTATAATTAATATAATTTTTTAAAAGGATGAGGCCAGAGCCTAATTTATTATTAAAGGTAATCAAATACCTATTTAACTAGGTATATGGAGAACCATTACATTTCCCAAAGGCCCAGTGGGCATTTAGCCCATTACATGGCCCGAAGGCCCAATTTTTTGGCCCAAATCCCATTTTGTGAATCGTACTGCTACAGTATCGATGCTACTATAGTACCACACAATACCCACCACTACTAAAGTACCCTACCACCGATATAGTGACATGCCCCAACTATAGTGTCCGTCGTTGCTAGAGTGTAGCCACTGCTATAGTACACTATAGTACCTGCGCCCAATAGATTTTGAACCCCCATTTCTCATGTAGGATTAATGAGTGCTTACCACTAAAGAAAACCCCAACTAAAATAAATATAATTTTATTATAAATATATTATATAACATACAATATAATATTTTATTATGAAATTTTATCACCCATTTATGAGAAATTACCAGTAAATGTAACTTTCAGGTAATAACCACTTTGTTTTTCCTATATGTTTATATTTTTTATTTTATTAATATTTTTATATTGATAAAGATTTAAAAATATTAATAGTTTGAACCGTGAGATGAATATAATATTTATTAATTATATATTTATGTATAGTAATACTTTATTAATAGTTATATAAATTGAAATATAGCATTCATGTATTTGATAGTATTTACAAACACATGCATGTTGTTTCCATTTTATTATAATATTGAAAAAAATTATATAATGATAATTTGTTTTTAAAGATTCATTTTAATGTCACATATATAAAAAATATTAATTTACACATCAATTTGTCCTTCCATTTCAGCTTTAATGAATCATATCTCTATGCGAGGCAGTAATATGTCGTACACACGATCGACGTTGTCGTATTCCAAAAAAGGATGTTTGAATGAATATTTTTTATTATCATTTTATAAGAATAATAATATAATAAATATGATATATATATATATATATATTAAATTCATAATTATTTCAATCCATGAGAGGTTTAAATCGAGAAATGAATGACATCAGTTCATGAGGTGGTAATTCACCGTATAGATAAACAATAATACTGTAACTGATTTCATTGAAGGTGAAATTTTTATAGGTCATGATAATGAAATAAAAACATATCATTAAATGATATATTCTTAGAAAATTATATCATAATTTTATAATAATTATTTATGGATGTGGAGAAATAAACAAAACAAAACACTCATCGATGGATATTTCCTCTTCTTTAGTAATGTTCTTTATGATTGAACTAAAATCATTCATATGTTGTATTTTTAACCCAAAAACGATTTTAGGATGAGAATAAATAATTTTTAAGTTATTTTGGTATGTTTTATCCAATATAAAAAGGTTTTAATGTGTTAATAGGATAGGCGAATAGATGACCTTTTATATGTGCGGTGAGTGGCACGCATGTAATGTTTTGAAAGAAATAATTACAGCATAATTTTTATAATTTCAAAATGATCCAAAATGAAGCATTATAGATAAAATATGAGAGAAGGTAAAAATATTTCTAAAAATTGGTGTTTTACATGTTTTGGGATATTTTTATCCATTATGTTTTTTGTTTAACCTCCCATAAACCAATTTTTTAATTAACCATGATAAATAATGTTATACTATTTTTACTATAGATTTAGCTCCAAAATTATGTGGAACAATTAAGATAATATAAATAATTCTTATCCAATAAATGGAATCTATATTTAAAATTAAACTAATTCAATTGAAATATCATAATTTAAAATTAATCCCACAAAAGCGATGAGAATGCTTGTTTTTAAGGGAAAATGTTCAAAAGTTTGAAATGTTTTTAAATAAAAAAAATATGAAATTGATCCCAATGAAATATTTTTTAATGGATGTATAATTTAAATAATTAATTCTTTAACAAAATTTGATATATAATTTAACATTGTAGGAAAATTAAATGAAAATGTAGTTTTCAATTAAAATTTACAAATTTTCACTGTAAATCAAAAAATAAAAATTTTCATAAAATTCCAGAAATAAACCATAAGATAATTTTGAGATGATTAAATCAAAAATATTATTTATTATAGGATATTTATTTTCTAAAAGTCTCCAAAATTTATTTTTTTTATTTTTCACAAAATTTCATTAGACCATTATTTTTGAGAAAATATTATTTCTGAAACACATAAAGACTTTACCAAATATTTTTTATTTTATTACAAATACATTTTATTTATATAAAACTACAGAAATAAATATTTATAGATTAGTTACTACTATTCATATCAGTAATGTTTATATATAGTTTATATTATATGTGTAAAAATAATTTTCATAATAATATATCGTTGTTTTGTTAAAGCTCGATTTCATGTGTAATAAATGTTCACCCAGCGGTGTATTTATGACTAGATAAACTCAGGGTTGTGTGTAACATAGGTTATCAGGAAAATTTAATTTATTCATAAAATAATTATTCATTAGAACACAGGGCGTTGCAAATTTATGGAGCTTTTATGAATTTTATTTAATCCAAATATTATTATTTTGGAAATTATTATATCAAATTAGTTTAGGGAGTAATTTTTTGATATAAAAATATTGAATTGTTTATGAATAGTTATAATAAGTATTTTTTGTAAAATTTTAATTTCATTTCATTTAAAAATCCCTATAATATTTGAATTTGAATCTAAATTAATATAATTATATATTAGAATGAAATTATCTTATTAATTACATTTTAATCAAAATTATACATGATCCTGTTATAAAAATTATTTCTCAATTAGAAGGATTTATTAGAAAATGGTATTTCATTGTGCTTCTCGGTAAATATATAAAATTAATTTATACCAATTATAGGGATTTTATTTGGTAAAATATATTACATATTTATAATCATCAAAATAAATATTATTTTACAAGTTGAACTTTTTTGTGACTCTATTTTTCCTTGTAAGACTTGATAATATATTAAAAATATATTCGGAGCCAAGTGTTGAGTTTGTGTGAGATTTCAACCCCAGAGAGAATCAAAATTGATATATTGAAGATAATAATTATTTTATATCATTCACACATGTCATGTAATTTTTCTCTTTTTTAGTAAAAATGATTTAAATTTGGAGACAATGCTTGAATTCGGAATATAGAGTTTACATTAGCTACTACCTAATGGTGGTCGGCGCCGAACTTCTAATTGATGCAGCCGTTAGTGGTTCATTTAATTATAATAAATAAATAAATAAAATTTATTTTATTTTAAATTAACATGACATAAAAATCATCTATATAAGTGGTTCTATATTAATTTTTTATGGTTAGCGTCATAACGATGGAATTAAAAAGATCCTTGTTTGTTCTTTACTGGATGATCGAGATTGAAGAATTACAGATGATCATGTCAAGGTGTATCAAGAGACAAATAACACATAAAATAATCTACATTAGTAGAAAACATATTCTTCACCATTGATAAAACAAAATATATGTAAGTATATTCCATTTTGGCTTCTTCACATTTGATTAATATATTGATCATGGGTTATTTTTTTCTATTATTCATCTGCGATTTATATGTTCTTCACATAATCCCATCTAGATATATTAAATGTATAAATAAATTTTATAATTTTTAATCCATGATATCAATCTACATATCTCGTCTGCATGATTATTGGTATAGACTGCTTGGCCAATTATTGTTTTACTATTGTTCTTGTGCTTCCCCCATCCGTTATTTGTTTTCATTATCATTGAACCACATGAATTTTTTTTCATATTTTACATGATTTGATCAAGAAATATTGAAGCCCCATATTTATATTGGTGGAGTGACTGATGAATTTATTGGTGATATAGATATGTATTGGGATGGTTTTCGAGTGATTATTTTTGTTTCCATGATCTAAAGTTGCAATAATGATGGGTGATGCTATGAGAGACGTGGAAAGCTTCATGATGCTTGTCAGAATCTGATTTCCAGGAATCAATGTGCAAAATCAATTTCCAGATATGAACACCGTTGGTATTTTTCATTGATATATGATGTATATAGTGGATTATACCGATCTAGTGATACATGTGAATGATTTGTAAATATGTGAAAAACACGACTATATGCCATGTAGTAAGAAAGAACACATGTCACGTGCTTTCGTATTTGTGAAAGCTAGGGTTTCTAACCATTTTAAAAATTACACATTATATGGCCAGGTACTAATCCCATGTGACCACACCTAGGAAGAAAAGTCATGTGCCAATAACAAAGTTATAGGACTCCTTGTTGGAAGACATGTTGAGTACTCCAATAGTACACATGCACACTTAGAGGTACACAGAGCTTGACCTAGTACACAAGAATATAATGGCACATGGTCATGCCTGGAAGTAAATGGGAATGGATAGGATCAAATGATCAATCCTCAAGTGTTTAAGACAAACCATGTATCATTGGTTAACTCCATGTAATATTACATGGATTCCTAAGAAATATACAAAGAAGAATATGACCAAGAAAAATAGGTGGGGTCACACATCGTGTAGACCCACACACATATTGTACATTCCCATCACAAATTCTTCTTCTCATATCCGCTTGATTTGGGGTTGGAATTTTGGAAAAAATGTATAATATATTGAGTTTTTTTTTCTACGTAATATGTGATTATGGCCTTAATTATGGCGTACGAGATATGAGGTTAGGTGTTCAATGAGAGAGTCTTCTTTAGGTGATGCATGAAGTTGGTATTCATTAAAGAAGGATCATTGTAGATATTTCAGGGTTCAAATTCCCTTGTTTCACCAGGTTGAGGGTCAGCCATACTATTTATAGAGGTAGTGTCAAAACTGCCCTAAATTGGGAATGACTACATTATCTACGATGTGGTACACCCTTATCATCAAACTCTAGCAGGGTGAGGTAATATATTGTATTTTAGGATCCCTTTGCTATGGAGGGTAATAGAGAAGATCCGGACTACCTATACGAATTCTATTGAGGTTGTGTTTGATTATATACATCGATGATGGACTTTTGAAAATGTAAAGAGACTCAACAACTTCTACTAGACAGGAATATGGTTATCCCCTTTCTCCCTCTATGAGGTTTATTTGTGAGGATATATCTATGATGGGTTTCCTTTCCATATTATTATGGGTCAATCTGACCATAGAAGTATCATCTTATTTTTCAAATTTTTTATTTCATGGCATCCTACTAGGTATTTAAATACTCACCCTACCATGGAATGTTTCCCCATGTGTCTTATCTTATGCATAAAATGGAGATATCAATACTAAATTCTGTGGAGTATAAGGATTCATTGCTTCATTTACCATGTATGGTGAATAGATTTGGAGATCAGGATTTGGGATATGTCATCTTTCTTATTTTTCCAAAAAAAATTGCACCTCTATTTTAGTTAGAAATGTATTTTTGTCTCTTTACATTTGTTTATACTATGGAACATGGACGTATTCCTTAGATTTTTTTTCATGCATAAATATAATCTTGATGTTGTGGTATTTATATAATCATACCTCTATAGTATTTCATGGATATGTTTGGGTGTGTGTGTGTGTGTATGTATACCCTAGCCAATGACCTCCTATTTTAGATATTCTTTCTCAGTCATAGTCACAAGTGCATGATCTATTAGAGGAAAGAAAGGGGTTTCCATGGCTAATTTTTCATCCAAAAATGTGAGCCTTTGGTGGGTTAAGTCTTAATAAACTAAAATTTTAGTCATAATTAATTATAAAAATTTGAAAAAAATATTCACCGTGGTAAAATAGTAAACCATTTAATCCTATGATAAAACAATGTTATAGGGCCACCATTTTCATATAAAATATTATTGAACAAACTTAATTTGATCCTAATAATTTTAGTTTTGATACTTATTTATTAATGAGAAAATTTTCTATGAAAGTGACCTATAAAATAATTTAAGTATAGACAATGTCAATATGTCACTATTTTGTATTTAAATTTATATTATATGTTAATATTGTGTTTAAAATATAGATTAAATAAATATTAAATTATATTTTGAGAATAATGAAATTATTTTCATGATGGTAATTTATGTATAATTTTTAGTGACTTTATAATAACCTTAAATTCATACACATTTATGACCCAATATTTCTTTAGTTGATTATATAATATAATAAATGATGTTAAAATGTTAAAAGTAATATAATATGAATAAATTATTATGTTACATCATTTTTTCAGATTAATATAAATTATTATGTATTAAAAAAGTGATTATATTATAATTCCATTGTTGTCATATTGTTTTCAAATTGAAATAAAATGATTAGTTCCAAAAATGACATTAATGAAATTTTATTATAAACAACATTTTATTTAATTATTTAAAATTACTAAATATCTTATAATGATCTAATAGATTAGTATATGGTTTGAAATATTATCCATGGTTCATTTATGGGAAATTTTATTTTTTTCCATATTGACTCATAATGAGTAAAAACTCTGTTAGTGTGGCAGTTGTCAAAATATGTTAACACATGTTAAAATAGAGAGATACATGTAACCCCAAAATTAAACATGTCCAAATTTTATTGGATGGTATTATCATGACCCATCCACATCCTATATTTGAAATATATTTTTTGTCCAATTGTTTACTGAGAAATATATATACTAATTCAGTAGTTTGAAAATTCCAAAAGTACCCCTCTACTCACTTATAAAATGCAACCTCCTCGCTTCAACATATAACATTAAATTTATTTTAATTAATATAATATATACCCAAATAAATTAATTACTTCACATATCATATTTTAGAATCCATTTTTTAATTATAAATCCCTCTTTAGAATATTGTTGGTGTAATCCTAAATAGCTTATCCAAAAAAGAGGTATCATTCTTAACTAATCATTTTTTTTATTTCTTATTATAAATCCTTCTTATATTACATAAAAATTGGGAAATAATAACAAAAGTATAGAAAATATAATATGATATTTTCATATTAATATAATACCGTATACCCTTCTACAAATATATAAATTGATAAAAAAATTCATAATTTGTGTGTAGGGAAGATTATGGCCTCATGAACTGATGTAATTCGTTTTCCATCGCCGCATCTCATTAATTTTTTTCATAAATTATTTAATATTTATATCATATAAATTAAATATTTATAATTCTATAAAGGGGATTTATATTATAATTTCTTACCATTAAATTCATTTAAAAATTGTTTTCGTGCACTCATGTGGATTACCACATCCATGAAGCGATGTGAATCATTTTTTCTAACCACATCTTATAAAAGATATATATATTTATTTTAATAAATAATATTATTTTTATATTTTATTAATACTTATATGAAGATAAAATAATACATATGTTATTTACATCATGATCATTCAAAAATGTAAATGTTACACATGTGTAAGTACAACAATTTGTCTTCATGATTGTAATGTAGCTAATTTTACATAACCGTATTTAATGATTATTTTGAAAAACATTACATGTACAAAAATAATAATAATTTCTTCATTATTTCTATAGATATTATATAATAATTACCACTTTACAATATTTAACCTACCAAAGTCATTTTGGATGTGTGAACCGAATATCATCAATACATGTTACATAAATGGAATTGATTAAATAAATAAAAATGACATGGTAAAAAATAATATAATGTGGATAATAATTATGGTAATGTAACATAAAAAATTAAATAACTATCCTTTTTTGGAAAAATGTTTTAAATTTAGGAACCTAATTTATTTTATATAGTTTACATACTACCCATTTTCCATATGATATAATATATTATTATTATATCATTTTTTTTCATTATTATTCATTTGAATTCAAGCATGGTGGTTTTATTTGAACGTTACAAAGTACAAAGTAGTTTCATAACTGAATTTCTTTTCACTGGGCTATATTAATTCTTCATCGTATTATATATTATAAGATTATTTATTTAACAACTTATTAGTATTGTATATTTTTTTTACAATTTTTATGAGTATTTAAATTTGATACACATAATCAATTCATTATTTAAATTATCACTTCAATGATATGATCTATGAAAGGGATTTCGTCTCAATTTCCTTTCATTCAGGCCCATTTTAATATTACATAACTAATTTATTATATATGGGTATTAAAAATCCGTTTTATATGTTATATCATGAATTCTCAATGAATAATGGTATTTTGTATTACAATTCACTCTATATCCACTATGGGGTTTTTAATTTTAAAGATACCTTATTATAAGGAAATTTTACCGCAATTTCTACGCCATTGAGACATTTTTGGTATTATGATCATATTTAATTTTATGTGCTTTATATACATCCAATTTGGTATATTTTACTTAAATAAATATCTATTCATGATAATAGATGTTTATATTCCTGTTTATTTTTTCAAGAGGTCAGATTTTCACTATTTCTAACGTGGTAATGATTTAATTAAAAATCTAATTTTTTTGGATTTTTTAAATTATTATTGAATGAATACAATAATCCATCCATCGTAAAATCCATCTATTTTTGTTATCCATTGGATATTTAAAGAGCGTCCAAATTTTATTAAAAAATTTCCACTCTTTAAAACCTGAATCACGAAAAGAAATGTTAAAATAAAAAATAAAATTGTCTTCTACTATTAATCAAATATATTTTTCATCCACGTCTATATTTTTAAAATTTTTCTAAAACAATGATTTTTATTAATAAAATGATTTATTAAGGAATTTTTTTATATTATATAATATTTAAAATTTATGAAGAAAATATTTATTATTTTTCCCTAATGATTATTTTCAACATTCTATCTAAAATGTAAAAAAATTTTTTTTTGAACATATATGGAATTAATATACTTTCCCACTGCCATTACTATTTTAAAATATTCATATTATTATAAATTATTTTGGAGTTATTAAAAAGAAAAATATTAAATGAAATAATATTTTAATATTTTCTCTATTTTTTGTCTTTTTCTCCAAACACATGATTTTATTTTAAATCCATTATTTCCAATAAATTTATTTTCATATATTATCACTTATTTATTTGGAGTTTTATTTTTTTTTATCAGGAAACATTACAATTAATTTTATCATTGGAAATTACATTTTTCTAATATACCTATATTCTCTTTATCATGGATATTATTAGAAATGACCCGCCAATTCTCACTGGCTTGAGAGCTCAATGAGTCATTACTTTGCCTTAAGAAACATCCCTAAGGTGCCAAAGGCTGGCAATAAATCCTGAAGGGTTTCAAAATATATGGGGGACAATTTACCTTTTAAATGAGAACAACCAACAACAATGCAAACTAGATGAACATCTACAAGAAATGACATTATGATGCATGATTTAAAACCGAAACAACTCAATCATTATTTTCATAAAAACCCATCCATGTGCAACAACAGAGTACAAAACCAAATCAGAGTAAACAGCGGAAAGACAACTATAAGACCTCAAGACTACAACCCAACTCTATGCTCTACAATCTCCAAGCTCCAACATCACGAACCAACCCAAGAGTCACGAAGTAGTGCTATAAATGTGTGACACATTACCTTTTCCAACATCTCGGTATATGAAATCTGCAAAAGCACCATCGTCCCAATGCAGGGGGTGAGTAATGAAACTCAGTATGTTTTCCCCGATGACTTCCCAACCCATGCCTCTAGGATAAAACATGTTAGCACAATTATATAAAACAATTTATATAAACAAATTCCAAAATAGTTCACAACATTACAAGTTCCAAGTAAAAACCATTTTTCCACAATACCATCGTTCTCAAGAAAGGCAACCAAGCCAAGTTCCTAATCAAATGCACATTTCCATTTTGGCATAACCATTCCATTCCACATAATCCCACCATTAACCATGCATGCATCGTTATGACTGTTCCATACTCATGAGTGGTCTCTCGTCGATCTACCAAGTCATCATAAAGTAATTATTCCCCATGTGGAATTACATGTTTGGAACCGAGTACAAGGTCATATTTCAATCAAGCATCATAAATGAAATATAAATACACACAACAATTATTCCAAAAAACCACACCATTCCAACCATTCCAAAACTATTTCAATAAAACAACACTTTTATTGAAATCCATTTTCCCACAAACCATTTTCCAAATCCAGAAAATCCATATATTAGAATCTCTATTTTAAAATCAAGAAACCAAAACACTTTGCACAAACCACTCTTTCAATTTCTACAATTTCATCAAAACCCATAAATAATCACTAAAGAATATTTACAACATGCTTTTCACCACAATTTCACAATCAAAACCAAAAGAATAAATCAATTTCAACTAAGCCTAAAAGTTATAAGAAGGAATAATAGATAATGAGCCACATACCTCAACCAATTAGGTGAAACCAACCAAAGGACGAAGAACGCTCCAGAACACCAGATCAAATCTCCAAAAACCCTCCTTAGATACTTTCTCCTAACATAACCAAGACCAAATAATATCATATTTGGCATCCAAAAACATAGGTCTACCTATAATGGGCATAGATCTACGAATCTGAGAGAAGTGGAGAAGTAGATCTAAGTAGATCTAAGAAAAAAATCAAGAATAATGCAGAACGATCACATACCTCAAGAATCTGAATTCGATTTACAAAGAGAAGCCTTCAGATCGCCTCTAGAACACTTGGGAGTAGTTTTCAAACCTTCAAGGGAGTGTACTCCTGAGTTAGGGCCACTTAGGATCTTTAAACAAAGAAATTAAAGGCAAAACGTGTTAGATCCTCAATTTAAGGATCTAATTTCAGGGCCTGTATAGTTAGTCCGCATGGTTTGACAAACAGTGCACTAACTGTGCGTTAGCTACTTCCTCAGGCACCCTTCATGCATGGCCTCATCACATGGTTTCCCTTAACCATGTGCCTACAATGTGGATTCCATTTCCTCCTCAGTCAGCCACACACAATTTTGGACGCATGGTTTAGAAAAACTGTGTGATGCCTGTGCACCTTCCCCTTTGCATAAAAATTTAATCCAGGATCTCCCGACTCTCCCAAACGTCACCCTTAACATTTAAAACCAATAAAAGCATCATGTAAGGGTTACATTCCAGGAACTGGGGGTACTACATTATCCCCACCATTGGACTTTCCGTCCCAGGATAGTAGAAAACCACAGCTTGTCTGAAAGAGTTCTGGCCACTGCTCTATCATTTCTTTCTTGCGTTCCAAAGTCTCTTCTTGAATCTGACCAAGTTTCCACAAAACCTGAACTAGACCGATGCTTTTTCCACACAATAAATTTTCCTGCCTATCCACAATCAGCCCCGAGATATGTACCAATGAATCATCCGGCTCTAGGAGAACATGATCCCATCTGATCACATGGTCAGGATCGGGTTGATACTTCTTCAACTGAGATACATGGAACACATTATGCCCTGAACTAAACCATGGTGGTAATGACAACTGATACGCCACCTTGTCAACCCGTTCAAGTATCTCAAAATTTCTTATATATAGAGGAGATAATTTTCCCTACTTCCCAAAATGATGTTTTCCAAACCCTGGAGAGATTCTCAAAAAGACATGATCACTCCCTGTAAAAGATAATGGTATTCGACGATTATCCGCAAAATATTTTTGACGTCTCTGATCCATCTCAACCCTCTTTCAAATAAACTAAATCATCTAAGTTGTTTCTTGGACAAGGCTCATCCCGACTAGTGATGTTTCACTAGTTTCCACCAAGCATAGTGGATAACGACAATAACGCCCATACAATGCTTCAAAAAGAGCTGTGCGTATCAAGGCATTATAGTTGTTATTGTATGAGAACTCCATTAAGGGTATATGCTCTTCCCATGACCCACCAAAATCCATTACACAATCCCACAACATGTCTTCCAACATTTGTATCGTCCGCTCAGATTTCCTATCCATCTTAGGATGATATGATGTGCTCATAGTCAATTGAGTCCTAAGGGATTTTTGTATGGATTTCAAGAAACGAGAAGTGAACCTCGGATCTCTATCTGATAGGATTGACACTTGTACACCATGTCTCTTTACCACTTCCCGGATATTGATTTTTGAATGATCTTCCACCATATGGGTTTTCGGAATATGAATGAAATGGTCCGACTTGGTTAGACCATCCAATATCTCCCAAATGGAATCATGTTTCTGGACTCTTCTTAGAAGACATGTAACAAAATCCATTGTTATCTGATCCCATTTCCACACTAGGATAGATAAATACTGTAACATGCCAGTTGGACTTTGATTCTTAGCTTTAATCTGCCGACATGTTAAGAATCACAAGACGAACTAAACCACTTTCCTTTTCATGCTTCTCCACCAAAACATTGACTTCAACGCCTTATACATCATCTGTGTACAAGGATGTACAACCCATCTCGAATGGTGGTATGAATGAAGGAGTTGTTCCTAAAAAACCATGGGTACAACCATCCGATCTCTGAAAGACAAGACTGAACTCCCATACAGCTTTTATCCATCAATGGTCTCCCCATCATTGAGTTTTGAACTCAATGCAGCGTAGTCTACATCAGATTTTTTTACCTCCTTTACAATCTCAACGAAATCAAGAACAAGTTTTGCTTAAAAGAAAATAGAAACATCGCCTCGGTCTTAACATTCCACATGCATTTTGGCTAATACCGACATCAACTAACATTCATCCGAAGCTTACTTTGCCAACTGAGTATACGACATCCTGCTTAATGCATTGGCCACCAAATTCCCCTTACCCTGTGTATACATTAAGTCAAAGTCGAACATTTGAAGATACTCCATCAATCTCCTCTTCCTATTATTCAAATCTCACTGTGATAAAATGCGTTTCAAGCTTTTTTAATCCATAAAAACAATAAATTTCTCACCAAAGAGATAGTGTCTCTATGTTTTCAACGAATGGATGACTGCATCTAAATCCAACTCATGTGTTGGTTAATTATTCTCATGCGCCCTCAACTACCTTGAACCATAAGAAACAAAATGGTCTCCTTGCATGAGAACACAGCCCAACCCTGATCCTAAAGCATCACAATACACCACATATCCTTTCCTTGATTCTGGAAGCATTAAGATAGGTGTCGATGTAAGCTGAACATTAAACTCTTGAAAAGATCACTAAAATTCATCAGTCCATTGAAATACACCGTTATTCTTTGTCAATGCGGTCATAGGTGAATCTAGTCTTAAGAAGTCACGCAGAAAGCGTCGGTAATAACCAGCTAGTCCAAGAAATATTCTTATTTCAAAGACAATCTTTGGCAGTTTCCATGAAAGAACAACTTATATCTTTTCTAGATCCACTGAAACACATTTTTCAGAAACAAGATGGCCCAGAAAGCATACCTCTTTTATCCAAAAATCACACATGGATAATTTGGCATACAACTGATGGTCTCTCAAGATTTCCAACACTATCACCATGTTTTTCTCATGATCAGTCCTTGTTCTTGAATAGACCAATATGTCATCCAGAAACACCACAACAAAAGAATCTAGATATCACTGAAATATCCAATTCATCAATTCCATAAATATTGATGGTGAATTCATAAGACCGGAAGGCATGACTACATATTCGTAGAGCCTATATCTGCTTCAAAAGTCTGTCTTCAGAATATCCTGCTTCTAAACTCACAACTGGTGATATCGTAAACACAATTCAATCTTGGAGAAAGACTTAGCTCCCCTCAATTAATCAAAAAGGTCATAAATGTGTGTAAGTGGATATCAATTCTTTATCGTAACTTGTTTAAGTTTACGATAATCCACACATAGCCTCAAATTTCCATCTTCTTTCTTGACAAACAAAACATGTGATGTACACGGAGACACGCTTGGCTGAATAAAACATTTTCTTTCTAGATCCTTTAACATCACATCCAATTCCTTTAACTCCATTGGTTCCATTCTATAAGATGGAAGTGAGATAGCACTTATTCCTGGAAGGAGATCAATCGTAAACTCCACTTATCTTATAGGTGGAAACCCTAAGATGTTTTCAGGAAAAACATTAAGAAATTGATCCACCACAGATGGAAAACTATTTTTCGTGATCTCTTCCAATGATTCCAAAGTCAACACTACCAATTGGTGAGAGATCATTCCCACCATTGGTGCCAACAAGCTCATTTCACATTTAATTACCATCCTCTCTTCTCTGAGGAGATGGTCGATGTCGTCTTCCCTCATTAAACTAACTGTTCTCCTATAACCGTTGATGTGATCCTTAAACGTTGTCAACCAATCCATTCCCAGGATTACATAATAGACATCAATATCCCACATGGAGATGTCCCATTACAGCTCAGCTCCATCAACCATTATAGGACATGCTCTACAAACGAAGGCTTGACATTCTCTATCACCAAGGGGAGTTTGCAGTTTTAACATAGAAGGCATCATTTCATGTTTTAATTTTAGAAAATTATCAATCCGAGAAGCATGAAAAAATGGTATGTGCCAGTATCGAACAACACGTTCATGATGGTATAATTAAAAAGAATCGTACATATCACCATAGACGATCTAGACTGGTCATCCACCATCACCTTTTCTCTCCATACAATTGCCTTGTTACTGCACTTTTCTCCTTATTTACTTGTTGAGATTGTAGTGCCTGAGAAGTCATGGTATTCTTAGAATCACCAATGCATGCTTTGTTCTGCTGTCGAGACTGATTTTTCATTCCTCGTCCTGTTGAAGCATAGGATTCTTGTGATGCATGGGATGTGTCACGTGCACCCAACCTCAGATCACTACGACAATATCACTGAAGATGCCCCATATTGTTTCAATTGTGGCATGATCTTGGTGGTGGTGTACATTCTCATTTCATGTGATCAATCACGCCCCATTGAAAACACATGTCTTTCATCATGGGTAGTGGAGGAAGATTCACTGATCCACCTATTTGATTCTAATTCACACTCCCACCTTGGAAGTATGTGTCCCTCTTCCACTTGTTTGCATCATTAGAGATCCCACCCGTTCCCATGGGTATCATCATACTTCATCCTCCCATAACTCTTGATAGGTCTCTTTAAACTACTATTTCTCTGTTTACCATATTCGTATAATCCGCAATACAGAGCACAACTATCTTCGAGCGAATCTCTTATTGAACCCCCGATTCAAAGATGCGTGCCTTCAGCGACACACTTGCATCAACTACCGGTGCAAAGAACACTAAATTCATGAATTTCGCCGTATATTCTGTAATGAATAGATTCTCCTGCTTTAGGGTGAAAATGTCTGTTGTCCTCTGGATCATGGATGGGTGAGAATAGAATTGTTTATTGGAAAATTCCAAAAATTCCTCCCAATCCAGGCCTCGATCTACCTTAGCCTGCACCACTATCTCCCACCACTGTCGTGCATGATCTTCCAGTATATAAGTTGCCAAAATTACATTCTGTTCTACTGGTTTGGTTATGAAATCGAAGATATGATTCAACCTACTTAGCCACACCTCCGCCTTTTCCGGTTCAGAATCACCCCAAAAGATGGATTGATTCTGCTTCTGGAACTGGATGGAATGGTCTATAAGCCTTGACTCATCCCTCTGATTTCCAGTGTGCACCGACTGAAACGCCTGAACTATACTTTGGACTAGCTTATGGTTCACCTTGGGTTCAGGTGAAACCACATTTTACGCAGCCTCTTCCGTTTGGTTTCTACGACGTCTAACAAGTGTCATTTTCTATACAGACAACACACACCGTTAGTCTCACTTCCTAAAAACTGAAGGCTTATCATTTCAATTTCTATTACACCACTATCCCAACATTGATTTTCAATAATTTATAAAACAGATATTTTCGTTATTTTGAAATTAAATCTATTTTCAAAATACATCAACCATTATCTTTTCAAAATCTTTCATTTTAAAAGGTGCTTAATATTTTCAAAAATCATGTATTTCCATCAAACCATAATCAATTTATCAAAATGATTTATGCAATCCTAGTGGTAAGTAATTCCTCTACAATACATGCCATGCTCATATCATTGGATAAACCCATGACAATGAGATTTTCAACAATCTAGAACTGTCTACAAACACTTATGTACCCAACTCCATGGTAACATGATGTTTAGCATAAATGGGTTAGGTACGTCCTTTTATGATATACATTTCAAGTTTTGACAATCCTACTCCTCTCTACGATTCCAACCCAAGGAATAGAAATGAAGAAATTTCAACTCCGAGACCAAGAACATTAATGACCACTTGTTATGAATGGACCGAACAAGATGATACCATTTGTAATGACCATCCAATTCTCATTGGCTTGAGAGCTCAACGAGTCATTACTAAGACTTAAGCGATATCCCCAAGGTGCCAAAGGCTGGCAATAAATGTCGAATGGTTTCAAAATATATGGGGGATGATTTACCCTTTAAATGAAAAAAACCAACAATAATGAAAACTAGATAATCATCTCCAAGAAACCACTCTATGATGCATGATTTAAAACTGAAACAACTCAACCATTATTTTCATAATAACCCAACCAAGTGAAACAATGGAGTATAAAACCACATCAGAGTAAACAACGAAAGGAAACTATAAGACATCAAGAAGAAAACCCAACTCCATGCTCCACAAGCTCCAAGCTCCAACATCACGAACCAACCCAAGAGTCATGAAGTAGTGCTATAAATGTGTGACACTTTACCTTTCCCATGCTCCTAGTATATGAAATCTGCAAAAGCACCATCATGCCAAATAGGGGGTGTGTAATGAAACTCAGTAGGTTTTTACCGATGACTTCCCAACCCATTCCTCTAGGATAAAACATGTTAACCCATTTATATAAAATAATTACAAAATAGTGCACAATATAACACGTTCCAAGTCAAAACCATTTTTCCACAAAACAATATTTCTCAAGAAAAGAAACCATGACAATTTCACAGTCAAATTCAAATTTCCATTTTGGATTAACTATTACATTCCACATAATCACACCATTAACCATGAATGAATCGTTATGACTGTTCCATACTCATGAGCGGTCTCTCGTCGATCTACCAAGTCATCAATAGTTAATTATTCCCCATATGCCATTACACAATTGGCACTGAGCACAAGGTCGTATTTCAACCAAGCCTCGTAAATTCAATATGAACACACACACCATGTATGCCAAAAAACCACACCATTCCAACCATACCATAACCATTTCAATAAAACAACCCTTTTATTGAGGACCATTTTCCCACAAACCATTTTCCAAATACAGAAAATCCATATTTCAAAATCACTATTTTAAAATCAAGAAACAAAAACACTTTGAAAATACCATTCTTTCAATTTCCACAATTTCATCAAAACCCATAAATCATAACCAAAGAAGATTTATAACATTCTTTGCAGCACAATTTCACAATAAAAACCAATCTATTAAATCAATTTTATTTAAGCCTTCATGCTCTAAGAAAAAGGAATCAAGAGTGAAGCCATATACCTCAACCAATTTGGCGAAACCAACCCAAGGACAAAGAAAGCTCAAGAACACCGGGTCAAATCTAAAAAAAACCCTCCTTAGATCCCTTCTTTTAACACAACCAAGACCAAATCTTCTAATATTTGGCATCCACACACTTAGGTCTACCCATAACGGTAATAGAACTATGAATCTGAGAGAAGAGGAGAAGTAGATCTAAGTAGATCTAAGAAAATGGCCATGAATGAAGGAGAATAATCACATACCTCAAGAATCCGGCTTCGATTTTCCAATATAAGCCTTCTGATCGCCTCTAGAATGCTTGAAAGAAGTTTTAAAACCTTCAAGGGATAGTAATCCCATGGAAAGGATGCTTATGAGCTTTATACAAGGCAATTAAAGGAAAAATGAATTAGACCCAAAATTTAAGGATCTAATTTAAGTGCCCGCATGGTTTGACAAACCATGCGCTAACCGTACGTTAGATACTGCCTCGACCACCCTTCATGCATGGCCTAATTGTACAATTTCCCTTAACCATGCGCTGACTATGATGAAGCCACTACATCCTCAGTCAGCCACACACGGTTTTGCCGCATGGTTTAGACAAATCGTGTGCTACCCATGCACCTTCCACTTCACTTCAAACATCAATCAAGGATCTCTCGACTCTCCCAAACATCACCCTTCACTTTTAAAACCAAGAAAAGCATCATTTAAGGGTTACATAGTATAAACCAAGGGTACTACATTATTATTTCTTAAACCATATTCAATATCTATATATGGTGTTGTACATTGGATGATATTTTATTGAATTATTAAATATTGCTATTTTTTATTGATTATTCCATACAGATAGTTTTTTATAAGGAATATAGTTCATTGGTTCAATAAATCATTAAATATATGATTACTCCGTCAGACATGATGTGACAGGTGGGTCCTGTAATTATATTTCCCCTAGATGCATTGACAGGTATCATGAGGCAAATCACTATGTTAGAATTAAATTGGTTTTTGGTGTATAAAAACAAATTTATTAAGTTGTCTTGGCACGGGAATATTATGATATAGATATCATGTTTTTAAATTTAATGATGTCTAATATTATGTGTTTCCTTCATTGAGAATCCAATTATTATTATCAATGAGTTAACAATATTGATATTATCTGTGAATGCTTTTTTTTCTTATGTTATTGATTAAATTGAATGGTTTTTAAGTTATTTACCATTTCATAAAGTTTATTCTATTATTATTAATTTCATTTTTCTCTTTACATAATAATTATTAATAATAAGACCTCACCCCATATTTTTAATTTCCCATGTATATGAAAATGTAATATTTAAATGAGTTCAAGGATCTACAATATTTACTTTCACTATGTTGTGTTCATATTTTTCATGTTTTAATTGTTTATTAAATTATATATATATTTAACCTAGACTACTAAATGATTCAGTCATCTAGGATCTGATCTATTAAATCAAGTACCAATTTAATAATGTAACCCTCAATGATTCACTACTAGGGTTTGGTAATTTACATAATAATATCACTATTAAGAATAGTTATATATTAACTCATATAAATGAATTATTTTTTGATATCCAAGGATCTCGATATTGTTTAATGTTTGATAATTGGACATATTATCATCATAAGACAATGATGGAGGAAGAAATTATGATGAAAGGTTTTTTAATAATTAAGAGGGAATTATTAGTTTGTAGAGATTTCATTTGGGTTAGAAAATGAACGCTCTATATTAATGGGTCATAGAAATAGAGTTCTCCAAGATTATTTAGATGAATTTCTACTAGTTTTAACTAATGGGATTTCAATTTATTTTTAGAGATATGAGAAAAAAGATATAAATATAAGTATTTTTTGCAACAAATGAAATGAAAATAAGTTATGTGTAAAATTTATTAAATGTGAATTTTAAGTGAAAAATAGTTCATTACTTTTTAATATTATTTCAAAAGAAATTGTGAATACTGATCCAACAAAAACCAAAGATGTTGAAGAATGGTGAGGACCAAAATATTACACTGAGATTCTATTTTTACTTGGATTAATGTGTTATTGATGATGGTATGTTTAAAACAATACTCAGTTATCTATCTTAGTAAATAAATTAAATAAAATAGAAGTTAAATTTATCATGATAATAAAATGTGATGAATGTTTCTAGGAATTTTATGAAATATGGGTTAGTTTTCCAATGTTATCATTACATTAAATAAATGTTTAATTTTTTGTTTATAGTGATAATTATTAGAGGGGAAATTGTTGTATCCTAATTCTTGGTGATAATGTAATTTTCTATGATTCATTTTAATTAAAATTTCATGATTGGAATTAACTTACGTAATATATTGAGCATACAATAGTGATTTTTCGTTTAATAAATTAAAGTTAACTTTTATGTGTATAAAATATGAAATATATAATGACTATAAAGGATTAAAAGTAAATAATTTTTAAAAATAGTTATAATTGAGGTAGAAAAAATTTGAGGAATTTATAATGGATTATGATAACGAAACCCACTATTGTGCAAGGAATAAAAATATGGAATATGAAGAAATAACATGAAAATATAATTAATCATTAACTATGTTGTGTTTGGAAGAGAATCCTATGTTCAATGATTAGATGGATTTTGGACTCAAAATTGTGAATTCATAATCTTCTTCAATGTCTGAATAAGTATAAGTGTAGTCATATTTTTTATAAAAAATATTTAAATGTATAAGAAGATAAGGGTTTGAAATATAGTGTATATTCAATCATTATGGGTATGTTTCATGTATTTAATGTTAATAGTAAAATTATTATTATATTTTTGAAGAGATTAGTTGTTTTAATTGATTTCTATTTGAATAAGGAATTATTAATTGAATAACATATATCTTTATTTTCTATTCATCATTGATGTAATAATATTTATAAAGATCATTATTAATATTATTGAAGGTAAGGTTTAAAGATTTATATATATATACATATGTTTTCCCTGAAATTCTTTACTTCCCAGCTGGTTTATACTAATTGAAAACTACCATAGTAGATGATCCTACAATTTATAGTTCCTAGATAGAAATAAGATATTATTTCAATTACTTTTATATTGGGATTACCAAAAATATCTTGAGGTAATATTTAAAGTTGAATTATTTTGTGATATTGACTAAATATATTCAATTTCATCCAATTCAAGATAAAATGTATTTTCATCAACATGATAGACCTTATCGTAATGATATATTCATATTAGACAGAGTCTCTATATCTACTATATATATTAACTATCCTTAATTTTATTCAAATATATGAAATTTAATTCAAAAGATGTTGGGTACTGAATTGAATTTCAGCACACACATTCATCATCAATCTAATGGATTGTTAGAAATAATCATTTCAAATTTGTAGGATAATTTTTAAGCATTAACTTTAGATTATTAGGAATGTTAGAAGCATCATCATTCATTGGTTTTATTTTCCTAAAATATATTTTTACATATTGTTATACTAATGAATCCTTTTAAGGTATTATACAGAATATGGGGTTGAATTACATCATGTTTGGATGAAGTTTATAATAAAAAGTTATTGGGACCATAATTGTAGGATGAAATATTAGATAAACTAAACATAATTCAATAGAACATGTTAAATACTCAGATCAGAGAGAAGAGCTAAACATATCACATTAAGAAGGAACTAATGTTTTAGGTAGTATGTCTTGTATTTCTTAAAGTATATCCATGAAAACTATTACTTGTTAGTAGAAGAAAATAAAACATATGTATATAGTTATTAATAAATTAATAAATTTTGGAATAGGTTGTTTCATGTTCATATAATGTATATTTACTTAATATTTTATCTTAGGTACATTATATAGTCAATGATTAATTTCTATGAAAGTACATACCAAATGTATCTCATGTTCTGATCCATACAGTCAAATAGTTAGAGAAGAATTTATCTTATAGAGAAAAGTCTCATCATATTTTGTATTATAGAATGTATTATGAAGTAATTTGATTATCCAAATAAAGTTTTTACGGAAAAATTATATGATTGAAGAAGAAAGATGGGAATCAGAAAATACAATAATGGAAAAACCCCTCACTTGATGATGTAATGATTATAATTATGAGGATATGATTTCCAAGGTCATAAATAATTTAAAAAAAAGGTAATCATGGAAATAAATCAATATTATGTTTTATTATTATTTGTTTTGATGATTTAAATTTATCAAACTTTTATAAATAATTATATAAATTTTTTCCGTCAAATAATGATTAGTTTTATTTATAAATTTTTTTTTTCAATGAAATATATATATTTATTTTAAGGATAATTTTATGTATTCTATAAATTTAATTAGATTAAAATAATTTCATTTTCTAAATTGACATATCATATGTATATTTGGACAATTTTTTTGGATTTTTCTTAAATTATTGAATTTTTTTTGTTGAAAATGTAAATATTAGGAAAGAATAATTCATTTCATTAAATGATATAAATTTAAATTACAACACTTTTTTAGAATTTTTTATTAAAAACATGTTATATTTTTTAAATCATTTAATTCCATTTGAATCAATATTTTCTTTGATATTGGTATATGTAATATTTTTTTCATAAAAAATAAATCTAATGACTTTTTTTCATTTAATTTTAATGTTTTATATTAAATTTAATTTCGACCACTTAAGAAAGTTGAATCATGAAAAAAGGATTCAATTTTTTTATTAGGTGTTTAAAATTTAATTATGTGTATAATTTAATTTCTTTGTCCATTATAAGTAATAATCATGGTAGAAATATGTCACTATGGAAAGGGGTTAAATTTGTTAGTTAATGAAAAACTAAGGGATAACATCACATAATCATATCATAATTTTTATTGGATGAGATGATATAAAAAATTATTAACATATATTTAAATTTAAATTTTTTTGTTCTAATTTAAAATGAGGTGGACTAATTATTATTTTTTAGTTTGGAGTAATTACAAGTATACCACTCCCCTCACTTACAAAAATCATCCTTCTCTCATAACATTCTCATAACAATTACACACCCTAGTATGACCATTCCATAAAAAATATATCCATATCATACCTTCCCATTACCTAAAAGTTATTCTATAACCAAAATAACAACCATAGAAGGATTAAGATGTCAGGTAAATGAGGTTTCCTAAATAAAATGTCTAACTCATAACTGAGTGTTTCATGTTTATATATTTTTCTACCTCCTTATTTTATTATTTAAAAATAATTAAATATAACAATAACTATTTTCTATTTTATTAAATTTTACTCTGATTATGGTAAAAACTTTTTCTTATCATTTTATAAACTATATAAAATTAAAACATCTCTTGTTTGTGTGTGTGTACTACCACCTCCACTAAGTGAGGTGTTTTGTTTTTCATCACCAAATTATATGGACCATTAAAATGATATAATGGAAGAATATATATGGTATTTAAGACATAATTATAATTAACTAATGAAATAATACTAGATACCTTCTTACAATTTTCATCAATTTTATTATGATAACATCACACATGTGTTTTTGTGGAATACCACCTTTATGAAGAGATGTGATTTATTATTCATGAGGACCTTTAAAGGATGGTAATAACTATGGAACTAATATATAAATAAATATTATATAACATATTTATTATTATTAAAATGAAAAATATTATATATTATTTTTCTTATCTACATGTTAGAAAAATGAAAATGTCATTCCTGCATACGTACATTTTATTTTCTCCCTGAAATGACATGGTTTATTTTTCATAATTGATATACATGTTTTTTATTTAATGTTTCATTAATGTATATATAATATAATAATAACTTGTTTAAAAATTTGGAGTTAATTTAACAATAACCCATTTTTCCATGATCAACACACTGATATATTATAATGTTATAAACAACATCATAAAAAATCCTATGGGAATTTCACCAATATAGTAACTAAATAAAGAAAGGTAACAAATGAAATAAAGATAATAATCATAACAGAATAAAATAAATTATTTCCTCAATAATTTTGATAACTAATATAATTTTATTATTCTTGAGGGTGGACATTTGAAAAAAGTAGTCGCGATTTCTTATCTAGAATTCATCCCTATGAGAATTGTGGAACTTCCACGAAATATTTTTTCTAGTATATATTAAACTATAAAGGTATATTTTATCATTTATTTACTAATATTAATGAAATTTAGAAATAATTTTAATGCATTCTCCTTTAATGATATTTTGAATCAAATGTTATTAATATGGTATATATTTTTCTTTTAAAAATGTAATTTAAATTATTCTTTTAAGTACTTTTTCCTCCAAAACCATGATCTTCGAAAATTTATACGTTTGATTTTATTAATACTTCAAAAAATATTACAGTTCATTTAATTTATATGTTTTTTTCTATTAAAGGGATAAAAAATGATTCCTTTTATAATTTCACATATATGATTGTTTTATTATTTTTAATAAAGTTAAAATGTTTTATTTGTCATATAACACATTATAAAACACTATTTTTCTTACAGTAATTTTTTATTGAAAATATTACACAATAGGATAACATGTCTTTTGAGAAATTATCTAAACACCACTATTCTTGTAATTTTTAATTTGTAATTGATTTCAATGAAAACATTTATTTTTCATTATGATTATGAGAATATGGAAAGTATTTATGATGGATTTAAATCGGAATTAAAAGGTATTTTTAATATAAATCTAAAATTATAAAATTCAATTGATTATAATATGGAACAAGGGAACTATAGATGATGATGAGTGACCCTAATATTACTTAAGATGATGGATGATCTCGAAAAACCCCTCCAACGCATTAGATAATAATGTTGACTTAAAATGAAAACAAATGATGAAGATAAACATGATGATTATGACTAAAAAATTAATAATTAATTAGTTACACTAACATAGGTTTTACATTAGTGAACACACATAATGAATATCATTTTCCAAATTAACTATATTATTATTTAAAAAAATATTTTTCTGCCGGTATTTTTACATCAGGAGGTATTCAATGATTTAAGGAGAATGGATTGTTTTTCAATGTAATATTTTCATGAGTTCCAACACATGAAATGATTCCTTCATGGATTCTCTAATTCATTATTATGTTTTTAAAATTTTATGTCTAAGAGAAAATATATTTTAAATTGTGGAATTCTTTTTCTATGTGAACCTAGTTTTATTATGTAAAAAGTAAATTCCTTCATGTGTACTTCTATTATTCACTACACTAATGTGATTTTGTTTATTTTAATATCCCTTAATATTAAATTTTTTATTGCCTTACACATTTTCAAATATTTTTCATAGGATCTATGAGTGATTAGGAATGTTATCATGGAAAATAATTCAATAATGGGGACTCATATTAAATGTAGAAAAAGTGTCTTAAATGAAATAAGGGCTTCAAATTAAATATCTATTTCATTGTGAAAAAATTAAACTTTGTGAATAATTATACTTTATTATGTACTTTTTAACCTATTACTCAAAATATCTAAAATTATATTACTCTAAAAATGTAATACGGTGAAGCCCTTGAAATAAATCATTCATTTATGGTGTTTTTATGTTTTGATGATTTATAATTCATATTTATGCATAATGACCTCATGATATAAAATATGGTACCTAATATATTAGAGGGATATAGAATTAAATAACCACTAATTAGATCATAATTTTCAAATATTTTATTATAAAACATATAAAAGATAAATATATTAAGTATAAAAATGAAATAACCAGATAAAAAATGAGTTGGATACATAATAATGTCATAAAATATTCATTAGTGAATTAAAATGGGGGGTATCATAAATTATAATAGAAAAAATTGGCTAGAAATTTATAATCACATAGATAAAGAAATATATTATAGGTCATTATAATTTCATAACCCTAAATGAAAGATAATTTTGGTTTTAAGTAAGAAATTCATTTTCATACATTTTATGACCTTTAATGTTGATATTATTAGAGAATTAGACCATCATAGTTACATAAATAAATTTTAAAATGCAAATTGAACTATTATACATAGTATATATTTTCCACTAAAAATATTATAATATAACAATTTTTCTTCTGAGGATTTATCATTGAATATTTTATTTAGAACTCATACTTTCTGCTACTCATACTTAAACCCATGTAATAAACATTAAATAAAGGGATGAGAAAAAAATATTATGGTATATATAAAAAATGAAACACACTCATTAGATCATGACTACCAATATAATATTTTTCATTCATTAAATTTAACTTTATCATAAAGGTAAAAATTTTATTCATCAAGAAATAAAATTTTCTATCAAATTATTTTTATAAAACATTTAACAAAAAACATTATGTGAAAATGATCATATTGGTTCATTTATAATAATGAAAAATTATAAAACATTTCTAGAAAATGTTTTACATTTCACCTTTAGGAAGTATAATTTATTTTCCTCTAAAAATATTGTCTTGATTAATTAGATGAGAGCATAAAATAAATAACATTGTAACACAAGATCATGGAATCAATGTAAATATGGAATAAAAAGAAAACGTTACATAAGAATATGTCATGACTAACTTCCATGAAAATATCACATGGTGGATAGAGTCCCATAGTTGATTATGTTTATTCCCTAATCCCAAATATAATGGCTCATTAGAAAAAAATAATTACCTAGTGAAGTAAAGAACTATTGGCGAACACCAATCATAAAATATTCATGATTATGTGTTCCAAAAAATAAAATCAATAATAAAAAATAATCAAAATAATTATACATGGAATGAAATTAAATTTATAAGAACTCCCTATATCATAACAAAAAGATATTTCATAAATAAAGAATTTCGGAAATGAAAATGGAGAATGTATTACCCCATTAATGAAAGGAATAATAAGTTAGGTATATATGGAAGGGACATATAAATATAATTTTAAGTATTACATTAAATTAGAGAAGAATATATTTTGAATTATTCTTGAAAATGGTGGTTTAGAGTTATCCCTTACACTAATTGGTAAAATATTTCGACATATTAAAAAATCAATTCCATTTAAAACTATTTCATAGAAAAATTACGAAAAAGGGAATGTAGGTTTTTTAAAAAAATATTAATTTTATAAATAAATCTTATAATCTTATAATTTTTTACGCAATGTGTAATGTCCCAACCTGGGAACCATGAATCGGTATCTTAATCTGTTTTAATATGTGACCTAAAGTGTGCCTCACTGAATGATAAAAGCTAGCAACTAGCAGCGTGGGTCTGGTAATTTATTCATGGTGAGACTATACCATATTATATCAGAGTAAAACACAAGAAAAAACAAATAAAAAACACAAAAGCATACATAACCATAAACACACTCATGTAACTAGATAACCATATTGAAAATATAATACTCAACTAAAAGGGAAAAATATAATGCCAGGCTAAGTGTTAAGGGTCTATAATGAAACTAAAATTAAATACACTATGACTCCCAAAGCGGTTTCTGAACAATGTCTGATCCCCTTATCCATGATCCATCCTAAATCAGCAATCTATCTTAATGAAATTTTTCTTGTCCTATCCTACAACAATATAATCTATTTAGGTACCAATCAAGATGCCCATGTTGGGTGTTAGTACAACTCTTTTGGCCACTAATAACATTTTATAAAAAAATTCAAGTCAAAATCTAGTGTAACATGTTCTATAATAAAAAATAACAATGCATAAATAACCAGTTAATACATTGTCATTTATTATTATCCAACTACATTATCTCTAGGGTTCCCAATTATACTTATACCACTATACTGGCATTGTCTAATACCAGAGCATTAATTATTCCATAGGTAATATCATATAATAATACCTTCTTTTTTAGAGCTCTAAGTATTAAAAGGTGATATGATATCTCAATACATGATTTGTCTCATGTCAGAGTTTGAAATATTCTCGTTTGAGGCCAAAACTCATAGTGCTATTATTTCCATTCATTGATTTCACATTTAAAATCCACATTTCCAAAGGTAACTAATTCTAATCTTGTAAGTATGATGACCATGTTTCCATGGTAACTCCTCAATGGAATGACCATGTTCCCATTACGTTATTCATAAGTATAATCACCATGTTACCATGTATACTTCTCATTAGAATGAACATGTTCCCATTCTCTTACTCGTAACTTTGATGACCATGTTACCATTTATAAATATCAATTATTAGAAACTATGTTCCCATTAATTCATACATTATTAATTCATAATTAATTATCCATATAAATACCATTACGAATTCAACAATGAGTTAAATAGAAAAAATCCATTAGTAAACTCAATAATTTAAAAAAACATTTCAGACATCATTAACTAATTCAATCAAATAATAACTCAATGTCACAGTTCATATCCCAATGATTACATTTTTCAGAATTAATTGTCCCATTCTAAATCCCCACCCATTATAATTAATTCTATAATTAATTATATATATTATAATATCAAAGCACATAATTAATTCACAGTTAATTATCTCACTATACTCAATTAGATATATCATAATTAATTTGCTGATTAATTATATATATTAAAATACCTAAATATCATAATCAATTTCGTATATTAATAATCTTTCCGGGTATCCCATTAGCCTCATGATTTATTCCTCAACTAATCCTTTAATTCAAAAATACATCAATAAATCAATTGGTCAACCTAATTAACCCAATTGATGAAAACCAATTGCTAAAGTATACTATAAATTCTTCAATTTTTCATATATGTATCAAATAAAATATTATGTGAATTAGATTTTATAACACCATCCTCAATTCATTGATGGATTTTATGTCAATGTGAATCCCCAAAATCCGAGCAGCGCAATGAGGGAGAAATGACTTTTAGATATATATCCCTCAATCATAATCAATGATATCAAGATCAAATAAAATACATCTTGATCTACATTATTAGATATAGATATTACCAAAAAAATTTAAATATAAATAATCCAAGGTAATATTCCCTCAGAAGATAATGTAAAGAGAGAGTCTAAGAATCGGGATTATATCAACATAATAGGAGAAGATTAGATCTTCGATTAGGGCTTTTGATCATGATAAACGAAGAACGTACAACCTTAGAACCCCTACAGAAAGCTCTGGGATCTCCCAAAATCATCATGTCTAGAGACAAGATCAAATATGTGGTTTTTTAGGGGTTAATTAGATTATAAAACTAATTTCAAGTGAAATGAAACCACGCAAATGGATTCCTTTACAGGGGAACGCGATTTGGGAAAAACATGTGTGAACTGTATGAAACACTCTATCCGGGTTCACATGGTCAGAATTGATGGGTTAATAGTTTATGCTCACCCTATGCCAATAATTCATATACCCATTTTCTCAAATTTTCATAAAAAATCCCCCCAAACACACCTCATGTCATAACTGCCAACAAAAGTACGCAAGTAAAAACAAAACGTACTAGAAATCTCTCCCAAGATAGCACTAGAAAATATTGGGATCTTACAATATCCCCAAATTATAACATCTCATCCTCTATTTTCACTTCCAATAATTTATAAGATTCTGAGCCAAAAAGAATGGTCCATTGATCCCTCATTTTTTGTTTTTATTTCCCATTTTCACCTTGTAGACATATCTATTTCCAAAACACATAATTTATCAGCACTATCCTTCCCTACACCACATTCTCACTGAAATATGAAAAATATATTGGATGATCCTAAAAGGCTTCATCTATATCTTGGAAATCCTCATCCACATTGATCACATGAGAAGGGTCAGGAAGATAGCACCATAGTTGTGACACATGGAAGACATCAGACATACCAATGTAACTCTATGGAGGAGATAATTGGCATACCGCCAGCCAAATTATCTCCACTATATCATACTGCCCCACAATCCTATGCACCATCATGTCCTACCTTTATATCCTTCAGTGACCGAACTAAAGTGGAACCTGATAGAATACACATTCACCCAATATGAACTCTAAGGGTCACCCAATCTTTTATCATATAAATTCTATCTACTATGAGCTATAACCATACAATTATTAATCTACTTTACCAAATCTAATATCTTAGGTACAAGAATCATTCCCAACAACTCTGACTCACCAGCATCCATCCATCATAGAGGTTATCTACATTGAAAACCATGAGGATCCTTGTATGGTTCCATATGTATAGTTTCTTGATAGCTATTTTTATAGTCAAACTCTGTTAAATCCATGTTATTTTTTAAAGATCCACTAATGTAAAGAACACATTCCCATATAATATCCTTATAAACATGTATAGTATGTTATGACATACCATCTATATCTACATGGAAAGTCGTACTAAATAATACTTGTATGCCAACCACATTCATAATGCCCTGCCAAAGCATGATGTAAAGTTTGAATCATGATTTAAAATTATAGTCTTTTGAACTCCGTGTTGATATACTATCTCATGATCACACAGTTCTCCATACAATTATACAGTAATGGTTTCCCATATAGGTAATAAATGAGCATCATTTTTAAGTCAATACCCAATGACCATAATAAAATCATCTATTCTAAGTGTCTTTGAGATACCCAGAACAAAATCCATGCTCAAGTTGCCCCACTTGTATTCCATGATGGTCAAGGATTGTAGAAAAACTCCAGGTCGTCAATACTTTACCTTCGCCTACTGATAGTCAAGCATATATTCACCGACCCTAGTATCAACTTTTTCATGCATGATTCCCAAAATTATCATCATAGGTCCTGATTCATTTTGGCTACACCTAGATGGACCACCAACTTTGAGGCACAAAATTCACACATGAGCTCTTCTTGTAATCTCGTAGGTACTAAAACTTGATTCTTAAAATAGATGACCACATCCACATCTATCATCCAATCAATAGTCATCTCCCCACCTTTAAAAGATTCCCTCTAGGATAAGCATTCCAAGTCCACATATTATCTATCAATGATCCATCTAAAAAGTATAGACTCCATTACAATAGAATCCATAGTCATCTTAATCTAACTCTATAAAACAAATATATGCATTTTAGCAAGTACTTTCATCATATGTCACTCTCCACTCGAATCATGAACTATCTGATTCTATGTTTTCCAACTCATGTCTTTAACCACAATATTTTCTTTTCATAGGCATATATTCAATTCAAAATCGAAATATTGCATATACCCAACCCATCACTACTTTTAAATATTCAAATCATTATGTGAAAACATATACTTTAGGATCTTTTGATATATATAAACTATATAATTTTCTCACAAAAATATTGTCTCTAACACCTAAGAGAATAAAACAATGTTTCCAACTCATGTTCATACGTAGAGAAATTTTGTTCACGAGGCCTCAAATACTTATATCCATACACATCAACTCGATCTCCCTACACTAGTGTATCTCTACGCCTGATACTAGAAGAATCATAATAAACCGTATACTCCTCAATAGAATAAGATCAGATCAGTTTTTTTTAAACACTTCTTCAAATCCAAAAAATTTATAACACAAGTATATGGACATTCAAATTTAACCCACATTTTCATAATGCCCAAAACAATGCTGTGAATTGTGAAAAATCTAGGATGAATCAATAATAATATCAAGTTAATACTTGAATGATTAATATATCAAAACTTTCCTAGGATACAACCAAGAAACCACTTTGGGAACCTTCTCTCGGTCACCTTCATATGATCTGATGTGCCCTATGAAGTGTACCTCATCAATCCAAAACAAACGCATAGATAATATTGTGTATAGTTGATGATATATAAGTGTACTATAGATGATCTAAAGATACTAAGAATGATTTTTATGAGACTTAGAGTAAAATAAGATTTCATCCACAAACACCACTATAATTAGATCCAGATAAGGATGAAATATCTTTTTCATCAAATAGATAAACACTACTGGTGAATTTTTTAACCCAAGCATAATTTCTAATAACTCACGAGGTTATACATTATCTGAAATGGTTTTCTCATTTTATCAAATGTCTTGAACTCTCAACTGATGACACCCTGATCTCATATCAATCATCGAGAACACACATGATCCCTTTAAATGGTAATACATATTTTCAATATGTGTAAGAGGATATCAGTTATTAATATTCATTTTGTTCTACTTCCATTAATCGACAATTAGCGTAATCTCCCATCATCATTATTTGCGAAAAAACAGGTGATACCTGAGGATACATACTTGAATAGGTAAATAAATTATCCTAAAAGACCTCAAACTGATTCTTAATACCTTGGAGATCTGTTGGTACCATTCTATATTGAGGAATAGATACTAGCTCAATCCCTAGAAAGAGATCAATATTTAATTACACATCTCCTTTAGGTGGTATCCTTGATAAGTCTTCAGAAAAGTCATCCTGAAATAGTTCCCCCACTAGTGGAAGGAAATATTACTAACACCCCCTTCATCTAATAATATACTACAAACTTGGGTAGTGATCTATTTCATTTTCAATGTAATTGGACCTACTCGGACTTAATGGATTTTCTACACTCCACAATGAATATACTGATCACCCTTAAGAGACACAAATGTCACTCTACTATGGTAACAATCGAAGAGGGATCAGTCAGTGACTGTCCAATCCATCCATTTAATTAGGTAGAATCACATCATATCTAGAACATATAGATCCCATAGAAAATGATATTCCACAATCTCTAGTGAACATCCATTTCATAGACATGTATATCTAGACTGCACTCTGAATTGTGTATCTATAGTCATTACTGTGCTCAAAAACTCCACCTTAGGATCAAACAATCACCAAAATTTATGCATATATAATGAAATGAAAGGCTCCAGTATCAAACAAGGGACTAGTTAAAGTGGAAGCTACTAGAATAGTACCAATCACTGTTAATGGTCCATCATCACAATCGAAAAGTGTACATTGTACTACATGTAACTGTGATACCCCTCTTGGTAGTGATGTTGTATGACTCCCCTAAGTATCACCATTCTAATGATGTGTGTTCTCATTCCTAGAATCACAACACCCACTACCTATACCACCTCATCTAGTAGTTTTCCAACTTCCATCCCGATATAGTATAGGAGATCCTTTTCTGATGCTTTATCCCTTCCCAATAGATCCATCATTACCATTATGTCTTCGCGACCTATATAACATTTTTAGATCTCCCATATTTCCATAATATTAACACTCTAATATTAGTTGGGAATAATGTCAATGATAGGGTCCAAACCTACCAAATTAATGAATCATCACCCCAGTGAGGTCCTCCCCAACCGAACCTCCTTTCGGTGTGCTCTGCTTCCCACTTCCTTTGCTAATGTTTTTACAAAGACATTTCCTAATATTAGAAGTCTCACATCCTATTCATCCAATAACAACTAATTTTCCAATATTATAATTCTCCCTTCGGTTCCCTTCAAATATGGTATCCTGATCCAACACATCCACATACTTCTTCTTTCGGAATATATTATCCCGGGACTTAATCTCACATTTATTTCGATATTGAAAAAATTTCCTCATAGCTACCTCATCTGTCACGACCCGTCCCCCGGGGCCCGTGTCTTAACTACCCCAAGCCTGATTCACATTGGCCATGGGATGGTGACTAGCACCAAAGGCATAAATCCCTATAACTGGGAAGGAATTGCCTTTATAAAATGTAAACACACACACACAACCAGAGTACAAGCGGAAGAAATTACTAAGTAAAATAGTATAACAAGTGTGCTGAAAGTACAAAGGGGCCAGAATACAAGGCCAAAAGAAAGGTACAACTACAACTGAAAGAAAGTACAACTGGAAGACAAACATCTGGAAGATGGAAGCAGCTCCTGGATTGTCCTCTAGGTTACAACCTGATGGTTAGGTACAAATGTACTCCTCAGCACCCCACATTAATTGGTCTGCCCCGTGTGTTATCACGCCAAGTATCCACCTCCGGGAACCGTCCAATCCTCGTACACTCTGCCTTGGTCAGTGTTGTTCGTCGTCTGCATCCAACACAACTAGGTGTGGGCATATCTTGTGTAGGGGTGAGTATAACAACACTCAGTAAGGACCCCGAGACCCTAATGGTATCACTAAATCAAACATGGATAAACACAAAAGGACCACCTCATTACTTCCATGTGCCACAAAGTCTCACATAAAAGTATCTCAAAGGACCACCTCGTCATAGGGGTCTCAACTCAACAGACGACGCGACAATCGGACGCCCGGTCTGTGAGTTAATTGCATTTCTGTTCTAGGGGCCCGGTTGGATTTCAGGTACAATCCAACCCGGCCATACTCCAACTGAATCCAAACCTCAAGTGAAGTATTCCAAAAGTAAGGTATCATCAAGAGAAATCCAACAAAGTTGTTGGAACGTCAATCAGACATCCGGAGCTCATGTTATAAGCGTTTCCGCTCCGAGGGCCCGGTTAGTTTCAGGTTCGAACCAACCCGGCCATACTTCAAATGACACCATTTAACAAATCCGGTCACACCATTGTGATACATATCTAAAAAAACACTAGATGGACTACCCATGGGTCCAAAATGGATAACAGGTGAAAAAGATTCATTTCAACGCAACACGTGCGAACCGGGCCTCATGGGACCAACACCTCGACCTCGACTTAAATATCCAAAATATGTCTTGAAACATCCCTCTTTATTCCAGGGTCGCAACATCGTAGACAGTTCTTCATTCTGACACTAAATGAGAGAGATATGTCAGATACAAGATCCCGTAATAATAATATTATTATTATCATTGATTGTTTCGTGGACCTGAGCCACAAACCAGAATTTAGTATCGAACATTAGACATGAATCGACAGTCTTAAAGACAGGGTCACGTCACCGCTAACGGAAAGCCAATTGGACGTCGCACACATGAGTTATAGCAGGTCGAAGATTTAATAATAATATTAAATCTATTATTTTCCGAGCGCTTCTGGTACCCGATCCAAAAACCCGAAAAAACATCCAATATTGGACTCATAAATTCCGTCTCGGGGTCAGGGTCACACTGTCGATAAAGGTTCGTGAAACTGAGGTCACAAGAAGAAGATTCCGTCAAAATATAGTTTCCCCAATGAAAATAATAATAACATTATTATTTAATTATTATTTTTAATTTGATTTAAATCCTTAAATCACACAACACCAAATCCATGCACCACCCAAAAGTAGTGCATCCCTTTACTCCATGCCTTCAAGCCCCATCACTTCCTATTGATTTCTTATTTCTTCTTTTAATTTATTTCTCTTATTTTTTCTTTCTCTCCCCAATATCCTTTCTCCTTTAGAAATATCACATGGCCTCTACCCTAGCAACCATCTCTTACTACCATGCACTGAACCCCATGTCCCACCACCTTCCGCCTGCAACAGCAGCCACAGTCTCCTACTCGCCCTACCGAACCATCGCCTTGGACTGCCGGGACCCTCGTCAGACCCACGCAATGGGATCCTTCTGCGCGGCATTCCGGCTTCGAATCTCCGTTGCGGCCAGTTTTAATGTAGCCCGTCAATCTGTGCAAAAAAAAACTACCAGCAGAGGGTCTGGGCTTGTTCGTTAGCCATGCCCTCCGCATTAGAGGCTCCATCCAAAATTCATCAATGAAAAGGCTTTAATTTATTCAAAATAAATTATACAAGCACCGTGCAATTAAAATACCCAGGCACGACGTATAAATCACATATACACTATATACGAAATCCCCCTACCTCGATCATGATGTTTCACATCATCGAGCCATGGAAAAAGGCAAGCGTTGTGATATAACGGTGTTGCGGAATAACGACATCGATCCCGTCGACATCGTAGGATGAAAGAACATTTTCTTTGGCGAGGATCCCCCATAGTAGTGTCTTCTTTCTTGAGGTGGAGGAAGAAGAAGAAAAGGCACGTCGTTGGTGACTTCACATTCTTTGAATCGTAGAGCCTTCTTCGTCTGGAGAAAAACACATTTCTTTCCAATCCATTAGAGGATCCTCAAGGTTCTCCAAAATATTTTCCAACCCATATTAAAAAGAGGCTTCCCTTATTAATAAACATTCCATGCCTTTTCAAATTAAAAACACTTAATTAAATAAAGTGTTGGAACCATTAAAGAGGGAGAGAGATGGTCTCTTTATTAAAGGTGTTGTCACATTAAATTGAAGTGCTGTTAAAGGGGGTTGGAGAGAGTTAAGGAAGATGAGATTTTAGGGCTCGGGTGGGACCCAACTTTAATTTATCCACATATGGGTAGTTGGTGGTTATGGGTCTCACCCTTAACTCCCCTTTGTAGGGTATGACTACCATAGATATAAATAAAAATATCTACCACCAATTTTATTTATTTAATTCTAAATCCCCAATTATTAATTCCCAACCCGATTAAAATGCAACTGCAGAAAAGGTTCCGTTAAGAAATTACCGGTGCTACAAGTTCATCGGTGCCCTCAGATTTCAATTCCAAGAACCAGTTCAAAATATAGAAAAACCTGCATGTACGTTTACGGAACATACCTGAAAAAATGATCGAAAAATTGTTATCAGTCACCCTCGACCCGTGTCGGTCGAGGTTAGTCTCTGCCTAAGTAAAACACGCCACAACGAACCCATCGATGCTCTGGGATTTTCAATCCGAGTTACCATTCAGAAGTTATGAATTTTACAATAAAATAATTTTCATTTAATTATTTTATTTGCGGCCAAAAAACTAATTTTTTTTGGTGGCCCGTGCCAGCCAATGTTAGTATCATCTTATATAAAGAATTCCCTCAGGAGTTCAATAGTGGTCTCAGATTTTTAATCTGAGCTACCGTTTGTGAGTTATAACCATTTGAAAAATAAAATAATTTATTTAATTATTTTATTTACGGTTATGCCATTTTTGGAATTTCTCGCAGGAGGCCCGTGCCGAATAAACTAATGTCGCGCCTAGGGTCAACATGCCATTCTAAGCGCAACAGTGCCCTCAGATTTCTGATCTAAGTAACTGTTTAAGAGTTATTCTACTTTTTTAGTAAAACTTCTTAAGTGCGTTAATTTAAGCTTAACAAAACTTCAGAAAATTATTCTGAGAACACCGGGCCTCATAATCAGGTGCCATAAGAAACTGCAGACTCTTAAAATTCCAAAGAATTTATGAAAAAAATTTCCTTGAAATTTATGGGTCATTAACTCGGGGCTTTATTTCATCGTAAAGCTACATCACACGCTAGGGAAACAAATGAGGGTACTGAGCAAGCATCTGAGTCTCCCGCTCCCATGTTCTCTTTTGGAGGATCCTGTGCTTCTAGGAAATGTGCACCAGAATAATAGACCATCCACATATGACCTGAACCTGTCGATCCTCAATCTTCACTGGGACCTCCGAGAATGTCACCTCGTCTTCAATGTCCATCTCTCCGTGGTCGATGATGACAGATAGGTTGTGCTCACATCTCCTCAGGTGAGATACGTGGATGACATCCTACACCCGGTGCAACTGAAGTGGAAGGGACAGGCGGTAAGCCACCTCACCTACTCTATTGATGAAGAAGGAGGTGTGACTGTAAGAGACTAATGTTAGGCTGCATAATCTCTATCCACAAAGGATATATGTAAGGCATCCAGCTTCTCGGTCGCCTCATCTAGCAGCTGAATACCAGTCCTCCTATTTGGAGCATCTGCAACAACGTTCCCCTTCACAGAAGTATAGACTATCTCAAAGTCATAGTCCTGGATGAAATGAATACTCAAAACTCTTGCCGCCACGAACGTAAATCTGGCCGACTCAAGAGTGATCGACTGCACCCCCCCTAAGCATGAGTTTATCATGTGCTACCTGGGATGCCCTTTTAACCGACCAAGGAAAAAACCTGTCCCATTTTTGTATATAAACCACAACCTTTTGCAAAATACATTCAATCTGAGTATGAACTGTGAATCAAATCTATACCCAGACTAATGTCGTAAGGCCTCAACGTTGCCACCAAGAGGTTCCAAATGAAACTCTCGCATCAAAGGTCAGATCACATTGTTGGTGTATGGGTGATTATCGAGTGTCCTCCCAAAGGTATCTCCAGACATGAGGGTGAAGTCAACGGTGTTAACCGGAAACTCTACATCTGGGAAAAGATTTGTGAAAGGATGGAGTGATTGGTACCTAAGTCTATTGATATGGAAGCTAGTAGTAGACATAGACCATACCTCAAATCATCCCTAGAACCTTTCAGTCGTAGTCCTTAACTGCATGCGGATACTCTCTTCCCCTACCCTCCAGCTCCCTGAGCCTAGCAGGGACTACAAAGGCGGGTGGTTGTAACATGTTGAAATGTTCACCACCTCATGCTACTCTCCTGGCTCTGCTTCCACGTCTACTGCTCTACAGATTCATCTATCATTAACACTTCTTCGCTCTAATGTCTGAGCTCTAAAGCACTGATCGAATCGTAGTCATCAAGTACCAGTAATGATTGGTACACCTAGATGAATACTCAGCTACCAACATATCATCCTGCCGAAGCTGTATAAGCTCTAGAAAACTCTCAGCGACCTCTACAAGCCAGTCCTCAGCCGCCTATGAGTTGGGCTCACCTCAGAATCTGAGGGGTATCTGATGCTGAAACAGGTGAAAGGCACTATGCATACATGTTTCATCTACCAGTACCACCTGTTGTAACTGTTGACCATCAGGTACTGATATAGCTGGAACACTACCCGGAGGTACTATCTCAGGCATCAGTCTATGTACCGAAGCCTTATCACTATGACGACCATCCTCATGGTCACTCACTGGGAAACAATAGTAGCTAAGATCACTATTTGCTCTACTAGAGTCTAAACTAGGTGTAGAACCCTAATAATCACCTCCATCCAGTCCACTACTGCCTGGGAATCTGTCTCGCCTCGTAACCTCAGAGGCCTCTGCTACTGGAACTCATGGAATGCACTATGTCAGTGTGCACCATCAGGTAGTACGGATGGTGGAATCTTCTTCCTAATAGGTGGTGGTGCTGCTGGTACACCACCTGAAAGTTCCATCATAGCAAGAGGGCCCTACACTAGAGCCTCATCGCTCGGTGGGCCATCATCATGTACACTATCAGAACTCCAACTGACTGTCTGTGTGGAGGCATCCTAAACAGATGCGACACGGTCAATAGATTTAAACATGGTGAGATGACCTGGTTTGAGCTGACTTTAAATCTTATATAAACAGACACGCAATCAGTGTTTTCATGCACTAAGTCACAAATCGGTAGTCAGGGTCCTTGTGTATGGATACATCGGCCGCCTCACCAAAACTGGACTCCCTGAATTAAAGACCACACTCGGTACTCTTAACACTATTCCTTCATTGAAAAGAATTATTAGAGTCTTGAGTTCTATGGTAGAACTGACTCCTTTCATACCAATTTTTCATGACCCGTCCCTCAGGGGCCGTGTTGTAACTACCCCAAATCTGCATCCCATAGGCCAGGGGCTGGTGACTAGCACCAAAGGCGTAAATCCCTATAACTGGGAATGCATTGCCTTTATAAAACGTAAAAACACCCACACAACCAGAGTAAAAGCGAAATAAAACACATAGTAAAGCAGTATAACAAGTGTGCTGAAATTACAAAGGGGACAGAATAGAAGCCCAACAGAAAGGTACAACTACAAATGAGTGAAATTACAACTGGGAGACAAACAAATGGAAGATGGAAGTAGCTCCTAGATCATCCTCTGGGTTCCTACCTGAATGGTAGGTACATATATCCTCCTCAGCACTCTATGTCAATCAGTCCACTCTGTGTGCCGTCACGCTATGTATCCACCTCTAGGTACCATCCATTCGTCTTATACTCTGCCTCAGTCAGCGCTGTTCATCGTCTGCATCCAACACAACGAGGTGCGGGCATAGCCCGTGTAGGGGTGAGTATAACGATACTCAGTAAAGACCCCGAGACCCTCAAGGTCTCACTAAATCAAACAAGGATAAACCAAAAATAAATATCTCAATAGATAACCTCTACATATGTATATGCCCATACATATGCCTAAGTCATCAAGTAACCCATCTCAATCATGCGGAAAACACAAAGGTAATTGGCTCAGCTCAAACTAGGATTTTCATTATCGAAACCACAACTGATGGAGAACTCCTCCTCTGTCCAGTACAGTGGCCCTGTCATGACTCTGAGGTGCTACTCACTATCCTTAGACTGCAGAGGTACTCCTCCTGTCGAGTACTGCGGGTCTGCTGCCAAATATCGGGTGCTCCATCCACTATGGGTCTATCACCAAATACTAGGCACCTCCCCTAATAGCCTACAAAGGTACTCCCCCTATCGAGTACCACGAGTCTACTACCAACTACTAGGTGCTCCGTCCGTCGTTGGTATTCCACCAAATAGCGGGCGCTCCATCCACAAGGCTAACCGGATCACTACGAGTCGAATTGGTCAAGCAGTCGTCAGGTCTATAGCAACTCAGTCTCTGCACTCTGTATACTCGTCTCCCGGAGGGTCCACTCCACGAGCTACTGGTCGTTACTTCCAAGTGCCATGAGCTCTCATGTAGAAGTATCTCAATGGACTACCTCAACATATGGGTCTCAACTCAACAGATGGTGCGTCAATCAGACGCCCGGTCTGTGAGTTAATTTCATTTCCATTCCAAGGGCCCGGTTGGATTTCGAGTACAATCCAACCTCGCCATACTCCAATTGCGTCCAAACCTCAGGTGAAGTATTCCAAAAAAACATCTCATAAAGGGGGATCCAATAAAGTCATCGACACGTCAATTGGACGTCCGGGTCATAATTTATAAGCGTTTCCACTCCGAGGGCCCAGTTGGTTTCGGGTTCAAACCAACCTGGCTGTACTTCAAATGACACCGGTTAACCAAACCGGTCATGCCATTGTGATAAATATCGAAAAACACACGAGATGGACTACCCATTAGTCAAAATTGGATAACCGGTGAAAACGTTTCATTTCACAGCAACACGCATTAACCGAGACTCGTGGGGCCTACACCTCAACCTCGAAATAAATATCCAAAACTGGTCTTGAAACATACGTCTTAATTCTAGGGTCACAACATCGCAGATGGTTCGTCATTACGACACCGAATGAGAGGGATATGTCAGATACAAGATCCTGTAATATTATTATTATTATTATTGCTGGGTGTTTTGTGTACCGGAGCCACGAACCAGAAGTTAGTATCGAAAATTAGACTTTAATCGACCGTCTTAAAGACAGGGTCACATCGCTGCTGATAGTAAGACAATCGGACGTCGCACGCATGAGTTATAGCAGGTCGAAGATTTAATAATAATATTAAATCTATTATTTTCTGAGCACTTTGGGTACCAGATCCAAAAACCCAAAAAATAAATCCATTATTAGACTCATAAATTCTGCCTCGGAGTCAGGGTCACACTACCGCTGACTGTTCATGAAACTGAGGTCGCACGAGGAAGATACCGTCAAAATAAGTTTTCCCAACGAAAATAATTATAACATTATAATATTATTCTTATTTTTAATTTCATTTAACTCCTTAAATCTCATACCCCCCAATCCACGCACCACCAAAAATTAGAACCTACCTTTACTCCATGCATTCATGCCCCATCACATCCTACTGATTTCTAATTTCTTATATTAATATATTTCTCTTATTCCTTCTTTCTCTTTCCAAACTCCTTTCTCCTCCAGAAATCTCACGCGGCCTCTACCCTAGCAGCCATCTCCTGCTACCATGAACTGGACCCCATATCGCGCTGCCTTCTGCCTGCACCAGCAGCCATGGTCTCTTGCTCGCCCAACTGAACCATCGCATTGGATCGCCAGGACCCTTGTCGAACCCGTGCCATGGGATCCTTCTGTGAGCCATACTGACTTCGAATCGACGTTGCGGCCCGTTTCAATGTCTCATGTCAATCCGCACACAAAAGAAAAACCAACGGAGGGTCCGTGCTTGTTCGTTAGTCATTCCCTCCGCATTAGAGGCTTAATCCAAAATTCATCAATGAAAAGGGTTTAATTTATTCAAAATAAATTATACAAACACCCAGAAATTAAAATACCCATGCATGAGGTATAAATCACATATACACTATATACAAAAACCCCATACCTCGATCATGATGTTGCACATAGTCGAGTCGTGGAAAGAGGAAAGCGTCATGATAGAACGGCATTGCGGAAGAACGGTATCGATCCCGTCGACATCGGAGGAAGAAAGAATGTTGTCGTTGGTGAGGTTCCCCTGTGGCGGTGTCTTCTTCCATGACGTGGAGGAGGAAGAAGAAAAGTCACGTCATCGGTGACTTCGCATTCTTTGAATCGTAGAGCGTTCTTCGTCGGGAGAAAAACACATTTCATGCCAATCATCTAGAGGATCCTCATGGTTCTCCATAATATTTTCCAACCCATGTTAAAAAGAGGCTTCCCCTTTTAATAAACATGCCATGCCTTTTCAAATTCAAAACACTTAATTAATTAAATTGTTGGCACCATTAAAGAGGGAGAGAGATGGTCTCTTTATTAAAGGGGTTGTCACATTAAATTGAAGGGGTGTTAAAGGGGGTTGGAGAGAGTTAAGTAAGATGAGAGGTTGGGGATCGTGTGGGCCCCACCTCTCATTTATCCACACATGGGTAGTTGGTGTTCATGGGTCTCTCCCTTAACTCCCCTTTGTAGGGTATGACTACCATAGATATAAATAATATTGTATACCACCAATTTTAATTATTTAATTATAAATCCCCAATTATTAATTCTCAACCTGCTTAAAACGCAACTGCAGTTAAGGATACCTTAAGAAATTACCGGCACTGCGAGTTCATTGGTGCCCTTGGATTTCAATTCTGAGCAGCAGTTCAAAAGATAAAAAATTTGCACATACGATTATTAAACGTACCCGAAAAAAATTTCAGAAAATTACTATCAGTCACCCTCGACCTGCGCTGGTTGAGGTTTGGATCTGCATAAGTAAAACACACCCCAACGAACCCATCGATGCTCTCAGATTTTCAATCTGAGATACCGTTTAGATGTAATGAATTTTACAACAAAATAATTGTCACTTAATTATTTTTTTTGCGGCAAAAAACTAACTTTTTCTGGTGGCCCGTGACGGCCAAAGTCAGTATCTACTTAAATAAAACATGCCCTCATGTGTTCATTGGTGGTTTTGATTTTTAATCCGAGCTACCTTTTTTGAGTTATACCCATTTGAAAAATAAAATAATTTATTTAAATATTATATTTACGGTTATTCAATTTTTGGAATTTCTCACAGGAGGCCTGCGCCGACTTAACTTATGTCGCGCCTAGGGTAAACATGCCATCCTGAGTGCAACGGTGCCCTCAGATTTCTGATCTGTGTAACCGTTTAAGAGTAATTCTACTTTTTCAGTAAAACTACTTACATGTGTTAATTTAAGCTGAACAAAACTTCAGAAAATTATTCCAGGCACACCGGGCCACATAATCTGGTGCCGTCAGAAACTGTGGACTCATAAAATTCCAAATAATTTATGAAAATATTTTCCATTAAAGTTACGGTTCTTTACATCATCTTCTGAAAATGTTTATGGAAAGTGTTTAATATCGGTGTCTAATTTGGCAGAGTCCATCACTAACATGCTCCCATAGGATAGATGGATGAACTCAGAATATCTTTATTATCTCAATGTATTTGGATAAAATTCCATTGAGAACTTCTCCATGAATTCTATCCATAACATAACATCATTCTGTCCAGTTTTTTTCCAAATGTACCACCTACGTTTCACTGATCCTTCTCTAGTGGAAAAGTGTATTTCGACGTCGGTTTTTAACCGAGGTCAATAAAGGCGACATAAAAAATATATGTTTCAACGTCAGTTTTTATAAACCGAAGTAAAAAAGCTTCGCCATGCGAGTCTTTGGCATCGTTTTATATAAAAACTGATGCCAAATTTCTGGGCCTCGGGGATCTTTGGCGTTGGTTTTTATATAAACCGATGCAAAAAATCAGGCCCTGGTGGTCATTGGCGTCAGTTTTTTTTAAACCGACGCAGAAATTCATGACCTCGGGGGTCATTGGAGTCGGTTTTTTAGAAAACCGACGTCTAAATATGGCTTCTACATGAGTTTTAATGCCAGTTTTTGATAAAACCGATGCGAAAAATACGTTCTATAAAAAAAATATTTTCCACGTCGGTTTTCAAAAAAACCGACGTCAAAACCATGAAACTCTGAATATTGTAATATAGATCGTTTCCCAAGCTTCGATTTGGCTAGTTAAGGAGCTAAAATTTACTTACAGATCAAAATTTATGGTCGTCGTAAGTTGTACCTCGTTATGGGTCAATCGACACAACATTTTTTGAAGAATACATGAAAAAAAGAACCAAAATGAATATGCCAAATGAAAAAAAAAATATTATTAATGATTGAAACTAACTTTAATACTTTTATTAGGCCATTTGAATCGATATGTTGTTTATCATTATTTCACTTCGTTTTAAGGGAGAACTCACGCGGTAATGAAAATAGTGAGTGGTAAAAAAATATTCCCAAAAACTAATGAATCTTATGCATGAAGTTTAATTTTTTTTTATCTCGATTAGAAGAATCCTCCATCATCATTATAAAAATAATAAGATTTTTATTGATAAGGAAAACAATAATAATGAAATTAAATGATAAAAATAAATACCTTGTACAAATCGCCGATTGAAGAATATTTGAAATATGAATTGTATTAAAGATATCAAAAATGTTGAAAGAAAGAGGATGAGCTTTTATATAGTGTAAATTAAAATTTCTACAGCAGCGATTAAATAAAATTTGAGCAGGATTTAGAAAATAGGAACGCCAGTTGGGAAAAAATTGAAATATCGAAACCGCGTATTTGAAATTTTACTTTTAACATCGGTTAAATATATAACCGATGCTAAAAATATTCTCATGTTGGTGTATTAACATCAGTTTAAAAAAAACAATGCAAAAAAGTAACTTTTAACATTGGCTTTTTGTAAAACAGACGCAAAAAGGGTCTTTTAATGTCGGTTATTGAAAAAAACAGATGCCAAAAATCAAGTCATATAATCTCCCACTTATGACGCCCATAACTTCTGATCCGTAAGTCCATTTTTGCTCCACGACCTGTCAAATTGAATCTTGGGAAATTATCTAAAACCTTTATTTTGATCTTTGTCGTAGGTTTTTAGTAAAAACGACCCCAAAAAGGGCCTTTTAACATCAGTTATTAAAAAACCAACGCTAAAAATCAAGTCATATAATCTCCAAATTCTGACGCCCATAACTTTTGATCTATAAGTCCATTTTCGCTCCACGACCTATCAAATTGAAGCTATGGAAAATATCTAAAACTTTTATTTTGATATTTGGCGTTGGGTTTTTGTAAAACCGAAGCAAAAAAGGGTCTTTTAACGTCAGTTATTAAAAAAAACCGACTCCAAAAATCAAGTCATATAATCTCTAACTTCCGATACCCATAACTTTTGATTCGTAAGTCCGTTTTTGCTCCATGACCTGTCAAATTGAAACTTGGAAATTATCTAAAAGATTTTATTGTGATCTTTGGCATCATTTTTCCGTAAAACCGACGCCAAAAAGGGCCTTTTACCATCAGTTATTAAAAAAATCGATACCAAAAATCAAGTCATATAATCACCAACTTCCGACGCCCATAAAATTTGATTCGTAACTCCGTTTTTACTCCACGACCTGTAAAATTGTAGTTTGGAAAATTATCTAAAACTTGTATTTTGATCTTTGGCATTGGTTTTTAATAAAAGCGACGACAAAAATCAAGTCATATAATCTTCAACTTCCGACGCCCGTAACATGTGATCCGTATGTCCGTTTTCACTCCACGACCTGTCAAATTAAAGCTAGGGAAATTATCTAAAACATTTATTTTTATCTTTGGCGTTGGGTTTTTGTTAAACCAACACAAAAAATGGTCTTTTAATGTCGGTTATTGAAAAAACCGTTGCCAAAAATCAAGTCATATCATCTCCAACTTCCGACGCCCATAACTTCTGATCTGTATGTCCGTGTTTGCTCCACGACTTGTAAAATTGAATCTTGGGAAATTATCTAAAATATTTATTTTTTCCTTTGGCGTCAGTTTTTAGTAAAACCAATGCCAAAAAGTGCCTTTTAATGTCGGTTATTAAAAAAACCGATGCCAAAAATCAAGTCATATAATATGCAACTTCCGATGCCCATAACTTTTGATTCGTAAGTCTGTTTTTGCTCCACAACCTGTAAAATTGAAACTTGGGAAATTATCTAAAACGTGTATTTTGATCATTGGAATCTCTTTTTATTAAAATCGATGACAAAAAGGGCCTTTTAACACCGGTTATTAAAAAAACTGAAGCCAACAATCAAGTCATATAATCTCTAAATTCCGACGTCTATAACTATAGATTTGTAAGTCCGTTTTCATTCCATGACCTGTCAAATTAAATCTAGGAAAATTATCTAAAACTTTTATTCTGATATTTGGCGTTGGTGTTTTGTAAAACTGACACAAAAAAGGTCTTTTAATGTCGTTTATTGAAAAAAAAACTGATTCCAAAAATCAAGTCATATAATCTCCAACTTCCGACACCCATAACATATGATCTGTAAGTCCGTTTTTTCTCCACGACCTGTCAAATTGAAGCTTGGAAAATTATCTAAAACATTTATTATGATCTTTGTCATCGGTTTTTAGTTTAACCAATGCCAAAAAGGGCCTTTTAATATCAGTTATTAAAAAAACTGACGCCAAAAATCATGTCATATAATCTCCAACTTCCAATGCCCATAACTTTTGATCCGTAAGTCCATTTTCACTCCACGACCTGTCAAAGTGAATCTTGGGAAATTATCTAAAACTTTTATTTTGATATTTGGCATCGGATTTTTGTAAAACCAATGCCAAAAAGGGCCTTTTAACGTCAGTCTCTTAAAACTGACGTTAAAAACATTTTTTCCACTAGTGCTTGTAGCATATAAACTGCCATCTTGACCCTCATCTCTTATAGAATATTCAAATGGTCATGTATTGTCTCTATAAATTCATCCCATAATTCATCTCCCTCAGGTCCACCCACTCTAGTAAAAGTTAGAGGGTACTATAACCAAATATTACTTGTCAACTCGGAAATAAATTTCACAAAACTCTCTGGGAATTTTCAATGAATTCAATGAAGCAACCAATGTTCTACCAAAATTTTACCCCTTCCTTTTCAGCTAACATGATCTGTGCCTCAAGTTATCTAACTAGAAAATAATTCATAGGCATGTACCTATATTTTCCTATCAATAGGCATCATTTAGGTATATGGTCTACAATGCCATATAAACACATTAGGTCTCACAAAAACCTTATAACATTCACATTGGAGGATTAGTCACAACAAGAATTTTACCTAACCTCACCACACTATATAAACTAAGGCACTATCACTACCCTTAACAATCCCACTCTTAGGTTTTGGTGAACAAGGGAAAACACACTATCAAAGTTATGTTTCTCAGATAGACACCTGATCATTCTAATTAATTGTCAATTTTTTTAAAACCTTTTTTAACTAAAGTTAAACACCATTTTTTATTTTAATATCACAATCAAGGAAAAAAATTTCAATTTAACAACTTTTTGATAACACTTTTTTCCAATGTATTCGTGAAATGATGCATTCCACAATAACCTCGAGTGGCTAGAATGATGCATATAGACTCAACTATTATGACATTATGGGCCATAAATCAATAATAAAAATTCTAAAAAATAATAATCACAACACACCATAAGTCTACCACCCAAGATGAGTTAATATCCAACTATTACAGAAAACAACATTAACAACAATCCCACCCTGAGTACATGAGTTTTTACCTGTACATGGGTTTGAAACTCCCATGCACAATCTCATTACCAAGCCCCAGCTCTTCTTAGTCGCGTGTCTGCTATTCCCAAAATAGTAAGACAAAAGATGAAGAAAGAAAAATGGAGCTAGGATACAACATTATAATGTCCCAACCTAGTAACCATGCAACGATGTCTTGAGCAGGTTCTTTATGTGACCTCATGTATACCTCCCTATATGTTATAGGTTGTTAACAAGCAACATGGGTATGGTAAGATATTCATGGGGATAAAATACCCTCATATATCAAACTAAAACACCAATGGAAATAAATAAACATTCAAGGAATCATATATAACCATAAAATACACATGTCCCAAGCTTACAAAATAATAAATACAATACTCAACTGAAAAGGAACACATGATAAGCTACGATATTATTCATATATCTATAATGAAACTAAATTTAAAGACACTACAAACTCCCTATAGGGATGTAAACCACATCTAGTGCGCTCATTCAAGATCCATCCAAAACTAGAAATCCATCCCACGACCCTTTCCCTTATCCTATCAAGAAAAAATATAATCTTTTTGGGTACCGATCAGGTTACCTGATTATGGTGTGAGTACAACTGAGTTTTTCCACAACAATTGTTTTTAAAAAAATCTAGTCAAATGATATAATATGCAGTTCTATAAGAAAGAAGAACAATGCATGAATAACACATTATTTCATTATCATTTATTCTTATCTGACTATGTTAATTCAAGAGTTCCCAAGCAGACTCACACCTCAATACAATGTTTTTCTCGTTTTAGAGCCCGAACTGTTCCCTAGGGAATATCATATCTTATTACAAACATATTGTTGAAACTCAATGGATTAAATGGTGCTCTAATATCTCAGTACCTAATTCTACTAATGTCGGAGTATGAAATAATTCAATGTGAGGCCATAACTCAGAGTTCCATTATATCCATTCAATAATTTCAATCTTAAAAAACACATTTCCGATGTAACCCAAATCAAATAACATTTTTAAAGTGACCATGTTATAGTGCTTACTCCTCTATAGTTTGACCATTTTCCCATTATCTTACCTATAAGTACAATTACCACGATACAATGTATACTTTTCATTAGAATGACAATGTTCCCATTATCCAACTCATATGTATGATGACCATGTTAACATATGTACATAAAAATTTTGAATGAACATGTTCCCATTCATTCACGCATAATTAATTGAAAATTAATTATCCACATCATTCCCATTATTAATTCAACAATTAGTTAAATAAAAGAAAGTTTTTAATTTACTCAAAAATTATGTAAACATTTCAATCATCATTAATTAATTAAATTAGCTAATTAATTAATTTAAAAATTCATATCCCAATAATTACATTTTGTATAATTATTTATATTATTCTAAATCTCAAACTACTATAAATAATTCTGCAATTAAATATCTAGATCATAATATCTAAACTCATAATTAATTCAAAATTAATTATATCAACTTAACCAATTAGATATCTCATAATTAATCTACTAATTAATTATATAAATTAAAATACATAATTCACATAATTCATTTTACCAATTAATTATCTAATAGGGAAAACCATTAGTCTCATGATTAATTACTCCACTCAACATTTAATTCCACAATGCTTTGATAAATCAATTGGTGAACTTAATTAAACAAATTTATGAAAATATATTTCTAATGGATTGTAAAAAGTATAAAAAAATCATATAAGTATGAAATAAAAAACTATTGGAATTACATTTTAGATCACCTATATCAATTCATTGATGGATGTTCTTTTAATGAAAATCCCCAAAATCTGAGCAGCGCAACAATGTAGATATGAGTTTCGGATATAAATTCCTAAATCAAGATCAGGGTTATCAAAATATAACAAAGTAGTTATACATACTCAATATTATATCTACATATCACAAAATAGTTATATATCTAATGAAACAGAGGATATATTTTATTAAGAGATTATGAAAAGAAAGAGGATATGCCTCAGGATGAGATCCACATACCAGGAGAAGATCAAATATTCAATTTTGGCTTTAGATCTTGAAGAATATAGGTCATAAGGAATTGTAACCCCTACAAAAAGAAATGAGTTCACACTAAATTATCATGTCACAAGCCTTGTTTGAATAGGATGAGTCTCAAGGGTTCAGTGGATTTTAAAAATAATTTTCAGGTGTAAAGAAACAGTGTGCATAATTTCTTGGGAAGGGGAACACGATTAAACAAAAAAATGAACAAACTGTAAAAACCTCACTGTCTGAGGTATCACACTTTACTATGTTTGGTAGCATTTTTTTAAACAATTCTACAACCATGCGAACCAAAATTATATTAATTATTTAATTTCATAAAAACTTCTTCAATTTTATTATCCCTTTTTAATTTTTCATGTTTTATTTAATTACATAGTTAGTTATGTTCACGTCATATGTTTTGCTAATATTTCGATCATACATCCAAAAATACATTATCAGGTTAACAATGGAAAATAACTTCATTTTTTCATTATATTAAATAAAAAATAATGAAAAAAATTATTATATTTACACATAAATTATAATTTTAATACAGACCAATAAATAAGGACTTGAAAAATGTACTAAGATACTATCCTGGAGTTTGTTTCTCATGCATACACATAATTATCATTTCCATTTTTATTGATCAATATTGAAAGAAGGTATGAGTTATTTTATATTAAATGAATGATAAATATATATTAAATATAATAATATTTATTTAGATAAGAAAATATATTCCTTCCATGGTATTTATTAAGGAAAAAATAATCATATCGCATTGTGGAGGTGGTAATCCACAGGTATGCATGAATGACGTTATCTTATTCAAATTAATGGAAGAGTGAGATACTATATCATATATTAATTTTAAATAATACTAAATATGATAGTTATAATATATATATATATATATATATATATATTAAATCTATCATCATAAATAACAGTGAAATGTGATTATAGAAAATGAATTACAACTGTCTACAAGGCAGTACTCTACCATATTAACAAGAAATTGTTTTGTTTCTCCTTTTATGAAAGAGAATACTACCATAAGTTATTCTAGAAACATAATATAATCATAGTATATGGGAGATAATAATTTAATTCTTTATCATGAGTGACTAATTATTGAAGGAAGTTAAAGAATAAATGAAAGAATAATGCTTGTTTAAGAGTGACACATCTTCCTTGGACAACCACTTTAGATTTACACCTAATCCCTTCATTTGTGGGTGTTGTTATAAAATATAACTATAGAAAAAATTTAAGTAAATATGGATGTTTTTTTAGTGTTTGGTTAATCTAAAAGGTATTTGATTTGTAAATAATATAATAGATGATGATAACTTTTATAGTTGAGGAAAGGGGAACTTTTAAAATGTCTTATAATATAAATTTTATATAAACTAATTTTTATGGGAAAGATACTCCAAAATGAAATAATTATAAGGTAGGTTTAGGATGGTTTTGAATAACAACATAAAAATAAAATTTTGACCAATATATATATATATATATATATATATGTAAGTATTTTACCATTATTAGTTTTTATCCTACATTATCCATTTTTGATAATTTCACTATTAAAAACATATCCACAATTTTGTGGTCTTAACATTAAATATAATAGGAAAATTGTAAAATAAGTGAAAAATATTTTATATTTTAAACCAAATATTAATAACTTGGGTGAGAGGTTAATGTTCATGGATGAATGAAAATCATCCAATAGGAATTGTAAAATCCATAATGTCAATTTTTTCTTTATCGGGTTGTTTTTAACCTTAATTACATTATTTACCCTTACTCTGGTGATAATTATTTACACTTTTTACTATTCATAATGATTACAAATAAGAATAGATTATTTAACAAATCTGGACCAAATTATTCAAAATATGGATTACATTTTTGAATATTAATTTCAAATAATTGGAATAATTTTATTTAATATTTTACTAGAAAAGCCCGATGTAAAGATGATTTTTTCATTAAAATTCATTTTTCATAGAAAAATGATTTTACAATAACATTATGACTTATAATATTCATTAAATTAAAAAAAATTCAAATATATTGATATATGGACTATAAATTTCATATAATTATTCCCTATTAGGTTTTATTTTAAAAAAAATTAAGTTGAAAAGCATTATCTATATAAAAATTGTTCCCCCAAAAAAATTCTTTGTATAAAAATATATATATTAAAAAATAATCATAATTTATGATAAAAATAAATTTAATTACATTATTATGAATGAAATGATTTATATATATTTTATAAACCAAACAGAATACATAATTTTACATTAAAATGCCTTATTTAATTAACATAAACGACAGTTAAAACTGGTATTTTTCAACATTCACTGAAATATATGTCTTTTATATAAAGTAAAAAAATTTCAACAAAAAATAATATTTATATGATGTTTTAAAAAATTATATCCTCATTATCAAATAAAATTTATAAATGCTCTTAAAACTAATAATAATATTTTCTCATGAAAATTAATAAAATCCATTTTTGATGAGAATTTGTTTTTTAAGAATGAAATAACTATATAAAATATTTTTTAATTATTTACTATGAATTCATCAATACATTTATATTGATAATTATATATATATATTTCAAATTGAAATTAATCATATTTATACCCACTAATTTAACTTCTTGGTTACGAAAGTAATATTTAATTAAAAATATTTCATCGTTCATTTAGCTTTGGTGTTTTGTGTCCTATACACTACGAAACATAGTTTTCCATTTAATAACATCATGAACATCCCTAACAATAAACTTATTCAAAAATGAATTTGGTATATTGACTATGGTAAATGAAGTCATTATTTCATCATATCCAGAATAATAATCATGAGATAATTAAACATTTTCTACCTAAATTTTATTATTAAAACCACCCAAAATATGTTTATGAAAAATAACTTTGTTACAATCATATAAATGGTTGGATATACATACTCATGGGTATTGTTTCAATTTTTCAATGACAATGAAAAAATAATGTAAGAGTTTGTTTATATTTCTATAAGGATAATTATATCAATTATATCATATTATTTATTTAAATACACAAATATATACCATCCATTTTATTCAATAAAGAAAAATGTATCACATCTCTTCATAGTGGTGGTAATTTACACATACATACGAAAAACGTTTTCTAATTTCAATGAAGGGAAATGAAAAACAATATATATTACATTAATTATATTTAATTATATATATATCACAAATTTCATATATAAACATTTAATTATTTATCCCAAAATTACTATGAATGAAAATTATTGAAAAAAATCAATCATTTCATGAATTAGTAGTTATTCATACACATGAATGTTGGTTTCATTTCACATTCGATGCCTGAGGATATAGATATAAGTTATTACATAAACATAATAAATTATTGGATTATTTAATAGTTTTTTGTAATTTAATTAATATGGTTGAATAATATTTGATGAATTTGGATGAAGATATAAAATAAAATTATATGTTAGGATTGATACCACTTCCTAGGAATACATTTTTCTCGTTAAAAAAAATCCTCCATTGGAATTTTTTATAATCAAACCAATTCCCCTAGAAAATTTGATGGGATATAAGGATGAGATTTTATTCAATATTAAATTATAAAGAATTCTTTTTTATGTGTACGGAAAACAGGATATAGCGTCACCTTTTATAACTAAGGGGAGGGACTATTTTAGAATTTAATAGAATACTAAATAAATCTTAATTAATTTTCATGTAAAAAGGGAAAAAACAGAAATAATTATAATATAGGTTTAAGACTGTAATAAAACTTATCATACTGTTGATGTTTGAAAATTATAGAAATTTTTTACCCCTATCTAGTTGTTTTAATCTTTGATAACCCTTTTTTACAATTACCATTATATCATGGGTTTTACTCTTTATGGGTTAATATAGTCAAAATATTTGGAAACATATCCACAAAATGAAAAATTTATGTTATTTTTAAAAATATTGTAATTAATTTTATGAATACATCAGTATTATTAATTTTAAATCACTTAATATGATATTATTAATTATATATATAATTTTTGTCATTTTTGGAACTATTTCATTAATTTATCATTGAAAATTACATGTTAGTAATGGAATAATAATCAAATACATTAAAACATATATAACATGTTATACTTATCTAAAAAATTCATTAAACATAATAATTCATTCAATTTATATTACTTTTAATATTTTTAAAATCATTTATTTAACTTTTCTACGAATAAAATAAATTCTGTTTCGGTGTTTCTTAATCAGTATAAGTAATTATTTCATTAAATTTTTTTAATTATATTAACATGATAAAAACAAATTTACCTTTGAGATAGACTTTAATAACTAAACATAATTTGTGTTCATCGATTTCATAAAATATTGTATTTATTAATATTAAGGAATTGATAGTTTTTGAATTAACTTTTAGCTCAATATTGTAAATGTCAAAAAAATATATATATAGAATCATGTGGTTATATATTCAATACATGGATGGAAATGGACAAAAAAAGCTCATAAAATAAGATAAAGGTATGTGTTATGGTAAATGTGTTGTCATTAACAGAATATTTTTAGACATAATTACCTTATTTACCATTATTGTGATAATAAGTATTCACCATAGATACCATCCACAATAATTGAAACATAAAGGTGGGTTTTATCTAAATCAAGACTTCATTATTACCATTATAGAATCCATTTTTAATATTCATTTAATAGGTGATACTGAATATAAATTAAAATTAAATTCTCAATGTGTTATGAAAAGAATCTTTTTATGAAAATTATTTTTCAAGGAAAATAATTTTAAATTAACTCTATAACTAGTAATACTAATTTTATAATTTTCAATACACAAATATAGAAAAATATTTCATAATTTAATTTAAATAAATCCCCATTTAAGTTTATTTTTAAAAAATAAAAATCAATAATATTATTTACTTAAAAAAAGTTTCCATAAAAATATGTCTTCTTGAGAATAAGAATATAGTTATACCACAATCAACAAATTTTTTCATTAAATTAAAATTAAAATTATTTTTATAAATAAAACTAATCATATTTAAATTTAATAAAAAATAAAAAATATATTTATAAAGTAGATTAATTTATTTATGTAAATGATATGATAGTTTCAAAAAATGGTATTTCCACTATTAAATGAAAGATAAATATATATAGAAAAATTTGAAAATTTAACCCTAAGATCATTTTTATTAACTAATTTAAAATTTTATTTCTTATTTATCAAATAAAATTTCTAGAATATGTAGAAATTAATTATAATAATTTCTTATGAAAATAATGAAAAGTTCTTTTTGAGGAAAACATATGTTAGAAAGATAAATTTACTTTATTAAAAACTCAGTGATTAATAAAAAAAGAATTTATCTATATATTTATATTTAGGACAAAATTATTTATATTTCATATCAAATTTAATCATATTCATACCTTCTAATTTATTTGCATGGATATAATGTTCATATTTAAATAATAATATTTCTCAGTTCATTTTAGATTTGTGTTTAATGTAGTATGTACTATCAAACATATTATTATTTTACAAAAAATGAGGTTATATAATATTCCCCCATTAATAAATTATGTCTTCACAATTTGAACTCAGCATTAGTTAATTATTTTTGTACATCTGAAAATACATTTTTTAAAATCCCACATCAAGAAAATGGTTAATAAAACATTCCATTATAATGATGGAAAATGAAGTATGAAGTTCATAACTTAAATAGGTTTCCAAATAAAAAGAAATTAGTCGAAAGTTAAATTATTGGAATGAATAAAAATTTAATATCCAAAAAAATATGAAGAGTGAATGGGAACAATGATATGAATAAAGTGAATGCTCATGACAATGTTGATGTCCACAAAATCATAAAATGTCAATTTCTTAAAATGATAACTCATTTATAAAAAAATGTAGGTAATTGGATAAATTTTTTGTTTATATATCCTTTTACATGATTTCTAGAATTTATTTACCATCATGATAAGGAAAAAAGGAAATATATTTACATTATATGTATAATTTTATGCTTCCCTAAATTTCAAATATAATCAATTCTTTTTCTTCAAATAATTAGTATTCAAAATAATTTTTTTATATATTAATCACTAAAGTCAAATAACAAGATATCACATAATCCATATAAGAATAAAAAATTAGACTTGTTATATTTATCAATTTATATAAACTAAAATGGTTAAAATAATATTGATAAAATTATTAATTAACCATTATGTAAATAAATACAATATTAATAGTCAAAGCGTCAACAATAAGACCCAATGGTAAACATATATCATTTGATAAATACCCCTTCATAAAATTATTTATAATATTCGAGACTAGTAATGACACAGTAATAATATTAAAATTTTATCACGTATTATTACGATATAAATTTAACATTTATCATCAACTAATATGAATCACACTTCATGTATCATAATAAAAATACAAATTCCTAAATCATATAATCACTATGATATGATAATATTTCATAAAAATGACATAAATCTATAATATTGCTAAAACAATCATTAATGTTTCCAAAAGATATTTTATCTATCATTCCTCAAATAAATTCCATTTTTTCCATATTTAGATAATGGTCCCTAAATAGTAATATTTTTTTGTAATAACATCAATCACCTAATCAAAAAATCACTTTTAAATCCAATTTTTTCTTTGAAAAAATCATATGTTCCAAAATCAACTAAATGTTGATCCATTACATTATTTTAAAAAATAAATTTCATACTAACTAAGGAATCAAATAAGCTATTGGTAGGTATTTTACCCATATATTCTTCAAGTTATGGGTTCATGCCTCGTGACCTTTCCAGATGGGACATATTGTCATTTTAAATAAAAATATACTAATAAAATCCCCAAAAATATGAATAAAATTTTTATAAATAACCTTAATCATCAATGATAATATAAACCCTAAAGTTTATCATCATATTTGAATATATGAGAAGATAATTATTCCACATATTATAATTTTTGTTGAACCTAAGGATTACATATTCATTAATCTAATAAAACATCTCAAAAAATGACCTTAATAACATTAAGATCCCATCACATAAATATAATAATTGATTTCTAAGACTAGGAAATTATTATCATCCTTAAAATCATTTACCCATTGTGGAATATATAACTCATATGCTATCCTCACATGAAAAAATACTAATATCTAATGTTATATGATCCATTCCTTGGATACCAACTATATGGACCCAGCCTTAAAAATCACTTAATCTTAAGTTTTATGTTAATAAATAATTTTTTTACACCCGAGGATCATTACTGTTTATTGTTTTAGGGAAGTTTTTCTTCACCCATATAAAATAAGTATCACATCACAATGTAGAAACATACACATACAATCCATTTTTCTCCGCACAAAAAGTAATTATGATACAACAGGTTCTCATTCCATGCTCTATAATTAAATGTTTTATCTTAACCTCATTCATTACCATTCTAATTCTTAAAAAAAATTGAAAATTTTTTTAAAATATTTTACAAGAATAGATATCCCATTAAGGGAAATATAAATTGTAACAACAAATCCTTTTAGTTTATGAATACTTAAAAAATATTTTTGATTATCAAAAGTAATAGTTAGAATCAAAATAATCAATTTATTTCTAAACAATAAAACATTTATATCTAAATATTTTTCATAAAAATCATATGAAACATTAAAGGTAAAATAATAATCATAATGGTTCCTTTTCACGAATTAAAAATGAATAAATAATTTAAATTAAAATTTTCATTTCACCCTTATGATTTAAAATATACTTTATTTTAAAGATAATTTCAAGTGTAATCACATGGGAGAATATCATAAAAAACGTGGTTTCATAAGATCATTGACATATACGTAATGTTTTATCAATAAAAAATTATTAAATAAAAAATCAAGTAATACAACCAAGACAACACCACATTGTGTAATGATTCCAACAGTGTATTTTCTTTGCTCCATAATCCACCACATAACATATCAGAATTTAAAATATTTACCTAATGCATTAGCTCTCTAACTGGTAGCACTAATAAAAAAATTTAAATGTTAATTTTTTTAAAAAGGAATTAAATTATAAGGAATAGTCATAAAAATTACCCATGGAATGTAATGGGTTTTATAATCCTTCCTCACATTAGAATCAATTGATTTTTCATAAAGAATGCATTTTTGAAAGAAGAAAAATATGTATATTACCCCATCAATGAAATAGATATAATATAGGTATATATATAGGATATATATAAACATAATTTAGAATAATTTCATATAATTATTTTTTTTGGGATGGTGAGCTTGAGGGATATTTTTTTAACCCAATGAAAATGCATTTTTTAGATAAATATTTTACACCCATGGGGAAAACATTTTTGGATATCAAAATATTCATATTTAAATCCCTTTTTATAAAATTAAATATAAAGAAAAATATGGTTTTCTTTGAAAAAAATTAAGCCACTAAAAAATTTAAAACATCAAATAACATTTTTGATATCAGTAAAATATGTTGATGTTGTATATGATAAAATATTACAATCTTATTTTTTTGTAATGAAATAAAAAATACTCTGTATAAAATAAATAAAAGAATAATTTTGAAAAAAAACAAGAAACAATGTAAAAAAAATTTATATAAAATACCTTATAATTCATTTAGGTCAATTCAAATACATTAATAAAATTATTTTAATATAACAAAAATGGAAGATAAATATTTAGCCAAAAAATATTTAATACAATTAAAATAAGGTTTTTAATGTAATTTTATCAATAAGTGAACTAATAAAAATATTCATTTTTCAAAATATTATAAGGATAGTTATATATGGGAAAAAATTACTTATATAATATATTTAAAAATATTTTTTGAAAAAATTAGAATAACATGTATATGGAAGAAAAATAGTATAAATTGAAACTTAAAATGATGAATTTTTTTTGAACAAAATCCTTAACAAGACTCTGAATCATTACATAAGTTCATTATCTTCCTTAATAATAAATATATTTCAATTATTTATTTATAATAATATTTTTCAATTTTATTAACCATTTATTTATTTGTTATCTTCTTATATTTGAGTACCTAATCATTTAAGTTCACAACGGTCATTTCGATGATATTCAGATCATAAGTAAGAAAGCGACTATGGAAATTTTACAATGGTCAATCATTTCATCATTTAATAATATATAGATTAATAATAATGACATAATTATAATTTTTATAAATTAATTTTTGTTTTAAAACCATCCATGAAATATGGTTTTTTTAATGAACAATGTTATAATTCGGGAGATGGTGGAATTTTTGTACAAATTAGTAACATTCCCATTATATAATGAACATGATAAAAAGAGGAAAAATGTATTTTATCACGATAAAATTAAAATTATATCATAAATAAGATATTACATATTTAAATAGACTTATATATACCACCAACGTGATGTGGTAATGAAAAATGAATCAAATTGCGTCGTGGAGATGACAATTCACATGTACGCCCTCACGGTGTTATCATCATTCAATGAATTGAAAAGTAACAAATTAATTATATAATAATATTATTTAACTATAAATATGTTTAATGTATATATATATAGACACACACAGACATACTAAATCTATCATGATTAATAGTTGTGAATGGCGATGATGGAAAATGAATTACTTCTTTTCGGGATGTGGTAGTTTTCCGTAAACACGAATGATGGTTTCATTTCTCAATTGGTGGAAGAGGATATGAATATAGGTTATTCCATTAATATAATGATACATCGGTCTATTTTATATATTTTTTTTATTATATCATCACAGTTGAAGATGATTTGGAGGATGTGGATGGCTAAAAAATAGAAACACTCATTTAAGAACAATACCTCTTCTGTAGACAACCACATTAGGTTTATTCGAAAAGCCTTTGAAGGAGGGTTTAATAATAAAAACACGACTAATAATAAATTTTAATTTATGTAAGGAATATTTTTGATCAGTAATTTTATGATATAATAAATTGTTTATGTGTGAAAAAAATAGGAGAGTCGGTTCCCTTTTATAGGTGAGAGGAGGGAAATTTTGGAATATCTTAAAATATTAAATTAATATAAATTAATATTCATGGAAATAATTTTATAAACTAAAAGAATAAAAATATAATATTAGGATTTATAAAAATACACCATAAAATAAATTTTAAACATATTTTAATAAGGGTTTCTCCCTTTTCTCATTTTTTTAACCGCATTAAACCTTTATTATGAATTACTATTATAAGAATGTTCTTACTATACATGAATCTATATAGATACTATAAATAAAAAACTAGATAAAAATTGAACCATATTTGATATTTAAAACAGTATCCTAATAATGTTTCATAATAGAAGATATTTATATATTTTAAATTATTTATTAATATATTTTTTTTAAAAAATATCATTAATGTCATTTTTGGAAACATTTAATTAATTTGAAATTTAAAAAAACATCATAGTCGTTGAATTAAAATATAATCAATTAAAAAATTCCAAATTTATATATTTGTCTTAAAAATTAATAGAAAAATAAATTATTATAATTTATATTACACTTAATATGTTTAAAATCTTTTAATTTATATTTTGTTTTAAATTAAATAAATAATATATAAGTGTTGCATAAGAATTCAAGGAACTTATTTCATTAAAAAAATCAAGATAAATCACTATGATAAATAAATGATTTATATTTCAAATTAATATTTAGAATAAATCATATGTTTTTTTATCTCTATCAAAAAATATTACAGTTAAGAAAATTAAGAAACTTCCATTTTTGTATTTATATTTTACATCAATATTATAATGGTTAAAATAAATGAAATTTGTACCTTTGTGGCCATATATTAAATAAATAGATTAAAATAGTATAAATAAACTCATCCAATATGATTAATTCACGTTTTAGGGTCAATTATTAGATTTTTCCAAATATTTTTATCCATTATTACCTGATTTACCCTTACTATAGAGGTAATTTTTTATAATAATTACAATTCATAATGACTAAAATCTAATGTGGAATATTTTTTTAAAAAATTACCTCCTGATTCCAAATATAAAATCTATTTTTTATATTCAATTCGCATAAGATTAATTTTGTAATTTAAAATTAGACTAGAAAAGTGTGACAAAACACGTGTTTTTATGAAAAAATCATTTTTCAAGGAAAAAAGTGATTTTACATAAACACTATGACTCTATAATGATCATTATATAAATTTAAATTAATATAAATAGAAAATATTATATATAATTTTTTTAAAATCTTTCATTTTAAGGGGATACTTTAATTAATTAAAATGAAAAAATATTATTCACTTTGAATGATTTTCTAAAAAAATGTACTTTTAAGTATAAAAATATATTTATTAAAATTTTTTGAGAATTGATGATTCAAATGAAATAAATTATATTATTATAAATAAAATATATCATTTATAAATTTTATTCCAAATAAAAAAATTAATCATTCATATACATTTTTTATTAAAAATACGTTATAGATTTATATAAAATGGTGTTCATCAATATTCATTAAGAATCACTCTACAAAAAAATACCAAAATTTCATAGTATTATAATTTTTATATGATGGTTTCCAAAAGAAATTCTTATTCATAAATTAAATGTTGAAAAATTTCAATATATTGATCTCAATAATTAGTCACGAAATTTAATAAATACATTTTTTAAGGAAAATCTATTTTTATGAATAAAATGACCTTACTAAAAATTGATTAAATACTTACTAAGAGTTTATCAATAAATTTACATTGAGTCTAAATTATATATATTTATAATAATAAGCTAATATTATTCATACCCATTACTTTTATTGTTTTTATAATGGTCATGTTAAAATAATAATATTCTATGGTTAATTTAGAATCGGTGTTACCTATCATATATACTATCGAGCATAATATTATATTTTTCATTTGAAGGTGTTAAACTAAACCCTCTATAATAAAATATTTTATTGTAATTTGATATTAGGATCGATATGAAAGGGTTTTGAATATGAAAATACCTTTGTTCGAAATCACAAATCACAAAAAGGGTTAATAAAAATTCCTCTTCAAAATAGGGAAAATGGTATATGAAGGTCATCACATGACATGGTTTCAAAATAAGAGATCATTTGTGGGAAGTGAAAATACTGAAATGGAAAAAAAATTAATGTCCAAATCATTTTAAATAGTGGTTTTCATCATTGATAAAAATAACATGAATTCTCAATAGAAAGGCCGTGAATAAAAAATGATATACTAATGAGGTGTGAAAGAGGTCGTCGATTTATCAAAAAAATGTAAGAAGATTAATTTTTTTTCATGATCCCTTTCATAGAGTTGACAAAATCTTTTACAATATAGATTTCTAACATAAGGATATACACATACATGTTATTTATAATTTCATACATTAATCCATTTCCACTAAAATATCAACTTTTTATCTACATGATTATTAATCATGAATAATATTCCATGATCGAAGAACTAAAATCAACTTCTAATTACTCACTAAATAGAAAATTTGATTAAAATTCATTCCAATTAAGATTAGACATTAGCCAAAATTAAAATAGTTATCACAATATAATTCTAAAAATGAATAAACCATCGTATGAATAAATATAACATTAACCACAAAAGACATAATTATAACACCCAATGTTCATCATATATCATTAGGTAAATAACTGAGCTTTAAATTCTTAAAAATAATCCAATAATAATATTTAATATCAATGATTATAATGATTGGATCCCATATTATTCCAAGAAAATTTAACAATTATCTCTAAATAACATCAGCCACTATTAATATATCATAACTATAATGAATATTCTCTAACCATATAATCTCCATGATATTAAAATAATTTAACTAAATAACCCAAATCAATACAGATACACATTAGAAGAATATATTATTACAAAATATAATTAATCCATTATTCGAAAAATAATATACAATAATTATATATTTACCATAATTATATAAGGTTCCCAAAAACATTTCATAAACCAATGTAAAATTAATCACCTAATCATCATATTACTGTTAATTAACTTTATCATCTCATTAATAAAACATATATTCCAAAAATAAATATATTGTTTATTTATCACATATTTTAACAAAACATTTTCATACTACCCATAGCATCATTTAATATGGTGGTAGGTGTTACACCCATTTCACCCTGCGGTTGTGGGTTAAATCCCAATGGTTTTGTAAATGTGAATGGTTATAATTTTTAATAAAAATATGTTAATTTATTCACCAAAAATATGTTTAATATAAATAAAAATAACATTTTAAAAAATCTCATATAAACCCAGATGGTTATAATAAATTTTGACATATGAAAAGATAGTTATTTCTCGAATAACACTTCATATTGAGCCAAAGTGTTACATATACCACAACCAAATAAAAAATCTCCCAAAATGTCACTAATCAAATGAAAACTGCATCAATTAAAATATATAAATGTTTTTCTATGACTTTGAACATCTGATCATCCAAAAAGAAAGTAAACCAATATTGGTATCCATAAATGTTAACTTAACCTGACTAGAAAACCTCATAATATCTAATGTTATCTAAACCTTTTCATTGATACCAACTAAAAGGACTCATCATTAAACATAATATGGTATCTGGTTCTAAGTCAGGATTTCATTTTTTTCCATTTGAGTGTCTTTAATATTTAGAGTATTATAGAATAAGGTTATCATGCTTAAATAATTAACTATTTCATCAAAATATTACACATTCTATTAGTTATTATTTTTACTAGATAATAAAATGTTTATGATGCTACAAGATTTCAACTCATGACCTATCTTGAAAAACATTATCTCAAACTCATCATTTCCCAAACTCATCCTTAAAAACCTATGAATAGAATTTCAAAGTGTGTGATGAGATAAAACTTTTTATTCAAGACAAATAAAAGTAAGTAAGGAACTGTAAAGACCCTAAAATTCTAGGAAAAATTTTTCTTAATATTTTATTTGGGATTTTATAAGAACGCGGTTTCTAATGGAACTTGATTCTGAGGCCTGGTGTGCCAGGAATTTCTATCCTACGTTTAGCTCGGGTACGTTCAGTGAACGAACGAGCGAGAATTCCTAACTTCTGAACCAGAGATCGGAATCGAATTCTGAGGGCACCGATGGAACCGCATCGCAGTTAATTGCTTTGAAATACCTCTTCCGGTGTTGCGTTTTCACATGTGTAGTTGTTAAAATTTGTGGAAGTTAAAATAAAATTTAAAGGACAAATTTTATTTATCTTCCTAAGTTTTTAACCTTTGGGTGGAAGTTGGGTAACCACCCAACTTCCCATGAGAGGTTTTAAAGCCGGTGGGGCCCTCAAGAACCCCACCCCTTCATATTCTCTAACCCCCCTCAACTCACAATTACTTTTTGATAACTTATATTAATTAATTATGTGAGATAAATGTGAATGTTTGAAATTCAAATGCATAAGTTATGTTAAAAAAATAAGTGTTGAACTTATTTTATTTTGTTGGAATTCTGGTTGTGGGAGCCTTTGGGAGAAAATCTAAGGATCTTGAGGAACTTCTTCAGCTTAGAAGAAGAATGTGAAGAATGCCGGATTCCTCGGGGATCGACGTCTCCTTCTGTGATGTCACCTTCCGTGACGTCTCCTTCTGCGACGTCTCCTTCCGTGACGTCTCCTTCCACATCTCCTTCTGCGACAGTTATCTCTGTGAAGAATCCTCGCTCAACCTATTCGATGAGGTAGGGGTTTATGTGTTTTTATTTGTGAATTCTTCTGTCATCTATCCTCATTCATTTGGACCGCTTGGTATCGTTTAACGGGAGGGGGCCGGACCGCACAAACACGGCCGGAGCGGGGCCACAGAAGAGGAGTGCGGCGCTGTCGCGTCGCGCCGGAAGGACCAAGGCCACGGCTTAAGCCGCGGCAGAGCAGGGGAACCGGCTGCCAGAATCGGGCCATCGGAGTCGGAGCAGGGAGACCAGCCCTTGCAGGTACCGTGGCAGTAGAAGTCGTCCGGCCGGAGCGGGCCGACCGGTCAGGGGAGAGCCGGGGGTTACGACCCCCGGCTGGCCGGCAATGAGCGGCCCCCATTATTGGGGGCCACGGTTACAAACGATGGGGGGCAGCCCCCCCCCCCCCCCCCCCCCCGCACACCCGAACGGCTCGGCCATTCGGCCGAGCCACCTGGCCAGCGCGTCGGACCGCCAGCGCGCCTGGTCGCGCCCCGGCTAGGCCGAGTTGGGTGGGTCCTACCCCGAAACCCCCACTTTCGGACCCTTCACGATCTTTTGCCTATAATTTGATCTGCAGACCTCAGATTGAAACATCATCAGCTGCAATGCGATCCTTGGATCGAGACGGTCGTTTCGGTACAACGCACTCAAGGTTTCGAAGTACTTTGTTTTTGGCTGGGTTGGTTCGTACATGAAACAAACCGGGCCCTCGGAGCGGAAACGCTTATAACTTGAGCTCCGGACATCCTATTGGCGTTCTGTCGACTTTGTTGGATTCCTCATAGTGAGAAGGATATTTTGGCTTAATCCACTCAAGGTTTGGACGCAGTTGGTGTACGGTGAGTTTGGTTTTGACTTAAAAACCAACCAGGCACCTGGGATGAAAAAGACAATAACTCTCATTCCGGGCGTCCGATTGACGCGCTGTCTATCACGTTGAGTTCCTATTGATGATACGGAACATTTGGATACATAAACTCTGGACTATGTGTCAGTTGATATATCGGACCCTCGGCTCGTGGGGCGGACCCTCCCGAACGAGCTTGCTGTGTGCAGAAACCCTAGAGCTGGCTGCGACTGTGACGGCGATGACGACTGTACAGAAATCCTCCGTGGATTCGAAGGCGACGACTACAAAACTCAGCGATCCTACGTGGATCAGTGATACCGATCCTATGTGGGTCCGATCCTATGCGAGTCAGTGCGTAGCGGTCCTGTGTGGGCCAGCACCTACAGATCCTGTGTGGGTCCGATCATGTGTGGGTCATTACGCGGGTTAGTTACCCATCGATCCTTTGTGGGTCATTGCTGGGGTTAGTACCTATCGATCCCGTGTGGGTCCAACAACTTTGATGAATCAGTGGAAATATCTGATCATCTCTATCGTCTTACGAAAAAAGAATACCTGTGTGAGATGAATCTTGAATTTCAATCATTATCTTCGATAAGATTGACTTGATATCCTGTGTGGATTACGTTATGCTTTCCTGTGTGGATTGGATTGTGATTTCCTGTGTGGACTGGGTTGTACTTGAGCTCAGATGTTGGTGCCAAATGAGAATTGATGACTTAGGTATATGTATGGGTATATACCTAAGTTGTGTCGGATGTTACTTCGTGATTGTATCTTCCTTTGTGGATTATCTTTTGTGGATTCTGGGAGACCTTCGGGGGTCTCGGGGTCCCTACAGAGTAGCTTATACTCACACCTACACGAGCTATGCCCGCACTACATTATGTTGGATGCAGACGACGGATAGTGCTGATCGCGGTTGAGGCTTGCGGAGTAGGTCGGTACCCGGACGTGGACCACTAGACGAGACCTACTCGGAGCGGACGGCTGCACCCGAGGAACTGTGTAGGCTATCTGTACTCACCCTTTAGGTGGGACTTCCAGTGGATGGCTCGAGGCTGTGGCTTTACGTTCAGTTGTTGTTTTCCCTTTTCAGTTGTACTTTACTTTCAGTTTGGGTTTGTATAATGGCCCACTTACTTTTCCGCACTTACTATTGTACCCAGTTTTACATAGTGTTTACTTCTACTGCTTGCTTGCTCTATGGTGTTTGTTTACTTTACAAAGTCAATGCCTTCCCTTTATACCGGGAATTACGGCTTGGTGCTAGTCGCCAGGACTTGGCCTATGGAAGGCAGGCTTGGGGTAGTCACGGCACGGGCTCCGAGGATGGGTCGTGACAAATTGGTAGCAAAGGAGTTTGGTTCTACCACAGAACATTGGACTCTGATATTTTTCTATATGAAGAAATAGTGTTAAGAGTATTGAGTGTGGTTATCTGTCCAGGGAGTCCAGTGTTGGTGCGGTGGCCGATGTATCTGTACACCAGGATCCTAATGTCACGACCCGCCCTCGGGGCCCGTGCCATGACTACCCCAAGCCCGCCTTCCATAGGCCAGGGGCTGGCGACTAGCAACAAGGCGTAAATCCTGGAAAAAGAAGAAGGCATTGCCTTTGAAATGTAAACAAGCACCACAGTGTAAGCAAACGGAAAAGTAAACTCTAAGTAAAAACTGTAACAAGCTGTGCTGAAAGTAAAAGGGGCCGGAAATACAAGACCAACTGTAATGTACAACTGAAAGGGGAAAACAACAACTGAAAAGAAAAGCCACAACGTCGAGCCGTCCTCTGGAAGTCCCACCTGAAGGGTGGGTACAGATAGCCTCCACTGCTCATCGGGTCCACCTGACTGCTTCGAGTATGTCCCGCCCAGTGGTCCACCTCCAGGTACCGTCCTGCTCCGCAAGCCTCCACCACAATCAGTGTTGTTCGTCGCCTACAACCAACACAACGTAGTGCGGGCATAGCCCGTGCATGGGTGAGTATAAGCTACTCAGTAGGGACCCCGAGACCCCCGAAGGTCTCTCGAAATCCACAAGGATAAACCACAAGGAAAGATACAATCACGAAGTAACATCTGACACTGCTTAGGTATATGCCCATACATATACCTAAGTCATCAATCGTCGTTCGGCTCCAACATCCGAGCCCAAGAACAACCCAGTCCACACAGGAAAGAAAACGTATACCCACACAAGATAGCTCAACAAAATCCACAAAGGAGAGTAACACAAGATTCAGCTCACACAGGATACTTCTTCGTATGACGTTAGAGATGATCAGATGTAACCATTGATTCATCTAAGCCATCGGACCCACAAAGGATCTGTAGGTACTAACCCTCACAATGAACCACATAGGATCGATCATGAAGTTGAACCCAAAGCTTTTGGGAAACTCCTTCTCCATAAAGTACAGTGGTTATGCCGCTACAACCAAGCCCTTCCCTCTTACCTTGGACAACTGTAGTTCTCCACCTATCGGGTACTGTGGGCCTGCTGCTACAACCGAGCGCTCCTCCGTCGTGGGTCTGCCGCTACAACCAAGCACTCCCCTGTGCAGCTACAACAAAGAGCACCTCTGTCATGGGTCTTCCGCTACAACTAAGCGCACCTCTGTGCCGCTACAACCAAGCTCACCTCTGTCGTGGGTCTGCCGCTACAACCAAGCGCTCCCCTGTGCCGCTACAACCAAGAACACCTCTGTCGTGGGTCTGCCGCTACAACCAAGCGCTCCCCTGTGCCGCCACAACCAAGCGCACCTCTGTCGTGGGTCTGCCGCTACAACCAAGCGCTCCCCTGTGCCACTACAACCAAGCGCATCTCTGTCTTGGGTCTGCCGCTACAACCAAGCGCTCCCTTGTGCTGCTACAACCAAGCGCACCGAGTCGTTCGATCAGTAGTCGTCAAGTATCATATGGCTATAGGGATTCCGCACACAACAGGCTCATTCCGGGAGGGTCCACTCCACGAGCTAAGAGTTCGATGCATCAACTGACATGTGGTTCGGAGTTGATGTATCCCAAGATGTACCGTAGTGGTCGTTGTACAGTCGTCGTCGTCGAAGTCGCATACAGCACTAGGGTTCCCGCACACAGAAAGCTCGTTCGAGAGGGTCCGCTCCACGAGCCGAGAGGCTGATACATAAACTAACACAAAGTCCAAGGTTGATGTATCCAAAAGTTCCGTATCGCCAACAGGAACTCAACGTCGCAGACGGCGCGTCAATCGGACGCCCGGTCTGAGAGTTATTGGCTTTTTCGTCCCAGGGGCCCAGTTGGTTTTGAAGGAAAAACCAACCTGGCCATACTCCACCTGCGTCCAAACCTCGGGTGGGGTATGCCAAAAGATCTGTCTCACATAGAGGAATTCAACGAAGTCGACGGCACATCGATCAGACGTCCGAAGCTCAAGATATGAGCGTTTCCGCTCCGAAGGCCCGGTTGGTTTCATGGACGATCCAACCCGGCCGAACCCAAAGTATTCTGAAACCTTGATTGTAATAAACCGAAATGACTGTCTCGATCCAAGGATCGCATTGCCACTGACGGCGCGTAGTTCGGAGGCCCGTAGCTCATGTTACGAGAAAAAGACCGAATCGGTCCGAAGACGGGGGGTCTGGGCCCGGGCCGACCCAGCCCGACCCCCCTGGGTCGGCCGAACCGGGTCGACACGACCCAGTCCGGCCCAGCTCAGCTTGGCCGAGTGGCCGAGCGAGGGTGATGTGGGGCGCTGCCCTAACGGGAAGAGGATGCCGCGGCCCTCGTGGGGCCGCGCGGGACACCGGCGGACGCGGCTTCTGCCGCGTCCCGTGCGGGCGAGCCGGACCCGCGCGGCCGCGGGTCCGCTGGCTGCTGCCGCCGCGGCTTCAGCTACGGTGGCCCTGTCCGGCAGCGCGCCGGATACTTCCGCGTGCCACCGGAGTTGCTCCGATGGTCCGTTTTCCTTCCCGTCTACGCCGCTGCTCCTCCCGGGACCCGTTCTTCTCTGCGGAATTATCAAATTTCCTTTACGGCACACTTTGTCATCGCCCTCCAAATCAGCACAACAACGAAGAGCGACAGAGGTTTTTCGGGCCGTGTCTGTTTGGCCCGCACCCTCTGCGTTAGACGGTATCAATCGGGAGGATAAATCAACACATGAAAAACATATCAAAACAATTTTAATAATTTAAAATTGCACTTGATCCAGGTTCTTGTTTCAAAAGAAACAATCATAGGGATATAAAAAGGTAATCCAAAAATAAAATCCCTACCTCGACAAGTCGTCGCACACGCATTCTTCGCGGAAATTGATCATCGCGGAAGGAGGGGACCGTCGCGTCGTCGCGGTATCCGGAGTTGCGTCGACGAACACCGAAGACCAAGAAACAACAGATTTAATTATAAATAATTAAATCCATATTGAGTTAAAAACCACAATGGAATTTAAAGAGTTAAAAACTCTCACCTCAACGGATGATCGATGATTTTTGTCGTGGAGGAAGGAACGTCGCAGAAGAATGTCGCGTAAGAGGAAATGTCGGCGTCGCGGCACACGACATCGCATCGTCGATTTCCGCGGTTTCGGCATTCTTCGCGTTCTTCACGTTCTTCGCGTTCTTCGCGTTATTCGCGTTCTTCGCGTTCTTCATGAAGAAGGGTGAAGGCACAATAATTTCTGTCAAAAGCCTCTCAATGTGTAATCCTCAAGATGTTGGCGTTGGTCTTATTTTATAGTTACACCAACGGATTTCAAACAGGATAAGAGACGAATGAAATTAATTCATATAATTAATTTCAACGAATAAACCTCCCATTTAATTCAACGAAAAAAACTGCCCAATTAATTGGTGCGTTAAGAAAATAAGAAAACGCGTCAGTTGACTTTCATAATGATGGGTTTTCACGGGTGCGTTACTTAGCGGAAAAGAAACGGTGGGGCTCATGTGGGTCCCACCTCACAAATATCCTACCAAGTGGGTATGATATTTTTGGATAGCACCCTATCCGCATCAACTCAGCTTAAGCCACTTTTAAGTGGCTTCAAGTGGCTTCCAAGTGTCTTAAGTGAAATAAAATAAAGTTTGTTGTACAATTATTTTATATCTTAACTTTATGCCCGAAAATTAAAAGAAACACCCAAGAAAATGCAACTTTGGAAGATGTGTTTCTAAGAAAGTACCGGTGCTACGATTTCATCAGTGCCCTACGAATTTGATTCCGAGCACCGGTTCAAAAGTTAGAAAAACTCGCTCGTCCATTCACTGAACGTACCCGAGCCAAACTTCATAAAATGATTCTGGGCACACCGGGCCTCAGAATCAGGTGCCATCAGGAGCTGCGTTCTTGTAAAATTCCAAAGAAAATTAAGAAAAAAATTTCCTTGAAATTTACTGGTCGTTACACCTAACTTCTGATTTCCTACTTAATACACGAAGACGTTGATTGCATGTGTGTTTCATGCTTTCGTTGTGATTACTTTATGTCAGCTCACCAGGTATACTATTTGACCATGGAGAACCTTTTTATTTTTAGGATGGCCACACGATGGAAACCAGCTAGGGTTCCAACAGTTGTACTTGATGACAGCCAACCGAGCGACGAGGCCTCAGTGCAGGTCCCTTTGACAGTAGAGGCACCAGCGGTACCGCTACCCGCCGAGCCACTAATGCTACCTTCCCTAGCCGCTGACGATACATGTCGCCTTAGTGAAATGCAAGAGTTTTAGCACCAGCGACTGCCCAGGATCCACGGGGAGACGGACCCTCAGGCAGCTGAGGATTGGCTGAAGGCAGTTGTATGTGTTTTCTGGTTATTTAGGACACTAGCAGACCTCATGGTGAATCTCGCTGCGAACCTACTGCACGCGGAAGCAGACAGATGGTGGAGCTTGATGCTCCAGGTGCACGACGAGGCATCTCTCCTCTAGATGGACTTTGAGAGCCTTTTCTTCTCGGAGTTCGTCCTAGCCTCCCTCCATTCGGTGCGCATACAGGAGCTTCTACAGCTGCGACATGGCAGCTTGTCGGTCGCCTTGTACTCGGAGAGATTTATTGATTTCTCACGCTACTCGACAGACATTGTACGAGACCCATTCTTCCGAGCCCTGACCATCGAGCAGGGTTTGAGGCAGGAGATCAAGGCATCGCTAATTTCCCTCAGCATTCCGACACAGGTAGGAGTACTGGAGCGTGCCCTTCTGATCGAGAGATTCCTTGATGAGCATGCATCATCAGCGAGACCTACCATTGGATGACACACAACAGAGTCTTCTGCAGTAGGCAGTCGACGGATGAATCATGGGTCCAGGCAGACCAGACCCTCATGCAGACGGCCTCAGGACACTGGCTCAGCAGTGCAGGGCACACAGCGCGGAGCTAGTCTTTCGAGAGGCAGATAGTGCTACGCATGCGGCGGGCAGGGTCACATGGCTCGTGACTGACCGACCCGCCATGCAGAGGATCAGCAGACGGTTGAGGGACCACCCAGGAAAAGGTAGAGGGTCGACCATGGCAGTCCGTAGGGAGCAGGCGGACAAGACAGAGGAGCTGGCCGAGAAGCAGGTGGTGGGCGACGCTTTGAGGCTTTACCACCACCACCACTAGGAGGTCCACCCCGACCACAGGGAGCTGGCGGGCAGAGACAGGTAGAGCTTCAGGTAGCGGAGGCCTACGACCATGGCGTTCCCGAGATGATTAGAGGTACTATCTGGATCTATTCTACCCTTTTTATAGTTCTTATAGACACATGTGTGAGTCATTCTTTAATATCCGCTGCCCTTGTTCGGATCTCGGAGATTCTGACAGAGCCGTTAGCTCAATCCTTACGGATAGAGACTCCTACAGGAGAAGACTCGATGATTTCGCATTGTTGCCAGCAGTGTGAGCTTACTCTAAGAGGTGAGAGCTTTGGCTGGGATCCTCTTGTAGAGGAATTGAGGCCTTACGACGTAATCTTGTGAATGGATTGGTTATCTATAGTCAATGCTCATATTGACTGTATTAGGTGCAAGGTGGGATGTGTACGCACTGACAGGAGCAGGTTCACCTTCACCGGAGAGAAGCGAGCCTTCGCAGCATAGTATGGAATTCCACAGAGGAGAGGACCGCCCATCACTCATCAGTTGGCTAGCCACATCCTAGGAGCAGTTGACGTGCAGAGTCCTGGTTTTCCTGCAGTGGTGGAGAAGTATGCGGACATTTTCCTTGATGACGTTCTAGGACTAACTCCTCGCAGAGAGGTAAACTTTTATATTGACCTGTACCCTGGGACAGCCCCGATATCCACTCCAGCATATAGGATGGACCCCGCTAAGCTTTGAGAGCTATGGGTATAGTTGGAGGACTTGCAGAGCAAGGGATTCATCTGACCCAGTGTTTCACCCTGGGCTTCCTTGATATTGTTCGCCAAGAAGGCGGACGAGTGTTTGTGACTTTGTGTCAACAATCGTCGCCTGAACCAAGTTACCCTGAGGAACAAGTATCCACTTCTGAGGATTGATGACCTCTTCGATCAGCTCAAGGGAGCACGGTGGTTCTCGAAGATAGACCTCAGGTCAGGCTATCATCAGCTCAGAGTTCAGGACAGGGACGTGTAGAAGACGACCTTCAGATGTCGGTATGGCCACTATGAGTTCTTGGTTATGCCATTCGGCATAACAAATTCTCCAATAGTGTTCATGGCCCTCATGAATAGGATATTTCAGCCATACCTTGATCGATTTGTCATTGTCTTCATCGACGACATTTTGATATACTTGACGACTGAGGAGGAGCACGCCTACCATTTGCGGGTTGTACTAGACACACTCCAAGAGCACCTGCTTTATGGAAAGCTCTCGAAGTGTCAGTTATGGATATGTGAGGTCCACTTCTTAGGACACATCATCTCTGAGAAGGGAGTTGTGGTGGATCCTACGAAGATCGAGGTAGTGCTAGCTTGGGAGCCACCCAAGAGCGTAACGGAGGTGCGGAGTTTCATAGCACTAGCTGGATACTATCAGAGATTTGTGCCAGACATCACTAGAATTGCGGCACCACTCTCAGTTTTGACGAAGACAACGAAACCTTTTGTGTGGTCAGACAGATGTTAGCAGTGCTTCCCGGAGCCGAGACAGAGTTGACCAGTGCGACTATCTTGAGGCTTCCAGAGGAGAGAGTTGGGTACGTAGTTTACTGCGATGCATTAGGGACCAGACTCGTATTTTTCTTGATGTAAGATCGGGCCGTGATCGCCTATGGATCACGTCAGTTGAGGAAACATGAGCAGAACTACGCTACCCATGATCTGGAGTTAGCAGCAGTGTTCTTCACTCTGAAGATGTGGCGACACTATCTGATGGACGAGCGCTTTACAGTCTATTCTGACCATCAGAGTATCAGGTACATCTTCTCGCAAAAGGACATGAACCTGAGACAATGGATATGGATCGAGTTCTTCCTAGACTATGACTTTGAGAATGTCTATACTCCTAGTAAGGGGAACGTAGTAGCGGATTCTCTCAGCAGGAGGACGGGCATCCAGCTACATGGGGTGGCGACAGAGCATCTAGCCTCTTTGCAGATATCCTTCATGGATAGAGATGGAGAAGCCTTCCTTCAGTCACTCACAGTCACTCCTCCACTACTGCAGCGGGTCAGAGAGGCACAACGTGGGGACACCGACAGTGAGATGTGGCGTGCACAAATATCCTCAAGATATACACCGGATGGAGTCTCCGTGGGAGGAGAGCACGATGTCCTTTTCAGATGACGTACCTTGGTACCCGTTTTTTTACGAGAGGAGGTGCTAAGAGAGTTTCACACTCCCCCTTTGGTGGTGAATCCTAGAGTGGCGAAGATGTACCAGGATCTCAGACGACAGAACTTGTGGCCGGGCATGAAGAAGGATGTGGTAGTGTTCGTTTCTCGATGCCTCACCTGCCAGCAGGTGAAGGCAGAGCACCAAGTACGAGCAGGCTTGGTACAACCCTTGGAGGTCCTGGAGTGGAAGTGGGACGAGATATATATGGACTTCGTGACTGTACTTCCACGCACTTCCAGAGGTCATGACTCCATTTGGGTGATTGTCGACTGACTCACCAAGTCGGCTTACTTATTACCCATCACAGAGCAGGGCTCAGGGGAAAACTTGGGACGTCTCGACGTTCAGGAGATTGTACGGCTTCATGGTGTACCTTCTTCTATCTTCTCTGATCGAGATGATCTCTTTACTTCCCAGATTTGGAAGGGGTTTCAGGAGGTATTCGGGACACATCTACGTCTAAGCACCGCCTTTCACCCTCAGACAGATGGTCAGATTGAGAGGGCCATTCAGACTCTCGAGAACATGCTCCACGCATGTATCCTCGACTTTGGTCGCAGCTGGGAGGACCACCTACCCTTGCTGGATTTCGCGTACAATAGCAGCTATCACTCCAACATCGGGATGGAACTATACGAGGCATTGTATTGCCGACATTGCAGGTCACCTCTGTGCTGGACAGACCCTGGGGATCCAGCACTTTTGGGACTTGATAAGGTCCAGGCCACGACAGAGAAGGTCCAGGTCATCCATGAGCGGATGAGGACAACTCAGAGCCGACAGAAGTCTTATGCTGATAGGAGGCGGAGGCCACTGGAGTTCGAGGATGGCGACCACGTCTTCTTGCGGGTCTCACCTCGACATGGTATACAGAGATTTGGCTGAGGTGGCAAGTTGTCTCCATGCTTCATCAGACCATTCCAGGTACTCAGCAGGATTGGGGAGGTGGCTTATCGCCTAGCTCTACCACCTCAGTTGCACCGAGTGCACGACGTGTTCCACGTATCTCAGCTGAGGAGATATGTGCACGACCCGACGCATATCATTCACCATGGGGAGCTGGACATTGATGGTGGGGTGACTTTTGAGGAGGTTCGGGTTGAGATCGAGGATCGGTAGGAGCGGGTCCTATGTGGATGGTCGATTCATCTTGTGCGCATCAGATGGCAGCACAGAAACCTCAAGGAGAGAACTTTGGAGTGGGAGGCTCAGATGCGTGCACAGTACCCACATCTGTTCCCCTAGTTTTTTATGTATCATTACGGGGACGTAATGCTCTGAGGTGGGAGTAATGTAAATACCCATAAAATTCAAGGAAAATTGTTTCTTAATATTTTCTTTGGGATTTTACAAGAACGTGGTTTGTGACGGCACTTGATTCCGAGGCCCGGTGTGCCCGGAATTTCTATCCGAAGTTTAGCTCGGGTACGTTCAGTGAACGAACGAGCGGGAATTCCTAACTTTTGAACCGGATATCATAATCGAATTTCGAGGGCACCGATGGAACATAAGCGCCAGTAATTTCTTAGGAACACCTTTTCCGGAGTTGCGTTTTCACGGGTGCAGTTGTTAAAATTTGTGGAATATAAAATACAATTTAAATGACAAATTTTATTTATCTTCCTAAGTGTTTAAACTTTGGGTGGAAGTTGTTTAACCACCCAACTTCCCATGAGAGGTTATGAAGCTGGTGGGGCCCACAAGAACCCAACCCCTTCATATTCTCTAACCCCCCCTCAACACACCATTAATTTTTGACAACTTATGTAAATTAATTAAGTGAGTTAAATGTGAATGTTTGAAATTCAAATGCTTAGGTTATGTTAATAAAATAAGAGTTGAACTTATTTTATTTTGTTCGAATTATGGTTGTGGGAGCCTTTGGGAGAAATTATAAGGATCTTGAGGAACTTCTTCATCTTAGACGAAGAACGCGAAGAACGCGAAAAATGCCGGATTCCTCAGGGATCGACATCTCCTTCTGCGACGTCTCCTTCCGCGACATCTCCTTCCGCGACGTCTCCTTCCGCGACGTCTCCTTCCTTGAAATCTCCTTCCACGACATCTCCTTACACAACGGTTATCTCCACGAAGAATCCTCTCTCAATGTGTTCAATGAGGTAGTGGTTTATGTGTTTTTATTTGTGAATTCTTCTGTCATCTATCCTCGTTCATTTGGACCGCTTGATATCGTTTAACGGGAGGGGGCCAGACCGCACAAACATGGCCGACCCTCCTCTGTTATTATTTTTGTTGTTATGGTTCGATGTAAAGTGATGCGGTGCCGTCACACCATGTAGGAACGAGTGGAAAGGATGCGCGGAGTCGTCGCGCCACACATTTGAAAATTGAACTAAGCCGCGGTGCCGTCACGCAGCGCCGGAAAAACCCGAAGACACCGCGGCCGGAGCGGGGCCACAACAGAGGAGCGCGGCGCCGTCGCGCCGCGCCGGACAGACCAAGGCCACGGCTTAAGCCGCGGTGGAGCAGGGGAACCGGTGGCTAGAATCGGGCCGCTGACGTCGGAGTAGGGGGACTGACCCTCACAGGTCTCGTGGCGGCAGAAGCCTGCCGGCCGGAGCGTGCCGGCCGGACATGGGGAGAGCCATGGGTTACGACCCCCGTATGGCCATCAAAGAGCGTCCCCCATTATGGGGGGCTGTGGTTACAAACGTCGGGGGGCAGCGCCCCCCCCCCCTCCCGCACACCCGAACAGCTCGACCATTCGGCCGTGCCACCTAGCCTGTGCGCTGGACCGCCAGCGTGCCGGGCCCTGCCCAGGCTACGCCGGGCCGCACCGGCCGAGCCACACCCAGGTGGGCCGACCCGGACCCAGTTCGGGTCCACTCGGTTCGGGCCGACCCAGGGGGTCTCGGGCCGGGTCGATCCGAGCCCGAAACCCCCACTTTGGGACTTTTCACGGTCTATTTCCCATTATTTGAGCTGCGGACCTCCGATTGACACACCGTAAACTGCGATGCAATCCTTGTATTGAGACGGTCGTTTCAGTATATCGCACTCAAGGTTTTGAAGTACTTTGGGTTTGGCCGAGTTGGTTCGTACACGAAACCAACTGGGCCCTCCGTGTAGAAACGCTTATTACTTGAGCTCCGGACGTCCGATTGACGTGCCATCAACGTGGTTGGATTCCTCTTAGTGAGACAGACCTTTTGGCTTACTCTGCTCGAGGTTTGGACATAGTTAGAGTATGGTCATGTTCGTTTTGAATTAAAAACCAACAGGGCCCCTGGGAAGAAAAGTCCAATAACTCTCAGACCGAGCGTCTGATTGACGCGCCGTCTGTCACGTTGAGTTCCTGTTGATGATACAGAACTTTTGGAAACATCAAATCCGGAATATGTGTCAGTTGATGTATCAGCCCCTCGGCTCATGGAGCAAACCCTCTCGAACGATCATGCTGTGTGCGGAAACCCTAGAGCTGGCTGCGACTGTGACGACGACGACGATTGTACAGATATCTTCCGTGGATTCGATGACGACGACTATAGCACTCAGCGATCCTATGCGGATTAGTGCTACCGATCCTGTGTGGGTCTGATCCTCTGTGGGTCAGCGCTCAGTGGTCCTGTGTGGGCCAGCACCTACAAATCCTGTGTGGGTCTGATCCTGTGTGGGTCATTGCGGGGGTTAGTTACCTATTGATCTTTTTTGGGTCATTGTGGGTGTTAGTACCTATCGATCCTGTGTGGGTCCGACGACATAGATGAATCAGTGGAAATATCTGATCATCTCTATCATCTTATGAAGAAGTATAACTATGTGAGCTGAATCTTGACTTTCAATCGTTATCTTCGATAAAGTTTGACTTGACATCCTGTGTGGATTACGTTATGCTTTCAGGTGTGGATTGGATTGTGATTTCCTCTGTGGACTGGGTTGTACTTGAGCTCGGATATTGGAGCCGAACAAGAATTGATGACTTAGGTATATGTAGGGGCATATACCTAAGTTGTGTCGGATGTTACTTGGTGATTGTATCTTTCGTTGTGGATTATCCTTTGTGGATTCTGGAAGACCTTCGGGGGTCTTGGGGTCCCTACTGAGTAGCTTATACTCAACCCTGCACGGGCTATGCCCGCACTACGTTGTATTGGTTGCAGACGACGGACAGCACTGATCGTAATTGAGACTTGCGGAGCAGGTCGGTACACGGAGGTGGACCATTGGACGGGACGTACTCGGAGCGGACGACTGGACTCGAGGAGCTGTGGTGGCTATCTGTACTCACACTTCCGGTGGGACTTCCAGTGGACGGCTTGAGGATGGGGCTTTACTTTCAGTTGATGTTTTCCCTTTCCAGTTGTACTTTACTTTCAGTTTGGGTTTGTATAATGGCCCACTTACTTTTCCACACTCACTTTTGTACCTAGTTTTACTTAGTGTTTACTTCTACAGCTTGCTTTCTCTGTGGTGCTTGTTTAATTTACAAAGGAAATGCCTTCCCTTTCTACCGGGAATTAAGCCTTGGTGCTAGTCACTAGTCGATGGCCTATGGAAGGCGTGCTTGGGGTAGTCACGACACGGGCCCCGTGGATGGGTCGTGGTAGGAACATGGATAATCCATGAATAATTATACAAGATTTTTTATTTTCAAAATTAAACACTTATCATAAAATCAACATTTATTACCGAAAAAATAAAATTTTTCATACATGGATTTTGATAAAATAGTTCACATGAAAACATAAAGTAATAAGAAATACCATAAAGGTAACTTTCCTATTATAAAAAATATGGAATATTTTTTAAAAAATATACAATTCACTCTTACAAAGTATCATATTATTTCCTTAAAATAGATCATGAGAAATTATACTGAACAATAACCAAAATTTAATGTTATCATACAACAAAAAAAAAGAAAATTTGGAATAATGGAAAACCATGAAATTGGAATAAGTCAAGAGTAACAACCAATAAAATATCACATGGTGTACAGACTCTCATGGTGGAGTAGGTTTTCTCCCAAATCCCATACACAGTGTCTCATGAGGATGAAGATTTACCCAATTCATTGGAGTGCTATATAGTTTCCCAAATAAATAAAAGTTCTTGATTATGTGTGTCAAAAATTAAAATGAATCATAACTAATGTTCTTTATAATTACTTATATAATGTAATGGGTTTCATAATCTTGTCTTATATCATAATGAATCAAACCACATAAAGAAGGCCTTTGAGATAGAAATATAAAGCATATGTTTCCCCATTAAATAAATTTATAATAAGATTGGTAAATATGTGAGAGAGATATAAAAATAATTTAATACCATCATATGACATTATTGTTAAGGATAAGGTGAGTTAGAAAAAAAGGAAATGACAGAAAGGAAAATGGTGGATATGAGGGATCCTTTACAACTATAAGAAGTATATTTATAGATATCACAATATCTACTCTATTTAAAAACGTTTCTGAATCTATGATAAAAAAAGTATAAGTGGGTTTCCTTTTAAAAAATAATTAATTTTATATAGAATTAAAAACATTATATAATGGCGTAGGATGTGTGAAAAATAGATGATGTCATATAGATTAAATAAAACATTTAATTATTCATTTTTAATGACATACTAAATGTTTTGTATAAAACTTTTAAAATGATTACCCTTGAAAGAAACTGAAATAAATTCAAAATAAATATGAAATGCATTCTATAATTCATTTATATCCATATCAATAAATTACTAAAAAAAATTGAACAAAATATACAGAGAATACAACGATTTAGAAAACAAATATTGAATACATTTAATTTCTTTTTAATGTAAACTCTCCCTTATATAAATAAATAAATATATTCGTTTTTTAAAATTTTTTATGTAATGTATAATATGGTAAAAAGTGTCACCTATTAAAAATTTATGCATAAATAAAATTTATTTTGAAAATTTTGGACATGGTTCAAAAATAGTTTGATAAGAATCATTAAAAGGTGATTTTTTATGTATGATACCTCGATTATCACCGAACAAATAGGTTATTTATCATCATGAATAATTTTTTTATAATTAATTACATTATGAAAATAAAATTTCAATTTTATTATCCCATGTTTATTTATTTATTGTCATGTTATATTCAATTACTTAAACATTTATGTTCGTATTGGATACTTTATATATAATTGGCTCATAAATCAAAATTTAATGTGATGGTTGAATAATGTCAAAGAAGTAATTATTTACTCATCACTAGAATAATATTGGTGAAAGATTTATCATTTTAATATATAAATTGTTCTATTAAAACAAACTATGAAAAGTGGTTAACAAAAAAAACTATGTTACAATCATAGAGACAGTAGGTCATACATATGCTTGAGTAAAATTTCCATTTTTCAAAGATAATGATGAAATAATGGTATTTCTAACACACCTTGATTTTATAATATATATATATTTAAAATAAATTTTATTTCTTTGATAGATTTCATTACAGGCAACAACGAGTTTAAAAAACTGAGATTTTCTATTAAAATATTAGTTAATAGATATTACATATCCATTGGGTTTGAAGGTATGATAGTATTAACTCTAATATAAAATATATATTATTTAATCATCTATAAAATTAATTAATTATTTATAAATTTACCTTAAATAAAAATAAAAATCATTTTCAAAATAAAGGAGATATTTCTCCGAATAACTTTTTTTATGCACACAACATGTTTCTAACATGATAAATTATATTTATCACTATTTTTGAAATATATTAATTACATTTATATATTATATATTCAATTAAAAAATTTATATGTTAACTAATATTTTATTTAGTAATGATAACGTATTATAAATCCAATTTTTTTCTTAAAGATAATTATTTTCTAAAAATATAGTTTTCCTCAAATTTTGTGGAAATATATTAGTAATTATTTATACCACATATAGGTATTGAATTCAATAAAATTTATAGAATATTTTTAATTAATAAGTCCATAGTTGGTAAATATGATCTTTTTTTATTCACTATAAACAGTGATCATTGTAAATGTTACCTCCTTGGTAAAGGTTATTTTAGTTTATCCGAACATAAAACTATATTATAAGGACATAATTTTTCATAATAATTATTACTGGATGAATGGAATTATATCCATATCGCCATAGGCTCAAAATTTATTTTTTAGGTGAAGGCTTTCCATAAAAATGACCTATAGATTATTTAAATAAATTAAAGGTACACAATATTACTCTCTTACTTTTAATAACATTTATGTGTTCAAATAGGGAAAAAATAAAGTGCTTAATTAATATTAATAGTAATTTTTAGATAAGGAATTTATATTATTGATGATAATTTGATTCTAGTTTTAATTAATTAAATAATGAGGTTACTTTTTTCATACAACGCTAATGCTGTATTTTTTCCATTATAAGAAAAATTAAAAATATGGAAATTAAAAATTTTTAAACTACTATAATTTGAATGATTTTATGTGACCCACAAATTTTCAATATCTATATAATTATTTTGGAGGATTTATAAGGTTTTATTCAAATCCATGTATGATCTAAATAGTGTATATAGATTCTCAATTACAAGAGGGTTGAATTATACGTTTAAAAAATTATGTTTTTAACCATACAGAAAACATTGTTAAAAAAGTTGAATAAGGTAAATTCACAAAACCGGTTTATGATCTTATCTATGAAAAAAACTTTCTTAGGTTCTTGAAATATGAATCCAAAAAAGACACCTAATAACCATTCTCTTAAAGGAAGATTCTACCATAAAGAGTACAAAATCTTTTTTATCTGAGTATGTAAAGTATAAGAAAGTCTAAAAAAGTATTACTTTCCCCCATTATAAAGATACAATGGAAAAATACTAGAAACTAAAACAAATAATAAGTAGAAAATATTTTAACCCAAATAGTAGGGTATCTAACAACCTTGGATTAAGGTCCATTAATTTATATTTTCAAGAAATTCTATCTTACCCACACCAGGGTAATCCATAGATACGAATATAAGAGTTTATCTTGCTATCCTTGCAATCCCTTGATCATTAAAGTATTAGGAACCTCGTTCTTCCTATCCCCAAAAGCCCTAGAATATAATTAGGAACAATCAGAGTCGCACGATGCAATCTGAACAAGATGTTCACGGCTGAACAAGATGTTCATGAAACACACAATGCATGAGAGTGTTTATCTCCCTAGAATCACTTCATAGCCTCATAGCATGTATTCTTTAGGGTGATCATTAGGTTATGGGCTCGTTCAAATGAACTCTTATTTATAGGCAAAACTTCAATAGTCGACTCCCTCCTCCAACTAACATTTTTCCTTGAATTTCGGAAGGACTTGTATATATGCCACTCAACCAACAGTTACATAGAAACTAATTGTAAAATATCATTTCATACCTACAAACTCATGTGTAATTAAAATGGATTAGATTAACCAAATAGAAATATAGAGAATCTGTGAATAATAGAATTCAAAATCTATAAAAATAAAATATTGGATTCCAGAAAACATTGATATTCATATTCTATTATTCTATGAATTTAGAATCAAAATTATATAGATTTTTGAGTCTTAATTGAAATGAATTAGGAGTATAAATTCCAATGAATTTGGAGTTTGAATTCTGAGGAACTCGTAGTCTGGATTCCAATGAAATTGGGGTATGAATTCTGAGGAATTCGAAGTCCGAATTCTGAAGAATTGAATGTCTAATTTTTGAATAATTCAATGCGAAAATTATGAGGAATTCAGAGTATGAATTATGAATAACATGGAGGCTGATGTCTACAAAATTTAGAGTCTTAATTAAGAGAAACTACAATTCTGAGTTCTGAGAAATTCTGTGTCTTAATTCTGAACAATTCCGATTCTGAATTACGTGTAATTCAAACTCTAAATTCTGAGAAATTATGAGTCTGAATTCTCAAGAATTCATAATCTGTATTCTGAAGAATTAGGAGTCTTAATTCCAAATAGTTTTAATTTTTAATTTTAAGGAAGTCAGATACTAAATTCTATGAAATTAAACATTGGAATTATGAGGAACTAAGAGTCTGAATTTTGAGGAATTACGAATCTATATTTCAGAGAATTCAGAGTCTAATTTTCAAATAATTCTATATCAAAGGAACTATAAGATTCCATGGTTTTATATTAGAATATGAATCTTTGGAATTGTAAAAAAATGAGTCAATTAAATAAAAGGTAAGGATAAATATTTCCTTACAGAAGGGGAATTTTCATTAATAAAATAATTCATAGGGAAAAATAATTTTTATTAATATATTGTTTTTTGACATTTCAAAATATAATGGTATGGAAAATTCATAAGAAAACATAATTGTCTCAAAAGTCCCCCCATTTCAAAAATAAAAAACAACCTTCAATAAATTATAATAATAAAAAGTAATTTTCTTTTTGAATCATTAATAGGAAATATTCTCTCCCTTTACTTACGAATCATGATAAATATGACTAAATCCCTCTTAGGTTTTGAAAGCCATATAGACTGTATTCTTTAAATCCTTAGAATGATTTTAATTATTCTTTCACAAGAATGTATTCCTTATGTATAATCCCCCTTATGTATAGAATTATCCTAATTAGGAGTCTGAATTCTCTCCCTTTACTTAAGAATCATGATAAATATGACTAAATCCCCCTTAGGTTTTGAAATCCCTATATATTGTATTCTTTAAATCCTTAGAATGATTTTAATTTTTCATTCACAAGAATGTATTCCTTAAGTATAATCATAAATAGGAAATATTATTCTTCCTGAAATATTTCTTCTTCCACTTCATGTTCTGGAATACTGAATTTATTAATGGGAATCTCTACTACAACAAATTCTTTGAGAAATGGTTTCCAGTACCTAAATCTATTCGGAGTATTTCTTAGTGTCCTTGAGAAGTTCTTGAACAATCATAAATTTAGATATTTTATTATTCATCTTATTTTCATTCAGTATCTTTTTATACTCCTCAGTAGCTTGAATTTTCAATGTATTTGCCTCAACAGTATCTAGGTCAAAACATGGTTCACCATATTTCGTATTCTTATTTAGTTCCCTCAACTTCTCAACCACTTCATCAAGGAAAGTCTTTTTCTTTTTTGGCTTTGGTGGAGCTGACAATGTTTTTGGAATAGTAGGCTTCTCTTTGGTTTTCAGTTCATTTTTCCTTTCACTTCCTTTGAGCACTCTTGGAAGTCTCTCCTACAAGAACCTTCTTAGCTAGATATTCAACATCACATTCTAAAAGATCATAAAATTCAATGAACAAGGTATTGAAACATACTTCATTTCTTTTTATGGTATCATGACACAACCGCAAGATCTTGAAATTTCTTTCATTGGAGATATATAGAATTTTGAATGCTTCTAAGCATAACACCATGATATTAGACAAAATGGTTGGATACATGATGATAGGGGATTTAAGTGTCCCACTATTGATGTTAGTGATTGTGAGAAATATATACTTCATTATATTTATCTTCTTTAGGTTGACCATGAAATACATAATAATGATGTTTCTTTTCTTTATGGAGTCCTTGTTACTTTTTCTAAGAATGAGAAACCCTTGTACAGATAATTATAAATGTGTGGAGTTTTTTTAGAGATGGTTTATCTCTGGTGATATTATTCCTTTTATTCCTAGGTACTCTATTTCCTTTTCCATCTCAAAACATCTCGATCGATCTGGCAGCATGTGAATAATGATAATTTCTTTAACTTTATATGGAACTCCAAGAATAATTTCTTTGATGTTGGTGGATGGAGAATATGTTTTACCATATATTTTTAAGGAAAAATTCTACCCTCCACCTTCCTCATAAAACAATAATATGTCATTGACTTATATATGAAATTATGGGTTAGTCAAATCCAGAATATTTTGCTTTTCTACACAAATACTATCCCAACCATTCAGCTCAATATTTTACATAATCAAGGAATTAAAATCACCCAAGAACATTGGGTCAACCAATCATACCCTGTAAATATTCTAAACCTTTATATAAATTGCTGATGAAATTTATTTTTGCAAGGAGGATTCCAAAGACATCTGAAGCATAAGAAAATGTTCAAAAACATAATGAGATTTCTGAAGAGAAGCAAGGAATCAGTATAGATATCTTTGAAAATTGAAGTGGGACAAGTAATATGGGGCCTTTATATAATCGATGAAGAGAATATTTGAATTATCTATTGAATAAAATGATTGAAATAATCATGATCTGATCTGATGGTTGATATTAATTCTAAGGAAGGATTTTCTAGGTTTCTATATTTTGAGGTTTTAAAGAAAATTTAGATTTGAAAAAATTAGACCGGATTTGATTTCATAAATAAAAATAATTCAACAATTAAATTATAAAGATTTTAGTAAGAAAACAAAACTTTTGATTTTTAGAAAAAAATTGGTAGTAATGATTAATATTCATCTTGAAAATGTTTAGCTTTTGAAAAAGTTTATATGGAAACTGAAAATTTGGGTTCTGGAATTTTGAGTTCCAAAAAAAATTTGTTTACAAAATAAAATTTTGATTAAGAGAAAAAAAATTGTTAGTAAAAATTCATTAAGAAAAATAAAATAGGATACCAATAATTTTATCAAGAAAAAATATGGTTTTGAAAAATTATATTATGATAAAAAATTGTTATGATAAATTTTGTTATAAAAAAAATTTTGTTATTAAGAAAATATACCCCCTATTAGAATGAGTTACTCAACGAAAGGAGAAGGGTTTCAACAAAAAAGTAATATGTAAGATTACATTATTCCCAGCATTCCTAGTTTTTATTTAATGTATTCAAATATATCAAATGGTAAATATTTTATATTATTATCATCATGTTAATATTGTGTGAAGATAAATTTAAGAATGATATGTCCTATAAGTGTCTGATCCCTAAGAATGTGATGCCGAAAATATCTATGTCTTTTTCATGGGAGTTATGTGCATGGTTTTTCATAGGGAAATGGCACTATTGTAATCACACAAAATTTATGTTTTCATAAAACTCATGCCATAGTCTGTGAGTTTGTGTTGCATCCACCACATTTTGGCAAAACGACTTACACTAGCTATATATTCATATTCCCCAGTGGAAAGTGCTTATATGTGTTGCTTATTATATTATAAAGAAACTAAAAAAATCTCTTATGAAATTAAAGGTTCTAGATTTTAATTTTCTATCCATTTTACATACACCAAAATCATCCTCTGAAAATCTTTTTAACACAAAATCATTTCTAGATGTATAAAAAAGTCATGAATCCATGGTTCCGTTTAAAAAGAGAAAAATTATTTTCGTTCCTTCTAAATGAGATTCATTTAGATTAGATTGATATAATGCACATAATTATAATGAAAACATTTAGTTTCGATGACTAGCTGTCAAGTATAATAAAATTTATATCACACCTCTAAATAATGGTTGATCTACTGGTCTTCCATCTTCATCAAGATCAATAAAATTTGAGGCAACGGTTGGAGTGCTTATACTTTCAGTTGTGTCATATCTATCATTTTTAGGAATATATTTAATATACTAATGCTGTGATATTTATGATCGTTCAGGTTTTTGAAAATTTTAAATCCTAAGAAAATTGATAACTCACCCATCATGCTCATTTCAAACTTAGTTTTCATTAGATTCGAAAATGAATTAGTTAAATATGGATGAGTTGTTTCAAATATAATTTAATCAATACATATTTAAACAATAAAACCATATTTATCATCATTATTTATAAAAATATTAGGGTCAGCAATTCCATTAACATAATTGTTTTGTAACAAAAAAACATGTAAGTCTATAATACCCGGATCTAGGGGATTGTTTAAGTCTATATAATGATTTGTTATGTTTGAAAACATGTTTAGAATGTTTTTTTCAAACCCAGGAGTTGTTCTAAAATAAAAATCCTCTTGAAAATATCTATTAATGAAATCACACTTCACATCCATTTAGAAATGATTGAAATTAAATAATGCTGCAAAGGCAAGTAAAATGTGTATAGATTCAAGTCTAGATAGTGGAGTATAAGTTTATTCATAGTCTATTAATTTTTTTGATAATATACATTAGCAAATAATCTAGATTTATTTCATACTATGATTCCATTTTCATCACAATTATTTATGAAGGCCTATTTTACTCCAATTACAGAAGTTTCCTTAAGTCTTTCAACTGGGGTCCATACATTGCTCCATTATAATTCATTTAGCTCATCTTACATGGCATAATCCAATCATCATCACATAAAGATTCATCAGTTCCTTTTCATTATAACTTCGAAAGGATTTGTAGATTTTCTACTTTATTTCATTAAGTCCCTCTAGTACTTACTGGTTGATTGATATCACAAATAATATTATCACTGGGATGATTTTCAAGAAGCAAATGATTTGGGTTTTGTAAAAATATTTCATCTACATATGGTAGATAATATTCTGGGGTAAATGCTTAAGGAAATTTTTCTTGAACATTTTCCTTATTTGAAGAATCTTATATCATTAGTTGATAATCAGTTTTTGAAAATACATCTGATGATATAGGTTTGGGTTGTTTAAAAATAAAAGGATTCATTTCATCGAATTTGACATGAATTATTTCATCAAGAGTATAAGTATTTTTAATAAATTATATATAAATCTTAAAATTAGTAGATTATCCTAGGAAACTTCCTTCATCATATTTGGGTGAAAATTTTTGTAAGTTATTTTTAATATTTAGGAATAATTTCTTGAAACAAAATAATTTAAATTAATAAAGTCTAGGTTTTCAGCTAGTACAAAATGCATAATGTTTTTTTCTAAGGAAATATATCATTAAAACATCATTTATACTATAAAATGAAGTACTAACATATTTAGACCAATATTGTTTAGAAATTGAATATTAACTCAACCTGGTTCTATTTAACTCATAATGAATTTGATTTATTATTTCAACAATATCATTCTTTTGAGGAATTCCTTTTGCTAAATGTAATGAGTAATTCCTTTCTTACTACAAAAACATTAAAAATCTGAATTTTTAAATGCTCCTTTATGATCACTATGAATAGTTATCAATGAAATATTTTTCTAATTTATAACTTCGGATCTAACTGTTTTGAAATAAGAGAAAGCTGTATATATATTTTCTTGAAAATAAACCCATGAAAATCTAGTTCAACCATCAACTAAAATAATACATAATAATTGAATTCAATACATCTAGTTTGTGTTGGACCAAAAAGTTCCATATGCACTAACTACAATGCATTAGAAGTTTAGACTTCACTTATTTATTTAAAATATGATTTATGTTTTATTTCTTATTGAAATGGATCAAAAACATTTGAAGAATCAAATCCCTACTCTGGTAGATCCTAAAAATGTGTTTTATTTGAGTGTTTTTATAGATTATTAATGTTACTGTGTCCCAAACTTATATTACATAACCCAAATTTCTCTTTCATTGCACTAAGGCATAGTAGAACATGGATCCTAAGGCCTTATATGTTTATTGTGTAAACATTCACATGCCTATGAGCATAAAGAATAAAATCATTTTTGGAATTTTATAAAAAGAAATTATCATTTCGAAATTTTACAACATAACCTTCATCATATTATTTGATCATGCTAATAAGATTTTTCTTAATACCCTTAACAAATTATATATTTGAAATTAAATTTTTTCCAATAAGAAAAATTCTACATATACCAACAATTTCTCCATGAGCTTTATCTTTGAAAGTTAATTTTCCTCTGTTCACCTTTGTAATCTTTTCAAAGATGATTTTTACCATTCATATGTCTGGAATAAACACTATCCATATACCTCATATTTCTTTTGGTACTTTCTTTATTTACCATAAAATAAAAGAGTTAGACTTTTAGAATCCAATCATTCTTGGATGCTAAATTGTTGGAAATTAAAACATTAGAAACCCACATTTGCGTAGAAAAATAAGATTTATGAAAACCTAAATATTGGGTTTTATTTAGAAAAAATTGTTTCTCTTAATTTCCACTACGTTGACATTTTGTAAAAAAAATTATCACTTTGGAGAACAAAATAATTGTTACTAAAAACTAGTTTTGAGTGAGTAAAACCAAATCCAGTACTACTCTTTAGAGGATGATGTTGTGAATAAATTTTATCAAATTCTATCCTTTATGATGTAAAATATGATAAATGTTTCTTTAAGGAAAAAATTTCAGATTTTAATCTAATTACTAAATTCCTATCCTCAATTTTAAATGTTTTAGAACATGACTTATCCTCTAAAACATATTTCGTAGAAATAATATCTTCACGATCCTTAGGCCATTTATCCTTCTCTGAATTTATTTTCATAATATTTTATGAAATTCATTCAATATCAAAAAATTTCAAATCAATATCCTTAGAATGATCTGAAACATAATTAATGAGTATAAAAAATAAATAATTTTTCTTCTATTGATCATTCTTGAGTTTAGAATTCTCATTTTCAAGTTCTCTGGAAAATATAGACACTTCATCATAATAAGTTAAATATTATTATTCATTAGAATATGATTCTTAATTTGAATAAATATATTATTTATCATCCGTATAGTTTTCATTTAAAGATACAATAGTGATAGATTCATCATTGTGTACCTTGGCCATTAGAAAATGATTTTCAATGGGTATTTTGGCTAGTGGACCAAGATTATTCTGACTAGAAGATTCATACTCTATGGATTCATCAGATGAGTCACCACCACTATAACTCCATATATCATTAGCCTTTAATAATTTATTGGAATTTAATTTGTAATAATTATTTCTATTCCCCTCAGAATTGTTTTCTTTTCTATGTTTTTTTTGAATGGGAAAATCGGGACTGATGTTTCTGGATCTTTTTCATTCATAGAAATTGAATTCTGAGTCTTTATTGTCATTTCATTCACTCTTCTTATATCTATTCTAAAAATAAATCTATCCACTATCTTGTTCATCCTTCGAGCAAGATTAGCTTACTCATTTTTAGAAAGATCACATTCACTACACTCATATAGAATAATGACCTTTTTATACTTAGATATTGTAACCCTTTTTGGAGTATTGACATTATTATTAGTAAATAATACACTTCAAATTACATTCTTCTTTTTATTCATAAAAACATCCTTTTTAATTCTTCTCTAATGTTGAAGCAGGGTTCCAAAAAGTTCAATAAGAGTAATATTGGAATTTTTTATGTTCTGAAAAATGACTATTCTTTTGGATTCCCACTCATTGGGAAAAATATATATAATCATTCCACAATAATTTCATCATTTAAATATTTCTCTCGCATATATTGAAGAAATTTCACTATAGTCATAAATATTTTTTGTGCTTTTCATAGTGGTTCTACATAAGGATAAGCAAATCCATGATTTTCTACTCTTAACACTACTCTTCTAGTCTCTGTCTCTTTTGAAGTTCAAAAGTGAGTAACATCATGTTTCTTCTATATACAGTTGTAAGGTTAACATCATGATATTTTAATATATATATTCTTGGCCACAGAACACAAAAAAATATTGTGTACAATTTAATTTAGATGATATTCTAATTTTTCTTGTTTGGTGACAGTTTTGATTTAATTTTTTGATTTTTTTAGTCTCCAATGAGCATTAAAAAATTACCTACTCCATTTTTAATGACAAAGGTCTTCATTCTATCTCTCTAGTACTCATAAACATTATCATAAAAGTTTGTGGCCATGTAGGATTATGGTTTTCAATGAAACCAACATTTATACCTTCTATTCTATAAGAATAACATCTTATCCAAAAAAATATAAGTATAAAAATTTATAAAAAAAGGAGAAAATATATAAGCAAACTCAAACAAGAAAAGATAAGAAAGAAAATTTATAACCTGAAAAAGAAATTTAGAAAGTAAAATATATATATATATAAGTATAGGTATTTTAGATATCGTCCTCTAATACCAATTTTTAGATAAAAAAAGTGTACAGAGATGCTCAATTATAATAGGGGGTGAATCATATGTTTAAAAACTATCATTTTTATGATTAATCAAAACTCTTTTTAACAATGTTAAACTAGGTAAATTTACAAACTGTTTTTATGATCAAAATTATGAAATAAAATTTCTTAGGGTCTGGAAATATGAATCTAGAAAAGACACATAAGAAAAAGTTTTTTAAAGGAAGAGTCAACCTTAAAACATATAGAATCTTATTTATCAAAGTAAGTAAAGTACAAGAATGTATTATAAAGTTATAATTTATTCCTTTATCAAAATACAGCGGAAATAAAACATGAAACAAAAATATGTAAGAAGTAGGAAATATTTTAACTAAAAAAGTAGGGTATCCAACAACCTTGGATAAAGTTCTAATGATTTATAATTTCAAGAATTTCTGTCATACCCACACTTGATTAATCCCATGATAGGAATATCATAGTGTGTTTTTCTACCCCCAGAATCCCTTGGTATTTAAGGTAGTCAACACCTCTTTCTTTTTATCCCTATAAGTCCTTGATTGTACTTAGACACAATTAGAGTCACACGAAGCAAGCTGAACAAGATGTTCATGTATAAACAATTTATTCATGAAACACACTATGTATGAGATTATTTACCTATCTAGAAATCACTTCACAACATCACAACATGTAATCTCTTGTGTGATCAATAGATTATGAGCTTGTTCAAAGGAGCTCCAAATATAGGAAAAAAATCAATAGCCAGCTCCCTCATCCAGTGGTCATATTTTCCCTTGAAAATTTTGAGGGACCTATATATCGTTCAGTCAACCAATGGTATTTTGGAACCAAATTTTAAGAAATTAATTATACATAAAAAATAAATTTTAAGGTAAATGGATTAGAATATCAAAATCTGAATATCCAAATCTAATGAAAAATTGAATTCAGAATCTTGATAAATAAAAAATAAAATTCTAAAAAACATAGATATTCGAATTCTATTATTCAATAAATTTATAATCAAAATTCTATAGATTCCAAAGCCAGAATTCCAATTAATTTTCAGTCTGAGTTACAAGGAATTTAGAGTCTGAATTATAAAGAATCCAGAGTCTAAATTTTGAGAAATTTTGAGTCATAATTCTAAAGTATTCAATGTCGTAATTCCAAGTAATTCGTTGTCTGAATTATAATGAATTCATATTCCATATTCTAAGGAATCAAGAGTATGAATTCTGTGGAATTGGGAGTCCGAATTCTGAGGAATTTGGACTATGAATTATGAGGAATTCAGATTCGAATTTTGAGAAATTTGGAGTCTGAATTCTAAGGAATTCGTAGTCTGAATTCAGATGAATTTGTAATATGAATTTTAGAGAATTCAGAGTCAAAATTCAATGAATTAGAAATTTAAATTTTAGATAATCCTGAGTCTAAATTTCAGAGAATTCAGAGACGAAATTTCACATAATATGGATTTTAAAATTCAAAGAAATATATATCAAGGGAACTATAATCTTCTGTGGTTTTTGATTATAATCTGAATATTTTATGTAGTAAAAAAATGAGTCAATTAAAAAAAGTAAGGATAAATATTTCCTTAGAAAAGGGAAATATTCTTTATGGAAATAAAATTTTCTTTATGATAAATTGCTTGTGATTTTCAAGACATAGAGGATTGGAAGAGTCATAAGGAATCCTTATTGACTCAACAATCCCCCTTTTCTTGATATTTTTAAAGTCAAATTATTTGAATAGTATGAAAATGAAAATAATGATATTTTATAATAAATAATATTTCATTTAATAATTTTAAATTCATAAAAAAATAGAATTGGAAAAATCAATGGGATATTGTTTTATTCATAAACTATTGTATATTTGTGGGTCTTTTTCAATTTTATAGTAACATTGTTAACCCTTAATGGGTAGAAAATTTTTATATTATGGTAATTTTCAAATGGGTTAATGATGGTTTAATAATAAATGATAAAGGTGAGAATTCCACCAAAACTAATAAAACCATAATTAGATTATATTATATCATGAAATACTCATAAAATATTCTAACTAAAAAAATAGAGCATTTTTGGCATGAAATATAATTTAAATTAATTGATTTTTTTTGAAATTCCTATAATTCCCCTCCCATTTTTTCAAAAGGACATCCCTTAGCTCAATTATTCTCATGAAATTGATCCATATAGATCATATATAAACTATAAATTCATATTATAATAATACTTATTCATGTTATATAGGTTCTATTCCTTCCAAAAGACTAACCCTATGTCTCATGTGAAGATATATAAATGAAGGCTGCCAAAGAAGAGGTAATCGTCTTTACTGACTTTTTTAAGAATATTTCTTCTTATACTAATTATTAATGCATTGTACCATTCCTAAAAATTAATTATAAAATAATAAATATAATTACATGTTACTAATATTATTTTATAACCATATTCCATCTCTTTTCCATCATATGAAATATAAAAACATTGCTCTTTTGTACGTACAGTTAACCATCTTCACATAGTAGTGTGATTTGATTTGCATCACCACATTACTATGACAGTTATAAATATGGTAATAATGATTAAATATGATATTTATGACCTAAATATGTTTATATAATTATTATATTTTATATAACCTCTTACCTCTCAATCCATTTATAAATTACAATGTCTCTCATTTATATGTATAATATACCCTATCCATGAGGAGATGTGATCCATTTTTCATTTACAATTTTTAAAGATTGTGATAAGGTTAGATTTAATGAATTGATATGATTTATTTTATATAATAATTACGTCCTAATATATATTTATTATTTACCTTTCTTTCATTTTATCCATAATAAGGTGAAAATAATGTCCATACATTAGTACGGCTTACCATCTTCATAAACGGTGTAATTAATTTTCATATCCATATATTTGATGAATTAATATAAAAAAATTATTTAAATAATACATATGATATATATATATATATATGTATATATATATCATTTTATACATTATTCATATGTTTTAAAAATTTTCAATGTACAAGGACTAAAACTATGGATAAAAAATGCATGAAAAATGAAGCAAATGTTACTCGATATGGGGATTTTAATAATGAATTATTAATAAATTGGTAATAAATAATTATAAGTAAATAATATATGGTACGATATATCTGAGTATTCTTCTAGAATACAATAATAATTTATAAATATTTATTATATAAGATGATCATAAATTTAATATGGAAGTCAAACTAGAGATATAAGTTTTCATCTAACTCTTACTTTTTGAGATATATTTCATATTCACCACTTAGATATTTTCTGTTCTGTATACATTTCCACTTGAATATGATATATTCTGAATAAATTTATCATAATGAAAATTTTATTTCTATATTATGTTATTTATTTCATTTGGGTTATGTTTCAAATGATAACAAATTGGTAAGGGCTTATGTCATAGTCTCCTGAATATTTGAGATTGATTACATTAACACGTCTATGGGGAGAATTTTTTCATCTTTCTCTTCCATATAATTATTTCCTAAATATGTTTCCAATACTTTTTTTCTATTATCCTATTTTAATATAAAATAATTTTTACTTATATTTTAATTTTTATATAATTCTTTTAAAAGTTATATTGATGTTGATTAATTGAATGAGGTACATGTTGACATTTTGATGGGAATGTTTTTTTAATTTTTATGGAACAAAGAGATTTTAATACCATCATGAACAATATATTATTTGAGGATTCATTTTAAAATATAAAATTATATTTTCTAAGAAATTTATCAATTAATATTTGTTATATTTTTAATTTGTACATGTGATTTTTAAAATTAAAAATGTTATTTTCATCAATAATGTATTTAAGGATCTTTTAATATTATATATTTTCTTAAATAATTATATTACCTATGATTCCCAGAGGATATATTATATTGATACCATTTGTATTCTTTATTTGGTTGGTTTATGATATATTTGACATGGGAAATTATTGATATTCCATATAATTGATCATTCATTACGGACTGTTATAGATTTTTATGGAATGTTTATTATGTTGTGTTATTTAATAAAATAAAGATTTATTTGTACTTATTAAATGATTATTGGGGCTCTGAAGTACATATCACCTCGATGAATTGATAGAACTCATGGGACAATATTGTTTGGGTTTTTTCATAGGCTTTACCCATTTATGTATGATGTCCTTACACAAGGCCTTGATAGTATATTTAAGATGTATTGGAATGAGTCTATGATAGTATATTAAATATTTTTTTATCCAAAATCCCTTCACAGTATGTTTCAAATGTATAAAATTACGAATTCCATCATTACATACTCATTTATTTAATTACATGTTATTATTTGAATATTTTTTATATAAATGGATAATGATTATTTCATGTTATTATTTATATGGAATTATTTGATTATCATTAATTTCCTTCCACATTATTTATTCCTTTTTTAGCTTCTAACATACATCTAACCTTATAGATAATATGATCCCACACCATATTTTTCATTTCTCTAGGATCTTAATAATTGTTTTATAATTAATAGATTTGGATATAATAAATTCTGTAGTGTTGTTCTCAAAAAAATTTAATGGTTTATTTTGATTTTCAAAATATAAATGTGAAATTTAAATTTGTATCTAGTTCACACAAACTACTATACTGTTAAACCAATTAGGATAATATTTATTGTATATAGAAAAATTGTTATAATTTATCCCCTTTATCTGGGCTACTAGGAATAGTGAAATTACATTTCTTAGTATTGGAAGTTTAGTATAATACTTAGGAACTAGTTTTAGGAAAACATTGATTAGAAAACATAACCTTATGATTAACTTTGATAATATTTAAAAATAAACAATGTTTTTGATTATTTGATTATCTAGGAATGAATTTTTTAATATATGTTAAGTGTTTCAATAGTTTTTTTTATAATATATTATGTTTCATAATGTTATGATATAACATACAACATGACATTATTTATAAATAGGGACCAATGGAAGGAATGTGAACCATACCAATTCATGTAATATGTGTTTCGATTTTTACACCCATGAATGATAATTAAGTGGGAACTAGAGATGGTGCAAGACTAGAACAAAATATAACTATATTGGGGAATCTGACTAAGGTGATGAGAAATAACCATGCCAGTATAGAGCAACCTAATAATCCACAATAAAATGGAATAATGTTATACTACTTCATGACCCAACCAATTCATTTATTAAATGGGAAAATAAATCCATTTTTTGCAGTGAAATGGATAGGATCCATAGTGAATATATATATCACATTGGGAAAGACTAAATGGGATACATTTTTAAGGTAATTTATCTTCTCTCTAGATATATATATCAATGGTGTTCATTGACCCTAAAAAATATGGATAACGAGGAAATACAAAAGACAAAATTAAATTACTTTAAGGGACATTCGTTAGTAAAGTACATTTGTCATAAAATATGAGAATATACTGATAAAAAAATATTTAGTATATGACAAAATGAAGAAGAAAATTTTTCTAGGTATGGAGTTAATGTTACAAGGTTAAAAAAGAATGCATCAGAATACGTATACAACCCAAAGAGAATGACTGACCACTTAATTAATAGGAATAAGACAATACATTTAAGGTAATTAGTCTCACAAACATACTCATTATATAAGGATATAGTATAATGTTCTATCAAGATATAGAATAAATTATCCATGTCAAATGGATTAGTAGGAAATAAACAGTAGAAGAGGGAGGTAGTGGAAAAATGGATATTGAGATGAAGAGAAAGATAATTTTTTTTAAATGTGATACTCATGGAAAGAAATATCTTCTTACATGATAAAAAATAAATGTAGTTTTCATCATGTGTTGATAAAAATTAATTTAGGCTCATGAATGAAATGATAAGGGAAAATCTATTAATTTATATTTCATTAATTTTAAAGGGGTGGGGAACTATTCTAAACATATCTTCAAGTGCGAAGGGAAATTACAAAAAAATAAGAAAAGAGGATTAAAAAAACTTATGAAATTACTATAGTTTATGTGGAAGTTCCTAGAAACATTGTTAAACATACACTTATCACTAACTATAGAATTGAATTTGTTTTATTTGATTCTAATAATACCAAATCTTTTATATATATATAATTTTATAATGGGATATCATAACCACCTCAATGAATATATATTGAGGTAGAAATTAAAAATATTAATGGTTTGATGGTAACATCACAAGTAGATTATTAATATATGATAAATTTATTTTTCAACGTGCTTGCTAAAAATATTTTCCCCCTTTGGTTGAATTGATGTTATTTTAAACATTAGGTTTATTTCAATGCATACATCTCACTATAATTCCAAATAAAGGTAAATCAAATTTAATATTCCAATCCAAAATGTTATTTATTTCTATTTGTTGGTAAATATGAAATTTCAATGGAAATAAAATATATTATATGGTTCTTAATTCTTATTCAATAGGGCTTCTTATCTAATATGGTTAGTGAAAAACTCAATAAAAATTATATTCTTATTTTGTATCATTTTTTCAAAGTATTTCAAAAAGAGTTTCATAGTATCGCAAAAAATCATCAGGTTTAGTTTTTAATAGAACTCATACATAGGGATACACATATTTCAATGTATCAATATAGAATGTATCTGATTGATTTATTGAATTGAGAAGGAATTTCTATTAGAATCTTGATAAGGGATTCATTTATCCATGTTGGTCACTTTGGGTTGAACTTATTAATTTTGTTGATAAGAATGATGGATCAATTAATCTATATATTTATTATTAAAAAAATAAAGAGATATCTATATATTAAAAACATCCTTTAACGAATACTTATTACTTTTTTATCAACTACAATGGGATCAATAGTTTTCTAATATTGAAATTCACTCGGGATATAATCAATTAGGATTTAATAAAGAGGGTATACCAAATACTACAGTCAATTCAAGGTAAAGACATAATAAATTTATAGTGATTACATTTTACCGAACTAATTCACCCACTATCTTTATTGATTTAATTAATATTGTATTTGGAGATAAACATGATCAGTTTGTGGTTGTATTTATAGACAATATTATTATATATTCAAATATCGTATAAAAGCATGAAGATCACTTGATGATTCTTTTGAATACACAATAGAAGGAATATCTATTTGAAAAATCTAAAAACTGAGAATTATGGACACAAAATTATTCATTTAGGGGTCATATAATTTCATGTAGGGTTATATATATGGATATATTAAAGATATGAGTTATTGAACATTGTACTAGACCAAGCACAGTAACTAAGATCCTATGTTTCCTTCATTTCGATGGTTATTATCGATTATTTGTAAAGAATTAATGATGTTTTTACAAACCACTAACTATATTATCTTTTAAGGGATCAATGTTACTTTTAAAAGATGAATGAGGGGAAAATTATAAAAAATAATGGGAACATTAGTCAGCACACCTATAATTACAGTTACCTAATAATAGATAATGGTTTATAATATATAGTGATTCATCAAACAATTGATTTATATGTTTCCTCGTGAAAAAGGATATGTTGAGAGATTACTCCTCACACAAACTAATAAGCCAAAATAAAATTTACCCAAATCATTATTTGGATTAAACTCTAGAAATATTTCCATTAATGATTTAGAGGAATTATAAATAAATATAATCGTGAGACATTTATATTTATTATAAAAGTTTAATTTATATTTTTAAATATATGTGTCTAAATATGGACCAAAGAACAATGTTGGATCTTATTTAATATTATCAATGTTCAATACATTCCTAATAAAGGAATTTTAACAAGGAGACAAGTGCTCTAAGTTGAATGGATCATGAAAACTTATATATAATTAAGACTATAAAATATCAAATATTTCTAGACATTAAAATGGTGGATCATGAAATCATAAAGGAGGGGGATAAATAATATCTTTATCAAATGACTACACAACAATTTATGCATGATAATATTAAATAGGAACATAGGAAATATATAGAGATATATAAGAAGGTGTGAAACTTTCTTGAGTTCAACCATGGTTGTGATGAAATGATGAGGTTTAGGAATCATATATGTGTCCTATTCCATCCACATTTTACATAGGATATATTGTTCTAAGAATATTGTTCTTATTTATTAATTCATCCATTAAGTATGATGATTCATGGATATTTAAATGTGTATTTCTAGTGAGAAATCATGAAGATAGATATTGAACAATATGTTTCATTATTCATGGTATGTTAGAATGCTACATCTTTGAGTATTAAATATAATGATATTTTACAACCATTACCCATACAATATTTGAAATTAGAAAAATTACACCTTGCATTCTATAATTGTCATCCCTAAATCAATTTAAGTAATTTATTCTATATTGGTTATTGTTGATCACATTATTTAGTTGGAATAATTTATTACCACAAACAATGACTTATCTCTTAATTATTATTATGGAATTTATATTTAAAAAGTGGTATGGTTTCATGGAGTACCACATTCTATAGTATTTTGTCAGGATCAATGGTTTACTTCAATGTTATGGAAACATTTCTGGTTAAATTTGGACCCATAGTTGAGTTTCAACAATTTTTATCATCAATAAAAAGAAAGATAGTTTGAGAGGACCCTTAAAACTCTATAATACAAGGTAATATCGTTATCTATATAGTTCAAATGTTTTTTTGGATCAACACCTTCATTTGGTGTAATTTTATTATTACAATAGCTTTAAATAAATAATTCAAATATATCCTTATGAAGTCCTATATGAAAATAAGTGAAGAACCCCAATATGACATAATGTAGTTGAACAAATAAGGATTTAGGGACCTATAATAGAAAATTTCGCGGAAGATATGGTTATGTCCATTCATCAACACCTGTTAAAAGATCAAAGTTAAAAAAACATTGATGATAAATATCATTGGATTGATTTAGAGTTTGAAATTGGAGAAAACATATACCTATGAATATATCCCTCTAAGAGGGTGACGTGATTTGGAAATAAGGGAAGGCTAAGCTCTAGGTATATCTATTCCTTCAAAATTATCATTCTTATCAAGAGGGAATCTTTTCAATTATAGTTTCCACAAAAACTCTCTAATGTTCATGATGTGTTCCATGTATATATCCTAATGGAGTACAAACATGGTCATTAACAAGTACTAAACATGAAGGTCATACCACTAGTGAAAGATATTTATTATAATGAACAAACAATAGTGATACAGGTCATGGAGAGAGGTTCTATGAAAAAATATCACTAACCTTATCAAAGCATTTTGGTAAAACCATCAATTCGAAGAAGATACATGGGAACAAGGGAATTGAACAATGTAGAATAATCCTCATCATTTTATATCAGAGTAAAAAAATTTAGCAAGAGATATTAATTTCAAGGGGGTAGAATTTAATGCCCTGTTATTTTATAATATATATTAATTTAATAAAATCAATTTCTTAGATATATTGTGTTACATGGAATACTGAGCTTAATAAACACTATTTTATAATAAAGTATTATTTTACAGTTATCACAGAACTATTTAATTGGAGTTTTTTAATAGAAATAACTATATTATAAAACACATATAATTTACAAATGTATAAAATTAATTACATAGTTATCCATTTTTATGAAATGAAAATAATAATAATTTTGAAAATAAAAGAGATGTTTTTTCTGAAAAAATTCATTTCTATGTGAAAAGTTTTTTATCCTAGTAATAAAAATATATCACTATTAGAGAATTATTTTAAAGAAATATAAATTTGATATATTTAATCAAATGTTTTATCTTTAATCCAATATTTTCTCTTGCAATGATAAAAAAATATACATTAAATTTTATGCTTAAAACAATAATTTTCAAAAAATAGATTTCTAACATTTTGTGAAATTATACTAATTTTTTTTCTATTTATTATAGGTATTGAATTTGATAAATTCTATTCCATATTTTGAATGAGGAGTAATAAATTTAGTAAATAGCCCCTTTTATTTTTTTCATTATGAGTATCAACCATGGAAAAATTTATCCTCTATGTAAAGGGTAAACCTAAGTAACCTAGGATAAAATAAGTGATAATGTCATAATTTTTCATTTCAATTCTTATTGGAAGAAATAATATTCATTAATGGAGTCTTGTTCACTAAAATTAGCTATAAAATTTATAAACAAAAAAATGTTACGAAATGTCACTCTATAATATTTTAATAAATATAACGTGTTCATGAAGGGAGAAACAAGTAGTGAATGAATATTAATGGTCATTTTTGATAAGTGAAATTATCTTCATGATGGAAATTTCTTTATAATTTTTTAATTAAATAATTCTATAAAATTATTTCACAAGACTACTATGTTATTTATTCAATTGACATAAAAAATGAAATATTTGATTTTATAAATATTATATGGTATATAAATGATATAAATGATATTTGTAAAAAAATAAATTTTTATAATTTTTAATAATTCATTAAAATATTTGGTTCATCTAAATTAATGAGATATGGTTTTTAATATAAATAATTCTCTATTTATAGTAATTTTTTATAGTAAAATCATATACCTGTAGAAGGTACAAAAAATTAATTATGTTGTAATTATCAGAAGGTTTAACGATCGGTTAGAAAAAACAAGGATAAAAATGAAACTAAATCATGTTAAAATTTTATTTTAAAATTTTATTTGTACTCCAAATCAACATATCTAGAATTAAAAAAATTGGATCAATTTTTACTGAAATATAATTTATATTAATTTGATACTTTAAAAAAATTCCTAGAATTCTCCTCCCATATATAATAAAAGGACAACACATCACTCAGTTATTAACTCCAATTTGAGCCATATATCTTATGGAAAACATAACAATTACAATTTAGGGAATTTTTATCCATGTTAATGTGTTTTTTCACATTCCAAAAGACCAGCACTATGCCCTTAGTAATAGATCTAAAGGTGGTCTACCAATGAAATAGTAATCATCATTAATGAATATTTTTTGATAATTTATTCTTTTAATTCAAATTAAGGTGTTGCAACCATACTAAAATAATATATCTTATATAATATATGCTGATATTTCATTATTATTATGGAACAACAATATTCCATCTCTTTTCCTTCCCATGAAAAACAAAAAGATCGCTCATGATTACGTACAACTTTTTGTCTCCATGTATCAGTCTAATTCATTTTTATTCACTAAGAAACATAAATGGTTATAATTATGTAAATAGTGATTATATATTATATTAATTAAAAAATATAGTTTTGTAACTATAATATCATATATAACTTCTAACCATTCAATTTTTTGATAATCTATAATATCGCTCATTCATACGTACGACCCACTATCTCCACGAAGTGATGTAATCTATTTTTCATTTTATATTTTCATGGATAGTAATAAGGTAAAATACAATTAAAAAATTTATTTATATGATTTAATAATTATTCATTACATGATATTTATTATTTACCTTTCTTGCATTCCTTCCATCTAATGGTGAATATGGAGTTCATACATATATACAACTTACTGTCTCCCTGAACTGCATAAATAATTTTTTTTTGTATCTATCTATTATGAAATAAAATAATAACATATATAATATATATAATAATTTTATAGAATAAGTAAAAAATTTCAATGATTGATTAAGTATCAATATACCAGGACCAAAACAATCAAACAGAAACCTGCATGAAAAATGAAGTCGTAATAACCCAAAACATCAATTTTAACAATAAATTGTTATTAAATAAGAATAATAGATTATAAGTAAATTAGATATGGTATTATATATATGATTATGTTTCAAGAATTTATTTTTAATAAATATATACTTTTTATATAGGACGTCTGATTACAAATAACGGAATTCAAAACTTAGGTAAGGGTTTTTCATCTCATTTTTACATCTGTGAGAAATATGCCACATTCACCACTTATTTTATTAATGGGATTATAGTCTACTGCATGAATATGATATTTTGTGAATATATTTATTTTACCACTATTTGATGTTTCATTTGATGTTATTTCTTTCATTAGGGTTATAATTAAAAATTTATCAAAGAGACACAATTTTATTTCACAGTCTCATCAATATTAAAGAATGTTTGCATTTAAGTCTCTTTTAAGTGAATTATTTGATCTTTATCATCCATATATTTGTATTATAAATGTAATAACCCATATATTATTTTTATTTATGTTTTCTTTTTCTAGTTTCTTTTGAGAAAAATGGGATGTTTTGGAAATTCGTGAAGTACACGCCATGTACTTATTGAGTACATGCCAGGTATTGATTTTTCACAGGAGGCCTTGTGTTGGCCATGTCATAGCCACACACACAGTTGTGTGGGGGTGACATGGAGGCCTCCTAAAGTGGAGTACAAAATAAGAGAGTACACGCCATGTATTTTGTTTTTTTCATTAAATGGACTAGGGTCACATCTAATCGCCTAAACAAACTTTTTCTAGGTCATGTTCGTCTGAGAACTCTCATATGGTCATGATCCTTTTCCGAGCTCCCGAGCCTCCATCCATCCTCCAAATCGAACACCGTCAGTTTCATTGGAATCACATCAGTGAGTTTTCTCTTCTCTTAGATCTCTATCTTTTGACTTATCCTCTCTCGTGAGATATTGTGGGTTGAATTTTTTAGATGTTTCTTTAGACCTTCAATGTTGTAAAGATATTCAAGCCTCAAGGTTCACATATTACAATCTCCTAACTCCATTTTAGGTGGTTTGTTCCTTTCCGTTGATTTTTTTGAGTATTATGTGCAAATTTTCCCAATACCCTTGAACGAGGTATTGCGCACTTAACATTTTAACCCTATTGTTTGCCTGCCATACATGTATGCTTGTTTAAAGGATAATTGGTTATGAACAAGGTTTTTTTCTATGTATTGTATTTTTTCCCTTGAATGTTCTGTTATGACCATTTGGTCCTACTTGGCCTTTGGCCGCCTTGCTTGTTTTTTCCATTCTTGTTGCTGTAGGGTGGAGAGTTTGTATTATGACATGTTTGTTATGTTGTCGACTGGTTATCCAAGTAGTTATATAGGTTTACATTGTCCATATTACAATGGTATTCTCATTGTCCTATACATGGTTGTGAGAACCTAGTAAAGTAGACTATCAGGGGAATTGATTGAGTGAGCTTCCTTAGGGAGTCTTTGAATTACTTGAATGATTTAGGCTACAAGTGGGATTGATTGAGTGAGATTCATCATAGAATCATTGATTTAATTGAAAGACTTTGGGCTATAAGGGGAATTGACCGAGTGAGGTTCCTCAAAGATCCCTTGACCTTGAGGATATAAGGGGAATTGACCGAGTGAGCTTTATTAGAGAGTCCTTGACTACCATAGACTATAAGGGGAATTGACCGAGTGAGCTTCCTTAGGGAGTCTTGAATCACTTTTGACTATAAGGGGAATTGACTATGAGTGATTACTTAGAGACTCTTTATATATTCGAATGAATGAAATAGAGAGGATAGGCTATGTTTACTTCCCAGAGGGTTGCCTTACATGAATCGATTCTTATTTCACATGTGGAAGTGTTCATTTCTGAGTAATCTCTTGTTTACTGTATCTTTTCGTATTACCTGCAATATATATATTTATTGAATATTAGGCACATATATTTGGGTGGTTTTCTAATGGGATTTAATCTCACACCCGATTTGGGTCATCCTTTTGGTCCCAAAAAGATTATATTGTTGTAGTTATAGATAAGGGAAAACGTGATTTTACTTCAGGTACTTGACATGCTATAGAGTTGGAGAGCATGGGTCCAAGCTTAGGATTGTGATGGTGAGAAACTGTTTTATCTATTTATTTTTTTACATTGGTTCAGTACTGTTTGTATTCATAATTGTGACTTGTTTGTCTATTTTCATAGACATATGTGCCATGTATCATTTATATATATGTTCTCCATTTGTTTATTAATTTAGTCTTCCGTTGATTTCTGTTGCTGGATAATTATTGCTTTTTCTATTGTGTATTTGTTTCCCTTCCATTGTGTTACTATGAAAATGAAGGCATAGTTTACCCACTATCACACCCAAGGACCTCACGTCTAGTCGGATGCCTCTGGATTGTGGGGAAATGAACCTGAGGCCATGTGACTAACCAGGTATAGGGTTCCTATGGGTGGCTTTCAGAACCCGGACATTACAAAGTTGTATTAGAGAAAATATTTTCATCATGACATACTGTTTGAAGCCTATAGCTTTGGCTAAGATGGAATTTGTACTTGGTAATAAGTTTTTCCCAGGAGTAGCTAATTTTTGTATAGGGGGAAGCCAATATACCTCATTGAATTGTAATTTTTCTGGTTTTTCAATTATTATAGTTGATTTGATTTAACCTTGAGTGATTCACATGCTATGGGATGTTATTGTTGATGTTATTGAGGTTCTATTTATATTGCAACCCGATGAGATGAGGGTATTCCATCTCATACATCATATAGGAACTTTTTATAAATCACATGTCATGCATTGTTGCCATGAAATTTAGGATGCATTAGCGATTTGATGTTGTTGTGATATATGTTGTGTAGAATATGCATGCTGTTTTGATAGATTCCTTGATAAAGATACCTGTTGTTTTATAGGGTATTGTTTGTGTGTGGTTTTGTTTGAATGAATGCAAAAATTTGCTTCTTGAGGGGTTATAGGCCCTCATGTACCAGAATTTGGTGGATCTTTTCCTTGTATTCTTGTTATAACATGTATATGATTCCACGCTTTGATTCGTGGGGAGTATGGGCCCTCACATATCAATACATAGAACTTTCAATGTTTGTTTCATTGTTTCTATGGGTTCCAGAGTTGTTTCTAAGGCTTACTGTCTGGAAAATCCCAGAATACATGTCGTGTAGTTTTGACTACACGACATGTGCTCTTTGTTTGGGAAGAAATAGTTTTTCTTAAGTACACACCGTGTACTCTATGTACATTCTGTGTAGTTTCTAACTGTGTCATTTGCAGTGTGGGTAGAGACACGGTGTTAAGAAATCTCGGTAGGATACACCGTGTACCGGATGTGCACACCGTGTGTAGAGACCTTGTGTCCACCCATGTGACTAATGGCACAGATGGATGAAAACATAAGCTATACATGCCATGTCAGGACTGAACACACCATGTAGTCTTACCCAGTTACCCGACCATGTCACGAACAACACGGTTTGGTGTTACCCTTCCTCGTACACTTTGTGTCTGTCTGGAACATGCCATGTAGTGTGAGTTGTGTGTTAGGCCGTGTCACTAACAACACGGGCTAGGTAAATCTTGTCTAGTACACACCATTTCTATCATTAACATGTTGTGGAGTCTTGTCATAGGAGAGTCATGTGGCTAAACAGTGTAGAAGGAATCAGGCACGGAAAGTGGATTCAAGTACACGCCGTGTGTTAGGAGAACACACCGTGTGTTTGGGGTGTTATACATCCAGTTTCAACATAAGTACATGACCATGTGAATGGATTAAGGGGACACACCATGCAAGAATTGTAAACATTGTGTAATCAAGTTTTTTGAAGCTTGAATGTATTATTTATCCTATTCCCTTCTTACGCTACTAGTTTTTAGTCCATCATAATATTTTTAAAAGGTGTGCACTTGACCTTGCAGATTCATGCCACCGAGGTGTACTCCGGTTGTGCACCAGTTGCCAGGCAGTGATCAGACACTAGACATGGCCCATCAGGGACTTTCAGCAGATCCTCCAGTTGTGATAGTCTTGTCACCAGCCGTTGTACCAAACACAAGAGCGAATGCATAGTTCAGAGAAGGAATCATGAGGACGATGCAGGCTTTTCAGAGAATGCCACCTCCTGCCCCGTCAATGGAAGAATTGACGTGGGTATTTCTGTAGTAGCATCCTCCCACTTTCGTAGGGGATGGGGTACCAAAGGCTACAGTGTCGTGGCTATAAGCCATACTGATGATTTCTGAACATCTAGAGATACTTCTAGAGAAGAGGGTGAACCTCACTACCTACATGCATTGATACTCCTCCAAGAGGTGGTGGGATGTAATCTCACTGACGGGGCATCAACAGAATATGGGTTGGGATGAGTTTCAACGCGTCTTCTACAATTACATCTAACTGGTGACCTTAAGGGTCGATTGAGACTCAGATTTCATGAGTCTGGAGCAGTGTACTATTTCAGTTATGGAGTATTCCTCTCGCTTCATAAAGCTACATCGTTTCACACCTATTCAAAGAGGTGATGATTTTTTCTTTTCACAGATGTTTGAGAATGGTATGCGGCTTAAAATATGATCTCAAGTGAACATCTTCAGGTGGACTTCGATATCCTCTATCATCAACCAGGCACTGATCATGGAGGATAATATGAGGGATTCTGGAGCTGTGAGCCAGGGCGGTTCGGCATCCAGAGTTAGTATTCCTCCAACTCACAACATGAAGCGTCGTAGGGAGATTGCATGAGGATATCAAAGTATGCGGGATGCATCTTATGGTAGCCATCTGGTATGCTACATGTAACACCCCAATCTTTTATGGTACGATTCTCTTTGAATAATACCTTAGCGTGTGTTGAATGAAAATTCGAGATTCTAACACACCGCGGCCAATCAAAGTAGCCGTTATGAATAGTAATACCAAATTTTTGAAATATTATAAATTTTATCTCTCAAAATGGAATTAATTATTGGATTCTTAATATCGAAATTATTCCAGGGTGAAATTTTGGTACTTTTCGGATAACTTTTATATTTTGATGAATAGTGAAAATTAATAAAATTTAATTAAAAATAACTTTTTTAATCGAAATAATTAACAATGATAAATAATTAATTTGAGTGGTTTTAAAGTATATTTAGAATATATTTTTACCATTTAATAAGATGTTAGTCATTGGACATAATTTCACAATTAAACCCGACATAAACAAGTGTCAATCTTTTGATAGTTATTATCTTTTAAAAACAAGCTTTTAGTTTTAACGACGGGAATTAATTTTAAATTAATTTCTGAAACTTCTATGTTATGAATTTTGAAAAATGGATTCCATATTTCGAATTAGGATGTCCTAATTGTGTAAATGGCTAACTTTTATTTTTAGACCTTTTGAATAATTACATCGTTAAATATTTTATATACCATGGTTAAATGGTAAATCCGGTAAATAATGGTAAAAAATAATATAATAATAATAATAAATTACCCTAAAACGTGTCCTAACCTTATTGGTTGATACTTTTCCGACCATAGTCATCTTTGGGTCAATTTTGGGACCCCATGGAGACACTTGTAGGTTATAAGGACACTTCATATAACTGAAGTTAAAATAAATACAAAAATGACATAAGCATATATCTTTTAGAAAAACAATTTTTACTTAGGGTTATATATGTTGTATTTTCGAATATAAATATTAATTAGAAATATAAAAGGATTTCCTATATAATATTATTTTATTTATAATTTATAGACATTTAATAATTAAATTTATTTATGACACAATAATGATGCAGTATTTTCCTTATTAATGAATGAATCAAATAATTGGTATTAGAAATGTTAAAATAAATATAATTTGAATGTTTTGATGACATCCAATAATTTTATTGATTAATATGACATGTTATGATTTCTTAAATGAATTTGGTTCAAATTAATAATTTTTTTAATACTTTAACAAAAATCAGTTATTGAATAGTGTCAAAATTGACATAAAAGAGTATTTAAAACAAATATTTTATTATTAATTGATATTCAATTCCTAAAAATCTATGGTTCGGCCAAGAGACTTATATCCTAATATGTGTATCATTAATCGACCACTTGGAGGTCTCTAGGATGTATATGGTACGTTTATTGACAATATAACATAAAAATACAAACTGGCATGGTAAATGTCAATCTAATTAACTAAGAGTTTAAACTAAAAGATAAGGTTAATATAATAACCAAAACCTGTCTAAAATCTATTGGTTGAGTTTTTTTCTATATATCCGCACCTTAAACTTTAAATAATAAACATTGGAGCCATTAGAAACTGAATATGAATTGATTATAAAATAACATTTCTAGATTTTCCAATGGTGCCCCTCACCCCTCTTATAAAGGTCACTCCTCTTTATCACTAATTCACACATTCAAAGACTTTTGTTTCAGCCAACCCCTACCAAAATACTCTCTCAAATTTCCTTAATTCAACCTAGATGGCTTATTTTGATCAGAAATCCATCCAATGGAGCCCTTTTGAACAAATCAAAAAGAAGAACCCGAAGAAGAGAAAACGTTTTCACCACCCTCTTTAATGTTCCTTACTTCTTCCACTTCTTTCTTTTTTATTTCCATTCTAAAACAATAAATCTAGTATCTTCTATATACTGTGATGTTATTATAAATATGGTACAACCATATTCAGTATTCTATCCATCCTTTGAATGACATGTCACCATATGTGCATACGTACAGCTTACCGTCTCCACGTCATGGTGTAATTGTTATTCAATAAAATATTATTTGGATTGGTATAATATTGATGTGTAATTCCTGTAAATAATAAATATAACATGATTATTATTATTTATATATGATATACCATCAAATTATATATTATTAAAATATCAAGAGAATGACATTGTCGCTCGTGCGTACGGGCGGACTACCGTCTCCATGAAGGTGATGAGATTCATTCTCCATCATATCCATTCAAGTATAATTATCATTTGATGATTAAAAATAATTTTTAAGGACTTGATATATTTCTGGATATTAATAAGATACAACTTATCCGTAACAAACATGGCTTATGTAACAAAACATGTAAAAGAAAACGAGTAAGTTAACACCTGAAACAACAATAATACTAAGATATTATTAACAAAGTAATGTTAAAAGATCATATATGATATCATATTAATGTATATGACTCTTTTATAATTCAATAACTATTATTTCACCATTATACTGGAGGTTAACCTACCCTCAACCAAGGAAAAGTACAAGGTAAGGGGTGTTCATCTCACTCCTTATTCCCGTGAGATTCATGCCATATTGCCACTATTACATTTTGTGTGGTGTATGTAATTCCTATAATTGTATTATTTGTGTAATACACTTTAATTTATGTGTATATACATATTCATTTTATGATACCTCTTTCATGGGTTTTGTTTCGTATGTTACCAAATTGGTAAGGGTTAATTTCACAATCTCATTATTAGCTGAGGTTGTTTTTACGTAAGTATCTACTGGGAAATATTTATTATCCATTTCCATGTTTTATGAACTAGTTTTCAATGGAATTATTTTTATGGACTTTTTACTCAAACATCATTTCAATTGTTTTAAATATTTATTCTTCTAAATCATTATCATTAATTTCCATGTCTTCAAAATGGGTTTTAAGGAATTATTTATATAGACATGAATGTTTTTAAAATGTTAATTCCTTTCAAAAGCTTCAAAGTGGTTTGGGACAGTTTGATTCAAAAATTTATTTAAATGACTTCTTTTCTACATTGTGTGACTTTTAAATGTTTTCAGGAAAAAGGGGTATTTCTCTCAAAGAGTTTTACAAATCATTTTCATCTATGTCAAAATTATTTAATGGATTTTAATCTTGTTTTGAAGTTGATATATCATGATACAAATCTTCCATATTCTGTGGATGGTTTTGTGATATGGCTGACTGTGGATGTGTTATTTTTATACCATTCGTGTTTTATGGAGAAATTATTGAAATATTGAATGGTATTTTTAATACGAATGTTTATGTGATGTTTAACCCTATTCATATGAGGAATGCATTGGACTTAATAATTGACCGGTGGAGGCCGGAATATCTCCTTGATGCATCGATAGGTCTCATAAGACAACCAGATGTGGAATTGGCTGAGGCCCTTTCCTAATTTGATTTATGGTTTTTCCAAGGCCTTAATCAATTTTTGATGTCTTGGCCGAGGACTTGACAAAATGTTTCAGAATGTCCGTCATTATACATTCCATCATTATGGAAATAATATTGGTGGTGCATGTGGTCATTCGACTAGTATAATACCCATGATTATGTTTTATTATGGCATTATTTACTCATCTCATATTCCTTCCATAAAATAATTCTTGTTTATTATTGGTAAAGGTATGTGGATCCAGGTTTTCACCATTCATAATATTTATGTTATCTTCCGATGTATTGCTTACCCTTACTGAGTGTTTGAGCTCACCCATTTCCATGTTTTATTTTCTAGGATCCCAAGAAGTGTATTATGATTAATAAGAAGGGTTAAGCTATGTGAATAATGGCATTCTCAAACCACTATCTATGATGTGTTATATGTTTGAAATTGTAATGTAAAGTTCATGTATGTAATCTATTTTCCAAAACTACTAAACTGATCGGTCCTTCAGGACTTGATTGCTTGTAATCATCCAAATGTATTAAAATAATGCACCTAATCTAGGTAACTAAGGTCGGGGAGTTACACTAAAAGTGTGGGAGGTGCATGCATAAAAGGTCACAATGCCCGAGAGACCCGGTGGAGTGCCGATCATGTGGCAAGATGGGTCATCGTTATCACTTCTATCATATCTTCTCACTAGTAGTTAGTGGCATGGGTTCTTCTATGACTCCAAATTCAGAAGTAGCACCACCGGTTTCTCATTAGTTAGGGAACTGTAGTTTTTTCGGCAGTTCAGGCCGAGGTGGAGGTCGTGGATGAGGTATCCAGTCGCCTTGTTTTCAGCGACAGAAGGGTGGATCAGCTCAGGGTGGTTAGGAAGGGTCACATGGACGCAGTGCAAGCTAGACATTTGTAGTGGAGTAGACCCAGCAAGAGAAGGATCCCAGACCTTCTATAGTTCATGGTACAGTCTATGTAGCCTCAGTTTTTGCTTCTGCTCTTTTTGATACAGGGGCTTCCCATAGCTTAATATCTGTTGCTGTTGTAGAGAGCCTTGGGCTCCACATGTTTTCATATACTGATATGTTGATGCTAGAAACTCTATTGGGGACTGGAACAATGAGTGTGTGTCAGTGCATGGAGTACCCTCTTGAGGTTAGTCGGTGTCACTTTCTATGGGACATCTATGTTCTAGAGATGACAGGCTATGATGTCGTTCTTGGAATGTACTGGTTGGTTCCCTTCCAAATAGTTGTCTATTGCTATCGCTATAGGGTGAATTTCATATTACCAGAGGGTGGATCGTATCTTCATAAGGGAGAGTGGGATGTCTAGGCATGCAGAGTGGTCCCAGAGCATAATGGGTTAGGAGCAGCTACAACCCAAATTACTATTCTGTATCTGAATAAAAAGAGGACTTCGCCGATGGACATTCCTCCAGTGAAGGATCATTTCAGAAACGTCTTTCAAAACGACTTTTTAGGTTTGCCTCCGGAGCGTGAGGTGGAATTTTCTATTGAGATCTTTCCAGGAGTAGCATCGATGTCCATTACTCCTTATAGGATGGTTACACCATTGTTTAAGGAGCTCAATAAGCCGTTGGAGGAGTTGTAAGAAAAGGGTTTCATCCAACCCAGTACTTCTCCTTGGGTGTCGACTGTTCTGTTTGCAAAGATGGCAGATGATAACCTTAGGCTTTGTGTGGATTATCAGAAGTTGAACCAGTTTATGGTCACGAACCGATATCCTTTACCAAATATTGATGATATCTTGGACCATATTAGAGGATCCCGGGTGTTGTCAAAGATTGACATGGGGTCTGGTTATCATCAGTTGCATGTTGGACCATCTAATATACCTCTCACATCCTTCCATAGTAAGAATGGTCTATATGAGTATATGGTTATGTTGTTCAGTCTCACGAACTCTCCTGTAGTTTTCATGGCACTAATGAACAAAGAGTTCCATCCATACTTGGATTCTTATGTCATGGTCTTTATGGATTATATCTTGGTGTACGCTCACACTCGACATGACCATGATAACCATCTTGAGATTGTTTAGAGTATACAGAGAGAGCATCAGTTATATTCTAATCTCTCAAAATTCCACTTTTGGATGGTTTAGATTGACTTATTGGGTCACGTCATCTCAGATATAGGAGTATCAGTTGAGCAAGAGAAAATGAGAGCAGAAGATTCTTGGGGGTAGCTGAATAATGTCTTTGAGGTTTGGAATTTTCTAGGCTGGATGGATACTACAGACACTTCATTCAAGACATTTGGCGCTTCGCATCCCTACTGAAGAGTCCGAATAAGAAGGGTGTGAAATTCTTGTGGACATATTCTTGTGAGTCATCCTTTCATAAGATGAAAGGGAAGTTGACTTTATCACCAATACTAGTCTTTTCAGACTTGGGCAAGAGCTATACTGTGTACCATGATGCTTGAGGTATTGGGTTTGGAGCTGTGCTTATGCATGAAGAAAGAGTCATTGTGTACGGGTCTCGACATTTCGGGCCACATGAGAGGAACTACCAGACACACGATCTCAAATTAGAGGTAGTTGTTAATGTTTTACGTTGTTGGAGACATTATCTTATGGGATATCATTTTGTGGTTTTCACCGACCCCGATAGTCGCAAGTACGTCTTCACTTAGTGTGATCAAAATTTAATACAATGAAGGTGGGTTGAGTACCTTCTGTCTTTGGACATTGAGCTTTCTATATACCTGGGAAAGGCAATACAGTAGTTGATGTGCTGAGAAGGAGGATGTAGATATAGGCAGTTTAGGAGGCCAGAAGTGAGTGGCTGCTTATGGATCTGTTCTCTAAGATGCATTTGGATGTGCATAAAAGATAGGGGAAGTCTATTCTTTCTTCTGTAGTTGTAACCTCTACTCTTCTTGATCGATTGCGAATGAGTTGGATATCATACTCAGAAGGCCTAGTCCTACGGGAAACCATGTATGGAGAGAACACTATAACAATATGGAAAGTAGGAGAGGATGAGATATTGCATTTCTAAGGGTGTGTATGGGTACCAGTAGACGTACGCGAGGAGCTGATGCGGGACTTTCATTCTTCAGTTTGGGAAGTTCATCTTGGTGATACCAAAATTTAATGTGATCTACACCACCAGTATTGGTGGCCAAGTATGAAGGGAGATGTTGCATGTTTTGTCAGGAGATGGTCCACCTATCAGAAATTGAAGGTGGAGAATCAGTGATGAGTAGGTATTTTGCAGTAGTTACCCATCCCCAAGTGGAAGTGGAATGATGTAGCAATAAATTTCATGACCGGTTTTCCAAGTTCACCTCAAGGGAATGATGCAACATGGGTTGTCATTGACAGAATCATGAAGGTTGCTCACTTTTTTACAATCAAGGAGACCTTCAGTGTTGATGAGCTAGGAAGGTCGTACATCTGAGAGATTTTATGTCTGCTTGGAGTTCCATACTCAATTGTTTAATACAGGGATTTGTGTTTTACTTCACGGGTCTGGAAGGGGCTACAAAATGCCTTGGGTTCATAGATATTTCTATGTACAGCCTACCACCCCTAGACAGATGGCCAGTTCGAGCATACAATTATGGTTCTTGAGGACAAGCTCCAAGCATGAATTCTAGATTTTGGAGGTTCATGGGAGAAGCACATACCTCTGGTGGATTTTTCCCACAATAATAGATTTGAAGAATCTTTTCAGATGGTGCATTATGAGGCTTTTAATGGTAGGCCATGACAATAACCCTTATGTTGGATGAGCCAAGAAAGGCAGCTTTGCTGGGACCTCATCTTGTTCAGGAGACCAAAGAGCAGATAGAGTTGATTCAGAAGAGGGTGGCTACTGCAGATTCTAGACATAAGTCTTATGTTGATCAGTGGAGATGATCATAGAGGTTTGAGGTCGATGATCAGGTTTTCCTACGTGTCACACTGAGGTTGGGACACAAGAGGATTATGAGATATGGTAAGCTTTCACAGTGGTATGTCGGCCCGTTTTCGGTTTTGGAGAGAGTTGGACCGGTTGAGTAACGCTTAAAGTTACCTTAGAGGTACCAAGCTATGCATGACATTTTTCACAATTCTCAGCACCCATGTTACTTTTTCTAACCCGTCTCATGTATTTCAGCATTATGAGGTTGAGCTCGAAGTGGATGTGTAATTTGAGGAGCATCCTATCTGGATTTTTTATCATAGTAAAAAGGTTCTTTGTGGCTAGTCTGTTCCTCCTGTACGAGTGCTATGGCAGCCTGGGAAGTTACAAGATGATACATGGGAAAGGTAGGCTGATGTATGAGCCTTGTGGCTGGAGCTATTTAGGGTTTCATCTGCTACGATGCGCAAGGGAAATTTGGGGATGAATTTATTTTAGGAGGGAAGTTTGATAGAACCCAAATATTCATTTTAGGTATGTTTTCTTATAATGGACGATTTTTAGAAAAATGGCTTGTTCTGGAAATGTTTGAAGTACACTATGTGTACTATATGAGTAGACATCATATACTACTTTTCCACAGGAGGTCGTGTGCTGGCCGTGTCATGGACACATACACTGCTGTGTGGGGGTGACATAGAGGCGACATAAAGTGGAGTATTGAATAGAAGAGTACACACCATGTATGTCAAAATTACATGCTGTGTATTTTTATTTTTTTCATTAAATGGACCATGTTCATGTTTAATTGCCATAACAAGCTTCTTATACATCTCGTTCAACCGAGAGCACCCATACAACCACAATCCTTCTCCAAGCCCCGAGCCTCCATCTGTCCTATGAATTGAATATCGTCAGTTGCATGGGAATCGCATCGGTGAGATCTGTTTTCTCCTACAGCTCGATCTTCTATCTTATCCTCTCTAATGAGATATCATGGGTAGAACATTTTAGAATTTTTTATAGATCTTATATGTTCTATGGAGATTAAATCCTTGAACTTCTCATATAGTGATCTCTTAATTCCAAGGTATGTGGTTTGTTCCTTTCCGTTAAAAGTATTTGAGTATTATGTGTAATTTTCCCCAATACCCTTAAACGAGGTATTTCACACTTACCGTTTTAACCCTATTGTTTTCCTTCCATGATTGTATGCATGTGTAGAGGTTAATTTGATCAGAATAGGGTTTTTTGATATGTATTGGATGTGTTTTCCAATGAATATTTTGTTACGACCGTTTGGTCCTTATTAGCCTTTGGCGGCCTTGCCTGTATTTCCATGTTTATTGTTGTACAGTGGAGTGTTTGAATTATGAGATGCTGGTTATGCATTATTCTGGATAGCCAGGTAGATCGATAGGTTTACTTTATCCATAATGCATTACTTTTCCTGTTGACCTACACTGGGTCGTGAGAACCTGGTGAAGTAAACTATAAGGGGAATTGATCAAGTGAGATTCCTCAAAGAGTCTTTGAATTACTTGAACAACTGTAGGCTATATGGGGGATTGATCAAGTGAGATTCCTCATAGAGTCTTTGAATTACTTGAATTACATTGGGCTATAAAGGGAATTGACTGAGTGAGCTTCCTGAGAGGGCCCTTGACCTTGGGGATATAAGGGAAATTGACCAAGTGAGTTTCCATAGAGAGTCTTGAATTACTTTTGACTATAAGGGGAATTGACTGTGAGTTATTCCTTAGAGAGTCCTTATATATTCTAATGACTGAACCAGAGGGGATAGGTTGTGTGTACATCCCAAAGTGTTTCCTTGCTTTATTAGCTACATATTTGATACGTGAACTGTTCATTGCTAAGTACTCTCTTGCTTACTGTATCTTTGCTTATTATCGTCCTTATATATTCACTGACTATTAGGAACAGATCATTGGGGGTTTTCCTTTTGGGATTTAGTCTCACACATTGTTTGGTTGATTCTTTTGGGAAAAAACAAATTATATTTTTGTAGGTACAGATAAGGGAATGCACCCTTCAGCTTCAGGAACATGAATTGCTATAGAGCTTGAGAGCATTGGGCCAAGTTATGGCTTGCGATGCTGAGGCACGGTTTTATCTGTTTCATTAGTAATTTGGTTTAGTAATGTATGTATTCAATAATGTGACTTGTTTTAATGTTTTATTAGATATATGTATTAGGCATAATTTATATATATGTGCTCCAATTGTTTATTAATTCAGTATTCCGTGGTTTTTTGTTGTAGGACATTTACTGCTTCTACTATTTTGAATTTGTTTCCCTTCAGATGTGTTACTCTACCAATAAGGGCATAGTTTTCCCACTATCACATCAAAGGCCACCACTACTAGTCGGAATCTTCCGGTGTTTGGGGAAATACGCTTGAGGCCATGTGACCAACCAGTTATAGGGTGCCTCTGGGTGGATTCCGGAACAGGGACGATACAATAAATATTTTTTCATGAATGTTATTCCTATTATCCAATGATTTTTTAATTCTTTTTTACCAATGTTTACATTACCCAATTTTTATTAAAACTAGTACATTTTTCATTTTCTGAATGAGGTATGATTTATGATTGTAAAAGAAATTTCTTCAAAATTATATATCATGAACATAATTTCCAACCAGAAAAATCAATAAATGCATCAAATATTCCTTTTAATGATTATAATTTTATTTTTAAATAAAATATTTCTCATGTTATTTTTGAAATTATTATTTTTTAAAAGGGAAAAGGATATTTTCCACATGAATGTTTTTAAGGATAAATTTATGTTGTATATATTCAACAATGAAACAAACCCTATAATTTAATTGTGGTTCAAACAGTTATGTTCTATTAATCACATAACTATTATTTTTAGGAATGGTTCATTGTTGGTTTTCTTGGGGAAAAGATTGATATATTGTATTCTCGTTATTTCATTACTCAAAATTATTATTTTTTAAACAATGTTGATTATGTTTTGTTATTTATTCAAATGATGATTTAATTGTACATTTTAAGAGGTGGGTGGGGTCCAATATTATTTTTCCCCTCAGTGTATCGATAAATATCATAACACAAAATAGTTTAGGTTTTTATTATTTGTCTTACCCATTTATGTAAGATGATATAGAACAAGGCCTTGACAGTATGCTGAATATGTATTAGAATGAGTCCTTGATTGTATTTTTAAGATTTCATGGAACTAGTCCTCGATTGTAATGAACCAATTATTCTCATTATATTGAGAATACAATAATTCATTAATTTTCCTTAACTAACATCCCCAAAAATTCAATGGATGGTAATAAATGTCGAAGGGTTTCAAATTAATGTGGGTGATGGTTTAGCCATTATGAATAAAATCACTAACTCACATACCAAGAAAAAACTTAATGATTGTTGACAAAACCAAGGCAACTCAATCATTTCCATTATAAAAAAACCTACCAAAATGTGCTATAGTGGTAGCCAAACAAAAATCAAAGAAAATAGTATAAGTATATAAATAGAATATAAGATGACAAAAAAAAGCCATGATCCCCGGGATCTATGATCCAACAACACGAAAAATCCCATGTATCATGATTTGTTGTTAAAAACATGTGATACATTTCCTCTTCTATTTCTCGTAAGATAGTATCTGCAAAAGCACCAAAGTGCCAAAGATGTGTTGAGTATAAAAATCAGCACCATTTTCCCAATGACATCACTAATCAAACAGATAGGATATAAAGGTTAGAAAATTTCTCATAAAAACATTTATAAAAAACAATTCTAAAAAATATTTTAAAAAAAATATAAACTTGCCTAAAAAAAATTCACAACAGAAGCTATACAACTAATAATTAAAAAAAATCTATGAAATTAATATATTCAAAAAAACACAACTTGGCTTTAAAAACCTTTGTCAATATTATTTTGGAGTATCCATTCCATTGTTTACAACACACCTAAAGATGCATGTATTGTCAAGCTCCATATACACGCGAGCGGTGAGACATACTACCACTAAGACTTCACTTAGTTTACCACATTGAGGGTGTACATCATGACCATATCCATCCCAACCCTTTTATGTGGTTCAATTATAACCTTATCCTTCCAAATGTATATGAACACACACTATAACCCATTGAAAACCCATGGAAAACCCATGCCAAAACCATGTGTTTTCATCCAAGTCAATAAACCATTCTTTTATTGAAAATCATTAAGCAAGCCAATTAAAACAAACCATTTCATTTCAATAAAATCATTTCCTTTATCAAATTTTTTTCATCAAACCCATGTCCCACAATTATTGAAAATCCCCATTTTAAAATACACATTTTTAAAACATGAATAATAACACAATTTCAAGAATACCCAATTTACCATATTACCACATTTATCAAATCGTCACTAAAGCAGGATTCCAAAAATTTGTAAACATAAAATCCATAATTATTTCCCACTAGTTATTAAATTTTAAATGATTATATTATTTTTTACAAATAAAAGTCGATAGTGAATCCACCTACATTAATGGTTTTAGTGAAAACAGATAATAGATGAAGAATGGTCACAGAACTCAGTTGATTCTCCATGAAAGCACCTTAGATCTCTTCATGTAACATGATAAAGAACAAAAATAAACTTATTTGGAATCCAGGATCTTATATCTAACCCTAAAGGGTGTATATCCATGAAACTGAGAGAAGGAGAGAAGCGGATCTATGAAATTGTGCAAGAACAATGAAGAATGAAACTCACCACAATGAATCAAATTATAATCACAAAGATAAGATTCTGGATTAATTCAAATATTCTTGGGAAAGGTTATAAAACCATAAATGGAGAATAATTCCATTTTAGGGTTTAATATAAGCAACAAAAATCATATAGAGGTAAAAACATGTGAGATCTATTTCTGTAAGATCTGAATGTAACCTCGCACACAGTTAGTCTGCATGGTTAGACAACCCGTGCATTAATTATGTGTTATCTACTACATAGGATTACACTCTCATGACGTCCTTGCATGGCCTCCATAACTGTGCAACCACCATGCTGATGCTACTATCTAACTTCTACAACTCTACACACCTTCTCCTAGGATTCCACATGGTTTAGAAAAACTGTGTGCTTCTAGTGTGCCTTCCCTTTTGTCCCAAAACACTTGGAAAGTTCCACAAACATTGTCAGACATCACCATTCAATATTATATAATGAAAATAAAGGGTTACATTCATGAAACTGGGGGTACTATAGTCTCCTCAGCATTGGTCATTTTGTCCCTGGAATATTGAAAAATATTCGTTCCATAAAAGAGTTCATACCATTTCTCATTCATTTCCTTCAACATTCCTAAATATCTACTAAAAACTGATGATGATTCCATAAGACCTATACTAAAATGATACTTTTTCCATTAAAGACATTATATGAACTATCGACAATCCACAATGGGATATATACAAATAAATCATTAGGATCTAGGTTAATAAGATCCTATCTGATCACATGGTAAGGATCAGGAAGATACTTTTTCAACTGATATATGTGGAATAAATTAGTTACTAAATTAAACCATAGTGGAAACTCTAACTGATATTAAGAAACATGAACTCATTCTATTATCTCTAAAGGGATTATTTATTGAAGATATAACATTCTATGCTTCTCAAAATGACAATTTCTAGGCCTTGGAGAGATCCTTAAGAACATGCGATCACTGACCATGAATGAAAATTGTCTTCAACGAAGATATGCATAGAATTTATGATGACTATGATCCTTCTCTATCCATTGCTGGACCAGAATTATCCACTCCATTGTTTCATGGACAAGGCTCAGCCCGACTATTAAATTTTCACCCATTTCCACCCAACAAAGTGGAGAACGACAATGACACCCATACAATGCTTAAAATAAGACATATATATTGAGTCATAACTGTTGTTGTTATATGATAACTCCACTAAGGGTATAGTCTCTTTCCATGATCCACCCAAATCCATTACATAATACAGAAATGTGTCTTCCTATATATGTATCGTCATTTTTGATTTCCCAACTATCTTAGGATGATATTCTATACTCATATTCAACTAAGTCACAATGGAATTATATGAGGATTCCCCAAAAAAATTCATGAACCACATATCTCTATATGATACTTTCAAAATTGGTATCCATGTCTCTTTAAATAATATTTATAATAGATTTCAGATATATCCTCCACCATATGCATTTCATGAATAGGGATGAAATTAGAGGACTTGGTAAACCAATCCACTATCACCCATATGGAATTCTATTTCCATACCATTCATGGGAGACCTATAATGAAATACATCGTGATCTACTCCTGTTTCAACATAGAGATAGTTAAATACTACAACATACCTTCTGGTCATTGATGTTTTTCCTTAACTTTCTGAAAATTTAAGCACCACAAAACAGACTATGCCACATTATTTTTCATTCCACTTCAGTAAAATTGTGCCTAAAACAACTTATACATCGTTAATATTTTCAGATTAACATACCATCCTAAATAGTGGTAAGCATGAAGATGTTCTTCTTGGAAATACATAGGTGCAACCATATGATCTTTGAACCACAAAACAGAAAACCCATCACGTTTTTGGCCATCAATGGTCTCCCCACCAATGAGTTTCAGACTCAAAACCATGAAATATGAATCATAGGTTTTTACCTCTTTAACCATTTTTTCCAAATGAGAAATCATGGAGACTAAAGTGAAAACCACAAAACCCCATTGGTCTTCACATTACTCATGCATGTCAAGTATGACCATAATAAATTGTAATTTTTATGCAGATTCTTTCACTAACAAAGTATATGACATTATACTTAATGCATTGGCCACCGAATTACCTTTTCCCAGTGTTTACATCAAATAAAAGTTGAAAATTTAAAGATACTACATCTATATTATTTTCATTAAACTCAAATCCCATTGTGAGAAAATATGATTCAAGCCCTTATGATCTGTGAACATAGTAAATTTATCACTAAAGATATTGTGATGTTAGGTCGTCAAAGCATGGACGACCACAACTAACAAAAAATAATGTTTTGGTTAATTCTTATCCAGAATTTTCAATTTCCATGAACCATAAAAAACCACGTGGTCTCCTTGCATGATAAAACATCCCAACCAAGATCCTTGATAATCAAGGTACCCCACATAAACCTATCCTAATTTAGGAAAAATTAAGATAAGATATTATTTAATATGAACTACAAACTCTTGAAATGACATCTGGAATTCCTCAGTACATTGGAATAGTGCATTCTTCTTTATAAAATCATTCATTTGTAAGGATAGTCATGATATCTCACGAAAAAAGAATCGTTAATAACCAGATGGACCAAGAAAAAATAATATTTCAAAGAATTGTTTTGGTGGTTTCTAAGAGATAACAACTTCTATCATCTATAAATACAAAAAATAACTATTTTCAGAAATTACAAGGCCAAGAATGTGTACCTCATACATCCAAGAATCATAGTTTTTCAATTTGACATATAAAGGATTATCTCTCAAGATTCCCAACACTATCACCAAGTGTTTCTCATACTCATCCTTTATCCATGAATACACCAAAATGTCATCCACAAAAACCAAAAAAAATAATCTATATATCAATGATATATCTAATTCATCAATTCCGTGCAGACTTATGGTGCATTCGTAACACCGAAAGTAATGACTACATATTCATAATGGAAATATCTTCTTCTAAAATATTTCTTCATAATATCTTTCTTCCGATCTCCAAATTTGTGATATCCTAATCACATGTCAATTTTTTAGAACCACTGAGCTCCCCTCAATTGATCAAACAGTTCATCAAATTGTGGTAGTAGATGTTGATTATTTATTAGAACATGTTTATGATTATTTTAATCTACACGTCAACTTAAAGTTCTATATACTTTATCCATGAACAAGACCGGTGCTACCCATAGAGAGGTGTTTTGTCAAATGAATCATTTTATTTATAACTCATCCAACTAAACATTAAATTCCCATAATTTTGTTGTTTACATCCTATTTTATAGAAGGTAAATAGTAATAGTCTCAGAAATATGATCAATAATAATATAAAATTCCCTTATAGGTGGTAACCCTATGATTTTTTTGGAATCACATTTAGAAATTGATTCAGAACTACTGGAACAATGTTATCCTTAATTTATTCTATCGATGCTAAATTCAACACCTCTAATTGGTAAAATATTGTTCCAACAACTGGTGACAAAAAACATGTTATAGTAGTATTTGAAACCCTTTTTCATATGAAGTGATTCTAAATGCAATCCTTAGTCGGAAACTAACCGTTCTTCTATAACAGTCAATGAGTGCCGTGAATATTGTTAACCAATCCATACACATAATTGAATCTAAGGAATTAGTCTCAAAAAATGAGAAGAACCACTTCAATTCATCTCCATCCATGGTTGTAGAACATGATCTATAAAAAAATATTGAAATTCTATTTTTCTTGGAAGAGTTTTATGTTTTATAAAAGAAGGAATCATATATACTTTTAAACATAGATAACCAACAGCATGAGAATTAGTAAAGCAATGTGATGAACCAATACCAAACAACACTGGAATAAGGGTATAATTCAATAGAAGAATACCTATATCTATATATGGTCCAACAAAATCATCCACAATCACCTACTCATCTCCATAAAATTGATTTAGTTTTGCAATATGCTCTTTATTTCCATGCTGATATTTCCTTTACTGAGGAGTAATAGTGTTCCTATATTCACCATGTCTAGATCTATTATACTGAAGTGTCTTATTATGATGGCCTCATCATATCAAATGATATTATTTTTATGACAATAGATAAGTGTCCTGATAACCTAACCACGAAGCAGTGTGACAATAGTGATGAAGATTCTCCATCTTCTTGTCGTTATGGAAGGATCTAGGTTTTTATATAAACTCTATCTTCATGTAGTCAAGAAAACCACATTGAAAACAATTTTTATTTCTATTGGTTCATGGATGATGGTTCACTTATCCATCTGTTTGATTCTGATTCCCACTGGAACCTTAAAAACATTTATCCCTCTTATTTTTGCTCCAAGTATTAGAGTTCTCACCATTTTCCAATGATTTAATGATGATTCCTCCTCTCATATCTCTTGATATATATATTTCATCCATCATATCATTTTTCACCATATATTTATAATTCATAATAAAAAGCATCAGGATGTTCTACATAATCTTTTACTGTAGTCTTTATTCAAATATGCATTCCTTCAAGTCTATAATCGGTGAAATTTTAGGTGGGAAGTGCACTAAATTCATGAATTGTGCCATATATTCTATGACAAAGATATTTACTTTCTTCCCACTAATGAAATATGTCGATCTCTAGATCTTGAACATGTGAGGATATAGTTGTTTATTAATCAATTCATCAAAATCCTCCCAACTAAGATCATGATCCAGTTTATCATACACTGTTAGATCCCACAACTAGCATAGAATATACTCAACCATATGAGTTACCAGTTTGAATTTAAGATCCATTGGTGTACTAATGAAATAAAATATATCATTCATCATGATCTGTCACACCTCCACTATTTCAGGTATAGAATCACCGAATAAAATTGGAGGATTATGCTTGTAAAGTGAATTTTATGATTCACATGTCTTATCCCATTCATTTGGTTCATTTTTTCAAATTCATGGAACACATGGATGATACTATGAGCTATCCCTTGGTTCACCTATGATTTAGGTGTAACCACATTATCTATAGTTTCTTCTGTTCAGTTCCTATAATTTCTACTTGGGGTCATTGTGGAAACAAACAACAAACTCTATAAGTGTCACTCTCTAGCAACTGATGTTTTAGCATTTCAAATTATATCACATCAATTATCAGAACATTTCCTTAAAAAATAAACCATATTAATGTTTGTTAATTTTTGAAAACATTAAAATTACTTTTTTAAAATCAAACTTTTTTCAAAATACCCCAACCAGGATCTTTTCAATGTCATTTGTTTTAAAACGATCTAACACTTTTAAGAAATCAAAACTTTTTTCAAAAATGTTTGCCATTACTCAAAATGATGTATAAAATCCTAGTGGGAAGTCATTCCTCTAATTCATGACCTGATTATATCATTGGATAAACCTATGCGAGTGTGATTTTAAAATCTTATAAATGTATCCAAAATACATACGTACCCAAAACCATGGTAACTTGATGTTTATCATAAAAAAGATAGATGTATCTTTTTTTCCTCTACATTTGAAGTCCCAAAAATCACAATCCCTTATAAGATTCCAACCTAATGAATAGATAATGATGAATTCAACTCTAAGAATAAGAAACTGAAGACCACTATTTGGGAAAGGACCGAACAAGATGATACCATTTATAATGACCCAGTTATTCTCATTGGAATGAGAATAAAAGAAATCATTACTATTCCTTAAGAAACATCCCCAATAATCCAATGATTGGTAATAATTTTCAAAGGGTTTCAATTGAATATGGGGGATTATTTACCTTCTATGAATAAATCTGGAACCCAAAAACCAAGAAACTAATAAATCATGCATGTCAAAACCATGACATCTCATGCATTTCTTTATAAAAAAACAAACCAAAAGGTGATATTGTGGAAGACAAACCAAAATCAATGATAATATAGGAATATTAAAAAGGCTCTAATTTGACCACAAGACTCCATGATCCTTTTGTTCCAATCTCCAATATCACCAAACATCACTAATATCAAGGGGTGGTGCTAAAAATGTTTGATACATCCTTTTCCCTTGACTCAAATGATAATATCTGCAAAATAACCAATGTGATGAAGAATGGTGAGTATAATAATCAGTAGGATTTCACCAATGGAATATATAATCACACCCTAGGATATAATGGTTCTAAACATTTATATAAATCCATTTATATTAAAAAATTCTGAACATCAATTTATAAAAAAATATAAACATGTTTCAACACCATTCACAACCAATGTAAAACAAGTTCTATTTAAACCTATTTTCAAGAAATTCGTATTTATAGAAAAAACAACCATACAGTGTTTTAAAACCAATTCTAAATATCATTTTGGAAAACACATTCCATTTTTTACAACACACCCACACATGCAAGAAACTTGAAACTCCTTATACTCATGAGCTGTGAGTTATCCATTCACTAAGACTTCACATAGTGGACCACTTTGATAGGGTTACATCATGACAATATCTATCCTAATATTTTTATTGGTGTCCATTACATGATAATCCATTCCAATTCATATGAACACACACCAAAAACCAAGCCAAAACTGTAGAGACCCGAAGCTTGACGTACATTGACATTACATTACATTTTCAGAATACTTAGTACATAACAAAAACACACACACAAGGATCGTAATAGTTTAGTGTCTTTGGAAACTCGGAATATAATCTTATAATCATGGTGAAAGATCTTCAACATCTCCCATATTGATCTTTTTTTATACCTAAAACATTTCTTTATATCCTGGGGAAAAGAAAACATAAAAGGGTGAGCTCAAATGCTCAGTAAGGGTAAACAAAAGAAATATCAATTACATCATATACATACGAACATAGATTTTGGAAATCTTAACCTGTAAAAGAGCTCATAATATCATAACATGGGATAAATCATAGAAGTGAAATGTAATCCCAATATTCATAACCTAAAACATGAAACTTTGTGTCATATACACATAATCATAGAGAATCAATTATTGTTAGTCAAGACTCATTGCTAAGACTATCTTAGTAGACAAAGTCCCTTTCTGAACCGAGTCACCCTCGTTTCAGTCCTGTTTCACTGAACCGGTATAACCTACCATTCCAGCCATTTCTATCTCATGAGATATAAAATCTTTACCCAATGCATTGGAGGGAGATATAGGTCCCATCCATCTCATAATGATACCATTCTTATGTCTGCCACAAAATCATAAATCATACATCACTGCATAACCCATGTAATACAAATAGGAATCTTAAACATCATGACATCATAAAACAATTCATATAAGATAAAGGAATTCATAAAAATAATTCCATCACAACATAATCAAATCAATGTAATAATAGGTATAAAAATAGAACCCTTTATTATCTTAGATGGAAAATAATTTTGATAAAACACTTGAACTCCATTCTTGAGGAAAATATCCTTTCTACTTCAAATTTTTTTTCCATTCATAACATGTCATAAGACATTAAAATAAAAGAATTTGATTAAAAATAAACTTGAAAACTTTTAAAGGAAGATTCTTGGAAATAATGTTTTTAAAAATCTATTCATGCCCTATAAGTAAAAAAAACATTTTAGTACTTTTTTTGGAAAAGTCAAAAAGTACCTCGTATGAAAAACGACAAATAATTCCTTTCATATTCTTTACTAAAAACTCACCGAAGGGTAAAATTGGATTTAAAATATTGTAAAAGAATATAAATATTACATATTTAGGAAACATGGATGTGGATGATAAAATACACTCCAGTAAATTTCAAAGTATAAACAATCTTGGATAAAAATGGGATTGTGATATTTCCCTTACCTTAGGTCTGACTTGCTTTGTAAGTGTCCGAACCTCCTCTTCTTTGAAGTGCTTCTTTGAGACCTCATTTTAGGGCACTAAAATTGGTCTTTTAAGAATACCAGGACCTCTAGGATGATACTAGGGAAGTGGAGAAGAGATTTTGGAAGGGGTTGGCCGAGCTTGAATGCTCAAATTGGTTTGAGGAGGAGAGGGAGGAGGTGCCCTTTTATAGGGGAGGAGAGGGGCACCTTTGGAATAACTAAAAAGATTATTTTATTATAAAGTCAAATTCGGTTTTAAATAGCTCCAAATTGATTTATTTCGAAGCTAAGGTGGGGATGGGTCGAAATAATCTCATCCAATAGGATTTAGACAAGTTTAGGTTATTATTTTAACCTTATCAATTAGATTTAACTCTATGTTAAATAATTTAACTTTTACCGTGTCTTTTTGTTTTCTTACACTATATGGTTAATAAACTTACTATATCAAGACAAACGAACCAAAATTTGTTGATTATTCATATATATAACCTTATCTAAATCATTTGGCCGAACCTTAGAATTTCAGGAATAAAATAACATTTAATAATATAATATTTTTTTTAAAAACTAATTTATGTCAATTTTGACACTATTTGGTACATGATTTTTATGAAATTTCTAACAGAATGATAAGTTAGAAAAAAGTTACTTAAATCAACAATAACATGTCATATTAACATAGAAAATTAGTGTAAGTCATAAAAAGTCTCAAATTACATTTATTTGGGCATTTATAACATCAATTATGTTAATATTTTCTTAAAAAGGTAATTACTGTATCATCGTTGTGTCATAAATAAATTAAATTATTTAAAGTATAAAAATTACAAATAAAATACTATTATGTAGGAAATCTTTTTATATTTCTAATGAATATTTATAGTCGAAATTATATTATGTATAACCCTATATTAAAAATGTTTTAGTAAATAAACTTTGATTTTAACTCTTTTAACTCTTCATTGAATTAAATAATAATAAATGTCCTAATCTAATCCAAGTGGGACTAAATGATAATATTTTACACTTAAGGTTGTTTTTGGTCGAGATACACTTGTCCAATAGGATTAGAACATGTGTTAGGGTAATATTAATATCATTTTTACCCTTAATTACCCTATTTACTTTTAACCGTGGTAAATAAAAGTAAAAAGATACAATTCACCAAAAATTATTTTCATCTCATTGAACCACATTTTACTTACTAACATCAACCGTGTCTCTCAGATTTTTGAAATTCCATTCACAGAAGCGGTAAAATTAAGTTTTATGAAAAATTCAGTTTTTTAACTACCACTTAGTAGTTTCACTATTCATCAAAAATTAATGTTTTTCAGAACAATGCCCAAATTTCATCCTAATCTATATTTCATATTCCGAATTCAAAAAATGAAGTCTATTTTACCAAATTCATAACATATAAGTTGCATTAATTAATTTTATAATTAAATCCCGCTGTTAAAACAAATAGCGTGTTTTTAAGAAACAATATCTATCAAAAGATTGACACTTGTTTATGTCTGGTTTAAAAGTGAAATTACATCCAATGACCAACATTCTATTAAATTGTAAAAATATATTCTAAATATACTTTAAAACCACTCAAATTAATAGTTTATCACTATTAATAATTTCGATTGAAAAAGTTGTTTTTAACTAAAATTTAGTAATTTTCACTATTCATCAAAATATGAAAGTTATCCGAAAATTACCAAAATTTCACCCTAAGCTAATTTCGATATTCCGAATCCAAAAATTAAGTCCATTTTGAAAAATAAGATTTAAAAAATTTCAAAAAGTGGTTATTACTATTCATAACGGCTAGTTTTAATAATATTTTAATAGCATATCGTTGTTTAGTGAAACTCGGTATTGCATATTACACACGCTATCGAGGAAGGTCGCAATTGCGTGTAATACAATGAAAGTCAAGGTTGCGTGTTGAGAAAGCTCCATTTGGTGTAGCTTACAACACAAGACATTAATGAAATAAAAAAGAATATTTTTCATTAAATTTCGGGGTGTTACATTCTACCCCCCTTAAAATGAATTTCGCCCTCGAAATTCGTCGGGGTTATAAATGGTTTACTATTCGAATGTTTCTTTAATAGAAAACCACATCGTAAAAAGGAATACCAAAAACAATCTTTAAAAACAAAAGTATGAAACGTAACGGTTTCCCAATAAACTAATCACTGGGTTTCCACATAGGTGAAAATATGGATATGGAAGAGAAATCTAACCACCATGTTCTGATGGAGAGTTGTAGAGAACATGGCTATGGAAAATCCAACAATCACAAAGACATAAATTTGTGACGATCTAAGGTACCATATGATTCATCAGATATTAGAGCACTAGGACAACATTTTTGGTTTTCAAGATCATTTCCCTAAAGTTGATGAAATTGGAATTAGAAGAAATACTTTCGTGATTTTGGTATAGTCTCACCGTTTGTCGTTCTTTGGACAATTTCCACTTCATATATTAAAGAAATGAAGTTGAATTTGTCATTCGTGATGTGTTAGCAGATCATGTGATAGAATGATGGATCATTGCATCTGTCTCAAAAAAAAGTTATCTAAAAATACATAAGTCCATCTATAGTGAGATTAATCATATATAGTTCCAAAAATGGACTTATACTTCATATATCATACTGCTAAATATAATAAAAACAAGTTTCTACTTAACAGGGTCTTCCTGTAGGACAGTGGTAGGCAATAAAGGCCAGTCGCACTTCGGTTGTGGGTTCGATGTCCACAGCCTTGTCCAACGCGATGGGCTGTCGCCCGTCCTGCAGGTTGTCCTTTTTCTAAAACTATATTACTATAACATCCCATCAATAATATCGAAAAAACTTCTATCCTTAAACAATACTAACTTATGTCCAACATAGTCCATTCCAATTTTTATGCTTATCCAAAATACTGCAGTCCACTCTCATAATATAGTGAAAATGATTACCAGAGATTTAACACCATCATCGATCCCCATATATCATAAGATATGTTTTTTTGGTCACATTCCAAACATTCAAAGTCCTTAATCATGTATTCTCTTGAATACCCATTGAACCTTAGTAAAAACATTAATGCAGTTAAAAGTTAACACTTTCCACATACCAAAATCCTCAAAATTCTATATACTCAAACCATGATATCACTTAGTCCTTATATCAATCATGAGCTCATGAATACTGTTAAACATTTCATTTTCTCGTTTTCCCTTCATTATTCGCATAATATCTCAATCAATTTGAATACCACATTAGACCAATACATAAATATTCCAATACTCCATGATACAACATTATTTTAGAATCCCATTACATAAACACTTAATCATTACACCACATCGTTGTCATATTCAACATCACCAATAGTGATCGCATGTGACTTCCCATTGTCCTTTGCCTTAAGTGGTTGCTCATGTTGATCATCACTAACCCTTGGATTAGGGCATTTATTAGCATAATGCCCCATTTCCTTTGACTTGAAGCATTGATGTGTTGGTGGTGCGTTCTCTGCAGTGTTTGCTTTATTCTCATCATTAGAAACACTTTTTCCATTACTTCAACACTCAGCTGCTCGATGACCTTCTTTTCCACACTTAAAACATTTTCTAGTCCCTTTAAGACAATCTCCACCATGTTTCTTTCCACACTTTGATCATATTGAAACATTCATCTTCTTTTCACCATTATTCTAAGATTTCTCCTTGAACTCCATATTTCATTTCTTTTCAAAACCATGAGATGGATATGTAACACCAACTTCCATTTCTACCTTCATAGCACAACGCACGATTTCTTCATATCTACTAAAGTCTCTTATAGCTAATGCCCTTCGAAGACTTGGTTTTAAGCCATTGAAAAATCGATCAACTTTACTTTCAGGTTGGATGATAATTCCAGATGCATACCTTGCAAGTCTTGTAAAATTTGCTTCGTATATACCAACAGATTCATCATCCTTCTGCTTCAGCTCAAGAAACTTCTTTTCCATCTTTGTTCGAAGAATACGAGGGATGTACTTACTAAAAAACAAGTTCTTGAACTCGTCCCATTCCATCGACTCAATTTCATCTCTTGGCCTCGTATTCTTAATAAGATTCCACCATTGATCGGCATCACCTTCCAAACGATACACTGATAAGATGACTTTATCATGTTCAGAACATTGAAGAACTGAAAATATCTTTTCAGTGGTACTGATCCATTGTTCAGCAAAAAGTGGGTCGGAAGTCCCACTGAAAGAAGGTGGACGTTGCCTCATGAAGGACTTAGTAGAATATTGCTCCCTTCTCTGCTCATTTGGAAGTCCAGAATTATTCATAGCTTGTGTAAGTATAGTAATAAGATTTTTCACTCCATCTCCCATAACATTTGTTTGTTCAGGAGGACAATCATTGCGTTGTCCATTTCATTGATCAACATGGTTCCTTCGGGTTCCAGCCATCGTCTAAAACCCAAAAATAATAGTGTGAGAAGAAAAAATCATGAAAGGGAAAACAAAATTATAAAGGGGGAGTATCCTCAATATCTAACTTCTTAGGTTAAATTCTATGATCGTTACCATAGTTCTAGGACTGTATCTTATACGTACACTTATCCTTAGGGACATCCCTAGACATACCTTAGAAATATCTCTAGGGATCTCACTAACGCATTCGCATCCTAGTTTCCAAAGGTTGACTAAACTTTCCTCTGATACCAACTGTAGAGACCCGAAGCTTGACGTACATTGACATTACATTACATTTTCGGAATACTTAGTACATAACAAAAACACACACACAAGGATCGTAATAGTTTAGTGTCTTTGGAAACTCGGAATATAATCTTCTAATCGTGGTGAAAGATCTTCAACATCTCCCATAAAGATATTTTTTTTATACCTAAAACATTTCTTTATATCATGGGGAAAAGAAAACATAAAAGGGTGAGCTCAAATGCTCAGTAAGGGTAAACAAAAGAAATATCAATCACATCATATACATATGAACATAGCTTTTGGAAATATTAACCTGCAAAAGAGCTCATAATATCATAACATGGGATAAATCATAGAAGTGAAATGTAATCCCAATAATCATAACGTAAAACATGAAACTTTGTGGCATACACACATAATCATAGAGAATCAATTCTTGTTAGTCAAGACTCATTGCCAAGACTGTCTTAGTGGACAAAGCCCCTTTCTGAACCGAGTCACCCTCGTTTCAGTCCTGTTTCACTGAACCGGTATAACCTACCATTCCAGCCATTTCTATCTCATGAGATATAAAATCTTTACCCAATGCATTGGAGGGAGATATAGGTCCCACCCATATCATAATGATACCATTCTTATGTGTGCCACAAAATCATAAATCATATATCATTGCACAACCCAAGTAATACAAATGGGAATCTTAAACATCATGACATCATAAAACAATTCATATAAGATAAAGGAATTCATAAAAATAATTTCATCACAACATAATCAAATCAATGTAATAATAGGGATTAATATATAACCCTTTATTATCTTAGATGGAAAATAATTTTGATAAAACACTTGAACTCCATTCTTGAGGAAAATATCTTTTCTACTTCAAAAACATTTTTCCATTCATAACATGTCATAAGACATTAAAATAAAAGAATTTGATTAAAAATAAACTTGAAAACTTGTAAAGGAAGCTTCTTGGAAATAATGTTTTTAAAAATCCATTCATGCCGTATAAGATAAAAAAACATTGTCATACTTTTGTCGGAAAAGTCAAAAAGTACCTCGTACGAAAAACGACAAATGATTCCTTTCATATTCTTTACTAAAAACTCACCGAAGGGTAAAATTGGATTTAAACTATTGTAAAAGAATATAAATATTAAATATTGAGGAAACATGTATGTGGATGATAAAATACACCCCCGTAAATTTCAAAGTATAAACAATCTCGGATAAAAATGGGATTGTGATATTTCCCTTACCTTAGGTTCGACTTGCTTTGTAAGTGTCCGAACCTCCTCTTCTTTGAAGTTCTTCTTTGAGACCTCATTTTAGGGCAATAAAATTGGTCTTTTAAGAATACCAGGACCACTAGGATGATACTAGGGAAGTGGAGAAGAGATTTTGATAGGGGTTGGCCGAGCTTGAATGCTCAAATTGGTGTGAGGAGGAGAGGGAGGAGGTTCCCTTTTATAAGGGAGGAGAGGGGCACCTTTGGAATAACTAAAAATATTATTTTATTATAAAGTCAAATTCGGTTTTAAATAGCTCCAAATTTATTTATTTCGAAGATAAGGTGGGGATGGGTCGAAATCCTCTCATCCAATTGGATTTAGACAAGTTTAGGTTATTATTTTAACCTTATCAATTTGATTTAACTCTATGTTAAATAATTTAACTTTAACCGTGTCTTTCTATTTTCTTACACTATATGGTTAATAAACTTTCTATATCAAGACAAACGAACCCCAATTTGTTTATCATTCATATATATAACCTTATCTAAGTCATTTTGTCGAACCTTAGATTTTTAGGAATAAAATAACAATTATTAATAATATATTTTTTTTAAAACTAATTTATGTCAATTTTGACACTATTTGGTACATGATTTTTATAAAATTTCTAACAAAATTATAAGTTATAACCAAGTTACTTAAATCAAAAATAACATGTCATATTAACATAGAAAATTAGTTTAAGTCATAAAAAGTCTCAAATTACATTTATTTGGGCATTTATAACATCAATTATGTTAATATTTTCTTAAAAAGGTAATTACTGTATCATAGTTGTGTCATAAATAAATTAAATTATTTAAAGTATAAAAATTACAAATAAAATACCATTATTTAGGAAATCTTTTTATCTTTCTAATGAATATTTATAGTCGAAATTATATTATGTATAACCCTATATTAAAAATGTTTTAGTAAATAAACATTGATTTTAACTCTTTTAACTCTTCTTTGAATTAAATAATAATAAATGTTCTAATCTTATCCAAGTGGGCCTAAATGAAAATATTTTACACTTAAGGTTGTTTTTGGTCGAGATACACTTGTCCAATAGGATTAGGACATGTGTTAGGGTAATATTAATATCATTTTTACCCTTAATTACCCTATTTACTTTTAACCGTGGTAAATAAAAGCAAAAAGATATTATTCACCAAAAATTATTTTCTTCTCATTGAACCACATTTTACTTACTGACATCAACCGTGTCTCTCAGATGTTTGAAATTCCATTCACAGAAGCAGTAAAATTAAGTTTTATGAAAAATTCAGTTTTTAACTACCACTTAGTAGTTTCACTATTCATAAAAAATTAATGTTTTTCAGAACAATGTCCAAATTTCATCCTAAGCTATATTTCATATTCCGAATTCAAAAATGAAGTCTATTTTACCAAATTCATAACATAGAAGTTGCATTAATTAATTTTATAATTAAATCCTGCTGTTAAAACAAATAGCGTGTTTTTAAGAAACAATATCTATCAAAAGATTGACACTTGTTTATGTCTGGTATAAATGTGAAATTACATCCAATGACCAACATTCTATTAAAATGTAAAAATATATTCAAAATATACTTTAAAACCACTCAAATTAATAGTTTATCACTATTAATTATTTCGATTGAAAAAGTTGTTTTTAACTAAAATTTAGTAATTTTCACTATTCATCAAAATATGAAAGTTATCCGAAAATTACCAAAATTTCACCCTAAGCTAATTTCGATATTCCGAATCCAAAAATTAAGTCCATTTTGAAAAATAATATTTACACAATTTCAAAAGGTGGTTATTACTATTCATAACGGCTAGTTTTATTAATATTTTAATAGCATATCGTTGTTTAGTGAAACTCGGTATTGCGTATTACACACGCTATCGAGGAAGGTCGCGATTGCGTTTAATAAAATGCAAGTCAAGGATGTGTGTTGAGAAAGCTTCTTTTGGTGTAGCGTACAACACAAGACATTAATGAAATAAAAAAGAATATTTTTCATAAAATTTCGGGGTGTTACAAAAACCATTCCAATTCCATGTGTGTTCATCCAATTCAATAAACCTATTCCTTTAATGAAACTCAAAATTCAAGTCAATATATAATGTTAATTTCAATAAAAACAATCATTTTTTGAATTTTTTTTCATAAATACCATGTGACACAATTCTATAAAATCCACCTTTTAAAATCCACATTTTAAAACCATGAATAACAGCGCATTTTAAAGAACACCCAATTTACTAGAATTCCACAATTTACCAAACCACCCCTAAAGAGTGTTTTTAAAAATTTATAAATAAAAAATTAAAAATAAATTCAACACAATATATTAGGTTTGAAAACATATCATTCATTACTAATAAGAGGAGTATAGATAAAATCCACATACCTTGAAGGTTTTGGAAAAAATAAAAAATAGAAGAATAATGCTCACAAAACTAGGTCGATTCTCCATGATACCCCCTTATATATCATCACATAAAATGATACATTCCAAAGAAAAAATATATTGTGTCCATGGTATTAGATATTACAACAGTAGGTGTAGATCTAAGAAACCAATAGAAGAGCAGATGTAGATCTAAGAAAGCATGGAAAGAAAGATGAAGAATAACACTTACCCCAATAAATCAACATCTAATCACAAATAGAAGACTCTATATTGATATTGAAATATTTGGTAGAGGTTATAGGAACTTAAATGGATAATAATATTGAGTTAGGTCCACATATGATAAAAATGATGCTTATATATTCAAAAATGGGTGAGAACCATTTTTGAGGATCTCATATTAACCTTGTGTGTGGTTGGTCTGCAAGGATAGACAAACCATGCGCTGGCTATGCATTAGATAAAACCTGGGATGACACCAACCTGGTATCATATCGTAGCCTCCTTAAATGTGTATCCAAAATTTCGAAGAATCTATCCAAAATCTACAACTCATCAAAGATTCTTATAGGATTCTGGATAGTTTAGTCAAACTGTGCACATCCTCTCATCCTTCCCTCTAGCCCCCAAAACGCATTGAAAGATCCCCATACTCACCAAGCCATTACCCTTATACATTATATAAAAAAAATATGAATAAATTTTTACATTCTAGAAACCTGTGGTACTACATCAATGGTATGTCATAGATGTATAGAATTTTGTATTTCTTTATTATGTACTTATATAACAATTTCCATGTGATTATTTAAATAGTTGTATATCCATGGATAAGTATTAGCTCATGTGATTATTTATATGGAATTATTTTATTATAATTTATTTCATTCCATATTATTCATCCTTATTTAGATTCTATTGTAGGCATACCCTAACTGATCATATGAAATCACCCCTTTTATAAGTTATTTTTCCCTAGGATATAAATAAGTGTTTTATGATTAATACAATTGGATATTCTACATGGGGTATTGATTTACCAAAAAACGATGATGTATTTTATGTTTTAAAATGAAAATTTAAAATTCAAGTATATATCTATTTCAAAAATTCTACTAACTTATTTCATTCATTTATGATGTGATTTCTTGTATCCAGTGTTAATGTAATATAATCATCACTGACTCTCGGCTACTAGCTTTGATTTATTTCCAATAAGTTTTATTTTATCATTCCATAATGACTATTATGTCATAAATTTTATATTATTTCATTAAATAATATAACATATGACATCAATGTGGAAACGTAAAAAAATTAATCACATCACTTCATAGAGGTGGTAATCAACACTTATTCATGAACGAAATTACCTTCTTTCAATGAATGGATAGATAATAAAACATTGTATAAATTAATTAAAAAATTAAAAAAACCTTGAATATAACATATCTATATTAAATATACAAACATAATTAGTCATGAAATGCAGTGATGGAAAATTTATTGCATCATTTTACATAGTGGTAGTCCATACTATACATGAATGATGGTTTCATTTCCTAATTGATGGAAGAGGAGATTGATGATGTTTATGAAATTAATATTTAAAAAAATTAGTATATGGTATATAATGATATTATTGCAACATTATGTTTTAATTATATTTTAAGGGAATGAATGAACAAAAAAATGTTTGGTTAATAATAATAACACTTTTTAGACTGCCTCATTTTGTTTAAACCCAAATCCTTCCTAGGATGGTTATATAATCAATCAATGACTCAAGGATATATCTAGTGAAGAAAGGATGTGATTTCTTTAGGTCTTTGAAATATAAAAAAGCTATTAAATTGTGAGTAACATGGGAGAGGAGGTTCCATTTTATAAGTTAGTGGAGGGGGACTATTGAGATTTCATAAAATAAAAGATTTATATAAATTAATTTTCATTTAAAAAAAGTCTATAAATTGAATTAGTTCTACTATGGTATGATTATTAGTAATTAAAATACCATAAAATAAATTATCTACATATATATACAAGGATTTTACAATTATATATTCATTTTAACCATCATTATCTGTTTATAAAATTAATATCATAACACCATTTTATGACTTTATAGGTAAATAATGTTTCTATGAAAGGAAACCTGTCAAATAAATAGACCATGGAATATTTAAATAAATCCCAACAAATTGTCTGATTTTAATATTTTTATGATTTTTAAATCATTGTATAAAATATTATTTATTTTTAAATGTCATTAATGTCATATTATAGAACTAGTCATTAATTTGACATTAAAATGAACATAAAAATGATCTTATTCAAATATAATCATTTAAAAAATTAAAAGCATGTTATATTAATCTAAAATATTCATGGGACATAATAATTTATTCAATTTTTATTACTATTATTATTTTTAATACATTAATATTATTTTTATAGTAATAGAATAAATATATTGTTATTGATGTATACACATTTGAAGTTATTATAGTAGAAAAATAATAAAACTAAATTACCATGATAAAGAAAAATCTTTTTTGATTTAAATTATTATTTATAATTGACTAGATGTGTTTTTACCCCTAAAATAAAATATTATAGTCATTAAATACTGTAAAGTGATATTTTTTGTCGTTATCTTGTATAAATAAATTATAAATTTCATAATCAAAGAAAAATGTCACCAGGTGGACATATATTCAAGAAATAGACAAAGATATTTGGAATAAAAACCCCTCTAATTGGATAATGGGATTCTTTATGGTCATGTTTTAGTTTGTATCTTATTATTTTTAACATCAATTATCTAATTTACCCTTATCATTGTGATAATTATTTACTATAGTTACTATTAACATTGACTAAAATTTAAATCTGTCTATTTACAAAATTTTGGCCTCCTAATAAAAAATATGAAATCATTATTTCATTATTAAAATCAAATAAGTTGAATGATTAAATTTAAAATTACACTAAAAAATCATTACCAAAACAACTTTTTTTTTGAAAATTTCAATTTTCTAGGTAAAGAAGATTTTACATTAACTCATTGAAAAATAATATTCATAATATTAATTTTAATTAATAAATATAGATTTATAATATATAAATTTCATATAAATAATTCATTATTAGGGTTTATTTTAAATAATTAACATGTAATAAAAAAATTCACATAAAAAAAATTTACTAATAAAATTTGATTATAAGCATGAAAAAATATTTATACAACAATAAAGAGAATTGATGATTAAAATGAAATTAATTATATTACTATATATAATGAGTATCACATGAAACAATAAGAGAAAATATAAAATATAATTGTACTTTATATTACATAATTTGATGAAATGAAATGAAAGTTTAACAGTAAATGGTAGTTTGACTATTCTCCTAAAAAAATCATTTTTTTAGAAAAATTCCAAAATTTAATCATAATATAATTATTATATGGTGATTTATAAAATATTAAATTATTTTTAAAATTATCCATCTATAATTCCAAAAATTAATTAGAATACTTTCCCATGAACAATAATTAATATCATTTTCTTTCAAATATATTTTTGAAAAATAAAATACCATTACATTAAATTGATTGTTTTTTTGAAAATAAAGTTTCAATAAATTTATATTGAGAAGTACCATAATATGTATTTAATAATTAATATAATTCTATTAAAACATGATAATAAAATGGCCAATTTGTAACAATCATTTGATAATAATAACATTTCATGGTTAATTTAGACTTGGTTTTTATGTTAAATACGCAATAAAACAAACTATTATTTGTTTCAAAAAAATTTCTTTTAAATTCATAAATAAATTAAGAGACATATTTGGAATTCAAAATCAGAGGCTGAGAAAATAATTTTTTATCAATATCTTTGGTGCTGGATATGAATTCATCTAGAGAAAATATTAAATGAATATATTTTGAATATATAATGCGAGAGTAAAATAATATATTTTTATGGGGGGTTTTTGAAGAACAACAAGGAAAAGGGATACATAGTTTGGATATGCACAAAAGAAATATAGGTTTTTTAGATTCCCCTAATTAACATTCAATATCTTATTCATAATTATTTTTTGTCATAATAAACGGTTATGTAAACCCATAGAAAAGGATTGTAAAAAATTGAATAAAATGGATAGAGAATAAAATAAATATAAGGAATTATGAAATATTTTCAAAAAAATATAAATTAATCACAAAATTATATTCCAAGAAACAACCCATTGGAGTTTTTATAAAAAATATGAATTGATCAATCAATGGGAGAAAGTGGAATCCTAAATGTAATAATTTTTATATCAGATGAAAATTTATAAACATAATTTATTATAAAAGTATATTCTCATCATAAATGATGTTAATCTAAAATAGTTTATGTAAACTAAAATTATGATATTGAAATGAGAAATGTACATACATTAGGTCCAATTTTCATTCATCTCATTAAAAGTAACTACATTACCAACATATGTTAATTAAAAAAATGAATCAAAAATTATTTTTATTTCTTTTACATTATTTTTTATCAATTATAATAATTTGGATCTCTCTAGAAATCATTCATTATTTTTGAATTGGGATTATTACTTGGTTTATCCAAATTTTTATTTTCCATTTCATGGTTTTGATTCATCATTATTTCATAAAGTCAAATTAAATCCCTAAGAATCATAATATTTATTATTAAATACTTATAAATTATATAAGAGTTATATAGAACAAAAATTATGCTCATGGTATTTAAATAATTTGAAATCCTATCAAATGCGTTAAGCTAATTATTAACGAGACATTGTCAATATAGGGAGAGATATATACATATCTTATAAAATGTTATAAATTATTAGTGTATGATGGAAACATTTATAGAAAAATATATCTTTGACAGTAAGTAGCGATTAAAGTAATGATACTTAATGAAATAATAACATCCTCAAATATAGATAAAACTGGACATTAACGTGGTGCATCAAAATCTGGGAGAAAGAATATATATATATGTATATATTTATTATGAATATATTATAATAAATTTATATTAGAATAATAAAATTAATATCAGGATAATATATAAATTAGATAATTTTATATGCATTTAATCAGTTTAATAATAGAATATAATAAAGAAAAAAAATATCAAATAGAAAAACTATGTAATATCATATTCCCATTATGATAACACCATTTCTAAGTGGTAAACACCCTGAAGGAATTTTTAAATTTGAAACTAGATTGTCTCATAGTCTTTATGAATGTTGTGAAAGAGGAATAGATAAATTTTTTATCAATTTAATAGATTTGGAAATTGAAATCCAATGATGGTGAAAGAGAATGATTATACATTAAGGGATGGGTATGAAGCATTAAAATAATGATTAAACTATTATTTCAATATTTAGAATTTTAGATGTGGTCTTCACTACAATATAAATACTGTTTGATTAAAAATATACATTTTTTTACATTAAACCCCTTAAGACAAGGAATTTATAAGTTTATTATAACAAAATAGAGGAAAATAATATAATGGGATTATTATTTCACAATAGAATGCATTAATATTTACTCTTTTAAAATTGATATTTATGCTTAGATGTTGGATATATATTTTTAATCCAATTTTGTTCTAATTAAATATATTTTTGGATCTATGACCAATATAGAATTTATTAGTCCATTATTGCACAATTTTAATATACTAAAAATAATTTTTTTAAAAAATTGTATTTTTATTATTCACCTAAAAAGATATTTTTTCACAAAATTACCCATAGGTAATTTCAATTTGTTGATTAAAAAAATAAAATTATAAAATTAATTTTCATGATTTGGAAAATGTGAATATAAAATTATTAATATCCAATTTATGATTTTTACAAAATAAGATAAAAATACTTTATTTAAAATTCATTCTGTTATTTTTTTGTGTATGCAAATTGAAATATTTATTTTATGGAATTATAATATACCTATTTACTTATTTTATTACTTATAATTTTTATTTTGAAATAACATTTTATTCCATTGGTCATGTTATTATTCCAATGGTTAGGATACCTTTATGATAGTCACATTACTATTCTAATGATAATATTACATTAATACATCCTATAAATACCTATACATCCATTAGTCGCTATTTACATTGTTCCCTCTCATGTTCATCAATATATTTTAAAAAATTTCAACCATTTGCAAGTGTTATTTTATATTATTTATCTTATTGTATGTTGGTGTCATATTTTTAGTCAATATAACGTTTTTAATTTTAATATTATTATAATATTGTTCAATTTTATTATCAAAATATAATATTTTAATCTTAAAAATTGTATTTATTATATATATATATATGTATTTATTTATTTACTATTCCATAATGGTGAAATAATGTAGTGTCCATCATGTCCATTAGTTCATTTAATTTATTTATTATATATTACATATATTCTGAATGGAATATTTCATTTTACAATAAAAATAAAAAATTAAGGGATAAATACCTAATTAATAAATTTTTTGTTCATAACATGAAACAATTAAATTTTATTTTACCATAATATATATGTTAAGGAGGAAATATACATTTACAAATATCTTAGATGTTATATATGATATCTTAACAATATAAAAATGTTTTCATGTACATATCCTTATATCACGGACAATGATATTGGACTTAGTGTATACTAAATTCATATTACCAATATAATATTTAAACTAATTTAATCATTGATAATTACGTAGTTCTTATCATTATTTCATCAAAAAATTATTTTTAACCTTATTAACATGTAAAATAATAATAATTATTTGATATATTCATTATTATAATATTGTTACACTCTTATTAGACCTTGATACATAATTTTATCAACATAAAATCCTTCAATTGGACACAAGAATCGTCACAAAATGTTTTTATTTTTTGTTAAAAGGGAAACCATTTCTATTGGATTTGAATATAATAACCTAAAAGTTCAACGCGGTTAATTAGTATCTACTATCAAGGACCTCCCCAATATAAATATCCCTCATAGTTACTTGAATATTATATATGAATGATACTTTTCATACTAGAAAAGTTATTTCCCATGAATGTTGGATCACTAATAAAATTTACCAGTGACCATAGATGCTTCCACGAGATATTTTTTATAAATTTTTCCTTTATTTAAAGTCTCCTTGGAAAATAATCTTACGGGATTCACTATTATTAAATTACTCCAATCCAACCATTTTAATTTGAATATTAATTATATTGATTTCTACCAAAAGTGTAGGTTAACCATGTCAATATGAGATTTTCTATTAATTCATTCATGTTTTATTCTCTTTATATGTTATATTTTTAAATTTCAGGAATCAATTTTCATAAAAAGTATAAATAACTTGGAATCACATTCTTAGAATTAAGAAATTGTCATGTTTTAATAATTTCTATTATTGGGTGAATTTCATGTGTAACATAATATTAAAATTTATATTTAATATACAAAAAAAATAATGAATATTTATGGTTTAAACTTATAATTTGAATCATTTAAAATATGTTTTATTTCATTTATATCTTCTAAAATATTAAAAATTTATTATTATTATTTTCAACCAAAATATATTTAATATTATTAGAGAACTACTTTATGATTACATACAATGTGTAGTCTATTCAAAAAAAAAATTTTGTTGGTTTTAAAATGATTAAAATTAATAAAATGGGTATTAAACCAAATGATTTTGAAATTTAATACCATGGGTGTAACTAAATTAATTAATTTTTAGATGTAATTATTTTAAAACATACATTATGATGATTGTTATATAAAACTTGAAAACAAATACCAATAGTTTTAAATAAATATCTTCTATCACCCCATTCTTAATAACCTCTTATACATTATGTTTTTTATAAATCATTACTTTATATATTATGTGAGAAATAATATCCTAATATTTTAAGGATTTATTTTTCTAAATTAAGTGATTGATAAATAGGGAAAAATTTCATCAAATTACACCATTTAAATTATACATTGAAATTATTTTAACATCATACTGAAAAATATTAAATTTTATTTTATTGTGATTATTTCAATTACCATAAAAATTATTAAATTAAAATATCTTTTTTGTGATTTTTATCCATAGTAAAAGAAGATTATCAATTATAATATAATTAAAAGTATGTTTATATTATCTATTAATCAGAACTTCATCAGTACTCTTATGATTCTTGTAATGTAAATCATCAATATTCAGATAGTTTATAAAAAATATTTCCATGAATATGTTATTATATCCCAAGGACATTAGATATAATTATGTATCTATTTTCCATTATCGTAGCATCCAACATTTCCACGACAATCTATTTTCATTAATCCATTAAATCGTAAAACTTTTAGGATATTATATTCAATTATGACTCTTTTCATATTAAATAACTTATTAACATAAAAATTATATTCCCATTATGATTTAATTTTTTCAAAATTGGTTCCCTAAATAAGATTTTTCATCCCAGACTTGTGGGTTAACTATGATTCTTGATCACCCATTGTAAATGATTTATCGTATGACTTTATATTTTTTTTTCTCTCATGTGTTTCATTGTGTTTTGAACCTATTATATATTGACTGGTTATAGAAATACATATACATTTATTCACAAGGTAATGGTTTATTATTTGAAATAAATAAATAACCTAACCCACTAAGGCCCTAATTCGGTTGGCTATAAGATGTTTGTACCACCCCAAACCCCTAAATAATTGGATATTGGTTAATGACTTGAACCTAGTAGGTATATCATACAATATGAGAGTCTTTAACATATAAAAACATTTAAAATTCATATATCACCAATGAATAAAATAACCAACTACACCACAGGAATATATAAACTACCAAACTGAATTGAACATATCCATGATATATTGAATGCAATATAATTCTACATTGTAAAATAACAAATGAACTATGTAACATATATAAAATCATGTCCACTAGACATAAAACACTAGGATGATCCTCCCCACTACATGTACTCCTAGATTGACATCTATTCACAATGGTCAGCACTCCCATCAAGAATCACTATGCTCTATCATGTGTCATCATGTTTCACCATATATTAGTTCTGGACATGTCATTATAGTTGTAAATCCCCAAGACCATCTCTAAACTATGAACTCATGTATGGACAAAAATCAAAATGAGAACCTAGAAATACTATATAATAATAAATATTAAGAACAATGAAAAGGGACAATCATCTCATCACCATCCCATGAGGTTTTGAATATTATAAGAAATTGGAGATCCTCAAAGAATAATAATCTCATGAAAATAAGTATTTGAAAACTAATAGTATTTATCAAAAAAATATAGGTTTGTTATGTGGTCTCAAGTCTCAAATAACATGATCTTCTCATCCTTCCCAATAAACCTCCCCCATTGCTAATAAATTTGATTCCACTCCCCATTCTAGCATGAGTTTCATTTGAATGAGTATCAGACGTTAAAATTTTCCATTCTTGAATCCCCATTTTAGAAACATGTTTGGAGGACTCTCTTTATCAAATAAATGATATCTTCCAAGGGTGTACTGACCCCTACTACCAAAACTACCATGTATTGAGAAATCCAATATCAGCTCACTGGAACTGTATTGGGGGAGTCAATAATTGATAAATTACATGAATTAGTTGTGTGAGTACTAAAACAAGTGGAGGACCCCACATATTAATTGAGCTGCAATATAGAAGTGAATATATACTATGTAATTATAGTATCACATGACCCATGTATTGGGGGGAATACTGACCATACCAGTAAAATGATACAAGGAGAGATGACCATGTACCCCAGTTTTGTGGGAGAAAAACTAACCCTCCCACTAGGATGATAAAAATTTGGAGTAAATTTAAAATTTTATCTATTTAAAAAAATCTTCAAAAGAAAAAATAAATATATTTAATTTCAATTTAATCATAAAAAATACACCAGATGAGCTATTTGTTCTTTAAAAAAGGCAGTTGTTGGGAAAATTTAAGAAACACCACATCTGCAATTGTGTTCTATGTAGAGCCCAATGGGTGTTCTACCCAGCATTATATGGGGAGGGGTTTCCAAAAAAATTCAAGTGTTTTCCCCCAAGATTATCGATATGAATGGAATAGTGGCACCCACACATGTTTTTCATGTACACCACCCCTCGCATGGTCATGTCAAGGAGGGATGTCAAGATCTAGATGCTTTTGATGGTGCGTAACAAGTGGCGCATTCATTTTCATGTTTTGGGCCCTCCATTTTTATTATACTACACCACCCATCCATGGGGTTTTAGGCCTATATGGGAGGCTAACCTTCCATGTGGTTGGTCGGATCCCATCCATTCCAATTGGGAGTGGATTTTATAATGTGTGACCATGAAACTCCTCCCTCTTATAAGGCACCATGGAAACCCCCACGGCTCCCCCTTCCTAGGATACCACCCATTATACCACACCATCCATTATTATGTTTCTTCTATATATATATCATTCCTATCCTCATATTGTAATAATTAGTATTTTGTGGATTCTAGATACAATACAACTTCCATGATGTGATATCCTCCTATCAATGATGTCTATCCTACCTCTTTGTGTCACGCTAACCACCTCTGACACTACTCTCACTTTCTTGAGATATTATTTATGATAAAAAATTGAGTGACAGTGAGGGAGGTGTGAGAGGTTATAGGATTGAGATGATGGATAAGAAAGTGATATTTAGAATAATCTATGATCTCATTCTTCATTTATCTACATGTAATATTGTACTATCACATTGAATAAATTTACGGATATATAATTTATGACTAAAAAATTCAATTTCACAATAATAGAGTATTTAAGAACTAGAATCTGATAAATGCAATTGGGATTGAATAAAATAGAAAATAATATTTCACATTGACTCAATCATAAGGAATGAAGGTTCCCAATAATAAATTATATTTTAGATTCTTGAGAAATGGAGCAATTTAAAATAATACTTCTCTTTCATCATTGATAGGTCAACATCACGAAATATATTGTCATATAATCCTAAACCACTTAGCAAACCAACCAATGATTTGGTATTGTTATATTGATCTTATATCATTATCTGGAAATTATGATCACTCTACCTCCCTTTAAATTAGGTTTATTAAATATAATAAATAAATCCATAGAAAATTTCTATGAGATGTGTTTAAATAGGGATCTCGAGGAGAATGATTCATTGTAAGGCTCCAATATTTTTCTATATTTTTCTAATTAATGACAAATGAGTTAACTAGAATGTTTAAAATGGAAAAAATAATAGATCAAAATAGTGACACATTAACACAAATTCATTCTATTATACCATTTTGATTTTACCATTAAATTTAAAGGTATTTTATGAAGTAACAACTTACTAAATCTATGAATAAAAATGTATCAAATGGAATAGTGTAGTGGGATTTTTCCATATATATTTCTCACTGGGATTAAAATGGTGGTTCCTTTACACTGTTTTTAAATAGGCTAATCCAAATAAAAACTCCAAAAATTAAAATATGACGGAAATTTTATGTGGCATAAGTTCATGCTTGATAAAATTTCCAAAATATTCGTTCTATCAGATCACCACATGTGATATCCACTAGAGCATACCTTATGATTAGATCATATGAAGAGATATTTAGGAACTATGTAACTGGAAATTATAATTTTATATTCATTTAATTTTTATTTTAATATTTATTTATCATATTTATTTTACACATTTCATATGTTTGCTTCCAAAATTAATTTTCTTGAAAAAATAAACGAGATGATATCAAACATTGTTTTCTTTAATTTTATTTTTATTCTGAAAATTTTAATATATTAATATAATATATAAAATAAATTTGGTATACTAAATTAACACTAATGTAATTATTAATTGATATAAAATAAAAATAAATATAATTGATAACCAAAAATTGATTTTCCTGTTAAAAACAACTTCTATTTTATTTTATGATTCCATGTAAACGTTAATTTCATAAACTATATTATTTTTAAATAATTAAATGAATTTCAAATTCACATTATCAGTATCAAAATTATCCTAATATTTTTTTTATTTTCCAGAAATAGATGATTTTAGGTGACTAGTAAAAAAATATTGATCTTCCTAACACCATCACTTTCTGAATATTTCATATTACCAGAAAGAAAGAAAACTTATTATGTTTTTTATTTAAATAATCAATATCAACAAGTAAATAAATAATTTTTAAATACTATTATATACTTATAAAAATCATGTTAATGATTTTGAAATCATAGTTTATATTTCACCCAAAAACTGTCTTATTAGACTATGTTAAAATTTTGTTTTCAAAATTTAATGAAATAAAATTTAATTAACTGGACTTAAATTTTTATACCAAATATTTTATAATATTTAATAAGGTAAAATTTAATTTTAGGCATTAAATTATGATAACTAAGATTATAGTTAATTGCCATGCTAATGAAAAATGGTTATTTTTATAGAATAGTTTTAATAGTGTTTTGATTTTATATATCATAATTCTGATACATATATTTTATTTTATTAATATAAGATGATTTATTACAAATACATACAAATTGAACATCACTTATTTAATTCAAGATTAATAATATATTAGATTAGTATCACTTAATGGTCAAAACGTTGTTCTTCAACAGAAATTGTTTTTCTAACACTACAATATATTTTTTTTATATTATGATTCATTTTTTGTAATGGGAATTCATAAAAAAATGTTATTTGTGATGGGAATCCATAAATAATGTTTTGTTTCAAAAAACGACATCGTAGAGAAATTTATTTATGGTGTTTCGTCATAACAAAAAATTATTTTTCATGGGTAATGCGCAGTTCACAAATAAGTATCATTTTTAGTCAATTATGATGGTCCATCTTAATTAATATTATTTTTAATAGACAGTTCATTCATCGAAAATACTTATATTTTTTAAAAATGAATAATAAAAATAATTAAAAATAGTAAAAATAAAATAAAAAATTAAAATAAATTTAATAAAATATTATCAAATATAATTTAAAATATATAAAAATAATAGAAAAAAATAATTACCCAAATAATAAGTAATATAAAATAATTTATTGTTTTTAAAAAATAATTAAAAAATAAAAATAATTAAAAAATAAAAAAAATAATTAAAAAACATAAAAAAATTAAAGATATTAAATATTAATAAAAAAATTAAAAATATATATAAAAAAATCAAAATAATAAATAATAATTTTATAAATTATAATAATTTAAAAAAATTTAAGTAATTAAAAAAAGTTAAACATAATTAAATATAATTAAAAATAATTAAAACACTTTTTAAATCATAAATATAATGCATCATTTCAAAAATAATATGTTTTTCACCTCAAATTTTAAAATAGTCATAAAACATCATAAATCATCAACTAGTGTCTGCTGGAGGGGGTCCACGCAAATGATCATGGGGAGCAAACTCCATACCAATACTACACGCAAGCTGTCATTGCTACTCCAAAATCTACTCATCTGTCTAACGCTACTACTAATGCTAACCCTCCCTCTCTCTCAAAATCTGTTGTATCATATTGTCTAAAAACTTAAACCTCTTCTCATAATGTGTAGTGGATGACAACATCGATGATGTCTCTCTGTGATCTCCCTTAAAACTCAATGATCATATCGTAGAATTTCTATAATAACTCATAGGTTTTAGTCGAGACCCAATACCAATCACTAGGACATTATTGAAATAATGTAAAGTAGCATGAATCAAGGACCCCTAATCTAAACCAAGATCCCTAGTGGGAAATTGTTTTCTCATGTGTATACTCTAAAGTGAATAAGAATTTACAACTTCATATGTTTCCCAAAAATATAATTATAAATTCAAATAACTATAAAATTAATATTCATGAATTTCTTAAAAAATAAAAAATACAATATGGAATTTTTGGTCCTCTACAACTTCAACTATATAGGGATCTATATATATGTTCATATAAACATGAATCTTTGTAATATATGGTTTAGAAGCTGCGTATATAATATAAAAACATTTTACAATTAATGTATATATACATTAATAAATAATATCACTAACTATATGGCATCGTCGTATGCCAAATGATTGACTTCTGGCCTAATGTGTGACCTCCTACCTCAGTCAGCTCTGATGATTAGTTGATGACCTCCTCATAAAAATCATTCTCTACTAGTTAAATCACAATCCTTCCCAAACCTGAACTGAGATACATTCAGGTTGGTGGGAGATGCCAGAATGGTAAAACAAAGTTGCATAAGCATTATCAAGAGCTGGATTTTTGAGGTTGTGTAGAAACTGATGAAAGGGATCATATATAAAAATCTAGAATGGCTCTCAGATGAGATCCCTTTGACTATTTGGACTAAAAGAAAATAATTTTACTAATATAATTAAAAATAACATGTTTTTATTTAAATAAATTTAAAAATACATATATTATTTAATAATGTATAATAAGTGGTCAAACATCTAATGATGCACACTGATGAGAACTAGGTCCTAATAAATCCCATGGCTCAGAATAAAAATTTCATAGAATCGAATGAGCCTGAACAACAGCTAAAAGAAAACAAATATTCAATAATAAAAACAATAAATAAATTATTTCCAAAATTAATTACAAAAAAATGTGATAATATAAATTAAATATCTTAATTAATTAAATATATCTCCATAATCAAGGATCAAAAGAAACATATGGTCATCTCTCTAGATCAAAATCCAGAATCATCAATTGATCAAGATTATAGCCCCTACTAAAAAGTGAAGCATCTTTCAGATCAGATAACCAAGCTCGTTAGTAAAATGATTTTCATTAATGAGATAATGAAATTGATCATCTGGAGTATCTCGAACCATTTGAAAAAAAATATTCTTACATGTGAGAAATTTAAAATAAAAATTTAATTTAAAAAAATTAATAAATATAATAATATAATAATATTACTTTTAAAATATTATAAATACAATGATAAATAGAAAATTAATATAATAATATAATAAATAAATATAAATAAATAACATAACATATTAATTTTAATTGAATATATTTGTTAATATAGATGTTAAATATAAAAAAATAATATGTATCCTGAATAATATAATATTCGTACTGGTAAATAAATTTTAATATGAATATAAAATATAAATAAATGAATAATTACTAGCACCAGTAAAGTAATAAAAAAGATAATCGGGTGTATCCATCTAAAATAAAAAATCATAAATATAAATAATTGATAATAAATATATAAAATCAAAAATATACCAAAATATAATTTATCATTCACCATATTCTTCATCATTTTCATCTACAATGATGTATTCAACAACATCTTTAGCATCATCAACTTCTTTTTGACTTTTAGTTTCATCATCCCTTATTACATCATCAACATTATATATATCATTATCTCTTAACGAGGGGGGGAATCATTGATATTTATATCTCATTTACTAATAGATATATTATGGGATGTTTCCTGAAATATATTGATAATTTTCACTTCCACATATCTATTTTCATATTCAATAAACTTACTTACACTTGATTTCATTTTTATCACACTCCTCAAATCATTTGAATCTCTCAAAAAATAAACATTATTTTCATTACATATTTTATGTTATTTATGTTCCAACATAAATGATTTATTTAATAGAAGAAGAATGTTATATTTATGGTCAATAAATCTATGTCATGGATGAAGTAAAAATCCTCAACCAGTATCAAAATAATGATACTTAACCATTATTACATAATTTTTCCATAGAAAACATAAATCAATTATTTCACTCATCTTGCCAAAAATGTAAAATTAAATTTATTTACAGTGATATAATTTAAAAAACACCACAATTAATTTATTTTTTTGAGTCCCCATATATTCTTGTATAGATTAAAAATTTGTTAAACACATACACATTATATGATTTTACCAATTTCAATTGAGGGTTTTTAGCAGAAATAATCTAATATGAGTTTTAGTTTTAAAATGAGTTTCCAAAAAAATAAAGAAATTTTTAATAATTGAGAGCATAAAAATTGAATTATTTTTCCCTTGAAGGAATCATGATATACTAGTATTTGAAACCAATATACAAAAAATATGATGTTCTTCAAGAGTAGTATATGTAATTTAAATAAATTGTTTTTTGATATGTTCATCATGTATTCTAAAAAAATAATGTAAAAAATGTTATCCTTTATAAATATTTTAAAATTATAATAATAAAGGTGTAATTACTAAAAAATAATGTCATTTATTAAAAATTAAAAAGAACATATGTATGACCAATATATAATTCTTCATATTAGAGAAACCGTTTAGGGTAACCACAAAAAACCAAGATTGAGTTGATTAAAAACTAAAAATCAATGCTATGTGACATCATTAAAATGTTCTTCATTGTGACCCATCCCATTATATTGTGAATAATTTTCATATTTTAAATAATAAGAGAAGAAATTTGAAATGTCTTCCTAAATTTTCGGTCCTATAGTTTACCCTTCAGCTGATGTTTTGTTGCTTACATTATTAATTACCATTTTGTATACATCTCTCAAGTCTGTATATACAATGGAATAGTACCAGTCATCCACATTAATTTTCATACATAAAATGAAATAATAAATATTCCCTTGAGCGAAAGAATCTTGGTGGGCATATTTTCTCAATTTGATATAAAATTAAAACAATATTTTTTAAGCATACTCAATGCATTATAATACAATGTTTTGGAAAAAAAATATCCAGGAATAAATATTTTATTTCATTCACCATATCCTAGATTGAATAATTCAACATTCCTCTTGGACCAACATGTAGTAATCTATCCACTATGATATGTAATTTAATACTTTTTAAACTACTAATGTACCCATTTATGATGTAGTGAGGACAATTTGAATCATTACCATATGGAAACCCAAAATATTAAACGCATTGACAAAACAATAAATAAAATTCATTAGAATGTGTGTATGATGATTTAGGATTAAATTGGGTTATATTTTATCTTCAAATAATTCAAGTTCTCAATTTTTGAAATTCTAAGAATGTGATAATTGTGCCTTTAATTATCTTTTGTCACAAAAGTGGTGTTCAACATGGTATAAAATATGTTATCAAAAAAATTCATCACGATATTTTTTAATGAGAAAATGTGATGAACCATTACATCAGACCAACAAGGATGGTATCAAAAAATACACTACATTATCTGATTATGATATTTCCCAAAACCATTTATCATTTGTTAATTTATGGTTGGTCCAAAAAAGTAAATGGAGGTAACGAAGAGATGGTAGATTTTACCAGAATAATTAGGAGAACCACTAGTGGATCTTCACTTTTAATTCAAATTTTTCGAAAATTATTTTTTCCCATTGAAAAGTGTTATCCGTAAGATGAAATATACAACATAAATCAAAATAATCCTTTCTCCCATTTCCATGAATAAAAACATTAGTCTTATCCATGTAGTATGTACATGATTCTAGACAAAGTGTTCCCTATATAGATGGCATACTATACATCGTAAATTGTCTGATCATCCTTATTAATGCAACCTTCTGTGTAAAATTTTGATATGTAACTATATCAAATGTAGTCCAACCATTGTTCCATAATGAAATTAAGTCATCAATTAGTGGCATGAAATAAACATCAATATTTATCTTTATATTTTCTATAATTAAAATGGAGAAATATATATGGTTTCATTATCATCGTCGGAGGAGTTAAGTTGTTTGGCCTAATGAAAAAAGTCCAACAACAATATTGACTGTCATAAGCGCCAAATGGATGAAAACCACCTGTAGAATGACCCAACCGTATGTTAGGAGGTTTTGAAGAAAAATATGGCTACACCTAATCAATGTGTTTCCATGAATCACTATCACGTGGATGTTTTACAATTTTATAAAGGGAAATATTTTATTGATTCCATATCATTAATGAATCTATATTGAGAGACATAAATAATCATTTTATTCTTTGTGTAATTTTAATATACATCAAATATTTCATAGAATATTAGGACTTTCCTTATTGATACTCTTTACACCATGATTCTTCACATGATGGTAAATTAACTGAGGATTCATAATCTCAATAATATAATAGAAAGTCATTCAAACATGTATAAATATTATGATAACTAAGAACCAAATCAAGGACCAACAACTTACATTCCTAAAAAGATGCAGGCGATGTATTTTTATTTGGTAATATTGAATTAACAAATAATAATATTTGATCAAAAAAACTATTTGACATTCCAAAATTTAATTTATTAGCCATAAATTTTGGAACAACTATATGTTTTCTCATTTAGAATCCCTGATATATGGCCTACCAAGAATATTTCATTAAATTGCAAAACTGAGATAGTTCTGATTTAATATTTGGAATATCATTCTGGGTGGTTTTTTCTATAATAGATAGACAATCAGCCTCATTAACATTATTTTTTAAATGATTTATAAATCCCCAACATATTCTGAATATTTCTTGCTCTTATAACATGTACTATTTCCCTTACTGCTGAGTACTTTTCATTCATGTTTTATCCTGAAGTGTGTTTGGGTGAAATTTTGAAAAAAAGCAAGAAAGAGGGTAGAGCAAGGTTTTCACACATTTTTCTCTAATCATCCACCTTTTCCTATAAAATAGTGTATACCTAGATAGAGAGGTTTTCATGAATGGAATAAGTATTTTTAAACAATGCACTAGAAAGGGAGAAATTGTGCACACCTACAAAAGCAGAATAAGGTTAATGTAGAGAGTTAGAGGAATCATTGTTCCCCAAGCCGCAAACTATACATACAAGATTTAGTCCCCAAAATTTTATTAAAACAATTGATGAATCCCATTATTATACCCCTGATTTCCCTATTTTGAACCATAATAAATTTCACTAAATTACATATCCTCTTGGAGGGACTCCAAAGACCTATGACCTATGTTTTTAGTGATTTTAAGCCCAGTTGTTTGATTTTCACATCTTCAGGTATTTTGTTTCTTCCTTATTTATTTTTCATATCCTTTCTATTCATCTCTCATACTTTTTATGGGATATTATCCTATATTTTCTTGGGTCTAGATCAATATTTGTTGTATATAAATCTATGGCTTTTGGATCTTTATCAATATTTTAATGATCGTGTTTATTTGAATCATGTATTTAGGTATTAGATTTGGATCTCACACTATGTCATTTTTCTCTTCATATTGGGGAATTTTGATGTGTGATCGTTCATCAATAAATTGAGTTAGTTGGTCAATAATTCAATTCCCAATGTCTTGATTGAAATTATTTGTATGTAACTGTATCATTTCTATTTGATGTTTTTAAATTGAGATCTTCATTGAATTAATTGATGTTTTATTAATTAATTTAGGGAAATAATAAATTCTTGATATATGAGATCATATATTTAAGATAATTAATTGTCGAAATAATTATGTGATATTTAGATTACTTAATTGAGGTAATTAAATGTTGAATTAATTATTTAGATATTTTAATTATGAAAGTGGACAATTAATTGTTGAACTAATCATGTGACATTGAGATTGTGAAATTGAGAAGTTAATTATTGAATTAATTATGTGATAATGATATTGTGAAATGAATAATTAATTAATGAATTAATTTTTGGAATAATGAGATTAATTTATCAGATTAATTAATTATTTTATTTATTAATGGAATGAACGTGATTAATTTATTCTTTAATTAACTACTATAATAACTTCAATATGAAATTTTTTAATATGATTAATTATTTGGTGAATTAATTACTTGGTTTTTCTGAAATAAGCAACATATTGATATATGTCATATTAAATGGTGAATGGTAACAAGGAAATTCTACCTTGTACTATGAATGGTAACATGGACATTCAATTTTGAAATTATTAATGGTAACATGGATATTAAATCAGGTATTTTTAAATATTAATAGTTACATGGTAATTAAACAATGAAATTATGAATGGTAACATGGACATTGAATCATGTATTATTAAACAAGAATGGTAACATAATCATTCAATTATGAAATGATGAATGGTTACACTGGAATAGTATCATGTATTTTTTAAAATATTTATGGTAACATAGTTATTCAATTATTTAATGTTGAATGTTAATAGGTAGATTCAATAATAAATTATGATTTATGAGTGTAAATAATGAAATTCAAATAAATTATTTGAGTTTGGATGTCCTTAGGAACCTAGGTAATATGTGGTTAAATAATGTGTAAATGAATAAATGTAATCTACTTAATTTATTTCCCATATTTTATTCATTATAAAACTATATTTTTTTGTACTGGATATTGTTCTAGATTCCATTGGTAGGGGCTTGTGGATTTGTACTCACACCGTGTTCGAGGTGGATGATCGGTACCTAACTAGATTTCATGGTTACAGGATATGAAAAGGGAAAAGTGCCTATGTTAGATGGCTGAGTTGGGATAGTGCATGGATGAGGGAACTATGAATGGTTTGTGACACCCTTATGAGTTTCCAGTGTGTTTACTTTTGAGTTTCATTTTTATACATTGCATGAAATTTAGAAAAACATATCTACTGTTCAGTTTTGAGGTTGTATTTCAATTTTTAGTCATCTTGTGATACCGGTTTATTCATGTTATGTTATATTATTATTTGGTTATTGTTCATTTGTTTCCACTAGTTTAATAATTTGATAAAGAGGGTTTATAGTACACATGAATGATATTAATACCTCAATACTATTTGGAAGCTTCTAGAATATAGGGAGGCATAATTTTGGTCAAGTTGTTGTCCAGCTTAGGGAAACAGCTTGTGGAACTTGGGTTGGGAGGATACAATGTTATATTAGAGCCCTATTTTATTTTATTTTTCTTTTGAAATACTATTTTTAAAAGGTATACATGATATTAGGGAGGGCCGGGCCTAGGTCATGAGGCCATTCATGTGAGTTTCAAAAACATCTATAGGAGAAACCCCACATATATAATGTGGTATAGTTGTTATTGCTATTTTTATTATAGTTGACTATTATTTCACCTTGGGAGATTCACTTCAAACATGATATGAAACCTTCTATTGAGATTTTATAATATTTGAAACATGGATTGATAAGGCCTGATATTTGACCATCCATTCATAATTCTATGCCGCATTTGTTATTTTTCTGACATGGATCATTTTAGGCATGCATGGTTAAATGGGTTTTTGTGAAATTTGTTGACCTTGAGATATTTTTCCTCACTTGTGAAATCAAAATGAAAATGGGGCCTATCATGAAATGTGTGAAAGACTGAAATGTGATGAAAATGTATATAAATGGGTGTCTAGATGAGAAACATAAATAATGGGAATTATTTTACCCTTTTTTATCCATGAACAACATATATGATGATTAAGTGTATTGATAGCCTCCCTATTTTGGAAAACTCAGGGGATTGATAAAATTACTTGTGGTGTATTGTTTTGTTTTTCCTCTTATGTAAACATTATAACATGTTTTTATCTGTCCTACGATGTGTTTTTTTAATTATAGAGATATTCCTCCAATATTTTTCATGTTGAGAGGATGAAATGATAATATGGATAGAGTTGATCTACCAGTAGTGGAACAAGAGAAACTGAAAGTTATTATTAATGAATTATGGTAGATGTTTTGAGATAACATTTACTACTTCATGAAATTCATGGAATGAGTCCCAGGGCAGGTTATGAAGAGAATGTATGACCTTATTTGGGAGTTTCAATTGTAATACACTCCAAATTTTACTAGAGAGGGCGGTCCTAAGGGAGATGAGTTCTGTAGTGTGTCTATCTAGAAGATAATATACTATTTGGAGACTCCAACAGAGAAGAGATACATGTTAGAATCATATATACTGATAAAATCATAAGATCATTGGTGGTACATTTCATCACAAACTATACATGATGATGGTATATTATAGAAGGACATATTGGAGATGTTACTGGAGTACTTCTATCCTTAGAGGCTGAGGTTTGAGAGAGAAGCTGAGTTCATGAGGTTGAATCAAGTGATAATGCTCGTGATGGACTATACTGGATTAATTATAGGCCTATAGTGCTTTGCTAAGACATTAGAAGGGGATGATATGGCAATAAAAAATCACTTTTATGATGGGATTAAATGTTATATTATGTCTTAAGATAGACTCTTTTGATTGAGGAAGATTTTTGATATAGTGGATATGACAATCGTAGTTGAGGGTAACCAAGACGAGGATTCTAGAAAAGGATATGTGGTCTATTATAGATGATTATGAGGTTTGTATTACGAGAATAGGAAGCTTTTATTTGATAATGTTATTCATGGGGATAGAAATATGGGTAGAAAGGGGGGTGAGTTAGTTACATAGGAAATTTCCCATGTGATCTGTCATTAGTGAGTTAATTTGGGACACTCTCAAATACAATGCCCTAAACCACTAGAATAATATCAGTCTTAAGGCAAAATGGTTCGTATACTATGGTTACACAGGAACCCATGACCAATGCGTAGTGATAGAGGATATAGATAGAATCCGAAGGGGATCTTCTTTACCATATTAATTTGGAATTTGGAGTTCTACTGGTCATGGAGGTATAGGTAGATGATATTGATATTCTAGGAAAGAGAACTCATAGCAGATGAGTGGTACATCTCTAGGGAGTTTTACTACATCACATGGGAGAGGGGTAGTACAGTTTCATGTGGTGTAGCCTCCACTTTTGGTTTGTGAGGCTAAACCATTGACAATGAGAGGTAATATTCTTATATATTCTATATTATGTACTGACATATTTCATACGGGTGCATCTTTTTCATTTATTTACGCACAACATGTAAATAATTTAATCTTAGAAGAGGATTTTGCATGCAGGGTGTTGATAATAGATACACTTATGGGGGTATGGTCTGGAGACATCATCCTGTACAAGGGATGTTCTCTCATGGTTGGGGAGTATCGTTTTCAATATGATCACTATATTCTAAACATTTATGACTTTGATGTAATTATGTGTATGGAATGGTTAGTATAATACTGAGACCACAACGATAGTTACAATAAGAGAATTACTTTTATATCTCCAAAGGATGATGTGTATATTGACCATTGATAGTGGGATATACAAGTTGGACGAACATGGAAAATTACTGCGCAATTGGGATAGCTCAAAATGTGGGACTCTAGTCCTTTGATGGATGATGGAGGGGTAAAAAATATGTATTTCAACCTATAGAGGAAAGGTTTTATAGAGTGATTCATTATGAATTATCAAAATTTACACATGAGAAATATGTGAAATTTAATATTGAGCTCACTTCAGGTGCTAATCCAGATTATATTCCATAATATAGAATCGCACTGATAAATCGTTATGAAATCAAGGCTTAGTTAGAGGAGTTGGATGATAAACGGTGTATCTATCTGAGTATGTCACAATAGGGTTCCCCGGTCTTATTTACAAAAAATGCTGACATGAATTTATACTTATGAGTTGATTACCAGAAGACGAACTGGATGATATTGAAAAAATGGTATCCTCATCTGTGTATTGATGATATATATGACCAGTTGAAGCAAGCATGTGTATTCTCAAAGATTGACTTAAGATATTGTTTTTACGAGTTGAGAGATAAACCTTTTGAAATAATGAGGACATCATTTATATGTGGGAATGTCCTTTTTAATTCATCGTACTACCATTTTGGTTGACGAATTCACCAACAGTGATTGCAGACTTGATGAAAAATATCATCCATTTTTTCCTAGATTAATTTTATCTAGTGTTTTTTGATGAATTCTTGGTGTACATCAGGACTCATGAAGATCATGCCCAATATAATTATGTAGGTATGGGTACACTAATTCGCATTAGATATGAAAAATGATATCTATGTTTAAGTTTTGCATTTATTAGGTATAATTATTGGGTCACATACTCTCTGAGGAAGGTGTGTATGTGGACCTGAAGAAGATTCAGGTTGTGGTTTAATGGGAGATTCCCATGAATGTTTTTAAAATTTTTAGCATTCTTTGGTTAGATTGATATTATTTGAGGTTCTATTTATACTTTTCATGATTGGTAGCACTACATTTGAGATTATCCAAAAATGGTATATTATTTGGAAATTAGGGATCATGTGAGAATGGTTTCTAGGAGATGAAGAAGCGATTGACATCAACACCAGTATTGATCCATCCTAATCAGGGTGAAGAGTATATAGTGTATTGTTATTCCTCTCATATGGGGATTGAAGCCATACTGATAAAGGGATATTGAGTTGTATTGTATGGGTCTCATCAGTTGATTCCACAAGAATATAATTTTCCTATGAACAACCTCAATTTTTCAACAGTTGTTTATGTTTTAATTTGTTTGAGACATTTCCTATTGGGGACAATGTTTATGGTGTATAATGACCACAATATCTGAATGTATAACATTTCAAAGATAAATTTCAATCTTCAAAAGTACTGGATAGTTGAGTATATGAAACAATTTTATTTTTAGCTAGAATATAATATAGGTAAGGGAAATAGTGTGGCTTAAACATTCTACTTGAAAACACAAACTCACACTGTTTAAAAGTCTAGTGCCGAGTAGAAGACGATGGATCTACTAGATGAAATACATGTACAGGTTCATGAGATCCAGGAGTAGTTTCATATGATATTAGTTTCTGTGTAGTATACACATATAAAATGGTTCGGGGATATAAAATGTGAGGATGATGAGTTTTTATCCTTCAGGGAAATCCTTGTAGGCGGAGAGTAACCTATCTATTGATGAATAGATTGGGATGAGATCATCTGTGTCAAGAATCAGGTTGTTGTGTCTCTGTGTATGTGGGAGGATCTTACGCATGAGTTTTAAGCCTCAAAATGGGTAGTATATATAGGTTTGACCAAAATTTACTATGACATACATTGACCATTTTTGTTGAAGAGAAAGAAAAATTAAATAGAATGGGTCATGAGATAATGCTACTCCAGTTAGCTGGTGAATGTCGATCATCAATGAAATAGTGGATTTTGACATCCAGTTTCCTCTATGGAAGGGAAGTGGGATGAAGTGACTCTGTATTTTGAGGTAGGTATCCTCTAGAAGAATATGAAGAATAAATCTATTTGGGATATTGTGGATGTAATGATGAAGGTAGAAAATTTCATGCCCATACTGGAGACATTCTCAATGATGTAGCTGAAGGATATCTATGTTTTGGGGATAGTCCATCTTCATGGGGTTCCAAAAACTATTTTTCTATATTGTGACTTTCATTTTACTTCATGCTTTTAGAAGTTCTTACTGAAGGCAGTGGGAACATAAGTTTACTTGAGAATGGATTTCCCTTTATATATATATTGGGAGTCCAAAGGTACTATAAAAGTGCTTGAGGACATGCTGTGAGCATGTGTAATTGACATTGGTGGTTCTTAGGAGAAGCACCCAGATTTAGTGGAGTTCATCTATAGAAACAGTTTTTATAAAACTATACAAATGAAACCATATTATTATCTTTATGTTCGACCATATAGATGACCTCTATATTTGATGGAGGGTGGTGAGTCTATGTTGTTTTTAGCATGTCTCATATATGAGATATTAGATAAAGAACAACTAATTCAGATGTGTATATCTATGAATAAAAATAGATAAAAGTCGTATAATGATATGTGTCAACAACCCGTAGAGTTTATAGTGGGTTATTGTTTATTCCTTTGGGTGTCACTTATGTTGGGTCACAATATGATACAAAGATAAAGAATGATAACACCTAGGTTTATTGAACCATTTAGGTTGAGGAAAGAATTTGGACAGTGGAATACTGATTGGATCTTCCAGAGAAATACATTATTATGTATGTTGTTTTACATGTTTTAGAACTTCGGTGGTATCACCCTCACTCGTCTTATGCGAATGATGTTGATGTTGTTAATATTGATAAAGATATATCATTTAATTATCCTCCTATAATTGTTTTGGATTATAGTGAGAAAGGGTTATGGGGAATGACCATGATGATAGTTCATATATTTAGGATACATGTCCATGTATAGGAAGAAACATAGGAGAGAGAATCATATACGGAGGATTAATAACAGAATCAGTTTGACTCGAAATCGTAGAGGTTCATGGGAGTACAACTCAAAGATGAGTTTTTTAGGGATATTGTAAACCCCCAACACATTCTATAGATGTCTTAGGATTTTTATAGGTACTATTTAATTTAGTCGTGAGTAATTTTTGTTTTGGTTTTAACATAGTGTTTGTTTGGGTAATATTTTGAACAAAATGGAAGAAATTGGGTAGTGTATGGTTGGGGCATAATTTTCCTTAACTATGCACCCTAGCCCAACACATTGTGAAAACGTAGACAATGGAATTTTGCACAGCTGGGGCACTATTTGTAAAATCGTGCACCCTAAAAGGAGAAACAATTCACCCCATAGAAGTAGTGCATGGTTATGGTGCCTGGTAAGAGGAAATGATACACCTTGAGTAGAAAATAATACATACTGGATTCTAATCTCTCGATTTTTTTTAAATAATTCCCGAACACCCATATTATAACTCAAAATGTCGTAGCTCAATCAATAATCAATTTATCACAATTACAGAGCCTCCTGGTGTGATTCCAAGTCCCTATGACCTCCATTCTTTGGGATTCGTTGCTGAGTTGGCATATCTACACCTCTTCAGGTATGGGTTTTCTTCTTGATTGATTTTACATCACCCTTACTTTCCTCAACCATTATTTTGGGTGGTTGATATTCCTTGTTTAATTGGATCAATATCTTGATTTTTTCTTTATTGATATAGGATTTTCGTATCAAGATCTAGATTTAAGGGATGTTATTTCATTTAATATTTAATTTTGGTTTTATATATAGATCTTGTACTACATCATTATTCCATTCAAATAGGTGATTCCTATTGGGAGATCACTCACCAAAAAATTAAGGTTTTTGGTATATAATTAAAATAAAAAATTCTTGATTTCAATTAGGTGTATGTAATTATATAAATTCTATTACATATTTATATATTGACTTATGGATTGAATTAATAAATTTGGTGAATTAATTAATTAAATAATAGATAAAATTTGAGATATTTAAGATTATAGTATTGATATTATTAATTGTGGAACTAATTATGTGATACTGAGATTATTGAATTGTGGTAATTAATTTTTGAAAAAAAATTTGTAGTTATTTATTATAAAATTGAATAAATAATTTTTTAATTAATTATGTGAAATTGATATTATGAAAGTGAATAATTAATTGTTGAATTAATTATGTAATATTGAAAATGTAAATTAAATAATTAATTTTTTATTAATTGATGGGTTTTTGAGATTAATTTATATGATTAATTAATATTTGAATTAATTAAGGGAATGAATGTGATTAATTAATTGTTGAATTAATTAATGGTATGATGTAATTATAAAAATGTAACATTTGATTAATTAATTGGTGAATTAATTAGTGGGTTGTTGTGATACACATAAGAAAGTAATTTATTTTGTTTTGTGATATTACAATATATGTGACTTTAAATGTTTAATGGTAACATCAACATTCAACAATATATTATTAATGATAACATAGATAATCAATTATGAAACGATTAATTGTTACATGGACATTTAATCATGTATTAATAAATATCAATGGTGTGATGGTCATTAAATTATAAAATGATTAATGATAACATGAAATTTCAATAATGTATTATTAATTATGAATGGTAACATAGTCATTCAATTATGAAATGATGAATAGTAAAAATTGAATTAAATAATGTATTATTAAATATAAATGGTGAACTTGACATTAAATTATTTAATGATGAATGTTAACCAAGAAATTCAATCATGAATCATGAATTAATAATGGTAACATTAGAATTTAGGTAAATTATTTGAGTTCGGGTATCCTTGGGAACCTGAGTAATATTTGGTAAAGTAAATATTAAATGGATAAATGTAAAATATTTACTAAATTTATTGTCTTTAATAATTAAAAAATACATATATATTAATTTAATGAATAATATTTTAGACATTGTTGGTGGTGTCCTACTGAGTTGTACTCATTCCCTACCCCGGTAGCCTGATCGGTGCCCAAATAGATTTCATAGTCAGAGGACATGAAATGGGAAAATACCATGTGTTAGATGGACGAGTTTGTATGGGGAATGAATGAGGGAAATGAACATGGTTTGGGGAATCCTTAGTAGTTGTCCTTATATATCATTTTGAATTTTAATTTGACTCTTGGAACATAATGTAGCATGACATATATACTTATTAGTTTTAAAATTATATTTCTTGTTTTTTGTCATTTTTTGAAACTAATTTATTCATGTTATGTTGTATCATTCCTTATTAATTGTTTATTTATTTCAACTGGTGTATTACTCCGATAATAATGGTATAGTCTCCCCATGACTGATATTATACCCCTTCTGCTAGTTGGAATGATCGAGCATACAAGGAGGTGCCCTTGAGGTCATTTGGTGGCCACGATTAGGGTATCAACGTGTGGAACCTAGTTCAATATGTTATAGATATAACCCAAAAAAATTATTTGTTACTTGATTATGATCATCTTGTTAGTTGTAAAAATTATAATCTTTCTAAAAACCAAAATGTGGTAGATGAAGTTCAACATCGTAAAAAATTTCGAATATCCTATGATATAATCTCTAACATTAAATTTATATTCTATTAAAAAAATATTAATTTTATGATAAAAATGACGTAAGTGTTTCAACACCTTCATTGTAGAAAAGATTACACCCAAATCCTCTTGGATTTTTGTGATAATTTATCCAATGAAAACCCCATAATAAAAACCAATATCTACTTTCTAAGTCCATATTTATCTAAAAATGTAAATTAGAATAATTATTACTGATCATTTTGACTAAATCATAATTATTATTATATTTTTTCACTTTGAAATATTTTAGGGAATGTGTTCTGAGTGAGGTGTTGGGTTATTACTAGATTCTAAACCCTGTAGAGGCTTGACATAGATAGAATAAAAATATTAAATATATTATATAAAACAAATTTTATTTTTGAAGAGAATAGAATATGTCCCAAATGGTTTAACATATGTGAAATCTGAAATAACCATTTTGTTCATGATGTGGGGTTTACCCTGTGTGTGACATAACATTTGTGTCTGTTGAGAGTTTAATTACATCACTCATAAAGTAAATTCCTTTAATATTATTATTATTATTTTTACAAGAAATAAATATATCTCTATAACCATATATCATATCCATAGTCTTAGACCACCATTAGATCAAGGATTATGGGTTCACCATAGGTGCAACATAAAATTTGTGGGTGTAGGGTTTTTGGTTGTAGTGCATGTGAAGATAGTTCACTTATTATTATTATTATTTATATATTTCTACAAATAATTGAAGCATCTCTATAATAGTGTATCATATTGAAAATCTGAGAACACTATCATATTACGGATGTTAGGTTTACCCAAGTCATGACACAACATTTTTGTTCATTGGGTGTTTGGTTTCATTTCATTGGAGGGTAATTCAGTTAATATATTTATTGTAATATTTTTATAAAAATTTAGGCATATCCCAAAATATGTATCATATGAAAAATAAGATACCACTATTAGGTCCATGTTGTGGGGTTTATCTAATAAGTTACCTAACATTTGTGTGCATCGAGTGTTTAGAAACATCATGAACAACAGTAATTCATTTAATTTTATTATTATAATTTTTTAGAAAAAAATTAATTATCAATTGATATGTGTATCTTATGGGAAATATGATTCCCTGGTATGGAATGAGATACCAGGGATAACCTTTGAGTGGCATAAAACTTTTGTGTGTTAGGTGTTTTTTTACATTTCACATGATATTAATTCATTTAATATTTTCACTTCAATTTCATATAAAAAAATATATCTCTTGAACTATGTATCGTATAAAAAATCAGGTACCACCCTTAGGTCTGAGATGTGAGGCTTACCCACTACAACAGAATCACCATTTAGCGGCAGTTTTTTTTGCGTTTAGCTTCGGTTTAAACCACCAATACTTTGACTGGTTGAAGTTTACAGAAACATCCGTGAAATTAGATGTCTCCAATCTATTAGCGATGATTATTTTTGTTTAGCAGCACTTTCAGGAAAGCATCGTAGCTGCCTCATTTCGTGGTAGTTTTTTTGGAATTTAGCGGCATTTTTATGAGCCCTGGATATGACTTTATTCGTGGCGGTTATAACCACCACGAAAAAACTCAAATTCCATTTTCCGTAAAACCGCTGCTAAAGTCACAGTAACCGCCGCGGAATGAGACAGCCATGATTCTCCTATTTAGCAGCGGTTTTCAGTATTTACCAGTGGTGTAAACCACCGCGATACCATCGTAGATATGCATGTTGCGGCGGTTAAAACCGCCATAAAAAGCTGCCCAGAATAAAAAAGATTATTCTTTGCTTCTACTACACCACTTCCCTAAAAAAGTAATAAAAACAATATTTTCATATACATATAGATAATCAAACAGTATCCCAACCTATAGGTTTCATCCAAACAATGAACAAACCAATAGTAACACTTTTTTTGCTACCACTATATGCAAACCCACACAACAGATACTTTCAAAGAATTATCTAGCCACTCTTAATTTAATCACGTTCTATTCATTTATTAAAGGGATTCACATTATATATTCCATCACTACCAAAAAATAAAATCCTTAACCAACTCAAAAATGAATGAAAACCATTCTTGTAGTCCCACTTCACAACAACACCAATGCCACATTTCAGTCCCCATACCAAGTCATGTCTGATGGACATAATACAACCAAAGGTAGTTCAACTGCCTACATGTTCTTCCATTCAAAAATAAATCCCACGAACATTGATAGAACTGTCTCTTCAAATCACAAACATTCCACATAAACCATAAAACCCAAACATGACACACATTACATGACCACATCCATCAAATAGGGGTAAATTAAAATTTAGCCAACACTATTCTTGAATTAAAATTTTTTACTAGGGTATCACATAATGGTTCATATTCTTCGAGCATCCATTTAATTAACCTTGTGTACATGATTAATCAGTTTCCACTATACAACATTTTTCCCTAGCATTATAACCAATAAAAATATTAATAGTGTGTAAGAAATGACCCCCAATTGCCATGATTTTATAAGGCACACATCCACAACAAGTCCGAACAATAAAAAATATAACATGTAGAAATAGTAAATGTAATATAACCCCTTCAATAAATTTTTATCATCATGCTCAATAAATTATTCCTTATGTTAAATAATATAATTTAGTCATATTCACATAGAACATTACTAAACCTACCATGCAAGATTCTCATAAAAACGAAAATGAAGGAAATCCTTACATGGATGATCAAAGGATTGAAGTTCCTCCTTGAATAAAGAGCATGATATCACGTGAGGAGTAAGGAATAACTCCAATGAACTACATGAATGTAGAACAAGGTGGGGGAATGTCTCTTCTAAGGAGGAAGGACTCTTTCTACACCTTGTGAGAAGGAAAAGAATCCACTGGAAATTAGAGGATCTTGGCTTAAGAATGAGTGAGATCCTAATAACAAGAGATATAATTTCAATGTGCTGGATAAAACAGATAATGGAATGACCATTCTATTTGAATATCTCAAATCCCCTAGGGCATTAGGAAATTAAATATCTATAAAATATCCTTCAAAAAACTCTTAAAAACACCCAACAATAGCATCAAACACAGTTTTTTGAAAACATATAACAATAAAATTAGAGAGATGACTTCATAATACTTGAAATATGTGTTGTGGTCAACACCACGTATCGTTAATTTGGTTATTCCAAATTTAAGGGTGATTATGGTATGGAGAAACAATAATTCCCCTTGAATATAGTGGAAAAAGATTTAAGCAAAGTCAAAGTCAATAGGTAACATATTTTTTGTTAAAAGAAAATCATAATGGAGTGACAGGGATTTCTGGGGAAAACAAGAAATGACTCACTGATGGGTGGATCATTGATACCCTATCATCGATACCATAACATTGTCACCCTGGCACCAACACCCAATCATTGATGCCCTAGAACTGATTCTATGTGAGCAAAATCTTTGTATTGATTCCCTGGAACTGACACCATGGCACTTCCACTGACGCCCATGACTCAACGACACTGACACCCTTGACTCAACGACAACAAATCACTGAGTCACTGATAGGACGATTCACTAAAAACCTGACTCCTTGACAGGCTGAATCATGGATAGTTAACAACTATATTTTTGAAAAACTCATAGAATGAGTGAAAAACATCTCCTAGAACACCCTAATCACTGAAGTTTCACAATGTAATTAATCTAACAGGTTTACTCCATTACATAATATAGCTCTCAAAATAGCCACACCCTATTGAATGAAAAACTACCCAAGAAGAGAGGGGTCCGAACAAACACCCTGTAACATAACTATCAGGTATAAAACACCATGATTTTTTATAAAGCTGGAATGAATACTTCGACATCCCAGAACCCCTCCTCAATAGTTATATTTCTCCAAAAAAAATTTGTAATCCCCGAGGCCCCACACTACACATAACAACCATGTAATAACATATGGTCACACCATCTGGACACATGGATTAGAGAGATCCTTCCTCCATTTCAAGATACAACATATCTTATTGGAAAACAAATCCATATATCACTTCAATGAAAATTAAAAAATTAAAACATCAAAGTAATGCTCAAAACAACATCTCAATACAGATTAGTGCACTGGGAACGCATATTCTCTTCTCACTCCCTAGTACTCTCCTCATTGAAAACATTCCTCCACAACACATGATCCAAATGAATCATCCATCCATAGAGCACTTTATCCTTACGATCCTCGATTATTAACAGTTTTTCAATGAAAATTGTATCATTCTCAACATACGGCTCTCCCATGTATCAGACGTAAGATGTATCTTGTAGATACTGATAGATCTAGGTGTCTTGGAAAACATCATGGATCCTCCCCAAATGAGTTGTAAATTCCAACTGATATGCCACCACACCAACTCGGCCAAACACTTAGAAAGGAATAATGAACGTGAAAGAGAGATTTCTCACCTTACTAATCCTTTTATACCCAGAGCTGCATTCATCATATCTTTCATGATATCAAAATTCTCTGTTGTTCTCTGCACTAACTCTAGGCCAAGAACATCTTCCTTCCCAATTCCTATCTAGAACAATTATTAACAACACGACCTTCCATAAAATTCATAAAATTTCCATTCTAATTGTATAGTGAAACTATTGTTGTATAAAACTATACTACATGAAACTGTTGCAACCACATCAACAATGGGTTTAACTCCTAGTCATCCAAAATCTCAAATACCAATTCAAACACATACCTAAATGGAATGATATATACCACAATTGAGAAATGAAGATATAAAAAGAAACATCAGAAATCAATAAAATGCATAAAAAGAAACATGAGAAATCAGGGAAATTTTAGGACATGAAAATGTGTGGTGGAAACTATGTGCCACAAATGTTACATGTACAAAACAACTATTTCCATTTTTGTTCAACACATCAACAATACAACTACTTAGGGTCTGATGATGCATCGTCACCCTCTCCACCTTCATTTCCAATTTGTGATTTCACCTATAAGAACATTATATTGAAAATTAAATACGGTTACATATTTATATTAAAACTTAAAACCAATGAATGTTAGAAAACAAAATGATTTTAATTTTCTGTGATTTACATACATACCACCAATCGATGCACTCCCACCGGGGGCATATCTTCTCATCTGTTGACGTATTTCAGTCAGCTCTTTCTTCAATATAGATATCTGATACCCCTGCTGGTGAACTGTGTTTCGTAAAGAAACAATCTCTTTCATAGCATCTCTGGGTATGGGATGACTAAAGTCAGGAGTAGATGCAGCAGCTATCCCCGGTGGCCTGCTAAAAACCTCAGATGACACGGGTCCCAAACCCATCCCGCACACTCTCCCAGGATGCTCCTTAACAAAGAAATTAGAAACCGGGTCATCCTGGGAGACAGAGTAGGAATACGTAGGATTGGCATCCCATAGTTCATTAATTTTGACCTATAAATCAAATATCAATATATATTAAAACCATAAAAACTGATAATAAATTATTATGATAAAAAATTGACTTCATACCCCAACTTCTTTAACAAGCTCATTAAAAAAACATCCATATGATTTCTTGTGAACATAAAACCACAGTTCAGTTCTTTATGCTTCATGGCCTAAACTTTGTTACTGCATTAATCATAGATAAATCAAAAATTCAATATATTAAACAGATAATATTTTCTTATAAATATTTTAACTAATTAAAATATTACCAATGTCATTATACTTCTAGAAAACATTTATGAGCCCGCAGTGTGTAGGATGACTTTCTTTGCTCAGTTTGACGCATTCTGTCTTGAAATATCCTGAAATAAATAAAATGAAATTTAATACTGATGTATTGAATGTCATTTCCTATTCATATACATGTATAAATGTAAAATGTGGATAATATAATAATATATATATTTCAATACCATCCGCTTCTGATCCTGATTCATGTCAACAAACACTTTCCACTGCTCTTTTGGTACCCCCCTGGGTAGCTTCTCATACATTTGCAGCACGGTCAATGAAGCATCGTTGACATCACACCACAATCTCCATTTAAAATCCTTCCACTTCTTACCTAGATTTTTCAACGTCCACTTCCATGCTTTCACATCAGCAACAGTAAAGTGGAAGAACATCTGTATACAGAAATTCATTTTGAAATTATTAGTAACATGAAATTCAATTAAACTATAATGTAATAAATTTACAATTATTTGAGAATCAAACAATTCATTTTTCCAGCTTGGAGGCATATGTCTCCAATCGTCAAATGACATGGGAAGGTAAATGGGCTATGCTGCCAGTTGGCCTAGAATCTGGCCAAGTAACCCCACGACATCATCTGTAGGGACCCCGTAAGAATCTAATGGCACAACAATCTTCTCACCATTCAGATTCCAAAAATCTGAACTTTTTATGTTTTTCTCCATGGTTGCATTTTTTTCATCTTCAATTAGAAAACAATTATTATAAAGAAAATGAAATAAATTTATTTAAATAAAATTTTTACTTATGATAGTGACACTCCAGTATGTCCGGGATGAACTGGAAGGGTCGCGTCACTACCCCACGACTGAGGCTCCTGAAGGGTGAGTCGATGATTCATCCTCTTCTGGGACATCCACAGATAGTGTGAGAGATGGTTTAGAGGGAGATGGTGCAGGGGTGTCGGCAGCTTTTGCCTCAGATGTCATGGGGAGGGAGCCAGATGGATAGTCATCTGTCATAGAACTAGATGAAATAATGTACTGCTTCTTCCTTGGCATTCCTGTCATTTAATAAAATATAATTAAGTTCAGAATATATATTTCAAAAAAATTATGTAGAAAAAAAATAAAAAATGATAACAAATGGATTACTAACTGACAAAATATATATAACAATGATAATGAATGACTGCAGAAATGAAACAAGTGGTTGCTGAATAAATAACTAATTGTACATAAAATCATTTTACCCTTAAATCATGTCGGTTTCCTACTCCATTACTTCATCCACTTCATTCATCCTTGCTAGACTAATATTTTCAATATCATGATGAAAAACTAATTCTGCTTCCTATTGCTGATTAAATTCAATTTCAGTGGTCAAATTTTCTGCTTCATCACCCATATCATACAAATCTTTTTGTATTACATGAGCAACTACACTCCACCCTTAATTGGAAACCTCATTAACATAATATACCATTTTTTCTTGCGATGCTAAGATATATGGATCATGAAGTTCACGATCACCAACATCCCTTAAGGGAGAGAAGTTAGTAGAAGTAAATTGTAAGGAATCTATTTTAACACCTCTTATAATATCGACCCATTTTCATTTGAATAAAACAACTGAAAAATGTCTGTGGTAGATTAATTCAATAATATCATGCAGCTTGTCATAGTATTCCACTTCAGCAAATGTAAATATACCACTATTCTGTGTTTTCAAACCCACTTCTCGATCGACTGTACAATATCTAAAGCCATTCACATTATAAGCGTCGAACTTTCTAACATCTTTTAGAGGACCTCTAGAAAAAAACTTCAAATATTCTGACACCTCTGCTCGAGTATCAGTATTCATGATCTGAAAAAAGAAATATACGTTATTAGATTTAAAATATGTATTTTTCAAACTAATATTCGTATTTATTGCAATATTTATGAACTTAGACGTCATGAAAACTATTCTACAAGCTCCTTATTAATAGCTTTCGTTATATATTTTTCATTTCGTGTTCGTCCTCTCATTCTTCTCTTTGTTTGTTTCGTCAAATCTTCAATAAATGGATCTTCAGTTTCACTATTCAGCAGCACAAATCTATGTGCAGGTAATAATTCCAATTCAGTCAGTGTCACATTTGATGTCCTACCAATTGATCGGCCAATAGCAGGAAATATTTTGGATTTCTGATGTATTTGAGATTGAGTTGATATGTCATCAACATGTCAAACTCGATTAAATCTTGTCTCAATATCATCCAAGTATCGAGAACAAAATGTAAGACACTCCTCCGCCACATAGCCTTCAACAATTGAGCCTTTTGGTTTATCTTTATTTCTCATGTATGATTTCAAATTCCCATGATATATGTGAAATAAAATAAACATATTTATGCATTTAATTAAGTACCAAATTTTTTTACTTAACTGGAAAACATATAAATAAAGTACATCTCAATTGGATACATCCATCGATAATGAAAGGGCCCTCCTAATTTAGCTTCCTCAACCAAATGCACAGTTAAATACATCATTACAGTAGAAAAGGACGGAGGAAATACCATCTCCATTGCACAAAGGATCAATACAAACCTCTCCTGGAGGTTGTCAAGCTGAAATGGATGTAGAGATTTCTCACATAGTTTTCTGAAAAATGTGCAGAACTAGAGTACAACACCAGTAATTGTTTAATGTAATAATGTACACAATGCCAATGGTAGTAACTGTTGTAACAAAATATGTGAATCGTGGCTTTTCAATCCATGTAACATATGATTCTTCAAGTCAACACACCTTGATACGTTACTTGAATACCCATCTGATACCTTGACATTCTTTAACATTCGAAGGAATGTATCTTTATCCCTATTTTTCATTGCAAAAATTGCTGGAGGATACTTTTCATTCTAATCTGGCCAGAGATCACATTTTATGTTCATTGATTATAATTCTTTACCAGCATTGAGACGATCCTTCGAATTTCCATGCTCATTAAGCAATGTGAAAATTAAATTGTCACAGAAATTCTTATCAATATGCATCACATCAAGATTATGCCGTAACAAATTAAACTCCCAATACAAAATTTGGATGAATATAATTTTTTTCTTCCATTGTTGTGTTCCGTTTTCACATGACGATGCACTTCGAACCCGTTTTCTGCTATCATTCAAATGATGAATCTTTCCAAATTTTGTTTGAAAATTTTCAAGTTGTCCCAATATTTCAAAACCATTTAAAAAATTTGGAGGTGTTCTACGATCAATAGAACCATTAAATTTTGATTTGTTCAGCCAAAATCTATTAGATTCATCGAGAAATATTTGATGACATAATAAGCACCATTTTCTACTGTGAGGTAGCCTTTTGGGCTCAAAATAAATGTTACAAATGGGACAAGAGAAACCCTGGTATGTGTTCCAACCAGATAAATCCCCAAGCCCATGGAAGTCACTAATGGTCCACATTAAAGCAGCATGAATTTTGAACATTGTTTTTGAAGAAGCATCAAATGTCTCAACACCGTTTCTCCATAACTCCTGCAAATTCTTCAACCAAAGACAGAAAGTATACATCAATATCATTTCGAAGCATTTGTTTTCTACGAATAATCATCGAATGGATAAAAGATGTTTGTTGCATACACATCCACGGAGGCAGATTATAAGGGATCAAAACAACTGGCCAAATGCTATAATTGGTACTCAAAGTCCCAAATGGGATAAATCCATCGACAACCATTCCCAATCGAACATTCCAAGGATCAGCTGAGAAATAGAGATGTAATGAATCAAATGTCTTCTATGATTTGGAATCTCATGGATGTGTCATTAAAACATCATTTTTATTATCTATAGAATGTCACTTCATGAGTTCGACAGTTTTCGATGACATTAATAATTATTACAATCGAGGCTTTAAAGGAATGTAATGCAAAAACATTGCAGCTGTGCTCCTTTTCTTATTCTCCATGAAATTATTTTCATTCAGACTTCCAACATCACATTTTTTATGCCATCTAGAAGAAGAACATTTCGTAAAATTCTGTCTACTTGAATCCTCTGCTCAATAAAGAATACAATCATTGGGACACGCATGTATTTTTGTATAATTCAAACCAAACTTGTAAACAACTTTTTTCATATCATAAAAAAATTCTGAGATTTTTGCTTCAGGAAATGCATCACGAATCAATTCTAATATCATGGACATTTCCATATTTGTAATTCCACATAGACATTTGATATGGTACAACTTCAACAGAAATGAAAGATTTGAATATTTCAAACACCCACTAATCAACTATTGATTTCCATCATCAACTAAATCATGAAACAAATTTTTATCGTTGAATATTTCTCATACATTTGGCTCCACAGAATCAGGAAAAGGATCCAATGATATGTGACTATCTTGATCGGCCTGTGTTATAGTCTCAAAAACATCACTTGTAATGTTGCAATTTTCAGTACCCTCTTCTGGTTGTTCTGATATGTTTTGATGCTGATAGTGGTGTCTTGCAGTGCCGAATGCATCATTTTTTAGGTTTTGCATTTCATTTTCCATTGTCAACGAACATGGGACCTCATTCTGAGGATTAACATCAGTGTTAAATCTTTTTGTAACGTTCGATTCTCCATGCCAAATCCAACACAAATATTGACCAAGGAATTGGTTCAGTATTAAATTTTCATAAACCTCATCTCTCTTCAACCATGTTCTAAATTTACATTTAAGACATGGACATTTTATTATCCCTTCAACAGATCGATTAGAAATTGCAAAATCTAAAAAATCATTCAAACCCTTAGCATACTGAGGTGTGTTCCTCGGTAATGTGATCCAGCTTTTATCCATATATATCACAATGTTCCTACATAATAATATAAAAAAATTTAAACACATAGTTACTACTAAATAGAGAAATAGATTCATATATACGATAGTGTAAGATTACAGAAACATAATATAATAAAGATGACCCATTGATCATAATGTATGCATAATATAATAAAGATGATAAATTGATCATATTTACCACTTACATAGCATTCCTAGACATACCGAACAAGTCTGGTCCCTAGGAGACAACGTCAACACCTCATTGAAGAGCAATAAGAATATCGGGTTACACACTTATCCTAACATTGTCGATCACACATTTATGTTGCCTCAAAAAAACCCAATTTAGAGTTATGTCATTTCACACACCAATGATGCATGATATTCATACCATTAGTACAACGACATTACTAGAAATATTTATCCCTTATATGACACCCTTTGAGACTTATCACAGTCTTGCTTGGGTACCTGGATTATGAATACATCAATGAAAACTACTAATTATTAACCTTGGTTCTCCAATTTCCACTGACAGTGTCAAAAAGGTCCTTTTCTATGCCATCTTAAATTGGATCAAGGGGTGGATATGCAATTGGAAGAGTAAGTTTCTTTCCTTTCGAGGGATAATAACACTTTTAAATATTGTTTTTACATCTATCCCAATTCACATGATTTATATTATCAAAACCCACAAAGGCACAATCACCTAACTGGAAAAAATCATGAATTCATTTTAATGGTATGTTAATCTTGATGGATGTTTCCATTGGGCAACTTGGAAATGAATTTCCAATCCAATACAAGACGGTGGTATCAAGTTGTAGAGTGTGGTTAAAACCATGCAGTCCATGAAAGCTAGATTAGCCTGGGAAGTGGCATAAAGAAACACATTATGGGACATGTTTATAAAAATAGGTATGGGGAGGACTGAACGATATAGGCTATGAATAATGATAGGTTTTATAATCTATATTGATGCATAAAAGACCATCTGGATTCCGTATAAGATCATGTGCAATTGATTTTTGGATGTGGTAATATTAATCTCTAGATGCGCAACTAGGCAAGAGAATTGTAGTTTTTTCATGGATGTTTGGATTTTAAAATATCCTTCAAAGAGGCTAGTAGGCACCCCTCATTATTTTATTATATTATTATCCCTGAGTAGAAAAGTGTCTTGAAATCCATCAGGTTTTTTAAGGAACCAGATTTGTGTGGGTTTATGGGATCAATATTTGGACGGATTTGTGGCCGAGACTTCATCAGTCTGATCCATGCTAGTGACAACAGTGATTAGTGGGCCAATAGAATTTTTTGTAAATGATACCATAAAAATGAATTTTCTCATTGCAGGTCGAGGAATCAACCCCTATCCAGGAAGAACAATATTCGGCTGAATGGGGTTTCTGTGGCATCTCATTCTCAGTGCTGTGTAAAATCACTGGGAGAATCAGTTGAGCATGATTTTTATGGGTGGATGGGGAGAGAGTTATCTGGGTTTTTATGAGAGATAGTATGAATATAAATAGCGGGATGAATTCCATCTAGGATATTCTTGAATATGGGTTCCTGGATGTTGGTTATGATGGGATAAAGTTCAAGTGTCCCGGCATGGTCCTCATGGTTGTATGCTGGAACCTCTAGGAGGTGAGGAACAAAGCTATTGAAGTTATCAAACCTATTATACATTAATTAAGGTGTGTTTTATTTCATGGTTGTTGGATCTAGGAAGGTTCATTTAGGGGGATGGACTCAATAACTTCTAGAAGGATAATACGAGTGACTTTCATGCATAGGGAAATCACATCTGGACATCAAGGATGGTGGGTCTGCTGGAGGGACCCCAAATTGCGTTTAATTTTAATTCATATTAGTCTTTTATGTCTAGATTGAGGAGGAGTTAGACTAATTAGAGACATCATGGGATCATTTATACTGAGATTTAGCATCTTTTGTGGCGATTTCACATCAATAGAAGTCAAGGCACGATCCATGGACACCAGGATTATCCTTTTAAGGAATTTAAATATTCATATTACTGAAGTTGAGTTGGATTCAGCTGTCCTGGTTGGTTTCTTATAAATATAGGGTTCTATTCCATCGTTATTAATATATTTCATTAGGAACTGAAGGATATTCCTTAGATAATACATTTCTATTCATCATACATGGAGGGAGGGAAATGACACAACTAATTATCTAGCCAATAATGGGATACAATTTGAGATATTGATTTCATACACCATTATGGGTTTAATAACCAATTATTGAAAGCTTATTTCCACAATTGATGCTCTAGGACTTTTTCATTTTCAACCCCCTTGATATGGGATTCTTTTTACTAGGCGTGTTATTTTAACAAAAATGAAACTTTCAGTTAGTCACTAATTTTCTATCTCCCAATGATTCCATGATAAATCTACATGGACTAGAAATATGGAATCATCATGTTTATATATAAAAAATTGATGTACAAGGAAATAATGAACAAGAAGAGTGGGAAATCGATGATTCCCTATAAAAAAATACCTAACAAAATCACAATTCTAAAATAAATTTTAGATAACCCTTACTATGGTTTAACTTAGTATAAAATATAATTTTATGAAAATGAATTTTTTAGGGTAATTTTAACCCTTTGCACTTGAAAACTAAAACATATATTAAATAAATGATATCCCATACATGAAACTATATAATTAAATCCCTAATATTGGAGTGAATTTAAAATAACACTTACGTAATAAGTTTAACCCTAAAAAATACAAAATCAATTACCTGAATATTTTAGAGTATATAAGATTTAGTTTCGGACCCCCAATTGTTACTATCAAGACTGAATAATGGATTACCCATTTTAAAGTACAAAATGATATAGGATTTTATAGCTAGAATAAACTATTATTTAAATTAAGAAACAAGATTGACAAGAATGCTAAAGGTTGAAGTGGATAACCCAATAAAAGGAATTCATATAAATTTATCCATTGGTTTTAATAGACAGAACAACAAAAATATAAATTTTATATTATAACAATCCTCAACGTAGATATATCTGAAGGAACAAGAAATGTTGGATGGATTCAAAATTAAACAACTTTAACAGGGTCAACAATTAAGACATATGTAGACCAAATTAGAAAAAAATTTATAGTCCAAAGGAAAGCAACAAAACAAAGAAAAAAAAAATTTAAACTATTTATAATAGCCACATCTGAACATATATATGGAGACCAAAACAAATCAATCAAATAAGTAATGGAAAAAAATCAATAATCTGATGGAATTTTCTATTAGAAAAATCATCATCCGAAACGAACGGTCCACAAAAAGATGAATAAGAGATAGAGAGTTTGATAAGGATGTAAATGATGCACATAACAGAGATTTAAAATAGATTCAAAAAACATTCTTACCAGAATAGTTCTGCAGACTATGAACCAAGCCTACCTCGCACTATGTCAAATAGAACCTAAAAAATAAACCCTTACCGAGTTCGATGGAGGTCGTGCGGGATCTCCGGTTGTCGCGGGGGGCCACCGAGGTTGTGGGGTCGTGGGGGGTCAGGTAAACAACGGGGCTCGAGGTAGGGGAGAAGGGTCAGCAGTGTAAAAACATATGGAGGGTTTTGCGGTGGTTTGTAATAAACCACCGCGAAACTATTTTAGAAAAAGGTTTAGCGGCGGTTTTGTGAACCGCAGCCACAAAACCGCTGCTAAAACCTTATTTGGGTGTAGTGACCCTTGAGGCGACATAATATTTATGTGTGTTAGAATTTTTTAAACAACTCTCACGATGGTCATTGCATTTAATATTTTAATTATAATTTTTGTATGAAAAATGATGTATCATTGTAACATTTTATTATGTCAAAAATTTGAGGCCACGGTCAAATCAGGGATGATGGGTTCACCATAGGCATGACATAAAATTTTTATCTAGTGTGTGTTTTGTTTTAATATTTTATTAATATTATATATATTACAACATTTATAAAAAAATTTAATAGAAATTATTTTAATTTTTACAATATTTATGCTAATTTTTGTAGATTTCTTATAGTTATTATTTTTTATATTTTATTGGTAGTCTTGACCGAATTTTTTGTAGTTATTATTTTTTAAAAACATTTTGTTTTTTATATAATTTTTTGTCATGTAATTTTAATCATTTAATATTAATAAAATAATTTATAGTAAATATCACTAATTTTTTTCATTTACTTGTATTTTTTATTTTTTATTTTACATATTTTTTTTTCGAATTTTCATAATTTCCTTAAATTATTATATTATTATTTATAGTTTTTTTAACGCTAATATTTTCAATTTTTTAATAATATTGAATAAATAATTAATAGATATTATAAATTATTTAATGACTATTACTAATAATTTAAATAGTTTTTACATTTTTAATAATTACTCTATATATGAATATCCAAATTTCATAATTGATATTAATATATAAATTATATTCTCACTATTGTTTAAACTAATATAAATATTATATCAATAAATATTATATATATATATATATATATATATATTTCATAAACCATATATTTTTTTAGAACATTAAAATGTACATATTCATTTGTTAATATATATATTTATATATGTTACACACTTTTGTAATTAAATATATTTTTACGTTTTTTTAAATAAATATACCTATCAAATCAATACATACATACATACATACATACATACATACATACATATATATATATATAACCTTATTTGGTTTTTAATGGTTTATGTACATGTGTGTGTGTGTGTGTATAATTACCCATTTTTTAAAGAATATATATATATATTTAAATATACATATTAAAATCCTTACACATTAGTTAAATAAAAAATATGTATATTAAAAACCATACCCATTTTTTAAAATATTTGTATAATTATATTCAGAAGGTATTTTTTATATATATGTGTGTTAAATGATATTTTAATTAAAAATAAGATATCAAATATATTTTGTCAATTTTTTAAAATCAATGTACATATAAAATATATATATATAGTGATAAAAACACACACACACATAGATATATGTATATAATCATACACATTTAATATATATATATATATAAATTAACATGTTAATATATATAAACAAACACACATACTAATATCAAATTTAAAAAATTAGAAATAAATAAAAATCTATCGAAATAAATCATTTTGGCCCAATTAACATGAAGATAGGAACTAATAAAATTTTAGTAGTCCTAAATACCGAATAAAGTATGAAACTGTATAATTTTCTAAACCCATGGTTTGATAAATCTAAATAATGTAATCAAATGAATAAAACCAAAAATAATGAGAATATGACAAGTGGAATTCATGCCAAGGTTATTCGAAGCAAAATTTGTAAACAATCCTTTAAAATAGAGTATGTCGGAGAGGGGCGACTGAGGTGTGGTGCGTTCATCGTGAGGGTTCAAGATAAGGAGAAGAATAAAATAGGAGGATGAAATGGGGTACACATAGGTGAAATGAAATTGTTTATTACAAAATACTATTTGTGATAGAATTAAGTCCATCCAAAATGTTTTTTACTACAAATTTATTTGTGATCGGCATTAATGCGCATAAGAAATACTTAATAGTCGATGTGGATTTGTGATAGATGTAAGGGTCTATTGAAAATTTCAATCGCAACTATGTTTTTCACTGGGCAGTAAAAATTACCAAAAAAAAATATCTCTGATAGATTATTTATTCAATCAAAAATAGAAATTTTTCATCATAGAATAATTCATATATCTCAAATATTTAATGTATATAGACTATTTTCAACATTGAAATTTCCTATCACAAATTCCAGGCCATAAATACTCAAATTTCAAGTATATTATAGATAATATGATTTATTTAATTTTTAATTTCATAATTTTTAGAAATTCAATTGGATTAAATATGGTTGATATTTTTTTATCAAAAAACTTGTATTTTTTCATATTTCTTATCATTTATTTTTATAAAAGCCAAATTTCTTTGTAAAAAACTAGTTACCAATGAAAACAACAAAATGGTAATCTGTAATAATGTACTGGTAAATGAATAAAAAAAATATTTAAAACAGTTATAAAAATTCATGGATTAGTAATTCTTGAACAAATTTCCTCTCAACTTCATTATGTACCAATTTTAATTCCATAAACCACTGAACAATGTTATGGAATCGTTGATATGTAAAGGGTATTTTCAAAAATACCATTATCCTCCTTATACAATAGGGGCCTCTGACCACTCATTTAATATCACTTTATGTTTCTCTTTACGAGCATAAATCCCACCAAAATAAATCTCCAATAATATTCAATCACATAATTAAGACCCTAGACTAATGAATTTATCTTAGTAACATTATTTTTAAGAAGGAATTGATTAGAATGTTCAATAACTCAATGTGATTAATCAGTACACCTTTGTCGTTTTTCTTAATATTCCTCTACCCATAAAATTTTTTCTCTAACCATAAAACTATTATATCATCAATACTATTAATTTTCTTGAATTATATTATATTAATGGAATATATCACTTCTAACTCACTATAAAGTGATTCAAATAATGATGAAAATTTCACGGCCCATCCCCCATGGTCTATGTCAAGACTACCCTAATGTACCTCCCAAATGTTAGGGGACGGTTATTCGCATCGAGTAGGAACTTCCAAAAAATTTGGAGGCATTTACCTAAGTACCTATACACATGCTCACAAAACCACGACATGGATGTTGGAATGAAAATGCACTATGTAAACAAACACATGGTATGCCATAAAACAACTTAGGTAAACAGTTCATTAATACAAGGACATCAAAAAATGAATGTAATGTTAATATCTCTAAAACTCCTAAGTAGGAAACCCTACCAGAACAGTAGGTATATAAACAACTTTTTGTAGTCACAGAAGCACACCTCAACTGTCGAGTCAGTCTAATCACTATCTGTCCCTAGTCCTCCAAGGACTCTATCAAAACGTCAATCATCTACACAATATATGACACGTGTTGGAAAATCCAGTGTAGGGGTGAGTAAAACAATACTTCATAGGTGTAACACCACATGGTTTTCTAAAAATAAATTGAAATGCATGAAACATTGTTTAATATAGATATTTATAACTGGCCTTTATAAATAACTTTACTACCATAATGTTTTGAATTTTAAGAAACTGTCATCCACAATTGTGTTCAATATGTTATTTGGAATCTTTTAGAAGAAACTTGTTTTTTTGGGGGAATAGTTACATACCCTTATGAATAGTAAATTTTATTATTATTTTATTTTCTTAAGGCTGGAACATAATATCATCTTGGTTAATTTTTCATTGTGATAACAAAGTAGTTGTAGATTTAGAATTGTTATTTTTTGAATTAAGTATTCTTTTCTTTAAAATTTAAATTAATAATATTTAGAAAATTATTTTTCAAAATTGGACTTCATTTTGGAATTCTACTCATCTAAAAATTTTTAGGTCAAATTTTTGGGATTTTTCTAAAATTGAAGAATTTTTTATGAGTTTTAAAATACGATAAAATATGATAAATGATAAATACATGATTTACTATACCATAAGTGATGCAAGGATGATGTAAGCCCACTTGGATCGAACTAAAATTCCATTATTACTATTTGGGGTTACGTGAATTAAGATTATTCATAGTCATCAGCAAAATATTATAATAATGATTAAATAATGAAAAATACCCCTCCCCTCCACTATAAATACCAAACTCACTCCCCTCTTCCTCCCAAACATATTAAGCCTTGAGAATTGTCTAATTTCTACCAAATTCCCTCCCCAAACATCTTCCCCACGTCCTAGATCTACTAGTCTCACCAATAGACCAAAACAAAGGCCCTTAAGGAGGATCTCAAGGAGAAGATATCAAGAGGTAAACATCCCCTTTTATTTTATTTTATTTTCATTCATTTTATGTTATTATCTTCCATTCCATTTGGATTATGATATGATATTTCATTAAATAACCCCCTTATAGCCAATATTATTAATAATTATGAGATATCCCCTTCCACTCATCAAACAATTTTTATGAAATTTTAAGAGACATTGTTAGGCTTCCGAATTTCTGTGAGAAATTTATCATGTTTTCTTTATTTTAGGATTCCTTTATTTTATTCTTCTTTCCTAACATCTTATTAACCAAGAGGAATGAAAGCTCCAAAATATTGTATATTATGGATGATCTCATGTCCATGGAAAATTCATCATCATTATTTTTATCCTCCCCCACTTATGCAAGGAATTAAAAATATTGTTTGTGATGTGTTGAATTACCGACATCGTGGACGATGTGATTTTAATTGAAATTAGTTCCTTCAAGTATGTTAATAAAACAATTTTTATGGTTGAATTGGGTTATAATATATTTATTTTGTCTCATCCATGGTTCTATAATTCTACTGTACACATGGTTCTAAATTATAAGACAAAACGAGGTTGTTGTTATCGAAGAACAACCAAAATGATCAAAACAAGCATCATTAATATTTAAACTTATAAATCATCCTCATATAAAACATCAAAATGATAAATGGTATAATTTATGTTACTAGAAATGTGTAAATACTATTTCATTCCAATTATGTAGTTTCACTTCCAATCGACACAGACATCCATCATGAACCAATCATGGAAATCATGTAACGACCTCACCCAAAACAATGCCAGGAACAAAATACTAACAATTAAGGGGTCAATGTAGGTTATTAAATGATCATATAAGATGTTAAAAACATGAACATGTTTTTAAAATATATTAATAACACTCTTTTGACCATTAGGTAAAAGTTTTAACCAATTTTGAATTAAGACAAGCTCGAGGAAAGGGAATTCTAAACCAAATTTCCATTCTTGGGGTTAAATTTCTACTTCATTATTTATGTGCTATATAAATTTTTTGAGTGATGGGTTATATTTATATTATGTTTCATTATGTGTATTTATAGTATATATACATACTCCATCTTCTCTATTAAATATCTCTTCAATTGTATGATATTTATAAGGGGGATATTTTTAAAAATCATCTTTTAAAATTTGGTTTTATGAATTTCCAATGAAATGTTTTTATGGAATTATTCATGTAGTATAATTATGTTTTGGTTCTTGGGAATTATTTATGATGAAGGGTGGGAACTATATTTCCTTCCAATTCATTGGGTATGATTAAGTCAGAGGTCGGCCGTATGGTGACTCCAAGTGTAACTGTGGTGGTTATTAAAAGTAAGGTTGTCGTGAGGGTTACAGTTTATATGGTATCCAAGAATGGTTACAAGATTATATTATAAATTTCCCAAGATACCTATATGATTATATTTATGTTCTCAAGTTTTTGTGGATCTTGTGTATTCCCATGTTACACAGATTAATCATATATGGGTGATAAGAATGTCTTTTGAAAATGTTTTCATACATTACGAGTATTCATGGCCTAATATGCTCTTTCCTTATTCTTTCATCCCTTAATGAGATTTTGTGCTCATAGAAAGTTTTTAAATGTTCTTCACATGTTAATGGATGTGTAATACAAGGAAAGAAGCCATGTTAAATGTTGATGAATTTTTAAGGAGTCTTGTTTTATGTTTTAATGTTTTTTTTAAAAAAAATTGAAACTTTTTCATGGTATCCACTCTGTAATAATTCGTAATGTTAAGAATGTATTTTTCTAATTCTCTAAAACTCTAAAATAGAAAATATCTTCAATTTAAATGTATGTCTTTTCTTGACTAAATTCACGATTATTTATGTAATAAGGAATGGTACTTATAGATGGTATCAGAGGATGGTTTAGATAACTTTAGGGGTTAGGATGATGTTAAAAGAATACTATAAATGATTATCACTTGATAATTAATTTGAAATGTTATAGAATTTAAATTTTACCATGTTGCTTCATCTAAGACATGTTTTTTCAGAATGGTTGTCCGTAGAAGGAACATGGATGCTGAAGAGGAGAGGGATCGACATAATGCCATCCTTCCAGAACTACAGCCTGGAATGGTTGGGATTGGAACCGAGGAGTTTTTAACAGTTATGTCTCAGCTAAGACCGACAATAAATTGTGGGTGCATCCATGAAAGAGAACCAATAGAGGTACCACAATAGAACATGACAATAGTGGAACATTTTATAAGAGAACATCCTCCTGTTTTCAATGGATCTTCTAACCTAGAAGCAGATGAAGGATGGATCATAGCCCATGAAAATAAATTTGATGTTATGGGATGTTCAGAAAATCAAAAGGTAAGTCTTTCCATTTATAGTTTTGAAGGTGAAGCTGATCAGTGGTGGTCAATGGTAAGGAATAACAATGGTAGTGGGGATTTTTATTCCTTAGAGTGGGATTAATTGAAATGACTTTTCCTTGAAAAATATTGTCCTAATGTGGTGTGACATAGAATGGAGAAGCAATTCCTTGAATTGAAACTGAAGGAGGAAGATTCAATGGATGTTTATGAAGTGAACTTCACCCGACGGGTGCGGTATGCTCCAAATCTTATTCTGGATCTTGATATCAAATCAACCGCTTTTACACAGAACTGAAGCCAAGGTATCGAAGGGAGTAGGCCTCCCATGAATTCAAAAGTTATGAGAAACTTGTCGAATGTGATAAGAGGTCAGAGATGGAGTTTATTTATGATCACAAGCATTGTGGAATCAAAGAGAGGAAGAGGTCCAATTAGCAAGCAATGTGTAAGAATAAACCAATGATATCTGATGGTAAGAAAATCCAATTTCTAGTTTGTGAAAAGTGTGGCATGAAACACTTGAGGGAATGTTGTAAAAATACTGGGAAGTGTTTTAAATGCAGTATGTTTGGACATATGGACCGAGATTTCAATGAAAATGATCTAAAGTCTAATCTGGATAAGCAGACTGTAATGTGTTTTAAATGTGGTGAAATGGGTCATTATGCAAATGCCTGCCCAAAGAGAGATCCGAATTATGCAAAGAACCCAGACTATAAGTAGAAAAGTGTAGTGAGATCCTTTGTGACTATGTTAACAGATGTCGGGCCATCCAATGAAGGTGTATCAGGTACACTTTTTTTTCACTTAGATTTTTCTAATGTTTTGTTTGATACAGGGTCTAAAAATTCCTTCATCTCTGAGAAATTTTCTGGTAAATTTGAAATATCACCTCAATAAATGAGACCTGAACTTGTTGTTAAATCAATAGGGGGAAATGTTATAGCAATGAAGAATTATAAGAATATTTTTATTATGCTCTGTGAAAATACATTACCTGCAAACCATGTTGTATTACCCTTAATCAAGTTTGATATAATTTTGGGTATGGACTGGCTTTCTGATTATCCTGCTATGATTGACTATAGAGCTAAAGAAGTTGCTTTTCCGAAAGAGTTTCAGTTTGTATACAAGAAAGAACCCATACAATTGATAACATATCCAGAAGCTAAAAAACTATTGAATGATAGAAATGAAATTTATCATGCTCAAATTATTGAAAACAATGGAACATTTTAGATTAATTATGTGCTTGTGGTAAATGAATACCCTGATATTTTTCCTCATGAGTTACCTAGTGTCATACCTGATCAGGATGTTGAGTTCACAATTGACTTATTTCCTGATGCTAAGCCAATTTAAAAACCCCCTTATCGTATGGCTCAAATATAACTTCTTGAATTGAAAATTCATTAGTATGATTTTCTAGATAAAGGCTTCATTCTTCCTAGCACTTCATCATGTAGAGCTCTTGTTTTCTTTGTTAAAATTATAGATTGTTCCATGAGACTTTGCATTGATTAAAAATCTTTGAATAACATCACTGTTAAAAATAGGTATCCTTTGCTTCACATCGATGACTTGTTTGATCACCTCCAGGGAGCGTAGTACGTTTCCAAGATTGACTTGGGATCCGGATACCATCAGATGAAGGTGAAGGAGGATGACATCCCAAAAACAACCTTTCATACTAGATATGTCCATTATGAATTTGTTTTTATGTCGTTTGGATTAACTAATGAACCTATTGTATTCATGAATCTTATGAATAGTGTATTTCATGAGTTCATGGATAAGTATGTGGTTTTTTTTATTGATGACATTTTGGTTTTTTCTAAAAATAAAGAGCAGAATGAAAGACATGTAAGGGTTGTATTACAAAATGAAAAGGAACGACATTTTATGAAAAATTGAGCAATTGTGATTTTTTGTTGAAAAAAATTTCTTTTCTTGGGAACATTGTAAATTAGGATGGAATAATAGTTGATCCTTCCAAAACAAAAGTGTTTGATAAATGGACAAGACCCAAAAATGTTATAGAGATTTGTTGTTTTCTTGGATTAGGGGGTTATTGCATAAGGTTTGTTATAAACTTTTCATGGTTATCTAGCCCGATAACTATGTTTACACGGAAAGGGGTTAAATTTGTTTGGATAGTTGAATGTGATGTTTGTTTTCAGCAACTAATGAAGAGATTGGTGAATTCTCTAGTTTTGGCATTGCCTTCCCAAAATGCTAATTTTTTTTATCTATAGTGATTCTTCTATGAAGGGACATGGTTGTGTTTTAATGCATAATGATCAGGTAATTTCTTATGATTTAAGACAACTAAAACCTCATGAGTTAAATTATCCCACCCATGATTTGGAATCGATAGCAGTGGTTTTTTCTATGAAAATTTGGTGGTATCATTTATAAGGATCCAAATGTCAAATATATACTAACCATAAATTTCTAAAGTATATATTCACTAAGAAGTTTTTAAACATGAGGTGGAGTAGATGGATTGAACATATAAAGGATTATAATTGCATGATAAATTACCATCCTGGAAAAGCAAACAAAGTGGAAAATGCCTTGACTCGAAAAAATCATGTATCATTAACTATGTTACATTTGGAACATGATCCATGGATCAATGATTTGATGAATTTTGTCATAGAAGTTGTTGGTGCATGCAATAAATATATTTTGTTTTAGGTTTCAGTACATTCTTTATTGTCAGATAGAATTAAGCGAGCATATCTGGAAGATCATGAGCTATTGAAAAAGGTACAATTGGTTAAAGTGGGTAAGTTGCCAAAATTTAACATTGATAAAGATTATGTTTTAAGATTTGGAAAAAGGTTGTGTCTTCCTGTTGATTCTCATTTGAAGAATGATTTGTTGTGAAAATCTCATAGTTATCAATTTTCAGTTCATCTTGGAAGGACTATGATGTATAGGGACCTTTGAGAGTATTATTTGTGGGATGGAATGAAATGATAAATTGCAGATTTTACCATGAAATGTTTGACGTGACAACAGGTTAAGTAGAGCGGAAATTACCCAATGGGATGCTTCTGCCATTGCCAGTGCTAGAGTGGGAATTCGAGAATGTATCCATGGACTTTGTGGTGGGACTGCCAAGAAATTCTTGAGGTAACAATGAAATTTGGGTTACTGTTGATCTGCTGAAAAAATATGCACATTTTTCTCTATTCGAGATACAATGTCTCTGGATCAGCTTTCTTGATTGTACCAAAAGGATATTGATATATTACATGGAGTTCCACTTTCCATTGTATCTGATCAGGATCCGAGGTTCACTTGTAACATTGGGAAAGAGAATTTAGAAATCATTGGGCATATAGTTAAATTTTAGTACATCCTTTCATCCTCAATCAGATGGGAAGTCAGAACGAAAATTTCAAACATTGGATGATATTATTCGAGCTTATTTAATGGTCTATCAGGGAATTTGGGTTCAACAACTTTATTTATTTGAGTTTTCTTATAATAATAATTTTATTCCAGTATTCATATGGCACCTTTTGAGGCCTTGTATGGGACCCGGTGTCAGACTCTAGCATTTTGGGAAAAAGTTCGCAAAAGAAAGTTGATGGGGCCAGATTTTATAGAAGAAGTGGCTGAAAAAGTTAGGATGATCCAGCAGCACATGAGGACCGCTCAGAGCAGGCAAAAACGTTATGTAGACAATAGAAGGAAAGACTTCTGATTTGAGGTAGGTGACCATGTTTTCCTTAAATTTACTCTTTGGAAAAATGTGATACGTTTTGGTATGAAAGGGAAGCTAAGTCCAAGGTTGATTGGTCCTTTTGAAATCTTGGAAATTTTGGAACAGTTTTATACCAGGTAGCTTTTCCTCTGAGTTTGTTTCAGGTACACAATGTTTTTTATGTTTCAATGTTGAGAAAGTATGTGCCAGATTCATCACATTTCTTGATCCCAGAAGTAGTTCAATTGGAAGAGAACACTTCTTATGAAGAGAAACTAGTTCAGATTCTTGATCAAAGGGAACATGTATTGTGTAATAAGGTAATACATTAGGTAATGGTTTTGTGGAGAAACCACATGGTTGAATAAACAACATGGGAGTCCAAAAATTCTATGAGGGAAATGTACCCTCACTTGTTTAATAAGTAAATAAAACTGCGAGGACGCAATTTCTAGATGGTGGGGATAATGTAACACCCCTAGGTTTTCTAAAAATAAAATGAAATCCATGAAACATTGTTTAAATTAGATATTTATAACTATGATTTTAAAATAACTTTACTACCACAATGTTTTGAATTTCAAGAAACTGTTATCTATAATTATGTTCAGTATGTTATTTGGAGTCTTTTAGAAGCAACTTGTATTTTTGGTGAATAGTATCATACCCTTATGAATAGTAATATGAATAGTAATATGAACCTTATGAATAGTATATTTTTTTTATTTTTTTTCAATATGATATAATATAATAACATCTTGGTTAATTATTCATTGTGATAAAGAAGTAGTTGTAGAATTAGAATTGTTAATTTTTTAATTAAATTTTCTTTTATTTAAAAGTTATATTAAGAAAATTCAAAAAATAATGTTTCAAAAATGGACTTCATTTTTGAATTCTACATGTCAAAAAATGGTTACGGTAATTTTTTGGGATTTTTCTGAAATTCATGAATTTTTTATGAATAGTAAAATAAGATAAAATACGATAAATGCTAAATACATGATTTATTGCATCATAAGTGACACATGGATGATGTAATCCCACTTGGTTTGAACTCACTTTACATTATTACTATTTTAGGTTACATGAATTAAGAATATTAATAGTCTTTAGAAAAATATTATAATAATGATTAAAATAATGAAAAATACCCCCTCCCCTACACTACAAATACTACCCTCACTCCCCTCTTCCTCCCACAGCTCTCAAGCCTTAAGCATTGTCTGATTTCTACCAAATTCCATCCCCAATCTTCTTCCCCACGTCCTAGAGCTTCTGTTATCACCAAAAGACAAAAACCAAAACCCTAAAGTAGGATTTAATGGAAAAGAGATCAAGAGGTAAACATCCTCTTTTATTTTATTTCTTTTCTTTCATTTTATTATACTCTCTTCCATTCCCATTGACTAATGATGGGATATTTCATTAAATATCCCACCTTAATACCCATGTTATTTATGAATGATGGAATATCCCCTTACTCTCATCAAACTATTTTTATGAAATTTTTAGAGACGTCGTTAGGCTGCTGAATTTTTGTGAGAAATTTATCATAGTCTCTTTTATTTTATGATTCCATTATTTTATTCTTATTTCCTCCCATCCTCTGAAACAAGAGGCATGAAGGCTCCAAAATCTTGTATATTCACGATTTTCTCATGTTCATGGAACATTCATCATCATTATTTTTCTTTTCCTCCACTTATGCACGGAATTAAAAATATCGTCTGTGATGTGTCGAATTACCGACGTCGTGGACAATGTGATATCAATTTTCCTTAATTCCTTCTAGTCTGGTCATAAAACCATTTTATGGTTGAAACAGGATATAATATATTTATTAAGTCTCATCCATGGTTCTAGAATTCTTTTGTACGCATGGGACTAAATTATAAGACAAAATGAGGTGGTTGTTATCAAAGAACCACTAAAATGATCTAAACAAACATCATTAATGTTTAAACTTATAAATCATCATCATATAAAACATAAAAATGATAAATGGTGTAATTTATGGAATTGGAAATATGTAAATAGCATTTCATTCCAATTATGGAGTTTCACTTCCTATCGACAAGAATATCTACCATGAACAAATCATGGAAATCATCTAAGGAACTCACCCAAAATAGTGCGAGGAACAAAATACTAACAATTAAGTGGTGAAATGAGGATATGAAATGACCATATAAGATATTATAAAAATAAAATCGTTTATTTAAGATATTAATAACACTCTTTTAACCATTATACAGGAGGTTTAAACATGTTTTATGTAATAAAATCCCGTGGTAAGGGAATTATAAACTCGATTTCCATTCTTTGGGTTAACTTTCTACTTTATTATTTATGTGCTATATAAATTGTTTGTGTGATGGGTATTGTTTATATTATTTTTTATTATGTGTATTTATAGTATATATACATACTCTATCCACTATATTAAGTCTCTCTTCAATTTTATGATATTTATAGGGGAGTTTTTTTAAAAAATCCTCTTTTTAAATTCGGTTTTACGAATTTCCAAAGCAATGTTTTAATGGAATTATTAATGTAGTATGATTATTTTTTGGTTCATGGGAATTATTTATGATGAAGGATGGGACCTATATTTTCCTCTAATGCATTGGGTATGAGTATGTTGGAGGTCATTCGTATGTTTACTCCAAGTGTAACTATGATGGTTACACAAAGTAAGGTTGTCGTGAGGGTTATAGATTATAAGGTAGCCAGGAATGGTTACATGATTATGTATGTAATTCCCCAAGATACCTCTATGATTATATTTATGTTATAATGTTTTATTTGGATTCTTTTTAATCCCATGTTACACGATGTAAGAATATATGTATGATAAGAATTCCTTTTGAATATGTTTTCATATGTTACGAGTATTAATGGTCTAACATGCTCTTTCCTTATTTTTTTCATCCCTTACTGAGATTTTGTGATCGTAAAATGTTTTTAAATGTTTTTAATAGATTAATGGATGTGTAATACAAAGAATGAAACCATGTTAAATGTTGTGAATTGTCATGGATTCTTGTTTTAAGTTTTAATGTTATATATATTTTTTAAAATGGAAACTGTTATTATGGTATCTACTATGTAATAATGTGTAATGTTATAAATGTATTGTCATAATTCTCTAAAGAAATAAAAATGAATTGATCCTCAATATAAAAGGATGTTTTTTTCTTGACTAAATTCAACATATGTATGTAATATGGCCGGGTACTTATAGTAGGACACCCTGAAAGATAATATAAAATTCCACAAAGGAAACAACAGTAAAAAGATGGAGTCATCTAAACACAAGTATTTGTCAACAACACATATAAGAACATCATCCCAGTATACTCTTAATGTTTTCCAAGACTCAATCTCTCATCCAATGATAGCCATATAGTCCAATTTATAGCATGCTTGATTCTGGGCCATCTCACTCCTCAAGCTATATTAATGTAAGCATGTAAAATAAGTGTACCATAACTATCTGAGAGAACACATATTCTTGATATGTCATGGTGTTTCCCTGAGACACATGTTCCCTCTAAGACATGGAGTCTAGATATCATAGCTATTAGAGTCACTAGAGTTAGCTCACACCATGTATTGGTCTATGGAACATAAACAATATTGTTCCAAGATTCCAAAGTACCCTCAATTAGTAATACACTATGTTTAGGTAATACATGTAGTGTTGGTAACACATGGAGTGTATATTACACCCGAAGTATTGGTTACAAATAGAGTGCCAGTAACCGATAGAGTGTTTTCAATGACTAGAGGCCATGCGCCTTAGTTGGATAGGGGAGTACTGACACCATCTAGGTAAGACAAACATTCTATGAAGGATTCATTTTATAGGTAATAGACATAATCTAGGCAGAAACATATTCTAGGTAAGACACACAATCAAGGTAAGACACACGGTCTAGGTTACTGCTAGCCACATGATTATTTCCTTTGCACGCTTGTTCCAGAAGAACCTACCCTCATGCCAATAGGTCATAAGACAACTTCAATGAAAACACACATAGAGTATCAAAACCACACTGCCTCATTATGAGGGTCCCAACACCATAAATTGCCCGTCAAACAGACACACAGTTTAAGTGTTATGGGTGTTTAACTAAAAAGGGTTTAGTCGGGTCAAGGTCTAGTCATACTAGGTCAAATTGACCCGACTAGACCCAGTTCCTGCCTGACCAAACGGGCCAGGGTCTGACCTAACCAGCCAGGGTCCAACCCAACCCTCTAGGGAAACTCAACCCACGTGGGTTGCGAGTCTGCGAGACCAGCTTTCTAGGATGCCCGTGGTGGCCCGATTTCTCTAACCTGGACCGCCTCATGTGGGCTAGTCCACCGTCACCAGATGCAGCTGGCTATATACACCCTACCCCAGTCAACGTAGCCGGTCAGTGGTGTAGTTGGCCGGTTCATGGTCTACATGATAGGTCTGCGGTCATTGAGGCCAGTCCATGGTCTACGCTGTCAATCGACGGTCTACATGGCTGATCCACCTGACCAGCGCCACATATGGAAATTTCACGGGTCTTCCATTCGACGTATCCCTGGATAGCTACATCCCTCCACCATATCACCCACAACCTTCCTAATTGTGACACCTACGCACCTCCTACAGCCACTCTGTTTGCGGGATCTTCAACCACCAGCCGCTTGCGCCACCCCTATGGCCCCCTACTTTGGGTCGCACCACCACTGCGATCCTGATATACTCCGTCATGCCACCGCCCCCAGTTCCATGCATTCGACCACTCCACCACTAACCTTGTTTTGTGATTCCCCTGTCGTCACTCCTCTAAGTGGTTGTTGTTGTGTCATATTCTTGGCCCTGGTATTACTTCACCACAGATCAAAGGTGAAACAATCAATATGCTCAAATACTCTCTATGAAAAAATAGAAATCAAAGGATGAGGGGTGAAAGAGAAACACAGAAACAACAAGGAATAGATCTAGGCCTTTGTTTGTGTCATATAATTTTTTTTCTTGTTGGCAGGTAAATGAAGAAAAGCTTAAAATTAAAAATAATTAATTCTCAAATTAATCCCTGTAACAAGACACCCATCTAACAAGAACATTCGACCGATGGATCAACATGTTCATGGGTTGATCTTCATTCATCATTTTAAAGATGAATTTGAAAAATGAAATCACATATAAATAAAAAAGCTACATCGAGTTTGGATCATTCATTGGTGAAGAATAGAGTTTCACTAACATCATTCATCAATCCCCATTCCTTGGTCCTTGATTCTTGATTTTGAACTAAGATCAATCAACATTCAATGTTTCTTTTTATTGTCACTGAGAGGCTTCACCAATTCATTTTCATTTCTATAGATTCTAGGGAATATCTCTAGGATTGTCAATCTGACCCTCTATCTCTATCCTTCTGTTAAAATAAGAAACATGGTTCATCATTTCTTTTTCATTGTGCCGTAGTGTCTCCAGAATGATTCATTTATGAATAGAAATAACTACATTTTTGTGGCAACACTGAGTCATCGCATTGTTGCAAAATGTTAAAATAAATAAAATAAAATATTTCCATTCCTTAATTTATTATCTTTTAAAATTTCCAGAAATTTACTTTTACCTTAAACCCATGACGATTGTGGGTTGGCCCACACTAAGAAAATATCTCCCTCATGAGATCAATGGTACTCTCATATTTTCAATCAGAGTCACCATTCTTGAGTTATAAGTATTTGAAAAATAAATTAATTTTTTAATTATATTATTTACTATTATTCCTTATTTAGTTTTTATCAATGGATACCCGAACTGACTAATGTTAAGTCATTTCGGTGGTAAAACCACTATCCTAAACGCAATGTTTCCCAAGGATTTCTAATATAGATAGCCATTTAATAGTTATTAATCTTTTTCATGAAAACCACTCATCTTCAGAATTAAAAACATAAAATTTTTCATAAAACCATTTCGGGCACATCATGCCTCAGCATCTCAACCCATCTCAATAGTTGGTCTTGTAATTTTTAATGAAATATTCTAAATATAAAATATGGAAAATCCAGGTCATTAAATTATCTCCACCTTAACGGTTTGTGTCCCACAAATTGAATCCAATGGATACCCAAACATACGAGTGTATAAGGACGAACCTAAGCCTCCTACTCCTAATTGATCTTCTAGTGAATATTGTGCCACCACCAGGCACAAAATAAAGAAATAAACCACCCACAGAGGGTCCCCTTTTACAAATCCATGATCTCCATGGCCAGAATACAAAGTGAGAATCCCAATCCTAAAAAATTATCTATGTGATATCTTGGAGTCAAGAAATCTATTACTGGTAGAGGAATCCCAAGATCTCTACTGAACTCTTCTCCAAAAAATCTAAGAAGTGGACAATATAGTGAGTTGGTTAATGATCACCTAGATGGTATTGAGTCCCCCAAATGTACATTATAATCCCATCACGAGTTCTATTGACATCCATTCTTACTCCCTTCCTAGGACAGTACGAAATAAAATGGAATCCCCATGTAAGCACCGAGGCTGAACATGATGAGTTGACGGAACACTAAAATAATTAAAAATGGCACTCAACTTTTATATTAATAGGTATTCCTAACATCAACATGATCTATCATCCATGGTGTCCACCATAACACCAACACTCATTCCCCGATGCATCTCACCACTCTAGGAGTCCACCTATACAACTATACATACTCTGAATGGAACAAATTTCTCCTTAACAATCAAATATTCATCCGGGGGATTCCCCATGGACAACTAAGCAAGTAACATATCACAATTGGTATCACTGAGTTGGGCCCATGGACTAACTATATGAGTGTATGGGTAACAAACACCGAATAGAGGTAAGCTGAATCATCTAAATCCATGAATGATCACTACAATGAGGCCATGTACTCCATTACCTTGTTCAGAAACTATGAATTGGATCACTTACTAAGAGAATATTCTACCATGGTTCCCTTACTAGGATTATATACTCTATCCATGTTATAGTCCCGGAGTAACTACAACTGATACTTTTCCTCAATATTAAAAACTTATAAAAGAATATATGATTGATACTCTTGTGTTTTGAGTAGAAAATAAATTGCATATGCCTCAGGTAGTGTCACTGCATCTTTAATGCAAAGACCAATATTGCTAACTCAAGATCACTGGTCGTGTAGTTCTTCTCAATTGGTCTCAACTTCCATGAACCAATGGAAATCATTGCATTCCTCTGCATTAGAAAACAAAAATCTTTAGTCCCAAATGAATCACATATCAACATATACTCGAGCCCCTCTACTGGAAAACAAAATATCAAGGAACTCTTCAAAAAATATCTCAACTGTTGAAAACCCTACGGGCACCTTTCCATCCATGAAAATGGATTCCCCTTTTAACTGATCGAATTGTTAATCAACCCTTTGGTAGCAAATACTCATTCTCTATGGTCACTTGATTAAAGTGTTGGTAATCCACACATAACCTTGAACACGGGGTCTTACGAATACCATTCTATAGAGGTACACTTCTTACACCCTCAGCTCATGATGCTCTACGAAATCCATCTGATATACTAATGCTAATATTGGTTCTATCTCAGGGTGTAGAACATTGTATAATTATATCTCCCTTTTGGTAGTTAAACCTAGAATGTCCTTATACTCTTCCACTACTATTGGAAACTGAAAACTCAAAACATCAACTTCCCTTTGGGTAGGTCTAGGTATCTTAAGAGTGATTGGCTGCACCATCCTATGCATTAATCTATCTTGTGCTGCGTGTGTTTCCTATTTCTATGAAAAAGGAAAACCCCATTCCATCATTATGGATATACCACACTCTTTTACCCCTAAAAAAATATTTTTGGTCATGGACATTCTTTAACAAATACATAAGAAGAATGACATCACAAGGCCTCAACACTGCCTCCAAGAGGTTCTAACCAAAACTCTCACCTCAAGGGTCAGATCACACTATTAGCATACGTGTGATTATCAGGACTCCTCCCAATTCTATATCTAGAAATATTGGTTATGTTAATGGTTTAACTGGAAACTCTAGGTATGGAACAAGATTAGAGATAAAGAATAATGATTATCACACATATATATTAATATGGAAGCTAAGAGTATACATATATCACACATCAAATCATTCATGAGGCCTTGGGTCATATTCCATGACAGAATGCAACCACCCTTCCAATGTCCTCAAGATCCTGAAGCCTTGTGCAGTCGGTAAGGGGGGTGGTAACTTGTTGAACTTTATACCACCTCTTGATGCTCTCTTAGATCCTCTACCTTGACTATCACCCTAAATATATATCTATTCCTATCACTATCTCTCCCTTAGTGGTCTATCCACCATGTCCTCTTTAGTTGCATGATGGGTTATGAATCACTAGTAAGATGACCATGCTGTCTCATGAAAATAGTTACCTACCTATGGGTCATCTCGACTCAACTTATGAGCTCTAATCTATAGATCGTCTATCCAAGGACCTCCTCTCAGAACATGAAACATGTCGATGTCTCTAAGACCAACGCGGCTTCCTGATCACGATGTCTCTACTTCTTCTTTCCCATGACTAAAATCCACGGGTTGTATCAACACAGCAAAAAGTCTTTCGAACACAATTGTTCAATATAGAACCCTATCATAAGAAGAAATAACTAGAGTAATAACCATCACATGAATTTTTCTATGTACACCATTCTCAATGTTATGAGCCCTGAAGCATTGGTCGTATTGTATTCAGCAGGTACCTAGAATGGTCGATATGACTCGATGAATTATCAGTTACTGACGTGTCGTCCTTCCAAATCTGTAGAAGCTCTTAGGAATGCATATTAATTGTCTTTTATGGTGATATCCCCTTTTCATAGATTGGTTCTCAAACTCATTCCATGGAATAGTATCTTCATCATAAGGTTGGTTAAAATAAACCCCACCATAACCCTGCCAATCCATGTAGAAGGCTCACCGCCATGACCACCATTTGGTTTGGTAGTTCCCAGACTGGATGGAAAACTCAGTCACCACCATAGGCTAGTCCTTATCCACTAGAATGTTAGTCTCACCTTGGATCCTGAGGGGTCTTTGTCACCGAAACTAATGAGCAACATTAAATATGCGCCTCTCATCTTCTGGTACTACGAGTTCCATGATCTACTCCATAGGTGGGTGTACAACTGGCCTATCACCCGAATGTGCTATCCCTATTACAAATCTATGTACCGATCTCATCACTTATCAAATTATCCTTGTGGTCACACAATGTAATAATGGATGGAATTCTTCATGGAACCATCTTAAAACAAAAAAGCATGAACCAATACTAATAGCGTATACCTGCTGAGATGACTTAATAATGACATGGAAAACACAACCCATTCCTTTACGAAGCATGTACCATAATTTTCTTCCTTGCAACATGTTTTTTCATGTACCAAGTCGAAAATAATAATTTAGGTTCCCAGTATATGGATATGTCATTTTCAACATCAACACTCGATTCCCTAGCCTGAATGCTGAACGTAAAACACTTAACACTATTCCCTCAAAAAAAATCAAATACACTGGGTTCTTAAGGTAGAACCGACATCCTCGGATACCACTATGTCATGACTCGTCCCCCAAGGCCCTTGTCGTGACTAGCCCGAGATTTCCTTCTATAGGTTATGGGATGGAAACTTGCATTGAGTAGGCATATCATAAAAAAAATGGAGGAATTTTCTTACGTACCAACACACACACACACAACTCCAAGACACATATTTTAGAAATTAAAGATAGTAATTAATAAAACCCAAGGTACTGAACAATAAATTTAAAGGTATATGGGGAGAGAATAGAAGCCTAAAAAACAGTATGTGAAAGTAAATTTCTCTGGAACACCTCCATCGAAAACCCAACTAGAAGGGTAAGCACAAATATAGTTGTCTGAAGCCGTGGAAGCAGACTTTTTCTGTCGGGTTAGCATAAGAACAACCTGCCCTCGTTCCACAAAGGACTTGGTCAAAGCATCGATCGTCTTCATAAGACACGACATTTAAGAGAAAACACAGTGCATGGGCGAGTAAAACAATACAAATTGGACACCCCAAAATACAATGTAAAAGATCACAATGAAAAAACCACTATGAAGATATAGTCAGCTAAACATAGATATATGTCATCAAGACATATGACAAGATTAACTATTTATACATCTAAATGATTCCAATACTCATGGTATCATTCACTACCATCCTTATTGTCTAGTTCATAGCATGCACGATTTTGAGAGATCCTGTAACGCCCCGAGCCCCAGCAACCCAGAGTCAGTGCATTACTTCGTAACATTGGCATGATCATAAAAGATCAAGTCTCGAAAGACCGATTAGTTTAGTAGCCTTGGAAACACTAGATACATTCATAAGTCTTACGTTACATCATAAGTGAAAAACTAATAACAAAGTCTTCATAGTCCACACTCATATCCTCTTCTGACTATCCCTGCAGGTCATTCATAAAATACTTCTTCACATCCTGGAAAATATTAAAACATTGAAAGGGGTGAGCTCAGATGCTTAGTAAGGATAACAATATAGCGGAAGCTTTCATCAATAAACATAAACATTTAAGGCAATGTATAACTAAGAAAAGCCTTATTAAACTTGAACTTCAGCATAATATGGAAAAAGTAAAATCAAATAATTCCACATACTTACTCACATGGATATTCTACGAGATGAATAATCACATGCAATATCAATAACCACTTTCATAATGATGGAATGCATAATGCCATACTATCATAACCACGTAGCCAAGGCCTCGTGCCAAGACCACAAATAAGATTTTGTCAAGGCCTCATGCCAAGACACTAGTTTGTCTCATGAGACCGGTCGATGCATCGAGGAGCTATAGCGGGCTCCACCCGTCACTTATTAAGTCCAATGCATTCCTCATATGAATAGGTTTAAACATATCATAAACCATAACATAATCGTATCACATAAAACATGAGTAAAGGAAACATAACATTTCCACATTTCAATCACAAGATATCAATACAACACATTGATATAATAAAAACGATTTCAAAACCATTTTCAATACCAAAATAAAAGAAAGTTAAAACTTTGTATTTATTTTTCATTAAAAAAAATGATGGCTTGTAGAGGAAGCCGAAACTCAAATAATGGTCACGGTGGCGGAGAAGTCGTTTTCGCCACATAAGTACGGAAAGAAAAACATTCCCTTTTTGTCATTTAGTAAAACGCTTCTTATAAAAAATATTCCTTTTGAATAAACATAAATGTCAAAGGGGTTTATACACTGTATAAAAGAAAGTTGTGTATAAAGCCAAATATGCATCAATGAAAGGAGATTGAGACGAAGTCCTTAAAAAGATCATTTTTAAAATTAAATAGATCTATTATGTGTATTCACTATAGGTACACATAAATAAAGTAAAAATACAAAATAGGACATAATAATATCATGACATAATTTGAATGTAGGAGATTAACCCAAAGAATGGAAGTTGGGTTAAGAAATTCCCTTACCTTACGTCTTGTCCTGACTCGACCATTCTTTAACCTCCTGAATAATAAACTAGAGTTAATTTATATTTACTTAATAACCTTTTTCATGTTCATTATTCCATTTATATCACTTATTACCATGTTATGAACATTATGTAATTATTTAAGTTAATAACGGTCGTTTTGTCGATCTTTGGTACTTGAGTCAACAATAAACTTCTTATAATTACAAGTTGTTTATGTGGTAGAATATCCATTATCTCCAGAATTACATTCATGATTTAGATGTCATATATATCATATATATCCAGTATATACATTCATTCATAATATTACGTAACATTTAGAGGTAAGAAATGAAATGCACCGTTCATGAAGACGGTAAGCCATACGTACGCATGAACGCTACTTTCATTTCTATTTCATATTTAATGGAATGAAATCATAATTATATAAAGGTATAATATAGTTCCAGTATAATATCATATATAATATCATTTACTCCATCCTTTATACATCCCACATATGGCATTAACGATTCACATCACTTTGAGGGGGTGGTAGTCCGCACTTCCTAAAATGAAATTATCGCGTTTACCCATAATGGAAATCATAAAGTATGCCATAAATGAGAAATACAGAATCATAAGGAAAAAATAAACATAATATATATATCATATATGAAAATAGTTTCATCAAATGGCCACCATTATAGGTGTTAAAAGAATTTGAACAATCATCGTTTCGTGAGGCAGTATTTCGCCACCCACAGAAACAGTATGTTCTTTAACCATTAGACGGAGGTGTGTGTAAGTGTAAACCAAATACTTACCATAACAACATCCTAGTATATTGTAGATACAGGTGTTGTTACAAAATAAAGTAATGAAAAGAGTTTAAGGGGTTGGAGAAGCAAAATAAAACAAAACAACATTAGAGAAGACATTACCTTAAAAATCGGGTAACTCTTTTTGATTTGAGCCAAAGGCTTCCTTGGGAATAATTCTGCCCAAAGTGAGTCTTCTAGGAGTAAGGGAGGGATGTTGGGAGAGTATTTTGGCAGAGTTTGGCCAATAAAAATGGCTTGAAGGTGTGAATAAGGTGGGAGTGGTGGGGGCCTTTTATAAGAGGAGAGGAGGGGCTCTTTTGGAAAGATTGAAATGTTACATTATTATACAATGCTTTTCGGATTCTAAAGGTCTCACACTTATATACATAGTGGATAAGGTGATAAGGATTCGAAATATACCCATCCAATAGTCTTCGGACAAGTGTAAGCCTTGGATTTTACATTATCTTTTCATTTTATTTAAATCGTTAAATAATGAGGTCATCGCTGCATCATCATGTTGTCATAATTAATTTAATTTATTTAATGTATAAAAATTATAAAAAAAATACTATGATGTAGGAAATATTTTTATCTTTCTAATGAATATTTATAATAAAAATTTGGACTTGTGTAACCCCACTTAAAAACTGTTTTAGTAAAACATTTTATGTTTGTGTCATTTTTTACTTTAACATTAAATAAAAGGTATTTATGTCATTTTCTAACTAAAGTGGCTCCATGGGGTCCCCAAGTTGACCCATGGGTTGTCTTGGTCGTCCATGAATCATCCAATAGGAGTAGGACAAGTGTCAAGCTCATCTCATATTATTAAAACATTATTTTTACCTTAAACTACACTAATTACCTCTAATCGCGATTAAGAACTTAAAAGTTACTATTCACCAAAAAATTATTTTAATCTCATTGAACCACATTTTACTTCTTAATGACAACCATGTATGTCGGATTTTTGAAAATCAAATCACAGAAGTGGTAATATTTCATTTAAACGAAAAATCAGTTATTTAACTTCCACTTAGTGGTTTCACTATTCATCAAAAATTGAAGTTTTTCAGAACAATGCCAAAATTTCACCCTAAGATATAATTGATATTCCGAATTCAAAAATGATGTCTATTTTACGAAATTATAAACATATAAGTTTCATTAATTAATTTTATAATCAATTCCCGCTGTCACAACAAATATCGTGTTTTTAAGAAACAATTTATATCAAAAGATTGGCAATTGTTTATGTCCAATTTCAAAGTGAAATTAATTATAATGACCACCATTGGATAAAATGGTAAAAGTATATTCTAATTATACTTTAAAACCACTCAATAGTATAACTTATCACTATAAATTATTTTGATTAAAAAAGTTGTTTTAAGTATTTTTCACTATTAATAAAAATTTTGAAGTTCTCAGAAAATTACAAAAAATTCAACATAGGATAATTTCAATATTAGGAATACAAAAATGAAGTCTATTTTGAAATATAAAATTTCTATATATTTAAAAAGTGGTTATTACTATTCATAACGACTACTTTGATTAGTTGCAGTGTGTTAGAAATCGATGTTGCGTACAATGCAAGCTATTACATTATTGAATGAGAAGCGTATCATGGAAGCTCAGGGTGTTACATTCTCCCCTCCTTCAATAAATTGCGTCCTCGCAATTTGAAATTTTTCTTTGTAAATAAAAGGTTGAAAAGAGAAAATACCTCTGTGGAAAACCCACATCGGAAATAAGATTAATAAAATTTAGCCTTAATAAGAGGGAAAGGGAAATGAAAAAGTCACCACCCAATTATGATCTCGATTAGGAGAACATTGATGGCAATTAGAGACATATAATTGGAGGAAATACGTAAATATTCGTAGGGAGTGATTGAGATCATCAATCACAATCAACTGTCAAATTGAGGGCCTCAAAGCCTTCAATATATGTTGATTTTAAATATCATTAGTTCAACAAGACATAAGGTATTAGTGTAACACATTTTTTTTGTTTTAATATCCCTTTAGTAAAGTTTAAGAATTAATTTATTCATTGAATAACAGATAGGTATATATATTTTTATGCTTGACAATTAGAGTTTCAACCTTCAACTCACCTTTCACTCAAAAAGATAATAGAACCAAAAAATATTATACTTATCCTAATTGTATAAGGTTCCAAATGTTAACACATACCATTTAGATTAGTAAAATTATTTTGTAATAACCAGGGACTTCCTGTAGGCTAGTGGTAGGAAATAAAGGCCTGTCGCACTATGGTTGTGGGTTCGATTCCTGCAGCTTTGTCCGACGCGATGGGTTATGCCCCACCCTGCAGGTTGTCCTTTTCCTAAAACTATAGTATTATAATATTCCAAAAATAATCTTCAAAATGTTTTAACCTTAAACAATACTATCCAAAGATCAACTTAATCCACTCCAACCTTTATAGTTATCCAAAATACCTCTTTCCAGACTTTCTCTAAAAGGTCTCTTAATTCCAAAATCAATTTATCAGATTCCCCAAACAAAGTAAAGTTTCTCTTATTGTCACATACTAAAAATATAATTACCTTCATCATATTAAAACCTTACTGAAATCAAAAAGTATTGCAGTACAATCTTTATATATATCACATTATTCTTATAACCAGAATATAATCCATGAGTCCAAAAGCACCAATACATTAGTTATTCTGCTTCAACTGTAGTAACAACATAAGATTGTCCTTGATCCCTTGGCCTTTTCTGAGGTAAGTTTCCTTGACGCTTAGGACATTCATTTGCATAATGCCCCATTTCCCTAAAATTGTAGCATTCAACATTGATAGCCTCTTTCTTTCCCTTGCAATCACGAGCCTGGTGACCCTTTTCTCCACATTTATAACAAAACTCCCATTCCTTTTAGGCAAGTACCAGGGTGATTCTTCCCACAATTATCACATAATGGAAAATCCTTCTTTCCCTTTTTCCTTTATCTGTCTCTTGTTCCACTTTTCTCTTCTTCTCTTGCTTTACTTTGTTGTCATAAGACTTAGAGAATTCCTTTTCTGTCTTGATAGCACACGAGACAATATCTTCGTATGATGAGAAGGATTGTGATACTAATGCTCGACGGAGAAATGGTTTAAACCCATCAAAGAAACGATCAATCTTACTCCTTGGGTTACGTATATAATCGGTAGCATGCCTCGCTAACCTTGTAATGTTAGCCTCATACTTTGCGACATTCTCATCCTCCTTCTGCCTCAGACTCAGAAATTGCCTTTCCATATCTGCTCGATGGTCACCAGGAAAGTATTTTTCTAAGAACAACTCTTTGAACTCCTGCCACTCCATGTTTGTTAATTCATCATCTTCCTTTGTGTTTTGAATTAGTGACTACCATTGATCGGCATCTCCATTGAGGCGGTAAACTGCCATGACAACCTTCTCCCTTTCACTACTCCCCAAGGCATGGAATATTTTCTCTAAGGAATTTATCCATTGCTCAGCTACTATAGGATTTGTACTCCCATTGAAGGTTGGTGGTTGTTGCCTCATGAAGCGGTCTAACATTGATCCTCCACGTTGCGGATCAGGGTGCTCCATACAAGTAAGGTTATTATTCATAACCAGAGTGAGTTGTCCCAGTATGGTAATAAGTTGATCAGCACCAGTTATATCTCCAGCTCCACAATAATTATCTTGAGCAGGAGGGAAATCCCTACACGGAGTTCGTGCATTGATACGGTTTCCATTCCTTCCACTAGGCGCCATTTCTAAACAATTGCATAAACTAGATCAGTTTATGAATCAAAATACATAATTCCATACTTGTAAAACACTTTACATAAATAGGACTATTTATTGATATAATCCATAATCATAAAAAGAAATGTTTTCTTTGAGAAGTATATACTCATAACCCTTCATAGTGGTTTGTAAATAAAATGAGAATTATCCTAAGCATATCCCCCGGGAGTGTCCTAACCATGAGTGCAGCAAGGCCCGTTGTCGTGCACCAGTTCCTGTTTGAGTCTAGCTCAAAGTGGTGTTTTCAGGTTTTACCCCTAGGTACATCTATGCCAGAGCCGCCTCTACTTGCTCGTATCCAGACAGGGATGTATTGCTCGGAAAACTCACAAAATCTCTACAATACCAAAATTTTAGGATGTTCTTCTATACTAATCCTCAATGTTCATATTAGGTCTACGTGCTCTAATCAGAGTTTGTCTAAATCTAGCTTCCAAAGTTAGTACTAAACTGCCTCTGATACCAACTGTAACGCCCCGACCCCAGCAACCCAGAGTCGGTGCATTACTTCGTAACATTGGCATGATCATAAAAGATCATGTCTCGAAAGACCGATTATTTTAGTAGCCTTGGAAACACTAGATACATTCATAAGTCTTACATTACATCATAAAGTGAAAAACTAATAACAAAGTCTTCATAGTCCACACTCATATCCTCTTCTGACTATCCATGCATGTCATTCATAAAATACTTCTTCACATCCTGGAAAATATTAAAACATTGAAAGGGGTGAGCTCAGATTCTCAGTAAGGATAAGAATATAGTAGAAGCTTTCATCAATAAACATAAACATTTAAGGCAATGTATAACTAAAAAAAAGCCTTATTAAACTTGAACTTCAGCATAATATGGAAAAAGTAAAATCAAATAATGCCACATACTTACTCACATGGATATTCTACTAGACGAATAATCACATGCAATATCAATAACCACTTTCATAATGATGGAATGCATAATGCCAGACTATCATAACCACGTAGCCAAGGCCTCGTGCCAAGACCACAAATAAGATTTTGTCAAGGCCTCGTGCCAAGACACTAGTTTGTCTCATGAGACCTGTCGATGCATCGAGGAGCTATAGCGGGCTCCACCCGTCACTTATTAAGTCCAATGCATTCCTCATATGAATAGGTTTAAACATATCATAAACCATAACATAATCGTATCACATAAAACATGCATAAAAGAAAACATAACATTTCCACATTTCAATCACAAGATATCAATACAACACATTGATATAATAAAAACGATTTCAAAACCATTTTCAATACCAAAATAAAAGAAAGTTAAAACTTTGTATTTATTTTTCATTAAAAAAATGATGGCTTGTAGAGGAAGCCGAAACTCAAATAATGGTCACGGCGGCGGAGAAGTCGTTGTCGCTGCATAAGTATGGAAAGAAAAACATTCCCTTTTTTTCGTTTAGTAAAACGCTTCGTATAACAAAGATTCCTTTTGAATAAACATAAAAGTCAAAGGGGTTTATACACCGTATAAAAGAAAGTTGTGTATAAAGCCAAATATGCCTCAATGAAAGGAGATTGAGACGAAGTCCTTAAAAAGATAATTTTTAAAATAAAATAGATCTATTATGTGTATTCACTATAGGTACACATAAATAAAGTAAAAATACAAAATAGGACATAATAATATCATGACATAATTTGAATGTAGGAGATTAACCCAAAGAATGGAAGTTGGGTTAAGAAATTCCCTTACCTTGCGTCTTGTCCTGACTCGACCGTTCTTTAACCTCCTGAATAATAAACTAGAGTTAATTTCTATTTACTTAATAACCTTTTTCATGTTCGTTATTCCTTTTATATCACTTATTACCATGTTATGAACATTATGTAATTATTTAAGTTAATAACGGTCGTTTTGTCGATCTTTGGTACTTGAGTCAACAATAAACTTCTTATAATTACAAGTTGTTTATGTGGTAGAATATCCATTATCTCCAGAATTATATTCATGATTTAGATGTCATATATATCATATATATCCAGTATATACATTCATTCATAATATTACGTAACATTTAGAGGTAATAAATGAAATGCACCGTTCATGGAGACGGTAAGCCGTACGTACGCATGAACGCTACATTCATTTCTATTTCATATTTAATGGAATGAAATCATAATTATATAAAGGTATAATATAGTTCCAGTATAATATCATATATAATATCATTTACTCCATCCTTTATACATCCTACATATGGCATTAACGATTCACATCACTTTGAGGGGGCGGTAGTCCGCACTTCCTAAAATGAAATTATCGTGTTTACCCATAATGGAAATCATAAAGTATGCCATAAATGAGAAATACAGAAGCATAAGGAAAAAATAAACATAATATATATATCATATATGAAAATAGTGTCATCAAAATGGCCACCATTATAGGTGTTAAAAGAATTTGAACAATCATCGTTTCGTGAGGTAGTATTTCGCCACCCACAGAAACAGTATGTTCTTTAACCATTAGACGGAGGTCTGTGTAAGTGTAAACCAAATACTTATCATAAAAACATCTTAGTATATTGTAGATACCGGTGTTGTTACAAAAGCAAGTAATGAAAAGAGTTTAAGGGGTTGGAGAAGCAAAATAAAACAAAACAACATTAGAGAAGACATTACCTTAAAAATCGGGTAACTCTTTTTGATTTGAGCCAAAGGCTTCCTTGGGAAGAATTCTGCCCAAAGTGAGTCTTCTAGGAGTAAGGGAGGGATGTTTGGAGAGTATTTGGGCAGAGTTTGGCTGAGCCAAATGGCTTGAAGGTGTGAATAAGGTTGGAGTGGTGGGGGCCTTTTATAAGAGGAGAGGAGGGGCTCTTTTGGAAAGATTGAAATGTTACATTATTATACAATGCGTTTCGGATTCTAAAGGTCCCACACTTATATAATTCGTGGCTAAGGTGATAAGGGTTCGAAATATACACATCCAATAGTCTTCGGACAAGTGTAAGCCTTGGATTTTACATTATCTTTTCATTTTATTTAAATCGTTAAATAATGAGGTCATCGCTGCATCATCATGATGTCATAATTAATTTAATTTATTTAATGTATAAAAGTTATTAAAAAAATACTATGATGTAGGAAATCGTTTTAGCTTTCTAATGAATATTTATAATCAAAATTCTGAATTGTGTAACCCCACTTAAAAACTGTTTTAGTAAAACATTTTATGTTTGTGTCATTTTTTACTTTAACATTAAATAAAAGGTATTTATATCATTTTCTAACTAAAATGGCTCCATGGGGTCCCCAAGTTGACCCATGGGTTGTCTTGGTCCGCCATGACTCATCCAATAGGAGTAAGACAAGTGTGAAGCTCATATCATATTATTAAAACATTATTTTTACGTTAAACTACACTAATTACCTCTAATCGCGATTAAAAACTTAAAAGTTACTATTCACCAAAAAATTATTTTAATCTCATTGAACCACATTTTACTTCTTAATGACAACCATGTATGTCAGATTTTTGAAAATCAAATCACAGAAGTGGTAATATTTCATTTAAACGAAAAATCAGTTATTTAACTTCCACTTAGTGGTTTCACTATTAATCAAAAATTGAAGTTTTTCAGAACAATGCCAAAATTTCACCCTAAGCTATAATTGATATTCCGAATTCAAAAATGATGTATATTTTACGAAATTCCAAACATATAAGTTGCATTAATTAATTTTGTAATCAATTCCCGCTGTCACAACAAATAGCGTGTTTTTAAGAAACAATTTATATCAAAAGATTGGCAATTGTTTATGTCAAATTTCAAAGTGAAATTAATTCTAATGACCACCATTGGATAAAATAGTAAAAGTATATTCTAATTATACTTTAAAACCACTCAATAGTATAACTTATCACTATAAATTATTTTGATTAAAAAAGTTGCTTTAAGTATTTTTCACTATTCATAAAAATTTTGAAGTTCTCAGAAAATTACAAAAAATTCAACATAGGATAATTTCAATATTAAGAATACAAAAATGAAGTCTATTTTGAAATATAAAATTTCTATAAATTTAAAAAGTGGTTATTACTATTCATAACGGCTACTTTGATTAGTTGCAGTGTGTTAGAAATCGATGTTGCGTACAATGCAAGCTATTACATTATTGAATGAGAAGCGTATCATGGAAGCTCGGGGTGTTATAGATCCCACTACTCGAGCTATCTGAAAGTAAGCCTGTAGAATATGTCTACCAAAAGTATCAAAGAGAACACATGTTTTCAATATGTAATTAATTTTACAAGAGACATCTAGTCTCTTTAAGACACAGATTATCAATATCACAACCATTAGTGTCACTAGAGTTAGCTCACACAAATTATAAGACTATGGTACTTAAACCAGATTATTGAAAGAATCCATTGTAACCGCAAGTAGTAACATACTGAGTTTAGGTGACACATAGTGTGTCCATAACAAATGGAATGTAGATAAAAAAATGAGTGTTGGTAACAAAAAGAGTTTTGATAACACAAATATTGTTGTCAAAGACTATATTACTTACACCCTGGTGTGATAGAGGAGTACTGACTCTGTCTAGGTAAGACACGCAGTCTATATGTGAAACACAATCTAGGTAATACACATTGTATCTGTAAGACACGTAGTCTAGGTAAGACACAATGTCTATGTAAGACACAGAGTCTATGTTGCATCTATACATAGGATTCTGTCCTTAGAATGATTGTTCTGGGATCACCTACACTTTGAGCGAATAGGCGATATTCATGCATCCAATGAAACTCACTCAGAGTATCTCAAAAGGACCAAATCGTCACAAGGGTCCCACCACCACACACTACTAATCAAAGGGTCAAAGATTTTTAGAGTTATGTGTGTTTAAGTAAGAAGTTCTTGTTGGTTCTAGGTCTAATATCCTCGTTCAGATAGACCTAGGCCCCTCATGTCCCAACCTGACCTAGTGGGTCGACGTGTCCCACTACTGGCATGGCACTCTAGGTTTGATGGACATGGCCCGCCACATGCGGGATAGTCCACCTGCACCAGATGTGAGCAGCTAGCTAAGCCCCTCTCCAGTGAATACGGTCATTCTGCGGTCTACGATGCTAGTCCGTGTGACTAGGTCAACCCATGACAAAGCAGTGGGTATTCCATTCAATGTGGTTCTAGTGAGTTATGTCCCTCAATCACGGCCCCCTACCGCGGTCGTCCACCGTAACTACAGAATGCCTGGCCATAGATCCCGCACACCAACAAGGGCCCTTCCTCTATTGGTCGTCAAGCCATCAGACACCTACACCACCTCCCGTGACCCCCATTCAGGGGTCTCTCTACCTCATTGGTCCTACAAGACCACATCACACCACCACCACCAGCTCCATACAGGCCCTTCCAGGAATCTATTCAAGTTCCACATCCACCAGTAGTCGCTCTGCCAGAATCCTTGTCTCATGGTACCCACGATGTCGTACCTCCGTGGGGTTACTGCGATGTCAGATTCTCTACATCGGGATTTTTGTACCACGAATTGAAGATGAAATAATCAATATGCTCAAATCCTGCTGAAGAATGAAGAGAACGAAGGATGAGGGGGAAGGAGAAACACATTAACACCCGATGAATAGTTCAATTCTTTTATTAATGATGGAAATAATTTGTTCATGTTAGTATGTTCATGAATAAGAATCTAAAATTCAAAAATATCTAATTCTTGTATTAATCAAATAATAGTACACCCATCCCTCAAGATAGATCGATCTACGGATCAACATGTTCGTTCATTAAACTGTGCTCATTGTTTGAAAGAATAATGGAATGAAAAAAATAACATTGAAAAAGAACACCTACATTGAGTTTTTATTGGTCATTGGTGAAGAACAGAGTTATACCATCATTGTTTGTTGATCCATGATCCTTGGCCCTTGATCTACAATTCGTGATCTACTATCCATCAACATTCTTCACCGCTGTCGTTCTCCGTTGAGAGGCTTCGTCAATGGCATTTATTTTTGATATATTCTAGATAATTTCTTTAGGATTTTCAATATGATCATTCATCCCTATCAAGATTTTAAAAGAAGAAACACATTTCAACATCACTATTTTGTTGTGTTACAATTTCTCCATGTTGTTTCATTTACAAAATGAAATAACTACTTTGACATGGCATCGTAGTGTTGCTGCATCCCAGCAAAATGTTAAATGAAATAAAATATACTTTTCTATATTTTTATATTATTATCTTTTAAAACATCCAAAAAATAAATTTTACCCTCAACCCATGCCAGTCGAGATTAGGCCACGCCTTAGGAGAGCACACCCTTATGAGCTCAACAGTACTCTCAAATTTTCAATATAAGTCATTCTTAATGAGTTTTAAGGATTTGATAATTCAAATAATTTTATTTAATAATTTTATTTACAGGTATTTTATTTTTTGTATTCTCACTAGAGACATGCACCGACTAAAGATAAATCATGCCTAGGGTAATCCCTCCATCCTTAACTCAACAGTGCCCCCATATTTATGATATAGGAACCCATTTAAGAGTAATTATTCGGTTTCAACAATACCACTCATTCATGATATTAAAAACTTTACATCATTCATCGAACCATTCCAGGCACACCGGTCATCGGAATCACATGCTGTCTAAGCTCCTGATCTCATAATTTTCCAAAAAAAATTCTCTGAGAAACTGGGTAAATTTGAGTTATTAAAGACATCATCATGTGTTTGTGCAGACTCAAGCCTCTATGAATGATGAGTTCTATTCTTTATAAATTATTTACATAGATGATTTATATTATGTCATAAATGAAAAAATATAATACTTTTATTATCAATGTGATTATAAAATTATAAAAACATTTACACCATCTCCCATTCTATGGAAAATGAAGGGGTCATTGATATACGTGAAAATTAACACCTACATTGAATGATGAATTATCTTTTTCCCACTACCACATGTTAAATAAAACATTATAATTAATGTAATTTTTAGAAATCAAATTTACGACAAAATTAAATTTTTTTTATTTAATATATTTTAAGATATATATATATATAATTTTAATAAAAAATTATTATAAGAAATTTAACTGTGTAAATAAACATCACAATACACCTTTTTTAACATGACTGCATTTTGGAAGAAATTTTAATTGATTAAATATTGTTATATTTGAATAATAATATACATAAAAATAATAAATTAGAGTTATTTTAAATCTATTTTAGTACACAATTTTCAATGTGCTACATACAAAAATGGTTTTACAGAAATGACCAGACGACCGTAATTGATATACATGAGTGTAAATTAATTTTTCAGAACATCATTTGGTAGTAAGTTGACCTTATCATATGAAATATAGATTAATAATTATGTTATTAATTAATTTAATAAAACTTATATTTATTTTTAAGGAAGTTATGTACATGAATTGAATGAATCTGGAGACGAGGTTAGGGATATTTAGAACCACCCTAATTAATTTTGAGTTATATGTTCTCATTATTATTTTATATCTTCCAACAGATTCACCTCATATATTTATTCCATATTCTGTATATATGATCTATTATAATATATCATGTTTACATTAACTACTTTTTGGTGATGATAAATGTGTTATGTTCCCTAATAAATTACCACTTTTATGTAAACTTATCTTTTGGAAACTGACCAATTTTATATTTCATTAAATATTTTCCCTCCATAACATGTTTTAAAACATGAACAGATTCTCATGATACTAATTTTATTAAAAAGATCCATAATTTCTCATTAATTTTTTAAAATAAATTAATAATACCATTCCTTCATTATGACATATTTTTACATTTTAAAAAAACATCATTATTTGATTTGTTTTTATTTTTACTAATCCTTTATCACTCTAGTGAATATTACTAAAATGAGTCCAAATGTTCCACACCTGATTCTATTTATTAGTATATGAACATCAAAATTGATTTAATTTATTATCCTCTAATGAATCTATATGATATATTGTTTGGGTATTCTTTGATATAAAATTATGTAACCCACTTATTTCTCTTGGGGTTTTTCATGATTATGATTTATCTACGGTTTCATTTCCTTATATGGAACATGATTTCTTGTGATTATTATTACTCTAAATATTTGATTGGTAGGACTGGAATTAAATATCCATCCAATGCATTGGGTATATCATTACATCTCATGTAAAAATATGAATGTGATCGTAGAGAGAACCAAATCCACTATGGGACTCTATCAAACATTTATATAAGAATGGATATTGAACCAAATATATCATGATACACTATCCAATATGATAGTCTTATAAATTATCCATGAAATATGTTTTTAAAGAGATGTTTTATTTTTCCCACTTATTGAAGGCTTAATGATCTAAAGATAACATTTCCATAGTAACTATGTGAGTTATTATGCTTACTTTATAATTATGATATCATGTTATGATTTTTATGTCACGTGTTATGCTTTGTAATTATGCCTATTATTTTAATATGAATATTTGATCACAATTTTCCATTATTTTTCCCCATAATTACATAAATTGTTTTATAATTCCAATTTTATATTTTTTTTCTATATAGTATTTTTATAAAATATTTAGTAATTTATGTTTAAGATGAAAAAAATACATGTCTAATACCATAAAACACTATACCCCTCAATCATGTTATTTCATTGCATTAAAAAAATTATTAAAAATCATTAAATAAAATATGTTTAAGATTTGGGTAAATAAAGTTTCACTCAAATTAGGGTTTTGTTAATTTTTTGGATTAATCGAGTTATTTTTGGGGATTCAGATTAGATAACATTATTGAAAACCCTTACATTAAGACTATGTGGTAATTCTATGTTCATGATAACTTTATAATGTTTTTTAATGCATATTCTATATATTTTCCATTATATTACATCCCAATATTGATGATGGAACGTTAATGCATCTATAAAACGAATATATCTTGAGGAAATCACCCAAAAAGGGTCAGTTTAGTATCAAAAGTATCATCACACAGTGCATGATGAGTAGGCTTAAGACTAAAAACAATTATTGAAACTGAAAATAGATATGATTCATGTGTTCACATTATAATTATAGTCCATTATAAAGGATTAATTATGTTCTGGAGTTAGTTTAAGGAGTATTAATAAACATAACCTAAATAAAACTACATTTTATCAATAGTTATTTATATTAAACTGAATGCTATTATGATAGTTCGAAGAGTAATCCACTTCACATGTAAAGTTTTCATGAAACAATTTAAAATAACTCTCTTTTGATGTTAATTATTTATTAATCACATTAACCCTTTTTGGTTTTAGTGATGTTTGAGTCCTGAAGGAACCATGATAAAAATGAATTTCATGAACAATGCTAATATTCCATCCATGAGAAATATTATGGGATGAGAGATAGATTCGTAAATCTCATGATAATTAAAACAATTTTATCATGAAAATAGATTAACAATATGAAAAATGATGAATATAAATTCACACTAAAGTAGAGTACGATGGAGTCTCATGGAATTTCAGGTCATGGAGATGATTAATGAAATAAGATTAAATATCATGCAGGAAATAATGTTGGAAGAGGTACCGGGTAGAGTGACACAAATGAACTAGAATATCCTTGATATGTGGTAAAGTGGGAATAAAAAAAAATATACTATGGAAAATTGTTGTGTTAAGTTAATAGGATGAGTAAAAATAATTTTCATCCCAAGTATTCACTAATAATTCAATGTTTTAGAAGAGGTGAATTTTTGAAATATGTAAATAAGTGTTTTTATCCTAGGTATTATGATGAAAATATACCCTAAAAACCACCTATAATATGGTAATAACAAAACTACTCTGTAATGACTACTATTAAAGTGGATAATGATAATTATGTGGTTCTAGGTTAAATTATTCAGAACATTAGATTTCTGGATAAGTTATGTGTTGTATATCACAACCAACTATTACCTATTGAAATAAAATAAAATGGTGGTCCCATTATTATTTCCTAGGTATATAAGTGTTTTCCATGTATTTTTTGATTATGATTCACTCATTTTTCCTTCATTTATATACATTTAATGAGATTTTTTGAAATGGATTTATTCTGTATACTTAGATTAAATATTATTTCCACAAATAATGTAATCAAATTTCTTGTCATCATATGAATGTTTACAAACGAATGGATTATTATTAGCACCATTTAGAAGGAAATTACATAAAGAGGTTCTTGATGGAAAATAATGATATACTCTTGGATCAAATGGTTTGTGAAAAAATTAATATCATAATAAATTTCATTTTGATGAAAAATATTATTTATCATGTCTGTAATATGGATATCTCCCAAGATATTATATTATTATTCATGTATATCATTTATATAACATTGGATACTTCCATTGGGAAGTGCTAACTAAAATTTATAGGATGCAATTAATTTATATGAGTAAATGTAACAATCCATGATTTTACTATATTTATCTACTAGAAAAAGAGATATGTAGCCTGATTCAATAATTAAAAAACAAACAAAACATAGAATTTTTTTAAAAAAATTATTATAATTCACTGTTATAATATAAATTTAAAATTATTGTTTATAAATGGATGTAACCATATTTTGAAATCTATGAAGACTATGGGGATAAATGGATACATGGAGTGGAAGTTTCACTTAGGAAATATATTTATTCAAGTATAAAATGGAGGTGGATTTACTAGGGTTAAACCTAGACATATACGATTCTTAAAACCAAAAAAATTGGTTTGAGAAAAATTATATGCGAGAGAGGTTAAAGATCATGAAAATTTATATAATGTCCATGCTAGTAGAATCACCACCTGCAATAGTAAGTAGAGCTTACCTTATGCTTAATAAATATATTGATATCATGAGTAGATATGTAATTAGAAAATAGGCTTATATAAATATGTTATTATAAATGAAGTGTTGTATTTACTAATTTTTTTTAAAAGTACCACATTTTAAACTCCAAATAAAAATAACGTCTATTTGTTAATCCATTGATAAATTTAATGATATATTTTAAGTGTTTTTATTTGAAAATTTCCTTTTTATGTAATTTATATTATGTAACTATATATTATATTGGTAAAATATATTATTGATATTATACTAAGAATAATTTTATTTTTAATTTATTGGAAATAAGAATAAATAACGTTTATATCTAAAAATCAATTTCCCTATTAAAATTTTTTGTCACTATAATTTATATTTCTATTTATAAGTTAAATTCATAAATATTTAATTTTTATGTTGAAATTTTTTTATTTATAAAATTAATATTATCATAAGAAAAAATTTAATAAATTTATTGAAATAGTAAATTTATACGTGAAAATTTAAAAAAAATCCAATTTTGAAAAAACATTCAAATTATGATGTTTTTCATAACATAAGAATAAATTTAATGTTTTGAAATAATATTTACAAGATATAAATATATATATATTTAAAATAAATCATTTAAAAATACTAATTTCTATTTTTAAATCCCATATATATCAATTTCTAAACATTTATTATATATTACTTTAAATGTTGTTTTATTCACCTATGTTAAAAATTTTTGTTCATCACATGAATTAATTAAATATATTTAAATGGATTTATTTTTTCAAATTGAAATTTTCATATTATTTTCAATGATTAATTCAATTTTCAATCATAAATTTTGATTACTAAGATTAATGTTAATGATAAGGATAATGGTGAAATGGTGATTTTTATTGAATATATTTATTAATGTTCTGTAATTTTTCTGAAATAAAATAATTTTACATATATTTTATTATGACTATTATATTATTTTAAAAAACAAATGTAAATATATTTTTACTCATTTAATTATTTTCTATCATTATATGATATTAAAATCCCTTATTGGTAAAAACATTATTTTTTTACATAAACGATTTTACTATATATTATATGCTATAATTTTAAGGATTATTTATAATATTTTCATATTGAATTAAATTAAATAATAATTTAAATTAGGATCATTATACCCAAATTTTTTATTAAATTATATATTTTATTTTTGGTAACACATAAATTATGTAGTAAAAACTATTTATAGTAGTAAAAACAAAAAATATTGAAGTGAAAAAATCTAACAATAAATGGGGAAAACAAGTTTCAAACTTTAGAGAAAATTAATTGTTGATTATTATTGTAATTAAATCATTATAAAAAGAATTAAAGACCAATTTTTGAGTCATTTTTCCTTGAATCGTTTCACGGAATCCTTGAGATGAAAGGAATATATACAAAAATAATGTTTTACTCCACTTATAAAATTGTCAATTAACCACCTATTCAAGATCACTATAAGATTTATATTTTTCATAAAACATTCTAAATTTACCTCTTATATAATTATATTATATATCCATAATCCCATGTCCTTATTAGCCACCTTATACCATTATTTCTAAGAAAAATTCAAAGAGAATATTCAAGCTCTCCATCTTTATAATTCTTAATCCTCAGTATTTTCTTCTTTATATTCCACTACACCATAAAATATTATTTATAATGAAATTTATGATAATATTATTATAACTTATATGAATAATGTTTTTATACTAAGTCAATGTTACTTATCAACCTATACAAAAAACCATTTAAAAAATATAATCTTCATCATATATTTTTACAGACTACTGCCTCCATGAAAAATTAGTTGTATTTTTAATAAACTATTAAAATATATAATTAAAATTATTCCATTATTTTAATATTAAAAAATTATAATGTAGTTAATTTTATGGAATAATAAATAATTATTGTTATTCTCCCTTCTTGTTCAATGGAAAAAGGAATTTTCTTTCACAAACGTGCAAAATACCACATCGCAAAAATCAATTATTTTTATTCCACATTAATTCCCACAAATAATGACATTGAAAATTAATATAATATATAAAAATTATATTTATAATAATAATTAAATATATATTCATAATATTTTAAAATATATAACTATTATTAACAATAAATGGTTATATAATATTTAACTGTACTAAATAGACATCAAAATGAACATTTATTAATTGGAGTCCATTTTGGAAACATGTGGAATTGTATATATATATTTCAAATGGAATGATAATGGAAATAAAAATATATATTTACAGATATTTTTGATATTTTCTAGAGCTCCTTTAATAATAGTGCACATATAAAAATATTTATGATGTAATTGACCGGGCAACCTCTAATAACTAACTTGAGTGAAAACTATTTTGAAAACTAAGAAAATATTGTAATATATACATGGTATATTATAAAATATTGATTAATTATGATCTGAATACATTTTTTAATAATCATAATTCTATTATTAAATATTTTATTTTTACCCACATATTGAACAAGGACCAATAGTTAGGTAACTTCTAAACCACACTCATAACATTTGAGTTACATGTTACAATTATTTTTATCTTTTCCTCCCCAATATTCTTAAAATATATGTTATATATATATATAAATTACTTAAATCTATATAATTTTTAATTTACCTATATTTTATGTGTAATAAATGTTTAATGTTCACAATTCAATTATTTCTTTGAAGTGTACCCATCATAAAGTAACCTTCAATTTTCTAATTTTTTCAAATTTTTCATCTAATATAAAATATTTATAACCATTAATATCTTCGAAAAACTATCATAATTTTATATTTAATACTAATGATTCAAATCTAGTTTAATAAAAAATAATAAACCCTTTACTTACTAAATTTATCTTTCACTCATTTTAGAAATTGTCACTTATGAGGCTATAATTTATTCACACTTATCCTAGTTACCTGTAATTTTTTTTAATAAATTGGACATAAATTTTAATTTTTAATGTCTAATTTTTAATATATGAACATTGAAAATTATTTCATTTATTCTTCTATAATAAATAATTATGATAACTTATTAAGATATACTTTGAGACAATATTATGAAACCCACTTTTTTCTTGTGCATTTCATCATGTTTATGATTTATGTATCTTTTATTTTCCCCATGTTTCACAATTAATAATTTACATATTATGATTTTCATTTTCTGATCAGCGTGAAAAAATTTATATATAACTCTAATTCTGGAGTTAAATCATTACAAACATTGAAATATAATGAAATAGAATTGATATTGAACCCGCACCACTATGGGAAATTGTCCACTATGTTTATGGGAATGGGAAAGAAACACAATCCAACATGGTATTATATTAGCAACATTATTCTTCTCAGTGAGCCTTGAAATTTGTTTATAATGTCATTACATATATTTTTTCCTCATTATTCTGATTCGAGGATCTTATTAAATCTTTTCCTTATACCATATTCCCATGGATATGGCCATTATCTATTTTTGATATCATGTTATGACTCTAATATTATAATCCATGATTCATTATCATGTTCATTTCCATTGTAGTTTTTTGCACACCCTTATCCATATGTGTTATCCCTAGAGAATTTAATCTTGATTAATAAGTGACATGGGATTAAAGATCACTATTTGGAGTTTTTAATAAAGATGATAAAATTTATATTAAAGATGTTTTAACTATTTTTCTAATATCCTAATACACTATACCTATTGATTCTGGAATTGTATTTCTCTTGAAATATGTTAAAAATAATGATATAAAATGCGTTTATGGATTTTGTTCATATAATATTTAAAATAGGAATAATCTAATTTACTCAATAAATTAATTTTATTGCATTAATCTATTTCCACCCATATTTACCAAAACATGAGCACCCCATGTGAAAATAAAAAAAACCTCCAATGGTAAAACCCTTATTTGAAATACAATAGTTTTGTTAGATTTCTTATATAATGGTCGATTTCTAATGAATGAAATTATTTTTATGATTTCAAAAGAATTTAAATAAATTGATAATTCACATAATATATAATTTTTAATTCATTAAAGTATCAGAAATTCCACATTAGTTTATCCAAGGGGGACATATTACACCCTAAGATCAACATAACTATCATACAATTTTTCAATGGTCATTTATTAAAAGGAAATAACTATTTTACCCCTATGAAGGTATTGACACCCAGAAAACAAGATATGAATTTTCACATGATCATGAAATCAAATGTCATTATATCCTCCCATACCATAATAAATTTCTTCTCAAAAAAAAAAGGGTATGAAAATAATATCATGATACAACCCCATGTGGAAAATAATAAACCTTCCCATGTACTACCTTCATCTCTAGAGGACATATATATATAAAAATGTAGTCCACACACACTAAAAAATGAATCATTTTTTTATAATGATGAAATTGGCTATAGATCACCTCGAAAATAGAACATATTGGAATCAAAAATCCACTCAATATAAGTCATTCCAACCATATAAATCCAAAACATTTCTAATTTCATTGAAGAAACCATCACAATGAATGGAAAAAAATCCATGAACCATTTACACTAATATAAATATGATCTATAGACATGTTTACCACTACTTAGAGAGCCTTACTATATACCAATTATAGATTTTTTATCGGAGTTGTATAGTAGAAACAAATCCTGGTCTCACTACAATACATATCAATTAATAAGACATCACACTGACACTAGAAGTGTTCTATAAAAATATTCTTCTCTAGTCCTATATCATTTGATTTTCCATTTCTTACTAACAAATCCTAAGCCACAACATCAATATCATACAACATAAAAGTGACATAGTTATTTTTCCTCAAACTATTTGAAATCATCTATAGATATTCCAAATAATAGTCATCACATCTAATAGGTCCACATCTAATATCCAATATAGTGTTTATTTTTTTCAATACAGCATCATAATACTGAACAAATATAACATCATGAACATCACTAACCTCTTCAAACCACTCAACATCATAGTAGTGTATGTTTATTGGATAGATCAAACTTAATCAAAGAATACTATTGTAATAATTCAAATAAGAATACTATATCATCTAAATAACATATAATAACACCCATCAAAAAAATGATTTTGGAATGAACAACCTCAAGATAGATCCCCCTCCACTGTAGCATAATAAGAGTTTTCATGAGAAGGGAATGATTTTGAATTATTTGGGGGGAATATATCGGTGCGGGTAACACTATACATGTTCTATATCTACTAAATAAAGGCATATCAATATTTAATAAAACACCATGACAGAAAAAATTCCAAGGGTTAGTTAAGTATATTTTCCAAAGTTATATAAAACCCTTTAACAACCATTATAAAAAAACATCTTATCACATATAAATTATTTTTTGAAAATATTATTGTGTCCCTAATTTATAAAATGGTAGAGTGTAGGGATAAAACAACCAATCGAAAGTGGTAAATGTCTCCCTTCCCATTACAGAAAAAACTACCTATAATACAACTACTCAAGTGACCCCTTCACCAAATAGACACATAGTCCTTTACAAAACTAATCAACCACTATTCAACTACAATGTGAATTTTTTTCTACTTCATTGACTGCAACATCAAAAGTACTAACTAGAACCAAAATAATTAAAACCTCCCACTAAGAGAGTTTACTACCAAGATATTACTCAGTTATTAGTATTGGTTAATCACATATAATACCTACATGGACCCCCAGAAAACCAATATTAGGGATGATAGAGTCTCATTGCATTATAAATTCCACAAGGGTGTTCATCATCCAACTCATAAATCACCTGATCACAGTCAATGAAATGAAATATATTTCATATGTTAGTCTCCCATCATGGTTCATTTGTAGGTATCCCATTACAATAATCCTTGTATTCATTAATAACAATATGGATATAATTTCTATATGTTAACATAGTACACAAATCCAGGATTTCATTCTGATGGGTATTCGACTAGTTAATTTTACGGTTGTCTCTACTCTTTGTACTGGAGGGAATACTATTCATAATTGTATGAATATCCCTATTAATTTTGTTAATTTTATTCCAGTACATGGGACTGGTATTAGTAAAAAATATATACTTCAGTAGGAATCAATTTATCTCTCCTCTAGTATAAAATAATCTCTTTAAAGTCCTCTTTCTCCAAAAATGTTCTTCACAATATATCGGAGTGGGGAGTAGATAATGGTCACTAATAGTGTACATTGTCTAGATGATAAGGGTCTGGAAAGGGGTTCCATTGTAATTTCAAAAAACAAAATATATAATTTTAAATTAATAATCATTTCCTATTCCATCCAGTATATGGGTCCATGAAAAGAGTACATTATCTACATAAAAAAACAACATTCATTGGTTGTTTTATATAACATCCCCTCATGTTCTCCTTCCAAAATATATGACCATATTCACATAAATTTGTAACACTAAATAATTTTAGCTGATCATTTACGTGATATGATCATAGTATTTTATATATCAATATAATGTTACACAACATTTTTTCAAATTGAAAATCTTACCATATAGTCAATAACACATATTAAAAATCTATATTTTCTAAAAATTATATTAAATGTAGATATCAATCCATTCCATTTCTCTATTCTTCATCTACTGAATTGATAACCTACCCTAATAGATAGGGTTATCAAATAAATAAAATACTAAACTATAAATATTGTCTATGGTTTATATTCATATATCATTATATTCAATCACAATCACCCCTTGATAACTCCATATTTATTGCCTCTTCCAAAACAAGTATGCTTCAATAATTCTATAATTAAATATTAATATAGAACCCATTATGAGCTCAATAGAAATTATAATATAATCAGAGATGGTTATTATATCATGATTAAGAAAAAATATCCTAGAAAAATACTCTATCCTAAATAAGAGAAAAAATTCAAACCACAGTAGAGCTATCCCTCCATGAGATAGATTAAAAAATTTAAATTATATATCACTATGTAATATTGAGTTCCCAATGTGATAATCTTAATAAAGTCAATTGGATTCCAAAATAATGGAAATTTGAGTCTTACAATCCACCAAAACTGTTATCTCTTTTGGATCAGCCTTCCCTCTCAACCCCATGAGTCCTTCATTGTCATAACTCAAGAAACATATCTAGTATATGAATTATATCATGTAATTTAGTGGTATCTATAATATACTCTACAATATTGATCTATATAAAGTGAATTGGGCCTAGAAACTCTCTTAAATCCTATGGATACAATATCACTCAACCAATCCTTGAAAACAATGCGTCATATCTCACCAATATATAGAGAGATACCCAACTATATGAATAGTCTCCTCAAAAAAGTTCCACTTCAATCAAGATATTTATCATGGGGTATAATCCTTCAATATATATGATGTAAACATAATTATTAAATAATATCATGGTTAACTGACATATAAATGACATAATGGGTAATACGTGATACATATATTATGCTTGTGAAAACATTTTTATATAAAAAATTCAATAACATATAGCTCATAGTCTACTAATAGGTTATCCTATTTTTTGAAATAGGATTATTTAGCCACCAGACATATGATAGTCTCATTGTTATGAAAACTAAACAAAAGACCCCATTTATACCAATTTCATATATTCCCAAACATAGCCTAAGATGAATACTAACTCCAAAACCATTCCATATTAAATTTTCACATTGATAACACTCTGAAACCATCGAAACCACTGGGTCAACTCCCAGGAAAACAGTAAGATATGTGTGTTATATTAATCCAACATCCAATAAACCAAGGGCTACTGACTAGCACTGAGTAGGCATATCACACAGTATGCATGGCCATAACATATATCTTCTTACAACAGCCATATATCAGTAATGAAAAAATTAACCACCGACAGAAAAATAATATATATATACTTAAATAAACTATATAATTTACATGAATAGTGCATTGGATGCATCATGGAAAATTTTATATGTATACCAAAAGAACTATTCAACCAAAAAAACCCAAAAAATTCTATACTCATGAAACGTGTATGTTATCGATAACAACATTGACTCATGATATGACCTCCATACTTAATAGTCAGTAACTCCCTCATGATCTACTATTCTCTATCAGGAATAACTATGAATTTATAGGATTCATCTATATACATGTCATTCAATATTTATAACTTCCCATGCAATCTCCAAAATATGCATCACCTATACATACCGAACATGTGTGGTCCCATGTCCAGTTGGAGATAAGCCTAAAAAACACATCAGTGTTGACCAAAATCTAAAAAAACAAGTCAACATGAATCTCTTATTATTATGGAGTTAGGAGGACGAATTTATGAAAAAAATATATTATTTATAACTACAATTCTTCCAAACATTGAATAGTCCCAATATAATGAGCACAAAAAAATGAGGGTAAAAATATCACAAGAAACTCTTGATTCATATAGTTCAAAAATATCTTAAATGTTAAGAGTAGATATAAATATATTCATCATGTATCATAGGAAATCATGGTTTATTAATGGGTTAAAAGTTTTTAGGAATATGACCATATCACAATTCATTCTAAACTTCCATAAGAACCCATGAAGGGGAACCGTGTCATCCCTCAAGCATGTGTGTGAGTTGAGGGAGTGCCACACCTTATCATTTACTTTTACTCAATAAATATTTTAGAAAACTATAGGGATTCCCAATCATTGTTTGAGAAAATACTTCAACCAATGGGCTATCATCACCTATAACCATAATTAAAAATCATTATGAATTCTTATGTCACATATCCAAAACCATAGAGAGGGATCATGCCTCATCAAATGATAAGAATTTGTAAAAGTATTAGTGTCTCTTCTAGAGGATAATGAATCCCAAATGAGTTCTTAAATTCAAGAAATATTAACTCAATAGATTGGGTATCCCATGACCCAATAATGAGGGGGTATAAAAACTCAATATTAAACTACCCTAATATATATAATTCTATTAACATGGATAACAAGGGGAATAACGAACATACCTATTTTATGAGATATATGATCCCATATCCTAGTTATATAGTTGGAATACCAAACTTAAGTATAATCTTACAAAAAATAGTGTATCCCACGCATCATGTATACCTAGGGAATATGGACATTACCTCCAGGACAAAAAGGATTTTTTCCATAATTACAAAACTAAAACACGGTTTCTATAGGGATATATTCTAAATAATCCCTTTCCACCTAAAATTTTAATTGAATGTCCAAATTGATCATTCATTTCATCATTTGTGGATAAATTCTAAAGATAAACTATTTAGTATCCCAAAATAAAATCAAAGAGAAAATAGAGGAGAAAAATAGCTCACCTATGAAATAGAGGGCCACATCATGGCCATTGGGAGTGATATGTCCAATGTTGGGTGAGGTTGAGACAATACCTACTAGGGTATGTTACCCACCCAGGATAATGCAAGTGCGGTGTTGGGTGCTGAGGCATATCCTCCATTGCTACCCCATCACCGTGTAGTGTCATGTGGATTCAAACCAGTATGGCCACTCAGTATGGTCTGAGTCTCAGTACATGATAAGGCCAATATTAATATAATCTAAATGTCTATCCTATTATAGAAAACTCTATAGGGATAGGCATTTTAGGGTCATTTTTCCTCCATGTGGTAGACATGCTTTGATCCGATACAAATGATGGATCAATTGGTCAAAGGTCATCCCTTGATTTCCCCACCTTCTTAGATTGATCCTATTCTGAAAACATAGTACCCTATTCCTAGTAATCCAATTCAGATAATATGTTATCCACTATTGGAATTACTCAACCACTCATTGACCTAGCCTTACACTAACACTATCATGTTGGGACACCACCACCCATACCACAACAACCCTTCAATGGTCTCCTAATAATATACCCTTATAACCCTCCCCAATGTTCCACACCTTACATCACATGTAACACAATCCCTAGTCAAAGCCTCTATCCACATGAGAAAAAAATAGTGAGGGTTATTTTTGAGAGATAAGATATAGGAGACAGAGAAAATGAATTAAGGGAGTGGATAATCATGGTTCTCTTTCATCATTGATCCACCACAAAAAATAGAAAATCCCAAAGAACAGTGTATGATTTATAGAATTTACCCTAAAATCATCTATTACATTGGGTTAAAAAAAATTAATGAGAATATTAAAAATACCCAAGGGTTTAGATCGAATAAAAAAATAATAACCCACAATAATAAAATCCTAAATAAAATTATTTTCAACCCATAGATTCAATGTGGGATTCACAAGGAACTATGAAATTAAAAGTTAAAAATACCTATATCGATGGTTAGCCCCCATAAAATTATTTTTCTATAATTTCCACATGAACCCCTCATTAACTTCATCAACAATGAAATCTCATTCATCTATTTCATTGTTGTTTTTACTAATTTCATATCCCTTGGTCCTCCTATGGATCTTGGTTCATACCATGAAATATCGATAACCATTGAAATAGTATATAACACTTTTTTAACTATAGAGAACCTAGGGTTACCCTTAATATATATAATTGAATTATCTCAATAAAATAAGTTAATTCTATTAAACGATTTCAACCCAAAATAGCCCAAATAAGAATACCCCCATTAAAACCAAAATAATAGTGATCATAGGGTAAAACCCAAATTATTAATCACATCACAATAATAGATTTCATATTTGATGATCAATTTTGATGTAGAATAATTATTATCAAAATTTCATAAATACAACAAAAAATATATATTTTCATTAATATAATATTTTTGAGGTAGTGGAAAACCACTATTCTGCACTAGATCAATAAAAGCATAAGCACAGAAATCACGGATCAAGGGAATGATGAAAAAATTTTATGAGATCCTTTAAGTGAGTAAATTTATAGTTCTACCCCAAGATATATCCTAACACTTGGAAATTTATTATTGAATTAGGTCATTATCAGCAAAAAAACCTAGCTCACTACAAATACATTGTATAGGGTTATAAAAGGAAACCATTCCTATTTTGAAATAAAGGATCTGTGGGTGAACATTTTATATATTCCAAATTAAATTAAATAACCCTTATTAAATGATGAATTAATGTATATGTAATTATAAATTCAATTCCTCAAATGATATTATATATTAGTAAAAAGGACACTTTTTCTCTTGAATCACTACTGTATCATTTTGAATTTAATTTCAATTATATATTGAAAAAATGACATAATTGTTTTACCTCCAAAAAATATAATAATAAAAAGATCAAGGATAAATTATTTTTTTTCTATATAAAATAGTAAAACATTAACTTATGATGATTCATATGGGAGAACCTCACCATAACTCAGTGAATATATAAAAAATGGCACACTAGAGATAATAATTGATATTATTTTTCATAATATTAACTAGAGGAAATAGATATATACTTTTGATCAATCGGGTTCTACCTATCATTTTGATTCCATAATCCATGCTCTTCATTTACTATGTGTTGTTAAATTTTTTATATTTATGAGGAATAATTTTTTTATTCATTTGGATTAATAATATTTTTTAATAATAATTACCCGCACATCTATATCCTTCTCATTTACAATATAATATTCATTAAAAAAATTATCATTCACTTCAAATAATATTCTCTTGTTTATAGACCATGGGATAATCCTTTTAAAATTTCAATTGAATAAATTCATTAATAGATTCATATATTATTTCCAAGATATTTAATCTTATATCACACTATTAAAATAAACATTAAATTGTCTCTTTCATCTATATATATCAATTTTAATTATATCACACACTTTTTATTTATCACCTACTCTTTTATGGTTCAATTTTTATACTCAATGAATTTTCGAATATATTTTTTCATCAATCTCTTATCCCAGTTTAATAACATATTGATTTTAAAAAATTTCTAAAATTTCCAAATCTAAATAAATTATGGCATTTAAAAAATTGTATTTACTTAAATATTATAAATATAAATAATTTAATCTAACCCAAATTTTTATTTCATAATATCATAAAAAATAATTATAATGCACATATATGTAAATTTATTAAAATTATATAATGATTTTCACATCACTGTATCTAATGTTCAAATATTATATTTCTATTTAAAATTATTACATATGGGTAAAATATTTTGATGATAATACTTAGAATATATAACACATAATCATCATAAAATATCCTAGGGAAAAATCAATGAATCTTTAATGTATTAGAGAATTTTGAAAATCTGGAATCATAGAATAAAAATATAATATTATTTAGACATCTATTAGTTTAAATATTTTTTCATTCACTTTCACAATAAATAAAAAGAATAATAACTTATATAGTAACCATCACAGTCACAAGAAATAAACTCAATTATATATATTTTTTGTAACCATTATGGTGACATAAAATAGACTATATGATAGAATTTTTTGTTGCCTTTATAGTAAATGTAATTCTAATTTGGAATATGACCTTTCCAAAGTCCCAAAAAATATTTTTATGTTCATTCCTAGAATATAGAGTAAAATACAATGGTAATTTCACAAAATACACTTCCTCATTAATCTTGGTCACGTAATTTCATAGATATGACTATAGATAATTTTTACAACCAACTCCTTTGATAAACCATACCATGATAAACGTTCAAAATATCATCCATATTCTTATCCCATTTTATCATTCATGGTCAAATAGCACAAATAAATCATACAATGAAAAACCCATAATAATCAATTAATCATGTCTTTTAAATTTTAAATTTGACATATAGTTCTATCCAAAACCATCTAATAATCAAATGATCTTATAGACTCAATAAATGCTTCTAAGACAGTTCAACTAGAAAAAATATTCTCCACGAAATTAAAAATGGTGATTTTCTCTTCATAAACATCCTAATGACTACAACAACCCATATTTTGTTATGATGATTCATTTTCATATATTAATTAATTATATTTAATAGTTCTATACTAATTATTATATTATCATGTAACTTTTTAATTGAAATAAAAAGTATTCTTTTTATCCAAATTGGTATTTAATGAATTATATTGTCTACTTTAAAGAAATTATTTCTAAATTATATATTTTTAATTTAAAATAATGACCTACATTTATGAATTCATCATGTAAAAATTATCATAAGAATAGTATTTATGTATTTTATGAACGGTTTTAATTTATGATGAATGTTAAAAATTAATGATTTTTTTAAAAACCTACTTTTTAATGCATATATATACAATGTCAAATTCTGTTTTGTGTTAGTTTTTATATATTATTTTTTCCTTCATGTAAAACCTAATATAATTATAGGCCTTGTAATAAAATTTATACATGAACCTAGTACAAAAAAAGTTTATATTTAAAAAATATTTTTTTTAAAAAGTCATATTATTTTTTGGGTCTCATTTTATAAACAATTATACATATTTTTGGAATTTTGTCATGAAATGGGTATTACATATTTGGAATTAGGTGGTCCATATTTATTAAATAGGTTACTTTTATTTTTTTTCATTATAAATAGTAATCTTAGAAAACATTTGTCACTTTGGTAAGGTTAAAACTCGTAGTTGAGGTTGAAAAATATATAAAAAATTACAAAAAGACACTAACACAGTAATTTATCTTATTTTATCATCTTACATTGGTCATTTCCAACCATTTTTCTAAAATATAGAAACTTGGTGAATTATTTATTTGATTTTAAACATTATAATTATGTAATGGATAAATTAAAAAATGTCACATTATTTAATATCTATAATAATTTTTTGAAAGTGGTAAAAACAATTATTAGGTTATAAATATTAATTAAAATATAAATAATTTAATTTTTATGGTATTTTATTTAAAAAATTTATTCAATAAATAATTTTAAAAAATTCATACAAAACATAGACACAATATCTATTAAATTAATGTAAATATTAAATAAGTTATTTTATAAATATTAAAAATAGTACACTAAGTGTGATTTATAGTAAAAAATAAATTTTTTATGGAATTATAACATAATTTTAGTGTTTTAATTGTTTATATATTAATTACATATTTTTCTTGAGGTTTCTAAAGTCAAATTAAAAAATAAAATCAATAAATTAAATTAATGATATTTAAAGTTACATAATAATTTATTAAAAGATATGAAAACAAATTATCCTCAGATTGGTGAATAGGTAATGGTTTATAATATAATCCATTTTATATTTAAGGGTAATTTTTTCTTTTATATAAACATTATTTACCATTAAATTGTAAAAAATTGTTACTACAGTAATCGTCAAAGGTGTTAATGAGAGTTAAAAAGGAAATGATAATTCTAAAATCATAGTATAAACATGTATAAAATTTACTGGAATGAATGATTTATACCAATACTCTTCCTATATTCTAAATAAAAAATTTGGGATCCAATTTTTCTAGAAAATTAATTTATATTATTTTAATTCTTTATGTAATTCCATGAGTTCCCATCCCCTCTATTATAAATCGGAACTTCCTCACCTATTTTCTTTGAACAAAAAAACCATTTTTTTCAGAAATTCCCTTCCCAAATAGAATCGTAGAATCCATTCCCTCCTTATTGAGGTATTTTTTATACATAATAACAACCATTGTGGGATTATTTTGTAAAGAAAGGGTGATTATTTGAATAAGATATATAACATTAAAGAAAATGTTTTTGTTTTCTTTTTTCTTCCACCAAATTAAAATATTTATGAACCATGATGTCAAAATATCACATGTATATTCCATATAATGAGAAGTTATTATTTTAATGGAATCACCTAAATCCATATATTCATAAATCAAATGGGAAATGGGACATCATTTGTGTGTATTAAATACTACCACCACACAAACTTATGAAATTATTTTTCTATCACTGCCTCTCATGGATGGATATAATTATTTATATATTGTCTAAATAAGTTATTAAGGAAATTTTTGTCAAAATATATTTTAAATTTACCATATATATTCTTACCTTCCCAATCATTGAAAATGATAAATATTTCATATGAATGTGGGGACTTCCACCTCTACTAAGCGATGAGTTTCAATTTTCATCACCATATAATATAGATGATATATATAAGTTTATGAAAAAATTTAATATTATATTATTTATATAATTGTGATTATGGAGAGTTATCATAACACATAACTTCTTTCTATCATGATAACTGAAAAATGAAAATGTTATTCTTGCGTATGTATGAAATACCATAACCTTAATGGTAAAATAATTCACTTCACATAACCATATTTTAGGGTAGGTTTTAAAAATTGTAACATATGTATAAATTTTGTATTTATTTCATGATTAATATTATTCATTTGATAAAATAATGAATTCAATGAACATATTCAACCTACCAAAATCATTTTGGACATAAGAGCCGAATATTATTGAAATATAGAGAGTGAACTTAATTAATTATGTAATTTAACAAAACACGTACTAAATTAAAAGAAATTTATTATATACTTGAAAAGTATTCCTAAGAAATTAAATAATTCACAAAAGTTATATTCTAGGATGATAAGAAATGTACATGAATGGAAAGACATGAGGCAAAGGATACTTTAATTTAGAAACATCATTTTAATTATCTTTAATATATATTTTATAAATATTTTACCTCTACATATATATATTTAAAAATATTTTATGTATTCGTTTATATTTAAATTTCATTTATATTTTTAATCTCATTCATTATATTTTTAAAGGAATATTTTTACATATATTATATAGAACATTTTGAAAAAAAGACAACATGAATTATCTATTTTAAAATATAGTGAATTAAAAGTGTTTTTGACCACTATAACAATTATTTTATGATTATGATACCTTATAGTCTTCCATGTCATCATAAAAACAAAAACTCTTCATCCCTAGTTTGTTTTTATTTTCAAAAAAAAAATTATATGGGATGGATAATTCAATATATAATGTTTTTTATTATGGGTGAAATGAAATTTTTTTGAGTATAATGATAAAAATGACTGATTTTTATGATTTATGATTATGTAATGTTTATTTTAATTATTTATGATTAATATTTGTTCAGTTATAAACCATGTATTGGAGGTTATATTTCTAACCAAGGACAGGTGGTTCAATTATAAACCAATGTAGGGTGGGACTATTATATCCCTCCATTGTATTGGGATTTATGTGGAATTATGGATGCCCACTTTATTTGTCATTCCATTTGTATGAGTGATACTGAAATAATTTTAATATATAATGACATGATTTATTTATAATTTTTCGGAGAAATATCTTGATTTGAAAATGTGATCTAATGAGATTCTTTTTAAATTAACGTATTTTTTTCTTCATATGTGTGAAAATTAAAACATTGTAACATAAAATTATGGAGTTTTTAATTATTGAAAAAAAATTCTATTAATTATTCCTTTAAAATTTATCTTGAAAATTGTGAATAATTATTATGGGATAAGAATTTTATTTCTGGTTTATGAAAATATTAATGTTAAACCCAATGATTATTTTGAAAAATGAATCTATATTCATATATTCATCAATTAAAAGGGGTTTCATTTATTTTCATGAACATTAAAAAGATTTTGTTCCCATCCCATGTTAATTAATTTTTGATAGGGTATTATAAATGATTACCATCATTTATGAGGTAAATATGACAATTTTATAAATATATCATGAAATTAAAAAAATTATCATAAAATCATTTTTTTGTGAATTAATTGATACTAAGAAGATGTTATAAATTTTTTATGTAATATTAATTTATGTAAGGGTGATGAATAACTCTCTAAAAATATAATTCTAGATGATCCTTTAGAATGATATAAAATTAATTATTTTCTAAAGAGACTAGAATATATACTGTTTAAGGATGAGTCCTTATAGTTTCTATCATTGAAAAAGTTTAAAAGTTATTACTGATTAAGAAACTTTATAAAATACCCCTTATGGTATTGTAATATATATATCTTGTGATATATAATTTGATTATTTTCATGTTTCATTATAAAAAATGTGTTTTTTCAGAGTGGTTTTCAATAGAGGAAAGTTGTAAGCTATAGTTGGAAAGAGCTAAGAGGAAAATATCCTTTCAAATAAGCAACCTACAATGGTTGGAATTAAATCTATTTTTTAGTGATGGATTAGTTGATATGAGCTATAAATTTTTGTGTTATCCATTTTTGATATAAACTAGATCTACCACAATGGTACATGTTGACAATGGATCATTTTATTAGAAAACACTATCCAAATTTTAGTGTATCTTTTTACCCATTTTTCATTTAGGAATGTGTTAAATACCTTGAAAATATTTTTTATTACAAATTATTTTTAGATAACCAAAAGTTAAATATTTTTATTTACCATTTTGAAGGTGATTTCAACCTGTGGTAGTCAGTGGTATGGAATATCAGCTATAGTTAAGGTATTTATTCCTTGCAATGTAATGAATTTAATAATAAATTACCTAAGAAATATTTTCCTAAGGATGTTGGACATAATATGAAAGATATTTTCTTATAAGTGAGAAAAAAAGGAGGATGATTCATTTTCAAAATATATAGAAAATTAAACCTGATTATAAAGGGTTAAACAAAATTCTATCCATGACATTTATAGTAATATTAATTGGATTTTATCAGTATTGAGGTGAGGATTTCAAATGAAATTGGATTATTGTGAATTCAAATGAGATGAGAAACTTGTTCCATATGCTAAGAAGGTTGAAACTGAGTTTATTGATGATCATTTATTCCATGAAAATAATTATTAGAAAAGTCCCATATTATAGGAAATGGGTATGCATCCATAAAATAAATCTAAAGGTATAATTTTTTTTTATTTTTGTGATAGGTGTGAGAAAAATCCCCCTATGAATGGATAAAAAATCTAAGAACTTATTGTAATGTGGTAATATTGGGAGTATATATCATGAATATAGTTAAGATGATAACATTATTTTTAGGAATATTTTAGATAATCCAGAAGTGAGGAGTTTTAAATGTATTGAGTTGTTTCATTATGAAGATGTGTGTTTGAATAATATCACAAATGATGGGAAGCAATAATACAATAAGAAAAAATGTGTGCTGAAATCACTTGTAACTACTTAAGATGTTATTGGGAAACCAAAAAATGTTGTAAATTTTCTATTGCTTAAATATTACAATTATAATAATGACATTTTTTATTCTTAATCTATAAGTTATATTATTTCAAAAAAAGAGCTAATAAATTAAATGTTGCAGCTAAACAAATAAATATAGAACTAATGGTAAAAAAATAATTGGGTACGTATATAGAAAAAATATATATAAGAATCTTTGTATTATTGTGTGTGGAATTAATTTCCCTAAATTTTATTCCTTTCCCCTAGTACAGTTCTATTTTTTGTCTATTGATTATATCTCTTTTTACCATTCTATGATAGATTGTAGAGATTTGTTTTTCATACAAATAATAATTTTATATAAAATATTGAATTCAAACCATTAATAATAATAAAATGAAGATGAGAACTGTTAAATGATGGAAATTAATTTTAACTTACTCATATTTTTTTAAATAAGAGAATTTATTTAGGTTTATGACATAGATGTTGTGGAATAATACATGGATGTTATTTATAATGTGTTTCCCAGTATTATACTTGAAAGTAATGGAATTAATTGATATGTTTTTACTAATATTTTTATAATATTTAAGAAAATATTAAAACTCTTATATAAAATAGATTAAGTAGAAAATATCGATTTGAAAATTTATCTTAAAAAATTTAATGAAAAATGATTTATTCATTACATTACAACAATATGGGGTGCTCTTATTTTGGTTTCTAAAAGGAATTATGGTTCCATGAGGTTTTTCATTGATTATATAAAAATGAAAAAAAATATTTTTATTTATAAATATATGTTGACACATATTTAGGACTTTTTTGACAAACTCCATGGAGCTCAATATATTCTAATGTTGAATATAGGTATAGGTACCAATAACTGAAGGTGAAGCAAGATGATATTCCGAAAATATTGTATCATATATTTGTATAAGAATTTTGTGTTTTTAGTTATTCCCTCTGGATTTAAAATTTACCCAACTATATTTATTGATCTTATAAATATAGTTTTCTTTAAATATTTGGATATGTTTCTTAATTTTTATTATATGTAGATTTATTCCCAACATTATGAGGATCTAAAAAAATTATAATGATTTTCTATAAAAACTATGAAAAATATGATATATGGAAAATTTAATAAAATTGAGTTTCGATTACAACAATATTAATTATATAGATACATGATAAATAATAATGGCATAAAAGATTATCCCACTAAAACAATAGTGGTTGCTTAATATAGACAACCTATAAATGCTTCTGACATCCATAGTTTACATGGACTATTTTATATTATCTATAGTTTGTTGAAAACATTGCATGGTTATACATCCCAACAACTATGTTAACCTATAATGGAGTTAGGTTCATCTGGAAAATGGTATATGATGAATGTTTATGAGATTTTATAGAGGGTTATTGAATGCTCCAGTTTTGGCACAATCATCTAGAAATGGTGACACTATTATCTATAGTACTACTTCATTTAAGGGTGTGGGATGTGTTTTGATGAAAAATTACTTGTTAATTTCCTATTATTCTTTTTTACTAAAAAATATGATCGAAATTATCCTATAAATTACCATAAATATTCAGTTGTAGTGTTATAATTAAAAATTTAATGACACCATTTATATAGAGTAAATTATAAAATACATACTTATATTAATATTTTGAAGTACATATTCCCCCAAAAATAGTTAGACACAAGAAAAAGGATATGGATGGAATTTATAAAGGATTACGACTTCACAATTCATTTCCATCCATGTAAATATAATCGAGTAGTAGAAATTTTCAGTCATAAATATAATGCATCATTAACTATTCAATATGTAGAATATGATCCTTTAGTAAATTGTTTAATTATGTCTGACTTAGAAATATTGAATGTATGAACTCCCTCTATTTTTATGTGTCTATACAATTGTCTCTATTAAAAAGAAATAAGAATACCTAAAAGGAAGATAGTGATTTATAGGAAAAGTTAGATATGGTTGAAAAGGGGAGGATTCGTGAAATTAAAATTAAAGAAAGATGTTTTTTGGATATCCAAAAAAAGCGTAGTTGTTTCATGTGACTACCAGTTGAAAAAATAAATATCGAATGAGGATCATAGTTCATTATTTTCTATACATCATGGATGGAAAAAAATATAGAGACCCTTAGAAACACTTATTTTATAAAGAAATGAATAATGTTATCTCTTATTTTAATGTGAAATGTTTTACATCTCAGCAGTTTAATGCTGGATAAAATTACCTAAGTGGATAATTCTTCCTATTACAGTACTAGATTGGAAATGGAAGAATATATTCATGTATTTTGTGGAAAGATTACCAAAAAAACTCATGGTAACAATTCACGTTTTAAATTCATGATCGATTGACTAAATGTTATCATCTTCAGTAAATTAGAGATAATATATATTTAGATTCGATTTCATAACATTATATTAAAGATAAAATTATATTACAGTGTATTTATCTCTACTATATCTCATTTTGATCCGAGACTCACTTATAATTTTAGGATAATTCATTAGAAGACGTTGGGTACTAAATTCAGTTTTAGTAAAACTTTTCATACTAAATATTATTGAAATTCAAAAAGAAATATTATAGACTCTGAAGTACTAAATGTGATCTTTTTCAGATTATTATCAAGGAAGATGGGTTCCATATATGACATTGGTAGATTTTTCTAGAAATAACAGTTGTCATTATAGTATAAGGATGGAACCACTTGAGGAATTATATAGTAATCAGTGTCAGACTTAATATTTTAAAATGAATTTAGGTAATTGATGTTTTTTGGAACATAATTAGTGTAATAAATTGTTGATATTGTGAAGATGATTCAATAGAATATGATGATGGCTCAAATTATGTTTAAATTTTATGCTGATAACTAGAGAAAATGTCATTATTTTAGAACGGTGATCATGTTTTTATTATTTCTCTATAGAAAAGATCCATTGATTATGAAAAAATGGAATATTATTTCTAATATTCAATTGAACATATCAATTTATTGAAAAGTTTGATCAGTTACTTATAGAGTGGCCTTGTATATGATTTTTCTCAAGTATATGACTTATTTCTTGTTTAATTGTTAGGAAAATATAGGTTGGATGTGTCTCATGTTGTGATTCCTTATATTGTTTAGTTTGAAGGGGAAATTTTATATGATTATTATCTTATTCATATTATTGAGTATAAATATCCGGTGTTACATAATAAGCTGATTCACCATGTTAAGGGTTTTGAAAAAATCAAATGAGTGAAGAAGAAACATGGGAATTACAAAAGGATATGATGGAAAGAAATCTACACTAGTATTAGTAATGATATAAATTATAAATATGTTATTTCCTAAATAAGTATGATTTTAACAACACAGTTAATGATAAGATAAATAATTTTAGCATATTAATTGTTTATATTTTATAGATTAATATTATTTATAAGAATATAAAGTTATTTTTCAATTCAATGTAAGAAACATTGATTATGGACAAATATTTATTTCATTCATTATATGGTTATATTTTAAAGAATTATATTAAAATTATAAAATAATAATTTAAATAATGTACTTTATTTATTTAATATATAATTATATGGTTTTTTCAATCTATTCGTCATCACAATGTTAGGGTTAAATTTTAAATTAAATAATTCCAATTAATTAAATTTAATATTGACCATTAGATTCCATATTTGTAATGAGGATTCTAAAATTGGGTATATGTAAGAACTCAGTTAATCATTTTAGGAATGGATATTTATTTTAGGTTGTTTTTTAGGAAAATGATTTAAATGGTAAATTATCTGAATACACTCTATGTACATTGTCTTACAAAACGTGTACCTAGGTAATATATGAAGCTGCATACTGGCCATGGAACGGCTAATTACATGGCTGTATAGGTGACCTAGATGACCACCTAAAGTGGGTCTAATTGAGTCTAGTACATGGTGTGTACATTAAATGAACCCACAATAAAATTTTAATTTTTATTTGATAATTCAGAGAGGGGTTGTTTCTCACATCCAAAGCACCTTTCTACTCCCGGTGTATTGTACATTAGAGCAATAGAACAATCGAAATCCTTGAGCCCCTCCCTATTCACCGTCCGAGCTCCAATTGAGATTCGGTTGGTTGCATTGGATTCCCACCGATGAGTTCTCTTTTCCCCTTGAGTATATATTGCTGATTATTCCTCTATCATGAGTTATCATGAAATGATAAATTTTTCCCTTTTTATGATCACACCATTCTAGGATGATTCAAGGGTTGGCATTTACGATTATTGATCATACAAAATCAATGTAGGTGGTTTGTGCCTTTCGTTGTTCATATTAGAATTATATGTTCCAAAAGTTATGCATACCCACATTTGGGGTATTTATTGATTTTCAATTTAACCTTATTATTTACATACTATGGTTTAATTGATTAAAAAGGGGTTGTTTCATATACATAAGGTTATATTCCTTGTTTACAGTTTACCCTATGGGTGCATTTCCCTAGCTTGAATATTTATGGTTGTTTGGATTAGGTTTTATATTGGGTGTACCTTGTTTCCATTTCTTGAAATGTTTAAGATGGATTTTGATTGATTATATAAATATCATGTAATATTCTTGTGCATTTTTACCATGTAATAGTTATAGATTACATTTCTTTCACTGTTATGATAGGCGAACTATTTTTAAAATAGACCGTGAGAGGCTTGGACCCAGAAAATTGTGGGGGTTTTTATGTTTATTTAAATAGGACCGTGAGAGCCTTGGTGTAGACCATTACCCAGAGGGTATTGACAGTGAGAGCTACTCAGATCTCATTTGTAATTCTTTAATGTTGTTGAACCAGGGGGAATTGAAAGCAAGAGCTACCTGGAGGTCATTAATACATTATTGATGTTATATAGACCCAAGGGTATTAACCATGAGAGGTACCTAGGAGGTCATTTATCATTAAACTATTGTATGTGGGACCATATGGGTTAGACCATGAGACCTTTACCAGAGGGTCTATTAGGAATGATTGAAATATTCTGATGAGTTTCCAATACCATGTACATGCTGGGACTCATTCTTACTTTTTTGTTTAGATGGTCTTCTAAGACATCTTCTCCATTACTATTACATAAGTAGATATAGAGCTTAGGCCAAATCATAAGACTATATACTGCAACTGATGAATTATAAATGTAAATTAATGCAATTTAAAACTATAATACTGTTTACTTTTGAGTACTTCACAGTTTATCTCTTCATTTATATACATTACCTGTTATATATATATATATTTAACTATAGTTAGGCATAGTTCATTTGGTGGTTTCCTACTAGGATTCATCTAACGCCATGTTTGAGTAATGCTTTTAAATCCAAACATATTATATGTTTGCAGGTATAGATAAGGGAAAGAACCCTTCTACATCAGGTACTTGATTTTTGTCAGAGCTGGAGAGCATGGTGCAAAGATAAGGCTAGCGATGATGTTGGAAGTTATGTGATTTCTATTTTACTTTGATTATTGTAGTGTTTTCCAGCAATGTGACTTTTTTTGGCTGCTTTTGTAGAAACATGTGGCACGCATCATTTAAATATGATCCAATTTTTATATGGTTATCAGTCTTCCATTGTTTACTTATTTTCTTGGTATTAATACTTTTTCTATTATCTAATAATTATTATTCTATTGTGTATACTCTACCAATGAGGTCATTGTTTTCCCACTATCATACATTGTCCCTCACTACTAGTTGGCAGCCTCTGGCATATGGGGAACTACGCTTGAGGTCGTGTGACCTATTGGGTATGGGGAACCCTTGGGCTGCACCTGGAACCTGAATGTTATAAAGTGGTATCAATGGATATTGTTATCTACTTTTACTTACTATTTGGAGATTATATATAGGTATATGAAGGAATACGATGTTGGTAATAAGTTGTTCCAAGTAGTATCTAACCCGTGTAAAGGGAAAATCCATGTTACCTAGAATATTGCAATTCTTATGGTTTTGCAATTGTTGCAGTTGATATGATTTCACCATTGGGTGGCACAGTTGTTTTATGGGGTTATGATTTATATAATTGTGGTTATATTTCTATTCCAACCCGATGAGATGATGTTATGCCATCTCATGCATCATATATGCACTTTCTAGAGATTACATGTCTTGTATTATTTTCATTCAATTTAGGATGCATTACTGTTTGCATACTATTGTGATAGATGTTTTTCTAGATATACATGTTTTTTGATAGATTTCATTATAGAAAACCTAATATTTTGATATGTTATTGGAATATGAAATGTATAATTTGGATGGATGCAAATTTTTGGTTCCTAAGGTGTTATGGGCCCTCTTGATTGCGAATTTTGTGGATCATGTTAGAACATTAATTGAAATTTGTAAAATTATGATGCAAAAGATGATCCCAAACAATGATTCACAGGGAGTATAGGATCCCATGGGTTTGAATTTTTCTTACCATGGAAAAAATGTTATAAATTTAAGGGTTCTAGAGTAGTATCATAGGCTAACATTCCGGAATCCTAGAAATCACAATGCCTGTTGTTATAAACACATGCCTTGTGTTCTTCTATTTGAGAAGAAACAAATATTCGTATGTAAACGACGTGTTCTGTATGTACATGATTTGTAGACTTTAACCATGTGACATTCTATGTGAGTAGAGACTTGGGGTTGGGAAAACTTTTGGTATAACATGCCTTATCTAGATTGAAAACCTCGTGTTGTAAAGAACCATGTATCCTTCCATGGGACCAACATCATTGGTGGATGTAACTTAGGGTGAACAAGACGTGTCTCATTTATGAAATTTGTGTAGTAGTCAATCATATATTTGGCCATGTGACGAACAAGACAGGTGGATTAAAATTATTTAGATTACATTTTGTTAGTTGTGAACATGAAGTGAAATTTTATACCAGGAGAGAGTCATGTAGTTATGATCGTGTAGAAGAACCTGGGAAGGAGGAAGAAAATTCATGTCCACACCGTGTCATAGGAGGAACTTGTCATGTGAAGGGGTGTCACACGAAAATTATTATAAGAGTTACACATCCTTGTAATGGCTTATGGTAACACTTCGTGTATTGGTTCTCCACGTCGTGTATCCCACTTTAATAAAAACTGTAATTTTTCCTTCTCATATTCCCTTCTTGCACTTCTAAGTTGTTTTCCTTGATAATATTAAACTGTGGTGTGCATTGTTCTTTCTAATTCATGAAATGAAGATGTAATCTAGTTCTATTCCAGGTTCTAGGAAATGATCCGAATGTAGAAATTGTAGATTAGAGACTACCAGTAGATTCTCCCATAGTGCCCGTCGAGGAAGATATTGTTATTCCAGTATCAAGTGCTGATCCACAGCTCCATGAATGTGTTATAATATTGATGCAGATATTCCAGAGAGCACCACATCCTACCCCGACTATGGAAGAGATGATGAGGGTGTTTTAGTAGTATCACCCTCCCACTTTTTTCAGGGGATAGAGGACCACAAGCTATAGAGTCATGTTTGGAGGTCATTCTTTCTATCATTAAACAGTTTAAAATTTCTAGGATATGTTAGGTAATATTTTCGTTAGGTTATAAATTATCCAATGTAGTATATTATATAAAAAATTGGTAATAATAATATGAATGTGATTTATTGAAATTATTTGGAATGGATGACTCAAGAGATTTATTTACACTTATCCCTAAAATTTTCAATGGATAGAGAATACAAGTGTGTGGATGAGGAGTTTTAAATGATGTCGGGAATCTTACATCACATAAAAATGTATTTATTCAATATCGCATATACATATACAATTATTATATAATTTTAACATAACCCAATGGAGTTTTAAATTATTACAATCAAATAGACCTTTCACTCGATTAATGAATCCCATTATTATGGGATGATGTATGATAAATAAAAATCTTTCCACACTAAAAAAATTATACTTTAAAGGGGCATGATATGTTATAGATTGAAATCCTAATTCTAGTAGATCATTAACATTTATAATACTATGTTTTTTGAATAACTTTTATTCAATCATTTGTTACACATAATTCATTAGAATAATATTAAATTTAAATATTTCAATCCATATCACAAATTATTTGGATGGAGTTGTATAAGATATAAATGATAGTGTAATTAACATATGCATTGGTTATTGGGTTTGAAAAACAATTTATGATTCATCTAAAACATTATCTTGAGCAATATTTGATGATAAATCTTATTAACATAATCTACCACTTCATTAAGAAGAATATGGAATAATTTAATATTAACTATGAACAAGATTCAATTTTTGTAATGGGATATGGATTTCTTATAAGAACCCTTATTGAAGGATTCTATCCAATAGTTTTTAAGTATTTTTTAGAGAGAATTATCTTCAAAATCCTCTATAACCAAATTATTTATATTTTCAACATATTATTCAATTTAATTTGTTAAAATTTTGGTGAATATATATACTTTTTTCCTCATAAAGTGAGAATTTCTCAATTTATCATTGTGAACAAAAATGGGGGGAGGGGATTAGATTCGTGTTTCATAAAGGAGGATACATGATGATATAATGGTATGGTGAGTCATTTATATGAATTATAATTCACACTATTAATAATTTTATAGTTGAATATTAAAGGGTACTCATGATATGACATCAAAAGGTTGGTATTCAGAATCCCTAAATGAAATTTTATTATCTTAGTAAAATTGGTTACATTGACTGTAATTTGATCTAAAAAACATTTCCCTTTCCAATAATTCAGTTTTTACAAAAAACATTACACTAGTAGCATATTATGAAATTTTGTTATAAGAAGTTTATTCATGGTCTATAATGTTTTTTTTCAGGTTTTAAAATTTAACAACATCCTAGTGGATTTATTTATGTTTGATTATAGTTGGAAATGACCCTAGGGAATGGAAACCACCATGAAATTTTGAATCTAAGTAATAGTATGTTGATAGAGACGTCATGGATTTATGGATAATCAAATTTTTTATGTTTAATTATGAATATAACCCGATAATTTTCACCATGGTTTCTACGAAATAATAATAACATTAATTATTTTTATCCAAATTCGAGAAAACATTTTTGATTTGATCATAACATTATAGTTTCCTAGAAAAATATGGTCCTTTTTTTCATCATTTAATTTTATCTTTTTGGATTTTGTTTATTATATCCATTATTAATCCCATGGTTGAATGATATCATAATTTATTCAACTATGTCCGGGTATAATGAGGAATTATATTTTAATGGTTTATATGTTCATAACATAAATAAAATACATTTTCAAACCCCTTTTTATGCACACATAACAAAACCATGCAATTTTATTGTTGACTATTTAATGGCATAGAGGGAAAACACTGATGTATTAACCATATTAAACCTGGAAAAAATATAAAATCATGGTATATAGAAAATGTAATCACAGTTTCAAATAATTATATGAATTAAAATAAGAAATATTAATTTTTTTTTTCAGGGAAAAGTTATAATTCAACCTCGATTCTTAGAAATATCATTTAATAGTTTACAAAATTATACAACTATGTTAACTATATCATGGGTTTGGCTAGTTTTTTTTTTGAAATTAATGGCTGAAATGGATAAGTTTTATTATGACTATTTATATTGATCCAATCATTATTTATTTATTTTTAGGTACTTAAGGGTTTATATTTGAGGATTCAAACAATGTGTATATGCCATTCATTGATTGGAGGCACTTAAATAGCATATAAGATGATCATTTGTGGTTGTTAACTATCAATTGTCATCAATTTCCCCATGATTCTAATCTTTCATTCTTATGTGGAGTTTAAAAATATCTACTTTTTCTATCCTTTATTAATTGAGTTTAAATAATATAATTATGTGTGACATAAGATACCAACATCTAATCAATAAAGACAGAAAAAATTCTTAAATTTTTTGGTGAAACTCATATGAATCTCTTTAGATCTTATGTCATTAAGTCTTATCACTATTACTTATTATCTTTGATAGTTCTATATCAATGAGATCATAAAATATTTATTTCATTGTTATATTGTGTGTTTTATCTAAAATGAATTTTGGGTATTTTGTTTCATACCTCACACCTCCCCTAATGCTTCCACTAATATCCAAGGAACATATTTTCCACGTAGAAAATTTTTCTGTAAGCCTAGAATATTTTACAAAAGAAATCTAATTCTTATATAGAGTAAAATATATATTTACTTAATTATCATCATATATATTATAAATATTTAATTTAATATATGAAAACACATCCAATATAACATAATTTTTTGGGTTCAACATTATATCTGGTTTTTTCCGTTATCATTGACCACATTTTTAAGGTATATAAATTAAAATAGATCATTGTCCCATGGATATTTATCATATGTATATATATACATATATATGTTTTTATATGTAATATTGAGTAATGATATTCAACTTTCTTACCACATTCTTATGTAATTCACTTATTTCCCTATAGAATAACACAATATTTTCATTATTCGAATCAATAAAAACATAAGAAAAAAATGAAAAAATATGGTTGACTCGGAGGATCCAATAGTTCTGGATTAGATTGGATCTACTTGAGAGTATAATAAAAAATATATAGATTTTATACATTCACATTTATGTAGTCATATTGTATTTATAAGATCAATTCTATATGAGGATATTCTAGAACATTCTCATAGAATAATGACATACATGAGATGTTATCAAGGATCATTTTGTGGGACATTATAGACAATGACATGAGATGAAATCGATTATAGTAGTGTCTAAAAAAAACTATTGGGAATATTAATGAATATGTTCATTTAATTTTCTAAAATCATTCTATTAAATTTTTACCTATGTACAACATATGATTTCATTCTATATCTAGAGATTTGTTTTATATATATTTTCTAAAATTTATTTATGGAGAATGTTTCAAATCAATGGGATATTGTTTTATTTAGTATATTGTTATAAATCATCTTATCAAATATTTAGTCATGTGAAAAATGATTGGATTGATAAAATGATAAATTAGAAAATATTTGGAGAAAAAAAATATAAAAATTCAAGAAATATTTTTGTAGGGGATGAATCATTATATATATTGAATGGTGATGTAATCCCCCCAACAAAATCCACAAAAAATGTTCCCAAGATATATAATTTTTTACCGTCTATATACCTCTTAAAATTCATGATACTATTTACTAGAGGACAGGGTTTAATATAACCGTTGGGAGATTATTCCCTCCATAGTATCCAATAAATATTATGCATAAACATATCAAAAGTTCATTATAACCCATTTTTATAATTGGAATACCAAAAAAAAGTTAAAAAATTAGGATTATGAAATGCAAACCCATTTAAAATTATAAAAAATACGGAACTATTCCAAATAATGAAATAATTTGTTGTAAAATAATGCAAAATATATATGAAAAACCCGTGTCAAAAATAGGGAAATAGGATGTCCCCTTAGTTGATACATTTATAGTACAAGTAATACTATCTCTAGATTGATTCATTAATATATAATGAAATATAAATTCCAATCATATAAAATTTAAATAAAATATGACTAAATGATGGGGAACATTATAATTTCCAAAAAGGATTTCAATCTTCATCATGACTCACAATTTAATGGTGATCTAGTATATACATGTTCATGTTTGTGATGAGTGACACTCAATAACTATCAAATAATAAAACATGGTGGATTATTAAATACCATCAAACTGCATTCCATCATGTTGAAGAAGGCTCACACACAAACAATGAATATTTATTGATAAAACCTTACTCAATATATGTCACAACGTCCCATAAAAAGATTTGTATACCCTCACATTCAAATGTGGTATACCAAATATTCATAATAGTCCCATTAGATTAAATTATTTAGAGTTATCCTATCACGTTAACAATTATTCACATAAAAGAGTCTCACCTGTCCTATTAGTCATGCCATTGTTTTTTCAGGAAGGAAATCCATAATATAACGAGTAATAATAAAAGCCTTAAGAAAACTAGAAATGAAAAATCAATTATATCCCAAACATTATTGGAAAACGTAAAATGAAAATAAAATACATTACTGGTATTCATGGAGTTCTAAAGATGAATATAATATCAAATAATAGTATCATATTTAAACAATGGTGGAAATAAAAAATTGTTCGCAACTATATCATAGAAAAAAAATCATTTTGATGTGCTAGAAAACTATTTTATCCTATTAATAAATATTATTTATATCTAAAATACTACAATTATAGTATATCATTCTTAGTCTAATAAATAATAATTAATTTGAAGGGTTTTATCCAAATTCATGATTTTATTTTATTATGACTATACATGTAACACTCTTATGGAATATTAAGAATTAGAATCAAAATTATCTCATTTTCCATAGAATTGGGGTGTCCATGATGAATCATATTTAAAAAACGCACCTTTTGCGTACTATCACTACCATTGGAAGTGTATACACCCCAAATCTAGTTTTCTATAAAAAACAGGTACATTATTACATTTGAACTATATATAAGTATTCACATTCTAAAAGATCGAATAAATTATTAGTATTGAAGAACTATATACAAACGTGATTCCCATGTTACATTAGAACCACATAATACATAACATAAAATAATTATTTAATCCTTGAAGTTATTCACTATACCCTTATTTACATCTTGAGGAAGGAAAACAAATAAAAGAGTGAGCATATATGATTATAATGGGAATACATACAATGAATGATAATATGGAATGAACAATATATTATGAATAACTGATTATCAAAAAATTCCATATAAATAATTGCCTGAAAATTATTCATGTATATAAAAAATCTCTATTCACCATTGTTTTAATGATGGAAAAATCATGAATAGTTTTTTATAAATGTATTTTATATTTTAAGAAAAAATTTTATACTATGAGGCATTTTTGAAAACTTTTAGCTATGTGTCGGAACAATCCATCATCATAATGTACTCACCACATGAAATAACTCACTGTTTAATGTAAGGTGCCTCTTGGAAAAGCCCACCATCAGAATCGAATATTGGATATGTATGGAAAAGACCTATTACATGAAATGTGTCAATGATGGGATAAAAAAATTATATGTATAAAAAGGCCTTCTTCGATATAAGATTTTCGGTTATGATGGGAAATTGGAAAATTTATGAACTGAACTATTATTGAGAAACTAAGATGACTCATTGTTGGCCCGACTAACCACCAGAATAAGTAACCATCATAATGATTCAATACCATAAGAGTCATTGTTTCAATTATAGGTCTTTTAAATTAATTTATATCAATAGATATATTTTGAAATTTAACAAGTATGATTGTTTTAATGATTGTTCTCAATATATTATAGTGATGCATTAATGTTTATGTAATAGCTATATAAGGGTATAAATAAGATATAGATGATTGTTCTTGAGGCAGATAATATGGAATGTTGCTATTAAATTAAGAAGTAGACTCCCTTTTATGAAAACAAATACATACATGCCTAGTGAGATGGAATCATATTTCAAGAATTGGAATAATTTTGTGAAGTTTGAAACATTCTGGAAAGACTATACAAAACATCATTACCATAACATGGCTTTGATAATGTCGACCATAAAGAATGTATGTATAAATTCTTATAAATAGATCAAGATAGCTTGTAATTCTTAATTTTATAGTGTTTTCCTTGGAAATTACTCAAGATCTTATCCAAATAATATATGAGGATTCAAAATCTTTAGGGAACATCAGACAGAGAAGCACCATATTTTTTCTATATTTTTGCATGACCTTTCTATTTTTCATCTTTTAAATTTGGAGAAGTATGTGTTTTACTATATTTAATAATGATACACTATCTCATGCTCCTTAATTGGAAGTTACATAATATCTTCTTAACTCTCTTTCTTTTCATATTTGTTTATCACAGTGTTGTGGAAGTGGTCATTGTGTGGCCTGTAATTTTTTTATCCCCATGAATATTCTATAGGAGATCCCAGTGATACCTAAACATATATTTAGATGTTGTGTATAACTAATAAAGTTTATGGATCAGGACTATTTTATATAATCTACATGGCATCAGGTGATTTCCATGTGGAGAGTATTAAGTCTCAGTTTGAGACTAAACATAATTTATTAATTCAGTTGTGTGTTTTGTTTTGTTTCAATTTAAATAATTAAAACTGAATTTGTTTTAAACTATAAAAATCACTATTTTGATAGTTAATCGTAACTAGAGTTTACATAAAGTTTTGATTATGTAAATTGATTTCAGAAGTCAAATTAGTTTTCATATTGTTTTAATAGTGACATAATCACCAGTTAATAAACATTTTAAAAGATAATTACTTATACCGATCATCTATATTGAATAATTGGGATGTTTTAATTATTTTTTGGATTTTATATATACTTATTTTAATAGAATTTTTTATTGGGTACATAATTTACCCACCACATTGGAGATAATCTCTTTGACCAACATTTAGAATCATGGGGTTTTATTAATATTTTCAACTTTATTTTAGTTGTGTTTTAAAGATGTTAAATTTCTATCAACATTAAATTTATTTATTTAAATGGATAATAGAGTAAAAGGGTTTTCCACCAACTGAACTCCATTCATTATTGGAAATAATTATTCTCAATGGAAAAAAATTCTTATTGAATGTATGGGTTTTGGAATATGGTCTACTATAGAATATAAATGCAAATTTCCTAAGACTGTTAGGAATACATGGAATGATAGTACGAAACTTATTTATAAGATCAATTGAAAATATATGAATCATCACTATATTTATATATGAGATAAAAATATTATAGGATATCTTCTAGTAAAATTATTAATAAATTTGGGATATAATATTTATCATCATGTATGAACTAATAATGTTAAAAAAATTATATTGAACACTTATATTGTTAGATATGACAAATTAATGGTGAAACACAATGGGATTATTTCTGATATATATCTGTGGTTTAATGAGAGTATTAGTATAACAATATCCTTGGTGGAATATAGTGTTAGACAAAGGTCAGGTCATCTACATACAAATATATGATGCATAGATTTGGAGAGGGACATCAATTCACATAATAGAGTCATATGAAATGTGTAAACAAACTATCAAGGAATTGATTAAGAAGTTGATGATGAATGAAGAAGAGCTTATAGTTTATCGATAAGAGTATGATGAACCTAAGAGGAAATCTATAACCTCCAAGAACACTACATCAAAATGTAAAAAAACGAAAAGTAAAATAGAAATCTCTAATGACGAGGAATCCCTAACCAATATTGATTAGGAGATGGAACATTTAACCAGAATTTTTATGATGTTCTACTGGGAAAAGATATTCCTAAAAAACCATTCTATAAAATAAAGTACGATAATATAGGGAATTTCAAGGAATATAAAATGGGAAATAATTTAAATTATATTACATGTTATTATTCAAATAGAAATTGAAATGTCATAGATGAAAATCCCAAGATAATGTAAATGAAAAACTATGATGAAATTGATATAAAGTATAATAATGTAGTGAAAGAAACATCGAGTGTCTATGAGGAGATCTCTAGTGACCTAGACATCACACATGAAGAGAATCCTAATAGAGAAAATATGGGGTTTATGATAAATATATATTGGTTACATACTATAATTCTTATAGATAATTATGATTATTCTAGGGATGAAAAAAATGAAGCTGGTATTTCAAAATGAGAAATGATTGAATGATGAAATATGCATGAAGACAATATTAATGAGCTCAAATACAAATAAAAAAATTACTAAAAAATAACATGGTTCATATACTAATATCAAATCTGATCTTACAATAGAAAAAGAAAAGAATGCTCAATTAGTGAAATAAAATAATTAACTAAAATTATCAAATGAGAAGCTAAAGAAAGACTTATAGAGACTTACGAATGGAAGGGAAACTCATAGTAAAATTAATGGAAAACTAATTACTCATAAAAATATTTTTCTTCTATGTCATTAACATGGATTAAGATGAATTGTGAAGATATCATTTGTTCAGAAATCCAATTCTAGAAATTCTACTAATAATTATTATTCAGGTGCTACGAATAAAGATTTTATTTCAATGATATTACAATCATCTTATGGGAAACCCTTCCAGAAGATATAGGTTATTAATTCCCAAATTAAAAACATATCTGGACCCATGGAAATTTGGGTACCAAAATCATTTTTTGTAAAAAAAATTAGGAACATTGATGAAAAATATCTTGTAGAAATATACGGTACTTGGATAGCAACTATTCTAAACATATGAAAATAGATTCCTAGTGTTTTGTTTTCTAGATAAAAGTTAATAGTGTACATGTCACATATGGTGACAATTATTAATGGAAAATCGTTGGCGTTATCAATATTTGTAACACAAATTAAATTCTAATTTCTAATGTAATTTTTTGGTGGATTAAAATCTAATATACTTAAAATATCAAATTTTTGTGTTGATTATTTTCATGCACTTTTTTAAAACAATTCCTCTAATGATTTTAATTGTGAAAATTATTTAGTATTTACTACTTAAAAAAATGAAAATTTATATGAGTTTAAACATTATTCATTATTTTTACATAATGTTTCAATATTATTTGAATTTAATTGTGAATATTAGATTTGGAATACTATAATAGGCCATTTTAATATTCACTCACATAGAAGGATTAATATTAATGTTCTATTCAGTGATCTACTTATACATGAATTCCAAAATAGAAAATTATGGAAACCTTATAAAAACGTGAAACCAAAAAAAAATATATTTTAAATTAATGAATGAAGACTCAACTTCTCAACCACTTAAGTTGGTTCACATGGACTTTTTTGGAACATCTATATTATCTAGATTAAATATGAAGTATTTTGTCTATTTACTTACAGATGAATTTTCAATGTCTACATGGTTGTGTTTTTTATATCTAATGAGTTTATACTGATATTATATTTGAAAGTATAACATATTTATAGAGTACAAGAGCCTCAATATAGTTTTTGAGGACTCAGAAATTGAATCCTATAAGCTCAAGCTCAAAACCAGGTGGAGACATATTTCTAGGGTATTGTACCAGTATAGTAGAATACACTGTTCGGTGCTGTAGCAGTTGAGCTATTCATACATTTGGCTTTTGGGCCACTTGTTTGGGCCTTACGTCCTTTAAGCCCTTCGTTCCTCCCAAGGCCTTCGGGCCAGTAAGGATTTAGGGCAACCTCAAGGCCATCGGCCCACCTCAAGCCCATCGAGCCACCTCAAGCCCATCGAGCCACCTCATTGCCCTCATGCCATCTAAAATATTTCTTCAATGATTAGAATGACTTCACAAGAAGTCAAATCCTGATGGGGATTCATAGTAGGCGTATTCACCATAGCAGAATCTAAGAAAATATTTTAGAAAGAGAGTGATTGGCATTACCATTGGACTATCCTATAATTGTACGGGAAGCCCAGCTGAATAAGTCATGGAAAGGTGGAGTGGTGATATCATGATGAAAAATCCTGGGGATGAGCATTTCGAAGTATAGTGTATATATTTCCTAATACCTACGGGTCATGTAATATATAATCCTACGGGCCTTGTTAGGGTTCCCCTCATCACTTGAAAGGGGGGTTATCAAATTCAATTAAAAATATGCCCTTCAAGCCATTCCATCATAGATATATGGAATACCTAAGTGGAATTGGAATTAGGACCTTAATAAATGAAAATTGTTCACAGTTTAAAAATTATTACATTGAATCCTCTTTATCAAATAAATGGATATAAAATATCTTTTTTTTTTCACAAGGACCCTTAATGAATTAAATTTTTATAAATAATAAATATAATACATCAATATATATCCCAGACTATGACTAATTAGAATGAATTTCCATTCAAATTTTCTGTAGATGATATAAAAATAAATTTTTGCATAATTAATAGATTTTAAATTAGAACTATTTGAAGAAAAACATCTTATGAACATAGAAATAATAGAAAACCATTGTCTAGTTACATAAGAGTCTATAGGTGAAATTATTTATTCTATATACTATGGATAATATTGAAGAGTTTTCCTCCAAGAATGATAAAGGAAATTTCCTTTGTTATTCAACTTCAAGTAAATCCTATTGGGTTTTTTAAAAAAGAACATAAAATGTGGAAGAGTTTTCCAATGTAATATTTAATAAGATATATCCACATAAACCTTTTACTCTCCGATAAAATCTTGAGGATGATTTATCCACATCGAACATATATTCCAAACCATTTTATTCTTCTGTAGAACATTTAAAAAATCATCTAGTTCAAAGAAACTTCCATAACCTGCCACATAACCTGTAGAAGACCCTTAGGTGAACAACACATATTTTTTAAGGATTTTAAGACTCTTAAATACCAACTATTAGATGTTTTATGTGTGGACATTGTTAGAGTAACACAAACTAGTGTTTCTCTAAAAAAACATGGTTGTACATCAAGCATTCTAGTCACATCCAGAATTTATGAACATAAATGATGCAATTAATGATGAATTCTAGGTAATGGATGTGCAAGAAGAATATATTCCATTTGAAATAAATGATTTTTTGTGACTTATTGATATATCAAAATACTCTTTGACTATAGGATCTAAATGGGTTTTTAGAAACAATGATGATTAATCTGGAAGAGTTGTAAGGAATAAGTGTTGACTAGTTACGTGATTGTATATTTATGAATATGGTATGGAATATGATGAAACCTTTTCACCTGTATGAAAACTTTAATCATTTATAATATTTCATTCCTATTTAATAAATCAAGATTTATTAAAATATAAAATTAATTTCAATGGTTCATTCGTGAATGGTTATATAATTGAAATTATTTTGTGGAATAAACCTTAGATTCCAAAACCTGTCATCTTCCAAATAATGTATTTAAATTATCAAATGATTTGTATGTCTTAAAATAAGATTGATATGAATTTTATTCTAGGCTCATAACTTTTATTATCTCAAAATTATTTTCAAAAGTGGTATAAAATCCAACCATTTTTATAAAATGAATTGAAAAAGATCGATTAGTTGATCCAATAAATATAGATGATATTATTTTTGGATCATTAAAAAATTTTATATGTGGTAAATTTTCAAATATGAAGCAATGTTAATTTTATGTGAGTTAATGGGTGAACTAAAATTATATCATTGTTTTTATAATTTTCAAAATTAAGAAGGAATTACTGTAAAACAAATTAAATATACGAAAGGCCTTTTAAAATGATTTATTTTGGATATTAGTAATAGTTTTGAAACTCTTATGAGTACCAAAAATATGTTGGATCTTGATAAATATGTTAAATAAATTTATTAAACTAGTTACAAAGATATTATTGGAAGTCTTTTCAACTTAACTATTTACTAATCGAACTTTTTTTAGGATGTATATCTGTGCCCGTCATCAAGAAAAACCAAATGAGTAATATATAGTATTTGTAAAAAGGATTTTCTAATACATCAAATATAAAAAAAATATAGGATTTATATACCATGGATGAAAAAAATCACTTACATAGCTATTTAGATGGTAATTTTTGTGGTTAAATGTTATATAGAAAAAACATCTGAAACATGTAATCTGTTTTGAAAGTAACTTGTTTCTTGGTGCAGTTAGAAAATAAATCGGTGCACTATAAACTATTGAAGTGGAATACAAATATGTAAGTTTCTCTTTTTATATGATTATGTGGATGAAAAAATTCTTTCTAGAATATGGATATCAATTCTAACATGTCCCTATAAATTTTGACAACACAAGTGCTATAAAATATTTCTATGAACCCTGTATCTCAGTCCAAAAAATATATATTGATGTAAGAAATAACTTTTTAAGAGATCATTTTCTAAATGGTGATATAATTTATGAATAAATTTTTATTTTACATCATATTTTTGAAATTTTTTCTAAGACAATAAATTTTATGGGAATGAAATAAATCATACATGAATTAGCTTTGATTAATTTCAATTAAATGTTATTTTATTGGATCCACCATGGGAGTTTTACCACCATTGGAGTTTACCCACCATTTTATTTTACCCATTGTTGAATTTTACCAACCATAAGATTTTTACCCACAATTGGAGCTGTACCCACCATTGGAGTTCTAACTACAGTTGGATTTTTACATACCATTGTTGTTTAACCACTATTAGAAAAACCTGCCATTGGTTTTTTATGACACTGTTTCTAATTTATTCTTATGGTATAATTATTTATTTAATTTAAATACTATTTAAATGAGATTTAATTTTTGGATTTATTAATTATTAAATCCCTAAAGGATAAATTATGATTCTCTCTCTCCCTCACACTTTTTCCTTTGAACCTCGTCCCAACCTTTTAATCTCTTGACTGACATACTTCCATTGAACTATATAAAACCATTCAATCCAATCACCATGGTTAGATTGAAGAAAGCCTTGGAGTCTTATCTATATGATTCCCATCCTTTAAATATGAATAATTGTGATCCAGGTTTTCCATCTATCGAGCTAGCAAACTCATATCGTGTGAATCAGATAGTAGTACCTGAACAGAATGTTCATGCATAGTGTTTTTTGTCGAAAAATTATTTGGTAATAAAAGTTATGTAGGAATAGGGATGGGAATATTGGTAATTAAATAATTAGAGGATCATATATCCTAGGGTAGTTCACCAGTTCTATCAGTTTGTTGAGTTTATGTTTGAGGATGATGAAAACAGGGATAAAAGTAGAATAAACAGATGAAATGTTTTTTTCTCTTCAAGAAAATGGGACAAATGTCTTAAATTACCTACTTAGGGTGTTTGAAATGAAAATTGAGGATCTATTCAGAGTGAAAGTGATAACGGTTTGTATGAGGATGCTTCGAATGTTCTTAATGGCTGGAATTGTATAAAGACCAACTTCAACATTGATTTATAAAGAATTTTGTTTTCTTTTCAAAAAATTTCAGAATATTCTATTTCCAAGGAAAGGATATTTGACCATAATGATATATAATGATGTATTTTTATTATTTTTGATAAATATAGGATATAATATTAATTTTTTTAAAGATATATAATGTATGGTATGATAGATATGTGTAAGCCCTATTCTTGATAAAACTACCTTATCTACCCCAAGTGAATTTCAGCCATGATGGAGTCAAGGGATTGGGTGATGGGGAAGAAGAGGCAGTGGTAAAATGTTGAGTTTTTTCATAGAAGATTAATTTTCAAAAGAATAATGATAAAAATAAAATGATGGAAGGGGAGATATGTTGATGATGCTAATATAATTTATGAGGATTTCAATCCTTTTGATCGCCCAACTAGATTGAAGAATCTTGTAGATCCTATCTTGGAGACGAATGAGGTGGTTGAGTATTCAAATGAGGAGGTAGAGAACTCTACTATATCAGAATATGAGGAGGAAGTGTTTTTTTAAATGAGGGTTGTGACCAATATATTTTCATCAGTCATCCAATTAATTTCTTACTGCATCTAGTCCACCTATCCCTCTCCTAATTAGAGATACTATTTTAGATAAATGAATTAAATAAGTATAAACTAATGTTTATAAAGATGTTTTTGAATTGTATTATGTTGTAAATTGTTGTAAATGTGGAAGTGGCAATGAGAAAGGTGGAGAAGAAGGAGAATGAGGAGATAAATATGAAAATAGGGATATAACAGATGAGGAATATGAAAATGTAATTGAATATGATGATGGATTAGATCATGGTAGGCCTGATGATCCTGAAACACATCATGTGGTTGTATATTCTTCAGGTGTATTTATCTATTCTAGGTTTTATGAAATAACAATACTTGTTAAATATTTTTATCGATATTAGAGAGATGAGATGGAAGTATTTGTTGAGGGTGAAAAATATTTTTGTATTACTATCAACCTAGTTGAACATAATAATAGTGACTTTGGTGTGCCTTTATTTGTGGAAAAAACTACTGTTGATCAAATGGTTATTGATTCTATGATTGTTGTGTCACGACCCGTCCTCGGGGCCAATTTTGTGACTACCCCAAGCCCGCCTTCCATAGGCCAGGGGCTGGCGACTAGCACCAAGGCATAAATCCCGGTAAAAAAAAGGGAAGGCATTGCTTTTGTAAAGTAAACAACAACCACCACAGAGCAAGAATACAGAAGTAAACACTAAGTAAAAGCTGAGTACCACTGTAAGTTCGGGAAGGTAAGTGGGCGAAAATACAAACCCAAACTGAAAAAAAGTACAACTGGAAGGAAAAAAATGAGAACTGAAAGTAAAACTGAAGCCTCAAGCCGTCCACTGGAACTCCTACCTGAAGGGTGGGTACAGATAGCCTCCATTGCCCCTCAGGTCCAGTCGTCCCCTCCGAGTACATCCCGCCCAGTGTTCCACATCCAGGTACCATCCTACTCCGAAAGCCTCAACCACGATCAGCGATGTCCGTCATCTATAACCAACACAATGTAGTGCGGGCATAGCCCATGCAGGGGTGAGTATAAGCTACTCAGTAGGGACCCCGAGACCCCCGATAGTCTCCCATAATCCACAAAGGATAATCTAGAAATGAGAGATACAATCACAAAGTAACATTCGACTCTTCTTAGGTATATTCCCATACATATACCTAAGTCATCAATTCTCGTTCGGCTCCAAAATATGAACCCAAGTACAACCCAGTCCACACAGGAAAGCAAAACGTAAATCCACAAAGGAAACCAAAACGTAAACCCACACAGGATAGCATAACACATTCCACAAAGGAAGCAACACAAGATTATGCTCACATAGGTACACATCATTTTTAAAGTAAGAGAGATAATCAGATGTAGTCATTGATTCATCTTACTGGGACCCACATAGGATACAAGCACTGTAGTCATCGCCGTCGAACCCATAGAGGATTCCGGTACAATTGTCTTCATCGTTGAACCGACAAAGGATTCCAGTACGATACTCTTCATCATCGAACCCACATAGGATTCCAGTATGATAGTCTTCATCGTCGAACCCACATAGGATTCCACTATGATAGTCTTCATCGTCGAACCCACATAGGATTTCAGTATGATAGTCTTCATCATCGAACCCACATAGGATTCCAGTACGATAGTTTTCATCGTCGAACCCACATAGGATTCCAGTACAATAGTCTTCATCGTCGAACCCACATAGGATTCCAGTATGATAGTCTTCATCGTTGAACCCACATAGGATTCCAGTAGGATAGTCTTCATCGTCGAACCCACATATGATTCCAGTACGACAGTCTTCATCGTCGAACCCACATAGGATTCCAGTACGATAGTCTTCATCGTCGAACCCACATAGGATTCCAGTATGATAGTCATCTCTAGGGTTCCCACACACAGCAAGCTCGTTCGGGAGAGTCCACTCCTCGAGCCGAGAGTCTGATACATCAACTGATACATAGTCCGGAGTTGATGTATCCAAAAGTTCCGTATCGCCAACAGGTTCTCAACGTCGCAGACGGCGCGTCAATCGGACGCCCAGTCTGAGAGTTATTGGCTTTTTAATCCAAGGGGCCCGGTTGGTTTTTAAGGCAAAAACAACTCAACCGTACTCCACCTACGTCCAAACATCGGGCGAAGTAAGCCAAAAGATCTGTCTCACTTATAGGAATCTAACAAAGACGACGGAACGTCAATCGGACGTCCATAGCTCAAGATATGAGCGTTTCCGCTCCGAGGGCCCGGTTGGTTTCATGTACGAACCAACCCGGCCGAACCAAAAGTACCCCAAAATCTTGACGGCGATATACCAAAAGGACCGCCTCTATCCATGGATCACATCGCCGCTGACAGTGCGTCGATCGGAAGCCCGTATCTCATGTTATGATCAAAAGAGCAAAAAGGTCCGAAAACGGGGGGTCTGGGCCCGGACCGACACGGCCCAACCCCCCCTGGGTCGGCCTGAACTGGGTCGACCCGTCCCAGGTCCGGGTCCAACCTGGCTGAGCGCGACCCGGCCCGGCCTGGCCTGGGTGCAACCCAGCCCGACCAGAGCGGGCGCGACCCGGCCGCTAGGGGTCGGCTCGACCGATTACAGCTGAGCGGTGCGGGGGTGCGCTGACCCCGCATGAAGGAGAGCCGGGTGTGTCACCGTACACGGCGCATGGTCGCGTCCATTCCCAGTGGTCCTGCGCGGCCACGGGTGTAACGACCCAATGTTTTTAAATGGAAAATTCCCTTCTTATATCTATGTCATAAAAACACAAAATAATGAACTACTAGGTGATAAGTGACCTTTAAAACATAATTTTGTCACCCCTATGTTTGGAATTTTAAAAAACCAACATTCACGGTTGTGTTCAAGATAGTTTTTGGAGTCCAATGAAACAAAAACAATTTTTGGTGAATATTAACCTACCCTTATGAATAGTAACCTATTATTATGAATAGTAATATGACCCTTATGAATAGTAACTAAGAGTAAAATTACCTATGAATAATAAAATAAAATTTAGACATCATAGAAAGTGACAATTTGACCTTAGTAAACGTTTTTGGTATTTTATAAGTCATAAATAAATAATTATAATTAATTAATTAATTTAAAAGGATATTTATTTTCCTGAAATATATTCATAAACTATTGAATCAATGTCTAATAGTTTTTAGATAATATTATAAGACCCTAAGTAATTTTTAAAAGAACTACAAAATCAGTTTTAATTTTTAAAACTGTTTTTTAAGTAAATTATGATTTTAATTAAATATTAAATTAATAATATTTATAAAATTATTTTTGAAAATTGGAAATCCTTTTTGGATTCTACACGTCGAAAAATGGTAGGGGTAAATTTTTGGGTTTATTCTGAAATACATCAATTTTCGGGTGAATAGTAAAAAATATAGTTTTTCGCATAATCGGTGTACACTAAATTGCATCATTAATGATGTAATGATGACATAAACATTCTAGAACTTTAGTTTCGGCCAAAACATATTGAATTTCATAAATTGTTTCATAAAATACAATAAATCCAATTCTCAAACCTAAAATGAACTTTCCAAACCCTAAAGTCAAAAAGTGATTTCTTAAAGTGTCTTTTTCTCTTTCTATCACTTTCCTTTTAATAAATTAATGAATTCGAATTATAAAGAAGAGTTGAAGCCTAAAACGAATTTTATTATATTAATATATGATTTAGGATGTCAAAAAACTACTATTACAAGTCTAACTTATGATATATTATTTTATTTAATAATTTATTCCAAAAACACCTCCCACCTCATGTATAAATAAGGCCTCCCCCTCCTCTTGCCAAACCACACCTCTCAAGCTTCAAGCATTGTCTAAGCTCTGCCCAGTCATCTTCCCTAGCCTCTCCCCCATGTCCAAGAGCTTCTGGTCTCATCAAAAGACCAAGCCTAGCTTCCTTAAAGAGGAACTCAAGAGGAGGATTCTAAAGGTAATTTCTCTCCCTCTTCTCCTTTAATTTCCTTTCAAGTTCAAGATCCTTTCTTGAACTCTCCCTACCCTTCTTAATCCAAATTGTTCTGTAAATCCATTATTATATATATACTATAATTTTATGATTCTAATGTTATATTATATCACCCCACACCCTTTCTCCCTTCCTTTTATTTTATTAAAGAGAACGTTGTTCATGTGGTGATAATTTATCACCTTCAAAAACAACATGCTCTCTTCTTCCATTTATATCTTTAATATGGTCATGAAACCATTTTTATGGTTGAACCAGAATATGTTATATGTATTATGTTCTATTTTAAGTTCTGGAAATAACATATGGCCATATTACTAAGTAAAATGTTAAAATGAGTTCGTTGTGATCCCAAAACCGCTCAAATTAAACCAAATAATTTTCATTTAATTATTATCTAATGATTAGGCCACATGGATATAATATAAGTCATTATAAAATCATTCAAGCTTCTGTAATATTATTAATAACATGTAATATCAATTCTGGATGTTTACCCATGATCTACCCAAACATCAATTTAAGAATACAAGTGAACCACTCAAGAAAAACATAAAAATGAACATCCTCGAACAATGTTTTTAAACTCTATAAGCCATCCAAAAGAACATAATATGAAATAATGAAACCATAATGAACCCTATTAATGTATAAAAGGTTCTGGAATTTCTAATTAATGAATATAATGTCATTATACATGACATTAAAGAGAAGGAGGCACTCGAGTACAAGGTAAGGGGAAATCTCGAACCCAATTTTCTTCCTTCGGGTTCTCCCTCTTTCACTCCATTTTTGATATGGTTACTCCTCAAAGGTCTTTTGTTCATAATTTCATTTACTTTTCTGGGATATACATGTTTTTCACTGGTTTTTATGTCCATCAAAATGTTTTCCAAAAGAACTCTTCTTTCAAGATCTCACATTTTGCCTCTCACTCAAGGATGATGGCTCTTATATCAAGTATGTTGTTCCCTCTTCCTTTTGGGAACCCAAAGCTTATGAATGTGTTATTATGAGATGAAACCCATTCCTTTCCATGGGTTATTTATGTACATGTTTGATATGTGTTCTATGTGGAAAGCATGATAATGATAATGTTATGATGTGACGGGTGCGCCCAGAATTATATAGCGCAATATGAATATTTAAATGTGACGGGTGCGCTCGGAATTATATAGCGCTCCAATGCATTTGGTAAAGTGATGAATCTCATGAGTAAATGTGGAATGATGCGTGAACATGATGCTAGCTTTTTTCACAAATATGTGTGGTAGTTAACCACTAAGACATGATGTTTCATTTTTATGCTTTGCCACATTTCAAGTTTATTGTTTATGCTCCTCTCATGTTCAAGATCTCTTTCCTATGTCATGATTATGCTCACCCCATGCTATATTGTCCTTATCTATCCTCTTACTGGGCTTTTAGCTCACCCCTTTTGATGTATATCCTCAGGTGGCTACATGTACTAAGGAGGGGACAAGTGCTACTAAGAAGCTATACAAGAAGAGATTAAATGAATTTTTTATGCTTGATGTTGTACTTGTTATGTGTAGTCCTAATTTGCCCAAGACACTAAACCTATGTATCCTCCATGTGTAATACTATTATGTTGTTTATCTTTAAAATGATGTAATAGTAATGTAAGAAAAGGTCGGGTCTCTATAGTTGGTATCAGAGGAAAGGTTTAGTTAATTTGGGAATTAGGATTAGTGAACCCTAAAGAAAACCTCTAGCATGAGACTAAGTACAAATATGCACACAAGGATATTTACCTAGGGATCCCATATGTTATGTTTTTGGTATAATTGTTTAAAAGGATAAGTTATTCATGAATTGTTTACTTATGTTTTGTTCTAACCTTTTCTATTTTAGAAAATGGTGGGAACCAGGAGAAATCAGGCCAACAACTCTTGCGAAGGCCAATGCAATGATTGCCCGAACGACATCCCCAATAATTTTGGAGGTGGAGTTAAAAACTTCATGGCGATGCTTACCCAATTATCTCGGGTTATGAATAATAACCATAATAATGGGGAACGTCCTCCTTCGCCAAAGAGGGAGCAACTAGCTATTGAAAGTTTTATGCGGCAACGACCACCGACGTTTTGTGGATCTTCCGATCCACTAGTTGCAGAACAGTGGGTCAACACCATGGAGAAGATCTTTTTTGTTCTTCACTGTTCCGAGACGGAGAAGGTGACTCTAGCCGTTTATCGCCTAGATGGAGAAGCTGATCAATGGTGGGCTTTGATTAAGAACACCAAGCCAAGGGATGAAATTGAAGAGATGGAATGAGTAGACTTTAAGATAATGTTTCTTAATAAGTACTTCCCAAGAACTCTTCGCACGAAGATGGAGAGAGAATTCATAGAGCTCAAGCAAAAAGAAGGAGAATCTGTCACAACCTATGAAGCAAATTTCACAAGGCTCGCAAGGTATGCTTCGGGTTTTGTTATCAACAATGATAGGAAAATTGATAGATTCTTTAGTGGATTAAAACCACATCTTCGAAAAGCTCTTGCAATTCGAGACTTTGGGAGTTATGAAGAAGTTGTTCGGTGTGCTCTCAAAGTGGAGATGGAGTTTGGAGAATGGTCCCATGGCTACGATGATAAGAAAATAAAGATGGAGTTTCAAGCTGGTGGATCTAGTGATAAAGATGGGAAGAAAACACAACGACCCACTTGCCAAAAATGTGGGAAGTTGCACAATGGGAACTGCCTCAAAGGGACGGGGAAATGCTTCACGTGTGGGAAAGAAGGACACCTAGCTCACGAGTGTCGGAGAGACATGAAAAGGAAGGATAATGTAGCCAATGAAAGGAGGGAACCACTCGTGGTTCAATGCTACAACTGTAAGGAGCTAGGGCACTATTCAAACCAGTGCACTAAACCTCGAGCTTTCGAGGGTAATCTGCGCCAACAACCACCAAAGCCAAAGGAACAAGGGAAGACTTATGCCATCACTACTGCGGAGGTGGAACATGATAATGAAGTCATAAAAGGTACACTTCCTATTCACTCAAGAATGGCAAAAGTCTTATTTGATTCTGGTTCTACGCATTCCTTTATATCTTGCAAGTTTGCTAGAACTATAGAATCGAAGCCCCAAAACCTTGAAGTAGAGATATCTGTAAAAACACCAAGTGGTTCAATCATTGCAACCCAATTGTTTGATTCTTCTCCTGTTGACGTATGTGGGAAGATTCTTTCGGCAAATCTCGTAATACTTCCCTTGGTGGAATTCGACGCTATAATGGGAATGGATTGGCTCTCGTTATATAGAGCACATATCAAATGTCGGGAAAAGGAAATATATTTTCATATTCCAAACCATCCCATGCTCCTCTACAAATGCAAGGAAGATCATGAATCTCCTTTGAGAAATCCTTCAATGGTGTGGGTGATGATTCCCTATGAAGAAGCATATCTCGCCCAAATGATTGAGTCAAAGGAAAGTTCCAACCTTGAGGAAATGCCCATCGTAAGGGAATACAGTGATATATTTCCCGAAGAGTTACCCGGAATTCCCCCGGATCGTGAGGTAGAGTTCTCAATTGAACTCATACCCGGAGCTACTCCTATCTCGAAGTGCCCCTATAGGATGGCTCCTATCGAACTGGAGGAGTTAAAGAAGCAGCTGCAAGAGCATCTGGACAAAGGGTTCATACGCCCTAGTGCATCACCTTGGGGTGCGCCAGTGCTCTTTGTGAAGAAGAAAGATGGTACCATGCGGCTGTGTATCGATTATCGGGAACTCAACAAGATCACCAAAAAGAACAAGTATCCTCTCCCAAGGATTGATGACTTGTTCGACCAATTAAGAGGAGCTCAATACTTCTCAAAGGTGGATCTTCGTTCTGGATATCATCAAGTAAAGGTGAAGAAGGAAGATATTCAGAAGACTGCCTTCCGTACAAGGTATGGGCACTATGAGTTTTTGGTGATGCCCTTTAGACTTACTAATTCCCCTGCAATCTTCATGGATTTGATGAATAGAGTCTTTAGACATTACCTTGACAAATTTGTGGTAGTGTTTATCGATGATATTCTCATCTACTCCAAGAGCAAGGAGGAACATGAAGAACATCTAAGACTTGTGTTGGTGACATTGAGAAAGGAGAAGTTGTACGCCAAGTTCAGCAAGTCTGACTTTTGGATGAATCAAGTCACGTTCTTGGGACATGTGATCACAAGCGAGGGAATTTCTGTGGACCCTTCAAAGACAAAGGCAATTGAGGAATGGCCCAGGCCCTCTAGTGTCACAGAAATCCGTAGTTTTCTTGGATTAGCTGGGTACTACCGACGTTTTGTGAGAAACTTCTCACGATTGTCAAGCCCGCTAACTAAGTTAACAAGGAAAGGGGTAAAGTATGTATGGACGGAAGAATGTGAGGGAAGCTTCAAGGAGCTAAAGAGAAGGCTAATCACTGCACCTGTACTCACACTACTGAAAAGTGGAGAAAGTTTTGTGATATACAGTGATGCTTCAAAGAAAGGCTTGGGTTGTGTACTCATGCAAAATGATAATGTGATAGCCTATGCCTCACGACAGTTGAAGATCCATGAGCAGAACTACCCGATGCATGATCTAGAGCTTGCAGCCGTGATTTTTGCCTTGAAAATATGGCGGCACTACCTTTATGGTGAGAAGTGTGACATATACACCGACCACAAGAGCCTAAAGTATATATTCACACAAAAGGAGCTCAACATGCGTCAAAGGAGATGGTTCGAGCTAATCAAGGATTATGATTGCTCTTTTCACTATCATCCTGGAAAGGCGAACAAGGTAGCTGATGCTCTAAGCAGGAAAGAACCTACTACTCTATCCATGCTGAGGATTGAGAAAGACCCTATCTTCTTGGATATGAAAAGGATGGATTTGGGAATCGTAAGGGCAGGGGATACATCCTACCTTGCCCAAATGATTGCGCAACCATCCATCCAACAGAAGATTAAGGAAGCACAAAGGGATGATGTAGAGATACAAAAGAGGGTGAATGCAGTAAAGTAAGGGAAGCTACAAGAGTTCCATATCGACGATGATGGTGTGATTCGGTTTGGAACGCGGCTTTGTGTGCCTTCATCACCCGGAATAAAGAAGGAACTATTGGATAATGCACATAGCTCAACTTTTTCTATTCATCCTGGAAGTACCAAGATGTATCGTGATCTCCGAGAACACTTCTGGTGGGATAACATGAAGAAGGAGATTGCGGAATATATATCAAGGTGCTTGGTATGTCAGCAAGTTAAAGGTGAGTGGCAAAAGTCCAAAGGTATGATGCAGCCTTTGCCTATACCCATGTGGAAATGGGAAAATGTCACTATGGACTTTGTCATGGGTCTCCCGAAAACGTCAAGAAGAAATAATGCGATATGGGTTGTGGTTGATCGACTCACCAAGACTGCCCATTTTATCGCTATTCGGGAAGACCTTTCACTTGAACAACTTGCATGGATATATGTGAAGGAAGTAGTGAGGTTGCACGGTGTTCCACTCTCGATTGTCTCTGACCGTGATCCAAGGTTCACTTCTAAATTTTGGAGGAGCCTTCAACATTATTTGAGTACTGAATTAAATTTAAGCACGGCCTATCACCCCCAAACTGATGGCCAGTCTGAAAGGACTATTCAGACACTTGAAGATATGCTAAGATCATGCTCTCTTGAATTCAAAGGTGGATGGGATCAGCACCTTCCATTAGTTGAGTTCTCATACAAAAATAGCTTCCACTCGAGTATTCAGATGGCTCCGTATGAAGCTCTTTATGGGAAGCGATGTAGAACTCCAACCTGTTGGGATGAAGTTGGAGAACGAAAACTACTTGGTCCCGATCTTGTTCAAGAGATGACAGAGAAGGTTCAAGTCATCCAGAAACACATCAAAGCTGCTCAAAGTCGGCAAAAGAGTTATGCTGACAATCGTCGAAGGGACTTGGAGTTCGAAGTTGGAGATAAAGTCTTCCTTCGAATATCACCATGGAAGAGAGTCATGCGATTCGGGAAAAAGGGGAAGTTAAGCCCAAGGTACATTGGCCCCTTTGAGATCCTTGATCGTATAGGAGCTGTGGCCTATTGTCTGGAACTTCCACCGAATATGGCTCAAGTTCATGATGTGTTTCACGTATCACTACTGAGGAAGTACATTCCAGACCCCTCACATGTACTAAACTCAGAGTTGGTACAACTGGAAGATGATCTCTCATATGAGGAGCAGCAGGTAAAAATTCTGGACCGAAGTGATAAGGTTCTACGCAACAAGACAACCCGCCTTGTCAAAGTGTTGTGGAGGAACCAAAAGTTTGAGGAAGCAACTTGGGAACCGGAAGAAGCAATGAAGGAGAAGTACCCTCACCTGTTTGTGTAAAGTGAAATTTCGGGGACGAAATTTCTTAAGGGGGGAAGAATGTAACGACCCAAAGTTTTTAAATGGAAAATTCCCTTCTTATATCTATGTCATAAAAACACAAAATAATGAACTACTAGGTGATAAGTGACCTTTAAAACAAAATTTTGTCACCCCTATGTTTGGAATTTTAAAAATCCAACATTCACGGTTGTGTTCAAGATAGTTTTTGGAGTCCAATGAAACAAAAACAATTTTTGGTGAATAGTAACCTACCCTTATGAATAGTAACCTATTATTATGAATAGTAATATGACCCTTATGAATAGTAACTAAGAGTAAAATTACCTATGAATAATAAAATAAAATTTAGACATCATAGAAAGTGACAATTTGACCTTAGTAAACGTTTTTGGTATTTTATAAGTCATAAATAATTAATTATAATTAATTAATTAATTTAAAAGGATATTTATTTTCCTGAAATATATTCATAAACTATTGAATCAATGTCTAATAGTTTTTAGATAATATTATAAGACCCTAAGTAATTTTTAAAAGAACTACAAAATCAGTTTTAATTTTAAAAACTGTTTTTTTAAGTAAATTATGATTTTAATTAAATATTAAATTAATAATATTTATAAAATTATTTTTGAAAATTGGACATCATTTTTGGATTCTACACGTTGAAAAATGGTAGGGGTAAATTTTTGGGTTTATTCTGAAATACTTCAATTTTCGGGTGAATAGTAAAAAATACAGTTTTTCGCATAATCGGTGTACACTAAATTGCATCATTAATGATGTAATGATGACATAAACATTCTAGAACTTTAGTTTCGGCCAAAACATATTAAATTTCATAAATGGTTTCTTAAAATACAATAAATCCAATTCTCAAACCTAAAATGAACTTTCCAAACCCTAAAGTCAAAAAGTGATTTCTTAAAGTGTCTTTTTCTCTTTCTTTCACTTTCCTTTTAATAAATTAATGAATTCGAATTATAAAGAAGAGTTGAAGCCTAAAACGAATTTTATTATATTAATATATGATTTAGGATGTCAAAAAACTACTATTACAAGTCTAACTTATGATATATTATTTTATTTAATAATTTATTCCAAAAACACCTCCCACCTCATGTATAAATAAGGCCTCCCCCTCCGCTTGCCAAACCACACCTCTCAAGATTCAAGCATTGTCTAAGCTCTGCCCAATCATCTTCCCTAGCCTCTCCCCCACGTCCAAGAGCTTCTGGTCTCATCAAAAGACCAAGCCTAGCTTCCTTAAAGAGGAACTCAAGAGGAGGATTCTAAAGGTAATTTCTCTCCCTCTTCTCCTTTAATTTCCTTTCAAGTTCAAGATCCTTTCTTGATCTCTCCCTACCCTTCTTAATCCAAATTGTTCTGTAAATCCATTATTATATATATACTATAATTTTATGATTCTAATGTTATATTATATCACCCCACACCCTTTCTCCCTTCTTTTTATTTTATTAAAGAGAACGTTGTTCATGTGGTGATAATTTATCACCTTCAAAAACAACATGCTCTCTTCTTCCATTTATATCTTTAATCTGGTCATGATACCATTTTTATGGTTGAACCAGAATATGTTATATGTATTATGTTCTATTTTAAGTTCTGGAAATAACATATGGCCATATTACTTAGTAAAATGTTAAAATGAGTTCGTTGTGATCCAAAAACCGCTCAAATTAACCCAAATAATTTTCATTTAATTATTATCTAATAATTAGGCCACATGGATATAATATAAGTCATTATAAAATCATTCAAGCTTATGTAATATTATTAATAACATGTAATATCAATTCTGGATGTTTACCCATGATCTACCCGAACATCAATTTAAGAATACAAGTGAACCACTCAAGAAAACCATAAAAACGAACATCCTCGAACAATGTTTTTAAACTCTATAAGCCATACAAAAGAACATAATATGAAATAATGAAACCATAATGAACCCTATTAATGTATAAAAGGTTCTGGAATTTCTAATTAATGAATATAATGTCATTATATAGGACATTAAAGAGAAGGAGGCACTCGAGTACAAGGTAAGGGGAAATCTCGAACCCAATTTTCTTCCTTCGGGTTCTCCCTCTTTCACTCCATTTTTGATATGGTTACTCCTCAAAGGTCTTTTGTTCATCATTTCCTTTACTTTTCTGGGATATACATGTTTGTCAATGGTTTTTATGTCCATCAAAATGTTTTCCAAAAGAACTCTTCTTTCAAGATCTCACATTTTGCCTCTCACTCAAGGATGATGGCTCTTATATCAAGTATGTTGTTCCCTCTTCCTTTTGGGAACCCAAAGCATATGAATGTGTTATTATGAGATGAAACCCATTCCTTTCCATGGGTTATTTATGTACATGTTTGATATGTGTTCTATGTGGCAAGCATGATAATGTTAATGTTATAATGTGACGGGTGCGCCCGGAATTATATAGCGCAATATGAATGTTTAAATGTGACGGGTGCGCCCGGAATTATATAGCGCTCCAATGCATTGGGTAAAGTGATGAATCTCATGAGTAAATGTGAAATGATGCGTGAACATGATGCTAGCTTTGTTCACAACTATGTGTGGTAGTTAACCACTAAGACATGATGTTTCATTTCTATGCTTTGCCACATTTCAAGTTTATTGTTTATGCTCCTCTCATGTTCAAGATCTCTTTCCTATGTCATGATTATGCTCACCCCATGCTATATTGTCCTTATCTATCCTCTTACTGGGCTTTTAGCTCACCCCTTTTGATGTATATCCTCAGGTGGCTACATGTACTAAGGAGGGGACAAGTGCTACTAAGAAGCTATACAAGAAGAGATTAAATGAATTTTTTATGCTTGATGTTGTACTTGTTATGTGTAGTCCTAATTTGCCCAAGACACTAAACCTATGTATCCTCCATGTGTAATACTATTATGTTGTTTATCTTTAAAATGATGTAATTGTAATGTAAGAAAAGGTCGGGTCGCTATAACGGGACCGGCCCTCGCCACCGTGGCTTCAGCCGCGGCGGGTCTTCCCAGCGGCACGCCGGGCGCCGCCTCTTCCTGGCGGACGGCCGCTGCCGGCCGCCGTCTCCACCGTACCTGCGTTGCGCACTGGAGGGAACTTCCGCGGACCACCGGACATGCTCCGGTGGTCTATTTTGCCTGCGGTTTGCACCTACGGCTCTCCCGGGATCCGAACTTTGCTGCGAAGGCCACCAATCGCCATTCCGATCCCATTTCGTAAACTCCGTTAATCCACGCATCAATGAAAAACTTCGGAGGCTTGTCGGGCCGTGTTTGTTTGGCCCACACCCTCCGCATTAGGTGATAACAATTGGGAATAATAATCAACACAGGAAAACATAAAAAGGTACAATTTTAATAAATAAAAATTGAACCGAGTTCCCAAAAAAACTCTCGTAAATAAAAATTCTTGTCCCGCATATAAAAACAATCACGGATCAACATGATGATGTGCTGATCCGGGTACTTTGTTTTAGAAGAAAACAACCATGGGAATAAATACTATTCTCAAATAAAACCCCTACCTCATCGTAGTCATCGAACGTGTGTTCTTCGTGGGATTTACCATCGCGGAAGAAGAGGATCGTCGCGTCAAGGAAGGGGGCGTCGCGTCGTCACGGTACACAGCATCGCATCGTCAAACTCGATCGGTTGTCGATCGAAGATCATCGCAGGGAAGGAACGTCGCAGAAGAAGCGTCGGGGTCGCGGTACTCGGCATCACGTCGTCGATCTCCGAGGGCTCAGTGTTCTTCATCGCCCTTTTGTCGGAGGTCGGCGTTCTTCGCGTCCTTCGCGTTCTTCAAGAAGGAGGATGAAGATCTTTAGAGTTTCTCCAAAGGATTAACACAACATCAAGATAATAAAATAAGTCCTCATCTTATTTTTTTATCAACTAAATAATTTGAAAAACAAAGATATGAATGGATCAATTAATTCAAAGAATTAATTGTAAAATTTAACTGCCCAATTAAAAGTGTCACTTCTTAACCAGAAAAAAAACGCATAGTTGTCGTTCATTAAAAGGAGGTTTTCACGGGTGCGTTACTTAGAGGAAAAGAAATGGTGGGGCTCATACGGGCCCCACCTCACAAATATCCTACCCTGTGGGTAGGATATTTTGGGTTCCACCAAAACTGCTTAACTTAGCTTAAGTGGCTTAAAGTAAAATAAAATAAGGTGTTGCACCACTTTTATTTTATTTCTTAACTTTAACCCCAAAAATTAAAAACCACACCCGAGAAAACGCAACTCTGGATAAGGAATTTCTAAGAAAATACCGGTGTTGTGAGTCCATCGGTGCCCTTGAAATTCGATTCCAAGTACCGGTTCAAAAGTTAGGAAAACCCACTTGTTCATTCACTGAACATACTTGAGCCAGACTTCGGAAAATGATTCCGGGCACACCGGGCCTCAGAATCCGGTGCCGTCAAAAACTGTGTTCTTGTAAAATTCAAAGAAAATTTAGGAAAAAATTTCCTTGAATTTTACGGGTCTTTACATCACTCCCACCTCAGGGCTTTACGTCCCAATAATGATACATCATAAACTAGGGAAACAAAGGTGGGTATTGAGCATGCATCTGAGCCTCCCGCTCCCAAGTGCTCTCCCGGAGGTTCCCATGCTGCCATATGACGCACAGTAGATGGATAGATCGTCCACGTAGGACCTGATCTTGTCGATCCCCATTCTCCACCGGGACCTCCGCAAAAGTCACCCCATGATCAACGTCTAGCTCACCATGGTCATAGATATGCGTCAGGTCATGCACGTATCTCCTCAGCTGAGATATGTGGAAGACACCATGCACGTCGTGCAACTGAGGTGGATGTGTCAAGCGGTAAACCACCTCGCCTATCCCGTTGAGGACCTAGAAGGGTCTAAAGATGTGCAGAGACAACTTGCTGCCTCGGCCAAAATTCTGTAACTCGCGTAGAGGTGAGACCCACAAGAAGACATGGTCTCCAACCTCAAACTCTATTGGCTTCCGCCTCCTGTCAGCAAAAGACTTCTGCCTGTTCTGAGCTATCCTCTTCTGCTCCTGGATGACTTGGACCATTCTGGTCCTACAAGAGCTGTTGTGATTTCTTCTTTGCTGATAATATAAATCTAGTCTCATCCCCTGGATGAACCACTTTCTTCTCCTAATACAGTCAATCCCGACATGGATGATACTATTCAATACCAAGGATGACGTCATAAGGACTCGACGCTACTACCAAGAGATCCAACCATTACTCTCGCCTCCAAGGGTTGAGTCACACTGTCGGCATCAGTGTGTGGTCACTGGGTCTCCTACAGTAGGTACCTCAAAGTGAGGGTCAAGTCGACGGATTTTAAACCGGAACCTCTTAGTAACAACTAAAAGAGAGGACAGGAAGGTAAACGCCACAAGAAAAGTGTATTTTTATTACTGCAGCTCAAAGTACAATGAAACAAAGAAACATCAAACAAAAATCAACATAGCTAGATGCAACATGAACAAAAGTCTCTAGGTCTGGAGCTAGTCCCGCTCCTGTCCATCTGCTCCCGGAGCTCCATGATAGTAGGCCTTAGCTGCCTGAAGCTAAGCTCTTCCCTGTCGGCCAGTTCCCTGCGGTCGGGGTGGTCTTCCATCTGGTGGTGGTGGTAAGGCCTCAAAGCGTCGTCCACCACCCGCTTCTCGGCCAGCTCCTCTGCCTCGCCCGCCTGCTCCCTATGGACCGTCATTGCTGATCCTCTGCCTGGGAGGTCCCTCTACCGCCTGTTGTTCATCAGCAGGATGAGTCGGGCAGTCTCGAGCCATGTGACCATGCCTGCCGCATGCGTAGCATTGACTGCTCCTCGAGAAGCTGGCTCTCCTTCGTGTGCCCTGCACAACCGAATCATCACCCTGATATTGCCCATCTGAAGGTCTGGGCCGCTTGGACCTCTGTGTCACCTGTCGACTGCCAGCTGCAGAAGACTCCGCTATGGGTAGTCCTACGAAGGGTCCTACCACTCGTTCCTGCTTGGAGAGGAAACTCTCCACTAAAAGGGCTCTCTCCAACACCTTTGCATGCGTCAGAATGTTGAGGGAGATCATCGAGGCCCTGATCTCATGCCTTAGTCCCTGCTCGAAGGTTCAGGCCCAGAAGAATGGATCCCGTAACATATCGGTGGAGTAGCGTGAGAGATCAATAAATCTCGCTGAGTACTGGGCAACCGTCATGCGGCCCTACCGCAGCTATAGTAGCTCCTGGATGCGCACCGCATGGAGGGTTGCTAGGACGAACTCCGAGCAGAAGAGGCTCTCAAAGTCTATCCAGAGAAGAGATGCCTCATCATCCACCTGGAGCATCAAGCTCCACCATCTGCCTGCTTCCGCGTGCAGGAGGCTCGCTGCGAGGATCACCATGAGGTCTGATGGTGTACTCACTAACCTAAAAACCCATACAACGTCCTCCAGTAAGTCCTCGGAGGCCTGAGGGTCCATCTCCCCACAGAACATGGGCGCTCGCTGGCACTGAAACTCATGCAGTGCACTAAGGCGACCTCCATCGTCTGCGGCTGGGGCTGGTAGCATCGGTGGCTCGGTGGGTATAGGTACCGCCGGTACCTCAGCTGTCCAAGGGCCCTGTACCGAGACCTCATCGTTCGGTGGGCTCTCGCCAGGCACAACGCTCGGAATCCTAGCTGGCTGCTGTCGTGGGGCCATCTTGAAAAGAGACTGGTGCGCCACGGTCAGAACAGTATACCTAGTGAGATGACACAATGTAATCATAATGAAAACCTGAAACACACATGCAATCAATGTTTTCATGCATTAAGTCGGAAATCAAAAGTCAGGGTCCTGGTGTGTGGATACGTCAGCTGCCGCATCAACACTGGACTCCCTGGACTGATAACCACACTCAATACTCTTAACATTATTGATTTACATGGAAAAACATCAGAGTCCCAAGTTCTGCGGTAGAACCGAACTCCTCTGATATCAATTTTTCAGGACCCGTCCTCGGGGCCTGTACTGTGACTACCCCAACCCCGCCTTCCATAGGCCAGGACTGGCGACTAGCACCAAGGCGTAAATCCCGGTAAAAAAAGTGAAGGCATTGCCTTTGTAAAGTAATAAACAACCACCACAGAGCTAGCAAAAAAAAGTAAACACTAAGTAAAAGTTGTGTACATCTGTAAGTGCGGGAAGGTAAGTGGGCCAGAATACAAACCCAAACTGAAAAGAAAAGTACAACTAGAAGGAAAAAAATGCGAACTGAAAGTAAACTGCAGCCTCGAGCCATCCACTGAAACTCCCACCTGAAGGGTGGGTACATATAGCCTCCACTTCCCCTCAGGTCCAGTCGTCCCCTCCGAGTATATCCCGCCCAGTGGTCCTCCTCCAGGTACCGTCCTGCTCCACAAGCCTCAACCACGATCAGTGTTGTCCGTCGTCTGCAACCAACACAACGTAGTGTGGGCATAGCCCGTGCAGGGGTGAGTATAAGCTACTCAAATGGGACCTCGAGACCCCCAATGGTCTCCCAGAATCCACAAAGGATAATATACAAAGGAAATATACAATCACGAAGTAACATTTGACTCTGCTTAGGTATATTCCCATACATATACCTAAGTCATCAATTCTCGTTCGGCTCCAACATCCGAGCCCATGTACAACCCAGTCCACACAGGAGAGAAAAATGTAAATCCACAAAGGAAATCAAAATGTAAACCCACACAGGATAGCATAACACATTCCACATAGGAAGAAACACATGATTCAGCTCACACAGGAACACATCATTTGTAAAATAAGAGAGATGATCAGATGTAGTCACGGATTCATCTTACTGGGACCACATAGGATACAAGCACTGTAGTCTTCGTCGTCGAACCCACAGAGGATTCTGGTACAATTGTCTTCATCGTTGAACCCACATAGGATTCCAGTACGATAGTCTTCATCGTCGAACCCACATAGGATTCCAGTATGATAGTCTTCATCGTTGAACCCACATAGAATTAGAGTACGATAGTCTTCATCGTCGAACCCACATAGGATTCCAGTACGATAGTCTTCATCGTCGAACCCACATAGGATTCGAGTACGATATTCTTCATCGTCGAACCCACATAGAATTCCAGTACGATAGTCTTCATCGTCGAACCCATATAGTATTCCATTACGATAGTCTTCATCATCGAACCCACATAGGAATCCAGTACGATAGTCTTCATCATCGAACCCACATAGGATTCTAGTACGATAGTCTTTTTTGTCGAACCCACATAGGATTCCAGTACGATAGTCATCTCTAGGCTTCCCGCACATAGCAATCTCGTTCGAGAGGATCCGCTCCACGAGCCGAGAGTCTGATACATCAACTGACACATAGTCTGTAGTTGATGTATCCAATAGTTCCGTATCGCCAACAGGAACTCAACGTCGCAGATGGCGCGTTAATCGGACGCCCGGTCTGAGAGTTATTTGATTTTTCGTCCTAGGGGCCCGGTTGGGTTTTAAGGCAAAACCAACCCGACCGTACTCCACCTACATCCAAATCTCGGGCGGAGTAAGCCAAATGATCCGTCTCACTTAAGTAATCCAACAAAGTCGACGACACATCAATCGGACGTTCGTAGATCAAGATATGAGCGTTTTTGCTCCGAGGGCTTGGTTGGCTTCGTGTACGAACCAACCTGGCCGAACCCAAAGTACTCCAAAACCTTGAGTGCGATATACCGAAAAGGCCGTCTCGATCCAAGGATCACATCGCCGCTGACAGTACGTCTATCAGAGGCCCGTAGGTCATTTTATGAGCAAATGAATAAAAAGGTCCGAAAATGGGGGATCTGGGCCCGGAACGACCCGGGAAACCCCCCCCCCCGGGTCCAAGTACAACCCGACCGAGCGCGACCTGGCCCGACCAGGGTGGCCCGGCCCGGCCTGGGCGTGACCCGACCCTACCGGCGCGGGTGCGGCCCGGCCGCTAGGGGTCGGCTCGGTCGGTTACGGCCGAGCGGTGCGGGGGTGCGCTGCCCCCGCGTGAAGGAGAGTCGCGGCCCCACGTGGGGGCCGCTCTGTGTCACTGGACGTGGCGAAAGGATGCGTTCCTTCCCCGAAGTCCCGCGCAGCCATGGGACCGGCCCCCGCCACCGCGGATGAAGCTGCGGCGGGTCTTCTCGGCGGCGCGCGGCGCGCCGCGGCTTCCTCGCGCGCCGGCGTTAACTTCCGCGGTCCACCGGACGCGCTTCGGTATCTGTTTTGCCTGCGGTTTGCGCCTACGGCTCTCCCAAGATCAGAACATTGCTTCGAAGGCCACCAATATCCATTCCAATACCATTTCATTAATTCCATTAATCCATGCATGAACGAAAAACTGCGGAGGGTAGTCGGGCCGTGTTTTATTGGCCCACACCCTCCGCGTTAGGTGATAACAATTGGGAATAATAATCAACACATGAAAAAATAACAAGGCACAATTTTAATAAATTAAAATTTAACTTAGTTCCCAAAAAAAATCCCGTAAATAAAAAATATCGTCCTGCATTTATGAACAATCGCAGATCACCTTGATGATGAGCTGATTCGGGTTCTTTGTTTTAGAAGGAATCAACCAAGGGAATAAATACTATTCTCAAATAAAACCCCTACCTCGTTGTAGTCATCGAACGTGTGTTCTTCACGGGATTTACTGTCGCGGAAGAAGATGATCATCGCGTTACGAAAGGGGGTGTTGCGTCGTCGCGATTCACGGCGTTGCGTCGTCAAACACGATCAGTTGTTGATCGAAGATCGTCGCGGGGAAGGAACATCGCGAAAGAAACGTCGGCGTCGCGGTACTCAGCTTCGTATCATCGATCTCCAAGGGCTCGGTGTTCTTCATCACCCATTCGTCGGAGGCCGGTGTTCTTCGGGTTCTTCACGTTCTTCGCGAAGGAGGATGGAGATCCTTAGAGATTCTCCAAAGGTTCAACACAACATCAAGATAATAAAATAAGTCCTGATCTTATTTTATTATCAACTAAAGAATTTGAAAAACAAATATAAGAATCGAACAATTAATTCAAAGAATTAATTGTAAAATTTAACTGCCCAATTAAATGTGGCGTTTCTTAACCAGAAAAAATGCATAGTTGACCTTCATTAAAAGGAGGCATTCACGGGTGCGTTACTTAGAGGAAAAGAAATGGTGGGGCTCGTGCGGGCCCCACCTCACAAATATCCTACCAAGTGGGTAGGATATTTTGGGTTCCACCAAAATTGCTTAACTTAGCTTAAATGGCTTTAAGTGGATTAAAGTGAAATAAAATAAGGTGTTTCACCACTTTTATTTTATTTCTTAACTTTAGCCCCTAAAATTAAAAACCACACCCGAGAAAACGCAACTCCGGAAAAGGTGTTTCTAAGAAAATACCAGTGCTGTGATTCCATCGGTGCCCTCGGAACTCGATTCTGAGCACCGGTTCATAAGTTAGGAAAACCCGCTCATTCGTTCACTGAACGTACCCGAGCCAAACTTCGTAAAATGATTCCAGGCACACCGGACCTCAGAATCAAGTGCCATTAGAAACTGGGTTCTTGTAAAATTCCTAAGAAAATTAAGAAAAAAATTTCCTTCAATTTTACGGGTCTTTACATGTTGAACATGTGATATCTGATCTTATAATTTTTTATACTTAATTTGTGTCCTTAGATAGGTTGGAAATCACATCTTTAATGGAATGGGAAATGTAACCTAGATACGATATACTCGGTTTAGAATATATATACTCGGATGATGAGAGAACTACTATTCAAAAGGAGTGGGATCCTATGTGCTCCATGGTAGAATAGATAGATGATGTAGGGATTATAAAAAGATTTAATTTTGATATTCCAACTATTTATGACCAAGATAATGGTGTTGTTTAACCTGTAATTTCTTTTGAAACCATCCATTCACCTGTCATTACCATAATGACTATTGTTAGTATATCATGATTTGACTAATAATCCATTAGAGATATTTTTCTCTCTGATTTTTGTATAATGTTGACAAATAAAGAACCTATTTTCCAATGTATTTGTGAAAAATCTGCAATATATATGTTTGAGTTTGTGGTACATAATATCCAGCCCCAAATTATGCATCCCATTCATGAATTGGAGGTTGAATATAGGTGGTTAGAATAAAAGATAGAAACATTAAGGACTATATTAGAAGAAATGAGATCTTATTCTCCAGATTATATGGATGATTTTTTTGAGAGGGTGAAGAATATATCTCCATGGATTATACTTAATGTGATCCACCTCTTTATCTTAATGTTGATTTGATCAGGAAAGTGGTCAAATAAGATCTTTGAGCTATTTTAGGAGATGTTTGGATATACGTCATGATAGTTTGAGACTAATCCAGCATAACCATGATCATGTGCATTAGATTGTTAGATAATGTACGAAGGATATAAAAGATAATAGGGAAACAATTACGATGGAAATAATTTATTACCTATCTCAAATTTATACTAATTATGATCTTTACTATCATTTTGAGTTCCTTGATAAGAACCATAGAGATCCTCTAGTGACTCAGGCCTTTATGATCCTTAATGTGAGCCACTGGTACAGTTTTTTATTTACTGTCTATGATACCATGTTATCAATTTTATATTTTATGATAAAATTCTAACCATACCTCTTTAAAGTTATAATATTATCTATTTTAAACCAATTCTTATTCATTACATGATTATAAAATTCCATGATTTTTGATCATCAAAATAATGGGTATTGTCAGTATCATTGTTTTAATGATAAAAAACATGAATAATGTGTTATTAATTTGTTTTATGATTTCTAATAGTATTTTATGCTATTAGTAATTTTTGTGAAATTTTGTCTAACTATTGGTAACACCCACCATCAGACTGCTATCACCTCTAGAAATTCCTTAATGTTGAAACTGAGTCACTGCCAAGAAAGACACACTATCAGAATGACATTTTCACTCAGTATCGAAAATTCCTTCCACCAAAATGGAGTCATAATCAGGATGAAAATTTGGATATGTATGAGAAAGACATGTCTCTAGAGAAGAGTCACCTCAAGGATAGAAATTTTGAAATGTGTTGAAATGAAATACCATTGAGATGAGTCTCCACTAATATTACTCATAATTGTCTTGACCCACAGGTTTATTTTGTCACATTCAGGATGAGTCACCACCATAAGAGTTGCTATTTATATATTTTGAATGATAAATTAAATGATTCCAATAGATATATTATCTAATTTATTGATGATTATTATTTTAATTGTAATTAATATAATATTGTATGGATGTAATAATGTTTGTGTCATATCTAACTATGAGGATATAGAATATTATAATGGTTGTTGTTTAAATTGATACTCTTTCTTGATGCAGTTAAATTAAAAACCAAAATCTTTCATTCATAAACACATACATACTTGTGATGTGATATAGAACCATAATCTATTAATTGTAAGAGTGACGAAAAGTGTGAAACTTTCTGGAGATATTACATGATACCCTCTTACATACACAAGACTGTGAGAAAGTAGAGAATAGAAAACATAAAGATCCTTTTTTATAGATATAATAAGAGATATTATCATGCTCTATTTTTCATTGTTATTTTATGAAATTACTCAATCACATATCTAAGATACATCTATGTAGTCACAAGATTCAGAGAAAATCAATCACAGAAACATCATATCTTCTCAATCATCTTACTTTCTATTCTTATTTTTTAATTTACATTTCAAGAAGTGTATGGATTACTCTATTTATTAAACACATGATATCTTCTACTCCTTAACTAAAAGATACACAATATCTTTCTAACTAACCATTTATATTTTTTACCCATGGTGTTGTGGAAGAGGTCCTTATGTGGCATGTAATTATTTTATCACAGTTGTTACTATAAAAGAGGACCCAAAAAGTTGGATAATTGGTTTGTAAACCCAATCAATGTTATGGATCAATATTATATAAAATAATATAGTTAGTAGTTCATGATTTCCATTTGGAGAGGATTAGGTCTAATCTAGAGACCAATAAACATTAATTTATTCCACTTTGTGTTTAGTTTTGTTTTGTTTCAAATAATTAATTATGAATTTATTTTTAAGTATAAACAAACTCACTACTTTGATAGATATTCTTAATTACTGTTTCCAATTTTTTTTGATTATGTAAATCGATATAAAAAGTTAAAATAGTTTTCATATTATATCTACTAAGTATTAATCGCTCATTAAGAAATATTTTATGTCATCAGAAATTATATCGATCCACTATTTTTCTTAAGAGGATAGTTATAATTATTTGGGGGATTTTATTTAATCTTTTTTTAACAGAATGTTTTTGGGATAATCAACTAACCCCCACCCCCTAAAGATAATCACTATGACCCAAAAATTAAAATAATCAAATGTACATCAATATTTGGTTTCATAATGATAGAATTTTTAATGTCAGACATCTGAAACTTTTGGTTGAGGCCTTCCCAAGACATCTGAAATTATTGTCGAACACTTGGGCCATGACATATGAAAATAAATGGGTAATTTCATATCCAAAATTCAATATATTTAAACTTATGACACCATAAATGGATTAGGGGTTGATAGTGGGACCCTCATGTCACTTACTATTTCAAACACATTCCTTATATGAATAAACAATAGAACTTAATCAACATGCCTTAGAAAATAAATAATTATCCATATAAGAAAAAATACTCATACAAAATATATAATAATTCCACAATAATGATTATCATAGTCCATCAAGAGGAATATTTAGGATGATATAAATATATTACACACTCAACATAAAATTCAATGAACAATGTTTACATAGAGTAAAATACATTAAAGATATTATTGAAATATTTAATAAGGAAAATACCATTTTCACATTGAAGACAATTTTTTTAATGTAAAAACATTTTATATAAAAATGAAAATTTTCATTTTGAAATAACCTTGTAAACATATAAATTAAAAACTTAATCAATTAGTTGTTTTGATGTTTTAAAATTAAATTGATGTCTTATAAGGTAAAATAACATAACTTTTATAATATTGATATTAGTCAAAAGAGTCTTGTTTGGAAAATAAAACCTAGTTTCCTTAAAATAAATTTTATAAAAAAAATAGATAAAAAACTATTTAACAATGAATTTAAGGATAAAAAAAATAATCTGATTTTTTTTTTCTAAATATGGATATGGTAGAAATTCCTCCCCTAATGGAACCAATTACATATAGTTATGATCTTGTGAAATAAAAGCATACTATTTTGGTAACATTTAAATCATAATCCCTATAAGAAATATAATATCAAAAGAATAATTAAATAAAATTAAAATAAATAGATTCATGATATTAAATATTTCATATTTATTATATACACTGCAAAAAATAATTGAGTGGTGAATATTACATATGTCTCATGGAATTAAATGTGAGACAAGAAACACCAACCTCATATCTGAATTCTTTTGTATATTTCCAATAATTTTATATAATAAGAATAAATTTATTATAAATATTTTGAAAAATGATATTTTTATATATCATACCATATAAATAGTGACCCTATACATTTACACATATTCTTATTTCTTGATATTACGAAAAATTATCCATCAAATACAACCATGGATCGTAATGTCTAGTGTCGTTGGAAGATTAGGTACATAATTGATAATAATAAAACTTAAATAAGAAAATATTTTATTTAATATTTATAATGTTCTCCTACCTCCCTTTCTACCCTTATATCTACAATGTATAACCTAGGTAATACAAAAACAAAAAAAATGAGCTAAAAAACATGGTAAGGGAATAAGAAAAGGAATAAAAATATCACATCGTTTAGAAGACATAACATGATGATATAAGAGGCATGGAACATGAATAAACATAAGAAAAAATAAAATTCATTACATGGGAACATATTACCATGACATAAAAGGAATGTGGAAACACCCTATAACATAACATAAAAATGATTCAAGGATATCTATCAAGAAAAGGTTAACAAAGTCCCATAAAGGAATCATGTTCACTCAATATCCCAACATGACCTCTCATGAGACTAAACATTACCCAATGAATTAGAAGTCAACCTGGTCACACCCATCATAACATGTTCATGAATATGTGTTCCGCATAAATAATCATTCATTAGTAATCAAACATAAACTTAGGGGTTACACATATACGGAATTGGGTATCATAATCATGTAAAAAGGCATAACAAAAGTGAATATAAAAAATTGTGTCCATGATTGAAATCATTTAAATAATTCATGAAAATTACTAATAAATAATAAGAATATATCATGATAATATATTTCAAATTAAAGTGAATACATTTATAAAAATTATAAAACATTAGAAAAAATAGTTTTTTAAAGAAAATATTAAACAATCATTAAAACAAACATGGAAAATTTGTTTTTATCAAACTAATAAGAAAAATAAATAGTTTTTTTTCAGTAAAATGATTCATTTTATAAAAATAATTTTTTATTAAATCAGATTATGTAGTGAACATAAAAATGGGTAAGAAACCAGTTTGTTCCCTTGAATCAGGTTTGCTTATCGAGATGAATTGAGAAGGGATCCTTTTTTAAATGTATTTCCTCTTAAAAGAAGGAATAAATGATTCGTAAAAATTATTTTTTAACATATATATAGAATATATAATTAGTAAATATAATTATTGAATAATTTCATAGGGTTAATGGTAGATATAAAGAGTAAATCGAATGAGATATATAGTTTTAGAAAGAAATCCTTACCATATATTTGAAACGGTTTTTTAATTATACAAAATATCCTCAATAATAAAATTATATACATTACATAATAATTATTTTAACTATTAAAAATTTAATTTATTTATTAATGTTTATTGGGTTTATTTACATCCTTTTTTATGTGTTATTGTCATTAATTTCATCGTTCAGGTGTGTTCGTTGTCTTCATTTTCATGATCGGTTCACCAATATAAGATTATAGAAGTTCATGTAAAATGGGATAAGATATGAATAATTTAAATTATATGTTATTAGTTAAAATATAGAATATTAAATGGTTGTAAAATTAATTTGGTTATTTTTGGAGATGAAGAATCATTAGATTAAATGTTTGTGATAATCGTTTGGCATATTTTGGGCAGTTCTCGCTCACAAATAATTGGTTTTTATTATTATTTAATATTATATGTATATGATAGTTCATGAATATAAAAATGTTACGTAATTGATTTTATGAAATGAATCATACCTTATATTGGTTTTATATCCTACCTTGAAGGTGGTATATAAAAATGAAAATTATTCATCTTTGAAGGTGATAAATTAAAAATCACAGATAATGTTTTCATTTTTAGAATAAAAGAGAGAGTAGAAGAGATTTGATGAATGATATTCCAGTAACATAATAAAATTATAGTAAATATAATATAATTTTGTTATCATGTAACTTTTTTGTGGGATTGTTTGGAGATAATAATAAAATTAATAAATTTGAAAAAAAATTAAAAATAAAATGAAATAATATTTTTCATCTTCAATATCTCCTCCGTCAGATCCTTAGTAGGGAAAACAATTTGGTATTTTGATGAGACCATGGGATCTTGGATTTGGTGTAGGGACTTGAGAGTAGTATTGGTTAGAACATGTACATAGATAAAATCATGAATGGTGTGAAGGGAATAGTTGGTCATGGTGGTATTTGTAATGGAGGATAGGGGTGTTTTGTCATTATTATATTCATTAGTTTATTCTTTATACTCAATACTATGAAAATATTTATATGTATCACTAATTATATTTGAAAACAGAATGGGTGGTCTTGATCATGTTTTTTAAATCAGAGATATCTCAAGGAATATTTTATTTAATTTTTAATGTAAATATATTGAAAATTTCTATATTTCATAATTCACCAAAAATTCAACCATTTCATAAAATAGCTAAAATTCACCGTCACCATTTTTAACATGTAGAATTCAAAAATGAACTAAATTCTATGAAGATAATTTTCTACACATGAAATTTTTAATTTTTAATTAAAATCAATTAATATTCAAAATAAAACATTTTTTAAATTATAAATAATTTTAAAAAACATTAATAAATAGGTTATTATATGATAAAATTATCTTCTAATCATAATAAAACAAAATATTTCTTTACGAATAAATTTTTTTTAAAAATAAATTTTCTTTCAAATAATTAAATTAATCCTAAAATTATAATTATTTTTTAATGACTTAAAAAATATCAACATATATTTTCTAATTTTTAAAATGTATATTTACTTATTACATGAAATAAATAAATAATATTTTCACTCATTATATATCATATTTTATTTGTATATTCATTGGTGAGATTAATATTATATTGGTTGAATTATTATTCTAAAGGTTCCTATTACAATTCAAAACCTCATGTTTCTAATTCAATCACTATAGGTTCTTTAACTTCTAGAAATAAATATTATTTCATTAATTATTTATATATATTATTTTTATTGTGTTATCAATGAGATTATATGTTATTATACTATATTGGAAAATTATTATAAGGGAATTTCCATTGATAACAGTTTTGGTTGTTAAATTCATTCCTCCCTTATGAAATTTCTGCGAAGAAATTTTATTTTACATAGAATGTTGAAAAAAAGTAAGGGTAATTGTCATTTTTTTCATCATCTAGTTCCCATGTTGCCTCTTTGTACTTATGGTTCTTCTAGAGTACTTTGACCAAGTGAGTACAATTGTTGCATAAATTATTATCTCTATGATTCAATATCTTCACTGCCAGCTCATCATATGACATATCATTTTCCAACTGTTCAATCACTGAATTCAGTATATGTAAAGGATCTAATATGTAATTACTCTCGAGGGATACATGGAATACATCATGTACATGAGGCATTGTTGGTGAATGTGCTAGTCTATAGGCTATATCTCTGACATGATGATGGGAAATGATAGAGATGATGTACCTGGGACTTGAACTTCCTTTCTTACCAAGTCTCATGATCCTCCTATATGGGGATATAGGGGGGGATACCATGTCTCTAACGTTATTTTCCATGTCTCATGGACAATTGATTGCAAATATATTATGTCAAATTTTGGATGTCTTGATATGTTACTGAATGGTTTTTACCTTTTCTACCATTTCATCTACCATTTCTGGTCCTAGAAACATAGGTTTATCGACACCATCCTAACATTTCAGTAATCTAAATCATTTCCTACAATGGGTTTATTGCAGATCTATTTAGATGATTGAGTTTAAACTATGGTTTTAGGAGAACTGAACCAGAGGAAGATTTCGGTCACATCCTTCATTTAAGTCTATATAACACACTCTAATTATTTATTCTGGTGCCTAAATAGTCTGTTCATATTGAACATTAGTTTAATGATAATAATCCATACTGAGGTTCTGCTCAGTTTTTAGAGTATGTTGTAGACTTTTTCTTGAACTATGAGGTGAATCAGGATTCTCGATCAGATATAATCTATAGTGGTACACCATGAATCCTTACCAATTATCTAATATATATTCATGTAAGTTTATCCAATTATAAGTCCTCTAAAATTTGGATAAATAGAGTTATCATTATGAGATGATCTAAAATGACCAATAAAACATTGTTTCTTCTAGATTTGATTGGATGTCAGGTGACAAAGTCAATGGTTAAGTTTTCGACATAAATTTTGGTATGGGTAATTTTTTCATCATCCTCTAATACATTTTCATTTAATCAATCACATTTTGACATACCGGCCAGATTGATACAAATTTAGCAATCCCCCTTTTAATATTGTACCACCAATAGTTCTCGCCGAGATCTTTATACAACTTTGATCTCCCTAAGTTAATATAGAAGTTCGATATATGTTTGTCATCCAGAACAAAATTAATTATATCTGGTTTGGATGGTGGATATAGTCATGACCAAAATCTCAGGAACCCCTACTCATCTATTTTTAACACAAAGGATTCCCCATTTGTGATGGCTTCCAAAATTTTATTTAATTCCACATCAATTCGTTGGGAATCCAATATTTTCTCCATTAGGGATTTTTGAACAATATTATGAGAATGGATTGATTATTTTCCTTCTTTAGTGATTAAAATTTCATTTCTTTGAAGGGATAACAAGATTTTGTCCTACATAATTCTCAGTATTGATTGAGATGTATGATCCTCTCTATATAGAGAATTTTGTACCTTATCGTCTTTACAAGGATAGTAATGGATTGATCAGTCATAATCCATGATAATCTATAACCATATTTGTGGCCGCATATTGATATCCTTATGTGTGAATATATATTTGTTTCTCTTATTATAAGTATGTATTTTACACTTATCCCCATATAGATAATGCCATAAGATTTTTAACATGGCGATCGCATACGTCAAATCTAAATCAAGTGTGGGATATTTTTGCACAAGAATAGTAAATTATTGTGATATGTAGGCTATGAAAATATTATTTTTCATTAGTATATTTTCTAATCCCTTATTTGAAGCATCTTTTTACACCACAAATAGTTCCCCACTTTTTTGAACTGTGAGTACCGGTGCAGTGAGAGGCCTCTTCTTCATCTCATTGAAGTAGTCTTCACATTCACTGGTTAGATAAACATTACTACCTTATGGGTTAGCATGGTTTTTATATTTTATAATCATGATAAGCTCTTAAAAATCATTAATAATACTCATATAGACCAAGGAAATAGTGGGTCTCCATTACAGATGTTGGAATGAGACATTATTTGATTTCCTTTTCCTTGGAAGGTGCATATATATCCCTTTTATAATGATTACATGACCCAATAATTATACTTCTTCTATCTAGAACTCACATTTTATATAAATTTCATATAGTTCCTCCATTTATAGATTTTTTATAACAATATTTAAATTCTCCTGATGTTCCTCCTTATTCATTGAGTTTATCAAAATATCATCCATAAAGGCTACCAAAAATGTGTCTAGATAATATCTCAATAATATATTCATTATTTCCATGAAAATTATTGGATCATTAGAGAGTGTAATGAGAATAAATATGAACTAATAGATTCCATACCTCATTCGAAATTTAGTCTTGGAGATTGTCTTTCTTCCAAAACATTAGTTGGTGATATCCCGACTGAAGGTCAAACATAGAGAAACAATTCGACCCCATATTTAATCAGACATGTCATATTTTCATTGTTTGGTATACTTTTTCTTTATTGTGATATAATTGAGATCAAAATAATCAATGAATATACACAATGATCCATCCATATTTTTGATGAATATGATTGGTGCACCGTATTATGACCACTCGGGATATAAAACCCTCTCCATATTCTCTTGTACCTTATTCTTCATTTATTATATCTCAGTAGTGTCCATTAAATATGGTCTCATTGATATAAGAATAGATCCAACATTATGTTAAATAGATAACTCAACATCTTAGTCAGGAATAAGAGAAGACTATTCTTTAGATAATACATAGTGTAATCCCTCACGATGGGAGTGCCATCATGCATGAATCTATCATTTGACGAAATCAGTTGATCTATATATTTTTTCTCCTAAAAATATCCACAATTGATATGATTATTTTTAAGGAGATTAATATTATTTCTTACACTTTTTGAAAATTGGAGGATTCCTCAGGATGTGAAGAGTAATATCCCTTTCTTGATAGTCGGTATTAGCTTGTATAAAGATATACAATCCATGCTTAATATTATTTAAAACTCCACCAAACAATGTAATACAAGATATTCTAAGAGGTTCATACCACATACATTAACTGGGGTTGAGTTATATACATTGGATACAATAATTTCCCAATTTTATATTCTCACAAATAACTCAACATCTATATTTTGATGTGGTGTAGGAATAGTTCTACTAAACATTCGTGATATGAGAGAAATTCTAGAACGATAATCAAATTTTATGTTTTCTATTCTTTAATTAATAAATAACTTACAAGTCCCTACATCATTATTGTTCATATTCCCGATAGTAGTGATAGTATAATCCCTTCTTTACTACCATGAAGTTTTTTGTTGTTTATTTCCTCCAAAAACCCTTTGTATAGGGAAATGTATTGCATAATGACAATGTTCCTTGTAGTTTATACACTACACATTACAGTTTGGTTAATTATGAACCTTCCTTTATTCATCTTCATTAGTGGGATTCTGCATATCCCTTTGGTAGTTATTAGCCATACGACCTTCTGATCCACATTTGAAGTGTCTTTTGGCTCCCATTAAGTAGTTTCTAGGATGCTTCCTCCCACACTGTCAATACAATGGATTTTGAGTCTTTATTCCATCATGGGATTTATCTACTGATTGACCATATTAAACTCCATTTTCTTATTTTTGTCACTAATACCATGAGACCATTGAGAGTATCCAATCTTCATTTCAACCTTAAGGGCAGAACATACAATCTCTTCATAAGTGTTAAATTCTAGAATCTACAATGTTATCATAGACTCATATTTAATATTTAAAATAAGAAATCATTTTTATTTTCATTGTTCTAGAAAAATCCAAAGGCATATCTTTCAAGCTTTGTAATGTGTACATTGTATACACTGATATATTCAATTTTTTCTTTCTCATGTCTATGGAATTCCTATTCCATATTAGGATGGAGGATTCATGGAAAATATTTATTGAAAAATATTTTCTTGGCATACTCCCATTACATGGAATCAATTTCCTATTTGGACATCATGTTCTTGATTAGTGTCCACCACTGATCATCTACCCAACCAAAAAGATATACTACAACACAAATTTCTCATTTCCTGAGCACTAGAGGATATCTAATATATTCCCAATTGAGTTAATCCATTATTCATTGAAAATGGGATCAGAAGATCAAATAAATATGGGGGGACCTTTTTACGTCAAGTATTATATGGAAACATAAGATTTATAAGTAAAATGTGGATTTTCTACATGGTTCATGTTATTATTCATACCTTGATCCAGCTGAGCAAGTACTTTCATGAAGTTTTTAGTTCTTATTCTTATAATATTAGGGATATCATTAGATACATCATCACATTTACTATCTCTTTGATTTATATAACAAGATATTATATTTTCATACATTAACTAGGAAAATGAAAATGAAATTATGGGTATTGAATACTTATATAATAATCATATAAAAAGAAAACATTGAAA